>JACVBY030000447.1:0-600000 GCA_017589505.3 Metroxylon sagu | reverse complement strand
TTTCTCTGGCAAATACCTACCCTTTTTTAGCCTAAACTAAAAGATGCTAATCTCAATTATAGATTGAAATCTAAAAGTTAGTCAATAAATATGCATCATTATTGATAATATTTTGTTATCATTGCATAAATTTGTTCTATGACTTCTTCCATAGGATTCTCATCTTCACATATCCCTAGCACAAGGACCCAGTGCCATTGTGGTCAAGATGTAAAGATATTTACTTTATGAACAACTGTCAATACACGCAGAAGATTCTGTGGATGATATGGAGTTAGTAGAGCTTGTGGGTTTTTTGCTTAGTACAATCTAACTTTTACTTTCAAGGGGATGAAATTAATTTCAACATTTTTGAAGAAATCCTTAAGGCTTAAGAATGAATTGGCCATATATCAAGCAAGGGAGAAGTTCTATCGGTGTATCATAATCATTTCATGGCTAATCATAGTTATAGTACTAGTGAGTATGTACTTGGCGAGGAGTGAGAAAGCAAGGAACCTGTACCTCCCAAGATGTATGAAATGTAGTGTTTGTTTTGTATCAAAGAACTTACATGCAATAAAATTAATTACAACTAGTACATTCTAAATTGTGTACAACTTCCTCTAAAGGCACCAATGTGACTGTCATCAGGGGCACTAATGCTACTATACATGAACCCAAACAAAGATGAGTCAATACTTCTACCCTATACTACTAGATGATGAGGTAGTTCCTGTTATCATGGCAAGCACAAATAAATTTCTAAAAATGAGCTTAGTAGGATTATGTTATTTCTGCATGAATAGTCCCACTATTATTTCACAAGAAATATGTTCAACTCTTATATACCATCACCTAATAGTCCCTGCATGATGTACTACAAAATAAACTAATAAAACAACAGTATACAAATTGTAAACTAATAAAACAAAACAACTATAGACACTCAACATTAGAACCATCAAAAAAATGTCCATATACATTACATTACCTATAACAGTTTAGCAATACCAAACTCTAGATACATTATTAGTAGTCCTACCAATATAATGATGCCTAATTGTTCAAACCATTACCAAACCATCACAACCAATTTTCATAAAGAAAGTCTACACCATGAAATCAAACCACATAAACCATGACAATCAAACCATATCAACCATTCCACTAAATGCAAACCATGACAAACAGACCACATAAACTAAGTCTAGTTCATAACAAACAAACTAGAACAACCACAAGTCCAAACCATGGCCAAAACAAATCCAAACCATAATGAGGAATAAAGTCAACAATGCAGCCACAATAGCAAGTCCAAATAGTCATTGAAAACCACTATAAATCCAGCCATCAACAGCAACTGTCACAGCCTATCGGATAATCTTGTCACCTAATTAGATTGTATGCTTGCTTCTCTGATAGTGACACTAGTTGTTGTATTCCTTCGATGTCGCACATATGATTTCTTTTTTCCAAACTTTTTCCTTTAATCCTCCTCCTACAAAAACATTTAATGAGTCTTATGTTTCAATTACTAAAAAATAATGCTAAATCCGTATCCAAAGAATGATGATTGTTGCATACCCTATATACAAGGCCCATCCTAGTTGGTGTCTCAACATGGGTGACTGATCCTTGCTGCGCATTATCATCTCGTGACTTAAAACCCATACAAGTTTGATGATGCCTCTTGGTCTACACTTAAAATGAACAAGAGCAAGTCTAACGGACTTGAATAAAGCGTACTCATATACCTCAATGCAAGTTCCAATAAGCTAAGTGGTGCTAATGCCCATGTATCAAAGTGTGCTGAATTCTATAGTCAAGAATCCATTTAGACAAGGCAATGAAATCAAGCAGTAGCTACCCTAGGACATGCTACCATAAGACATGAAATCAAGAAAAAAAAAAAGAAAGCAGTAAGTTGAACACATTGTAGAACCAAGAGAAGGTTTTTACCCTTGACTTCACAGCTGGCGATTTGCCTTTCTTTGTACTATTAGAAGCTTGTCCTCTGACGGATCCCTTGCATATCCTAACGTTATGACCGTACTATTGGCATTTGGAGCATCTCATTTCACTGTGCATCTTGTTAACTTTATGAGATTAAGAAGACTCATCTGCATCCCTCCTGCTCTTTTTAGGTCTCATCGTTGGCCTTCTAATCTTTGGAGGAAGGATTTGATCCATATTTATATATGGCCATAACTTAGGGCCATTAAGAGGGCACACTATTAGACTATAGATCCTCAGCCAAGTCTCTTTGTGATATGAAGGGTGCATATACTCCTCAGGATTCCTATTCAAATACCATATGACAGAAATAGCATATGAGCAAGGAATCCCAGTAAGGCCCCACTTATTGTAGCTACAAGTGTGCTTTGCAAGATCTACTATAAACTGATCATTTCTAGCTGCCATTTCAAATAGTTCAGTACCAGCCCATATAGATGTGCAGTTCCTAGACCCAATCTTGCTCCTATCGAGCTTCTTTTGAATCCTAGGATATACAGGCCCATCAAATTTGGTTGCCTTTGTCATATTTATCCTGAATCGGTTCATCAGATATTTCCTGATATCCTCTAGCATTATTAAGATGGGTTTGTCCCTTACACCTACCATCTCAACATTGAAGCTCTCACACAAATTATTCAATAGAAGATCACACTTCAACCTGGTGTTGAATTCATGCCTACTCCAGTACTTTGCTAGAATCCCCATCAACCAGTTATAGGCATTTGCATCAAGGGCCCTAATTGTCTTCATTTCAGCCTCAAAATCAAGATAAGTAGCATCTTGTACAACATTTCATACAAGTTCCTTTAGTGCAAGGCCTTCGAATCGGGCCTTAAAGTTTCCATATAGGTGCCTAATACAGAATCTATAATCTACATCAGGTACTATTGGCTCAATCGCTAAAATCAATCTCTAATAACATAAGCATAGGCATGAATTAGTTACAATTGTCATATGAAATTATGAACTAACGCTAAAAAATATAAATCACAAGCAAGGCATACCTTCGGTTAGTCGGTGATAAATGTCCAGCCATGCTCTCTAATGGGCCCAATTTCCTGCATAAGCAGCTCCAAAAAAAATCCCTATGAATCTTTAGTTTCAACCTCTGCAATAGCATATGCTATGGAAAATATATTGTTGTTTGCGTCAACACCGACAGCTTCAAGTTGTTGTCCTTGACATAGACCTTTTAGATGGCATACATTTAAGCCAATCAGCGGCCTACATCCAGCATGCAGGCTTCGTCTACAAGCATCGAGGCAAACATACAACCTCCTAAAAACTAGTGGATCATAAGCCTGAGGTCTATCCACCTCAATCTTCATAGTGCTCTCAAAATAACTCCTCCTAATCTCCTCATGATAATCATAGAGTCTAGCATACTGTTCTTCTTCAATGCCTTCCATTATAATCTTGGCCTTTTTCTTGGCCCTGTATGCTTGACTCCTGAATATCTTTACAACATAGTCCTTTTTCACTTGCTTCATGATGGAGGACAATTTTCACTGAGGCTGTGCTCTGAATGTCTCTAAATAATGTTTATATATCCATCTAGAATTCACATGCCTATTCCAGCTAGGTCGTGCATGTGTGTTCATCAATCAAAGTCTTGATTTAAATTGTGCTTTCCCTTTGCATCTTAAAAGCATAGAGCCAGTTATAGTTCCCTTAGCATACTACAGTCACCCTAGTTAACTTATTTTTTACAAATTTCAAATTATATCTCCCCTTTACAATATATTCTTTGATGGCATCTTTTAGTACATACACATTAGGGAAGACCATGCCAACTTGAAACTTCACATTACCCATATATGTTTTCTTCCAAAACTCTTAAAACTTTCTCTTAGTAGGTTCATCTGCATCATTATCAGAGTTAGTGGGAGTAAGAAATACATCATCAGAGTAATCTGAACTCAATTTAGTATCATTACCCTCCAAGTTAATATTAGCATCCACATGCAAAAGTTATGAACTAAACTGTAGACATTAAATTTGCTAAGACTAAACTTACCAGCCAAGGTAATATTAAATTTCCCTTGATGGCCCATACGAATACACAACCATCATCATCGAGCTTAACGTTTACCACTACTTTGTCTTTTTTGTGTACCTGTTCAAAGTCTAAGAATGGCGACACCATTTCTTCCATTGCTTGGAGCAAAGTAAAATCAAAGTCTAAGAATGGTGACACCATTTTTCCACTGCTTGGAGCAAAGTAAAACACATTGAGCCATTGAACTTCTAGCCTAAAGACTTGAAAAATATACTTTGTTCAGACTGACCAACAGAGTACATATACTGCTAAAAGTTGATTCCTTTTTTAAAAGTTCCAATGGTTTTTGACTAGAGGATCTATATTCATAGAGATTCTATGATACTGATATCTAAAATAAACTAAACAACAATTAATGATGCTTTGCAATTTGCAATTAAGAATATTGAAGATTATGTCGTTGTATTCAATACGCCTCATACCTCAGTCTGCCCAGACAATCTATCTATTTTATGTGCATGTGTACAAACATAATTAGATACCTACATGTTTCAATATTTATATACCTACATGTATCTATATATTTTATGTGCATGTGTACAAACATAATTAGATACTAACATGTATCTATACTTGCATACCTACATGCACATATTTGCTAATAAATAGAAGAAATCAAAGGAGAACAACTATCATGAGATGTCCTAATCTTATGGAAATAAACAATAGAGTAGGCCCCACTTATTACAAATATATGCATGTAACCATAACAAAGGTGAACAAACTTAATTATGTACATAATTGTTTATACCTACATTGTTGTTTATTTCTTTTTCAATCTTGTGGGATGTCCCAATCTTTTGGCATTTAAACAATAATGGACTCCTCTTTGATGATGCAACATAGTTGAGTTAAATAGGTTAGAATATTACCTCAATCGAAGGATGAGCCGATGTCAGTGGGGGAGGGGGCAGGGGCAGACGATGCCTTCTCTTGTTTTCATCATCGTCGGGGCTAGAGATGGTGGGTAGGCAACTCCGCATAACTAAAGATGGTGGCAGCTCTGAGTAATTGGTAGATGTTGCAATAAGGTTACGATTCAAAGGAGGTGAGAGAATTGGGGGCGACGGGCTAGAAAGAAAGAGAGAAAAGGAATTAGGGACGGTGAGCTAGGGTTAGGGAGAGGAGATTAGGGGCAGTGGGCTAGGGAGAAAGAGAGAAAAGGAATTGCAGGCAGTGGGCTAGGGTTAGGGAGAAAGGGGATTGGGGTGGTAGGCTAGAGAGAAAGGGCGATAGGCTAGGGTTAGGGTTTCAGTCAGTGTTTAATGGGAAGGAGGACTTAGTCATCTTTAGCGAGAGGAAAGAGATAAATTGCCTGAAAGGAGGAGGTTAGTCGCTCGAATTGGGTTAGTCATTTAAGGTTTAGAAATGGAGGAATTAGTTGTTCGAATCTAACCCAATCCAAATGCCTCATCTCAGTTCGCTACGTAGGATACCACCTAATATCAACCCTGCTATATCAGCTTGTCACTTCAACCAACAATCATGCCGTTAGCACCTATTAATGATAGGGACCAAATTGTGATAAAAATTAAAGAATAAAAATATTTTAAAAATTTTATGTAGTATAGGGATGAAAGCAAAATGATTTTTAAAGTATATAAATTATATGTGTACTTTACTTTAAAAAAACTGGTGCATATGCATTGAAAAGCTGCCTATATATAAATTTCAGACCACCTACATGATTGCGTGGTGTCGCATTTGATAGGAGGCCTATTTCAAAAGAGTAGCAGTGCATTCACGCGTGATGGAGTCCGATTATTTAATGCAAAAATGACTTGCCCGGAAAAAACTACGCAACACGTTGAATGCTATATGTATAGAGACGCATCCTCACGTTCCACATGGGGCTTTGAATTATTAGAATAATTCAGCTCATGAAATGGAGCTACTATACCCACTCGATACTCTACTGCAAAAGAAACGTGTCTATGGATGCAAGGCTGAACTCTCAAGAAGCGTAGCTCTCATGGTTGTCTCAACGGTGGTGTAGCGCGTGTCGGAGAAATTTCGCCGGAAAAAGTCGTGTGGGTGGTGCTATTGAGAATGACTCGCGACTTCGCCGAGTACCTGACTCCAGACATCATAATGGGAATAAAAACTGGCATTTATCATTTGACCATTTATTAGGCTTATTTAAAAATAAGGTAACAACATCAAAATGATCATTATTTAAAACTCAGACAATGAATGCACCATTTTTTTTATAAAAAAAGATAAATATATAGGCTTGATCCATAAATAAAACAAAAGTGCCTGCAGCACGCCTGGATCATGTGAGATGTGCCAGGTCCTATTTGTTCACTTTGGTTGACAAACCTGATAAGACTTTGACAGGCTGGACTTAGAATCCGCCTCCTCTTGAGCATGTTCGCCGTAAATTTTTCTTGACCTAGAAACAATTCATGTCCTTTGAAACTTCAGTGATTTTTGTGCCAAAAAATTGCTAGGCACATGCTCGATCAAATCTGAGTCCCATGCTTTGGTCTAGAACTTATACTGACCACAATTAACAAGCTAAGGCCAGAATTGCACATAGCCAGGTCCTGGTCAATCCAACAACCCACGTACATCTCATGTTGCTCATCTTAGACGTAGTCATCATTAATCTACTACCTTAAGTTAGTCCCTTGAGAATCTGATGTTAGACAAGTCACACAAGTCAACAAACACGATGAAGACTTCAGTCCCTTGTTAAATTCCTTCACAGGTAACAGCTCCTTGCAACGAAGTTCACGTTTAACCACCCACCATTTAGTCCGTGGGACAAAAGAGAGTTCCCACTAAGAAAAACTGCCACGAAAGTGAAGAATCAAAGCACTTGCAGTGCTCGGTTGACCCTGTCATGCACTTTCTTCCTTGAAGTGGAAGATTCCAGCCGTATTAACTGATTCACTCGAGAGGAGAAGACACGGAGGAAACCAAATTTATACTAGGTTGGCTTTCGCGCATTTTAAAAGAACAAATATCACTCAAGTTTATACGAGGTTAGCTTACTTAAGTTGACTTGCTGGCTGTTGATGCTACCATCGATGGGATAAATCTATTCATAATTAATGGGATGAAACTAATCCGGACCACAACAAGCCACGATTCCATCATTATCTCTGAATTCTAATCCTTACTCACTAATACAAAATTCACTCACTGCAAAGTTTATTAGGATTAAAACTAATCCTTACTAAAGAATAAAGTTTGTTAGGATTAAAAATTAATTCCTAATTTTTTTTGAAAGTTTGCATTGAATCTAATACTCTCCTTCATTGCAAACTTAATGTTAATATTGTCGAGCTTGTCATTGCTGTCAATGACAAATTCTCATTATGATCCAATATAGTCGGCTCTTGGGTTGTATCTAATGATAAGTTTGCCATGAGCTAACTCTGATTCCTTCTCTATTTCAAGTTTGGATTCACCTCTGAAATCTCAAAAGCAGGCTCATCAAAATCTAGTTTGATCCCTTTCTCTGTGACAATCTCTTTCATCACCTCTATCTCAGAAGCTTTAGAATGACGTCATAGACAAGCTTAAACATCTGACATCGATATTTTGGTTACTAAAGTTGGTCAATACTTGTAGACTGAACAATCTTCAGGTTGTTAATGAGGCCCTCCATGCTAAGCCTCACACATCCAGGAGCACTCAACTTTCTTATCCTTTTATTCTGAAGCAAATATTTTAGAATATAATCCATGATCCTCGAGCAACTCATGAGGCTCGAGCACTACAAGTTTCCCTGAGCTCTCCCTCATAGTTATAGAAGATCATTATTGGTTATCTTCTTACTCAAGAAAGAATCTATCTCAATGCATCTCTATAAGAGAAGATCATTCTGAAACGTCAAGCGTAGTAACCCGCAAACCCTTTTGATGGAGAGAAGATCTTGATCATCCGGATAATCGAGCAAACCCTTGTGTGGGTCTATCTCCTTTGCTAGAAAGAACTGCTTTGACATCCCTAAAATATGAGAATTCCCTCGCAATGGCAACATACTCAAAATCTCTATGTTGAGCTTCATATCCCAATGAAGAGGACACCAATAGTAGTAATCTATGCCTTCAAAGAAGGCACCACCAATAAGCTATAGATCCACAGTTAATGGTTTGTTGAAGATCCATATGCTATTGCTCGACTTATCTTTGATCACATGCTCCACCTAAAGAAGAGCGTAGTCAACATGACCAAGTTGGAGGAGCTAAGTGACATCATCACGAGCTTGGGTGCACTAAACCTAATAGTGGTTGCAGAGGAGGTGAGGCCAAGGAAGGTCTTGAGCTTGAATATTTTCTTAAGGCTTTTCTCATAATAAATTACTATCAGGTGCATAAATTACTATCAGGTGCAGAGGCTCTACTAGGATTCATTAGACTTAAGTCATCTTTGGCAGTGGAAGATATGGTAATCGTATTAATCATGATGATTTACCTATTGAATCATTAAAAATAAGAGTACAAATGCTTGCATTAGAGCACCACAAATTACTGATAACTCTTCGACCATGCTGAGGTAGTAGCATCAACCATGATGATTCACCTATTAAATCACCAAAAATAAAAGTCGAAATGCTTACACTAAAACATCAAGAATTATTAGAAACTCTTCAACCATGCTAACTATGAATACACAAACTAGCAATTTCAAAACCTATGTATATGATATCATGTAGAACAACATATTTTCAATGTAAACCAAACACATCGATTTAAGTTCCAAGCAATACCAATATAAAACAAGTAATAATAGTAGAATAAAATATTGAAGAGAGAGAAAAATATATATTAAAAATA
Organism: Metroxylon sagu; assembly: GCA_017589505.3. Taxonomy (NCBI): domain Eukaryota; kingdom Viridiplantae; phylum Streptophyta; class Magnoliopsida; order Arecales; family Arecaceae; genus Metroxylon; species Metroxylon sagu. The sequence continues at coordinate 591,153 of JACVBY030000447.1, read as the reverse complement.
ATAATAAATCAAGAGCATGTCCTTGACTCTCCATCTTTCACACACAACCAAGCACATGTACACCCAACAAAAGTAGAACATATCTTTAGAACTCTTCATCTTGATTTTACTCTCTCTCTCTCTCTCTTTCTCTCATGATGCCTAATGTTACTTTAAGACCAAGGCTACTTGTGCTTATATCGAAAAGATATAATGATTAGAATTTACTCAACATAAAGTTGGTTAAGATAAAAACTAATCCTTACCATAAAAAAAGATAAAGTTTGTTAAGATTAAAGACTAATTCCCAATTTTTAGGAAGTTCATAGTGACTTTAACACATAGATCCATGTTCATGATCAAAATCGAAGGCATGTGTTGTGGTAGGAGAGCCTTAGCACACCCCCCCTCCAAATTTTAGAGATCCCCTTAATAATAGTGAAGGTAATGAAAAGTTTTTTTATTTTCTTAAAGCTAGCCCTCTCTCCCTAAAGAAAAGTTTAAATACTATGAGAAAGAAGTAGTTTCATGTTCAATTAAAATTTATATGCTATATATATTTATTATTTGATTCGATTTGGTAGTTTGTAATTGGTTATCTTTTATTTATACAATACCTTAGTAAAGTAAACAAAAATATAGCTCAAGTAAAAATAAATAGTAGCACTAATTCTTGATGCTACGAAAAAAAATTATAGCATAAGTCGGTCCTTCTAAGAGAAAAAATTATAATATAACTTATTTTTTTTAAAAAAAAATTGCTAGCTTCATCACTGTTTATGAATCTCAATATCTTCAAATCTAAGATTTTAGATAGGTTTCGAGCACTTTATCCAAGTGAGTACGTTCCTCTTCATTGGATGTTGTTATCCATTGTTGCTTGATGAAGACAACTATTTTGCCGAGAATGGTCCTCTTAATATTGATGGTCTCTAGTTTAATTTGGAGAGGGTTGTGTTTTAAGAGAGGAAGCCTCATGATGCTGTCATTCTTCTACTGGACAAGGAGAAAAAAAAAAAAATCATCACATTCTTATTATTGAAAATGGTGGAAAGTTGATCTAGACCCGATCCCAGCTGTCAGGTATCTAAGAATTCTTGGCGAGAGAGTTCTTGCACTGCTGTCATTTTAGGTCTATACGTACATCCTGGTTTTTCATATACTTGCACTGATACCATGAACCATGTGCGCTGGTATCATCCTTTGTGTGCACTGGTTCGGCGAGAGTTTTCTTTACAGCTAATGCGTCTCTCCTTTCCCATCAACGTAGCGTGGCTAGACGTGAGGCAAAGCCTGCTCTCTTGCTAAAACCATGCAACGCGATGAATGGAGGCTTTGAACTATTAGAATGCTTCGGGGGTCATGAAATGGAGCTACCATATCTACTCGATGCTAGCTACAAAAGAGACGTGCCTTAAGTTCAGGCCGTGCAACGCTGGACTCCCATGAAGCGTCGCTCCCATGGATGTCTCAATGGCGCAGGCGCGAGCGTAGGAGAAATGTCGAAGGAAAAAGTCGCGCGAGTGGTGCCATTGAGAATGACTTGTGAACAAGTAGCCAACTCTAGACATTTTGGTGGGAATAAAAACTGACATTTATCATTTAACTATTTATTAGGCTTATTTTAAAATAAAATAATAATATCAAGGAATAATTATAATTTGAGCTCTGAGGTTTAAAAAGTTTTTTAATTTAAATTCTGAAATTAGTAAAATAACAAAACAAATCTTAAGTAATATATACAATACACGTACCTACCATTTTAACTTACCATCGCATCCACCTGTATTCCAATTGCACAGCCAGTGCATGCATCTATCGAGCTCTTCATCGGAGCATTAGAAGGAAAAATCAGCTGCATCTATTCGAGAGAGAGGCCAAAGGGAGCGAGGATTTGCAGTGATACTCATTCATGTATTCCTTTTTGTTCATCTATCTGAATAGCCCCATCCAATGATTTGAAATCCACAAGATGCTAGCTACAATTCTTGTACTGACCACTACAATCCATAAGACAAAAGCCCACATCGGGATCGCATCACTGGCCTCCCACTCAAATAAAAAGCACTCATCTTATAGAAGAATACTGGCCCCACAATCCCCGCATGACAATATACAAAGCATAGAAAAGTGGAGATAATAACACATATAGGCTAGATGATGTAGGCAGACCCAACTCTCGTATCAAATCTGATGTAGGCAGATTGTCGAACATGCCAAATCTGATATAGATAAGCGGAAGGAGGTAACTACCGGTCTTGCATCAACTTTTTGAAGATTTTTGATTCAGTACCTTTAATCTCTCTGAAAAAATTGTGGCCTTGCATCACTTAACTAAGAAACTGCTTCAAGCTAAGAAAAAAATAAATAAATTTTTAAAATTTTATAACTCAATTTATTGATTCAAAAGAATATATTAGGAACCATTTACAAGGCAAAATTAATCAAATAAGAATCCAACTATAGTTGAAATATTAGAATCAAACTAGAATTATAAACTGATTCGACATAAACAAAATAAAACTTTTAAAGAAAATAAGTTAAATCTCCTATAGAGACCAAGACAAAAATAGAACTCTTAAGAAGACTCATAATAACATTTCCTTGAAAGCTAATATTCTTTTTATTCTTGTGTTTTTAGGCCTCATCAACTCCCTCAGCTTGAAGAATTTAACTCTTGATGAATCGATCAGTTCTGACTAAATATGTTCTTTATGAATGCATTAATATGGTTGTCTTTTAGAGCATGTTTCATCCCACCATTGTAACTTAATATGAGTATCATAAAATTATCCTTTAAGCTTATTCAAATATAGTTTGCAATGTAACAATTCTTTCTTTCGATGTTTCAATTGTAGTCTATCGTATGAGTTTCTTTGATGAGCCTTCTTTCTAAGAATCAACATCTTTGGTGTAGGCCACTGGAAAACATGCGAATCTCTAGCTACATTAGTTTTCTTCATCTTGAAAAATTCAACTTCAGATGAATCGACGCGAGACAAAATATAGTAGCCTTCAAATTTATTTTTGTAATGAATCAAATAATATTTATGAGCTTCAATCTTTCCCTCTTCATTAGATTCACTTTTCTTGGGAATAAAGATATGTCCTTTAGTTAATTCATCTACCATAATGTCTTTCTTTTCTTTTTCTTCGTAAGCTACTTGGTCAACTATTGTTGCAGATTTAACAGTTTCTTCTATTAGTTTTACTTCAGCAATATCATTGTATATTTTAGTAATGGACTCTTTTACACTGCAGTAGTTTGGACTTGGCTCTTCTTTTATTTTTTCAGCCATAAAACTTTTTTTATCTTCCTCAACTTGATTTTCTAACTAATTAAATTTTATTGTCATTATTGTTTCCTCCTTTATTTCTTCTTCAATATATATAAGAGCCTTTTGTACTTTGGCTTTAGTAGAAAAGTTCTTTAATGGTGTAGGATTGTAAACTATGACTTTATAAGGGGTAGGATAGGAGACTGAATTATAGTATCTCTTCGCTTGAAAAATTGGCTTGTAAGTGAACTCTTGAGGTATTTGTCTGAGTCGATAGGTCAGTAATTTTCTTTCAATTTTATGCACATAGCATCTCGAGTAGTAATAAGTTCTAAATAATTATGAGCAGCATATTCAACTACCTTCTACGAAGTTTTAGCTTCTTTCTTGAGCTTATTTTTAACAAATTTCATGCTTCTTTAACCAGTTAATTTATAATAACTAAGTATCCTTCAGTAGATGAAAGTCAGTTTATGAAAGCTTTAGGCTCCGGCTTGCCTTGAAAATTAGATACTTTAAATTGAACTATTTTATAGATATCATAATCAATATCTGGATTTCTTAATTAAGCTATTGGAGGTTGTGGATTTTCTGTAATTTTATTGCCTTGTTACAATGGAATAGGAGCGACATTTTGGTAGATAATAGGTTGAATTGTCCATCTTCGAATGTTGATCAATATTCCATCTATATGCTGCTTTAATCTATCAAACTGTTGCTCCATTCGAGTGATATGATTTTTCAAGTTGGTGGTGCCAGAAGCATTGCTGCTTTGGTGTGCCATGTCCCTATTTTGGTGACGACTGCAATCACTTTAGGATTCTGATTATTAGAGAGTTTTTCTTATAAATTATTTCAGATTAGAGTAAAGGTGGAACGATTATTCCATGCTATTCCAGACTTATTCCAGGCTTGTTCTAGATTTATTCGAGCTTTATTCCAATTTTATTCCGGTCATCGTTTTCGCTTATCCCGTGTATGGGTCGATCTAGGACAGGGGAAACACCCCTTTTTTGCGCTCGATCCTAGATCTCTGCCATGAAGCGGCTGCCGCAGGAGTTCCGGCGGCGGTGGCGACTGGAGATAGGGTTGAGGACGACCGATGGAGCTCCCACAACGCCCCATGGTGGGCGGCTTTGGCACGGGATCTGGGCTGCTGGGTTTTGAGGGAAAGAAGAAGAAGAAGTCCATCGAAGTCAATGCCGGATGTGGCGGCGCTGAAGGCGTTGGGACGAGGTCCTTGACAGGGCAGTGGGCGATGCCGACGACCAGACCTGGCTGGTGGTTCGTCGGCGTTGGAAGGGCAGAAAGGAAGAAGAAGCCACGATGACGATGGGCGCACGGCAACATCGGCCACTGTTCTGGACTGGGTAGAGGTCGAATCGAGGGGCTGAGGCGGTGGCCGGAGTAGCTTGGGGTCGGCCGTGGAGATCGTTGAAGGGCCAGCGGGCGGTGCGGACAGCTAGATCCAAATGGTGGTTTGTCGACGCAGGAAAGATCCTGGCGGTGGTCGGCCGGAGAAGACGGAGGCTAGACGACGCTCTCCGGTAGGCAGCTGGCGGAGGATGGTCGGCCACCGCTGGTGGCGTTGGCGCGGGGTCTTTTGGCCGCCGCAAGGGGAAGGAAAAGGAGGATAGATTCTGTTTTGAAAGATGCGTTTTGCGAGCGAAAAAAAAAAAAAAAAAAAAATTCTGTTTTTCATTTTTATTTTTTAAAATAATTTTATTTTTTTATTTTTTTATTTTTTTATTTTTTATTTTTTTGCTTCCTAATGCATAAAAAATATATTTGATAAGTAAAAATAAAAATTATTTTTTTATTTTTATCATAAATAATATCTTTAAAAAATAACTAAAAATAAAAGTAATATATAATATTATGATATTATAATATTATATTACATAATAATATAGATTATAATATATAATATATTTTATATAAATTACATATTTGTTGTATATAATATAATATAAATAAAAATATAATATTAAACTGTATATTGATATAATATCATTAATATTATATTGCTATTAGTATTATGATATATAAAATGTTAATATTATATTATTACAATAAATATTAATATAATATTAATAATATTTATTCTTATATATTAATAATGTATATTATTACTTTTAAAAAATTATCTTAAGTTCCCAAAAAAAAGTTATTTTCAAAAATAAAAAGTAAAAATAGTGTAATGAAATTTTTTTATGATAAATTTCATGTTTCTATTTTTAAAAATAAAAAATAAAAAATAAAAGTGATAGAAATTAGGTTTTTTATTTTTTGCTTTCTTCTTTGTTTTGATGAAAAACTGTGAAAATATCTTTAAATTATTTTTAGTTATCTCTCAATTCAGAATTATATTTTTTAAAATATTATTTTTATTTTTCTTTACCAAACATGTTTTTATGAGTATTTTTTATTTTTTATAAAAATAGAAATAAAAAAAAGAACTATTCTCATAAATTAAATGCACCATAAGTGTTCTATTTTGAAAATGGGTCTTTAGGCTTTGTTTTCTTTTTTTTTTAATTCTATTTTTTTTTTTAATCCTTATCACATCTCTCTCTCTCTCTCTCTCTCTCTCTCTCTCCCCCTCCCTTTAAAACCTTTCCTTTTTCAATTTTTTTTCATACTTTTTTCCTCTACTTTTGTTTTAAAAAAAGACTTAAAAGAAAATAAAAATAAAAAAACAGAACGGAGAGAAAATTTGATACTAAATTTGATATAAGTAGATTTAAATTTAATGGAGACCGATGAAAGAGGATAACTATTAGTTTCGTATTAGTTTTTGGCGAACAAAATTATCTAAAAGACCTTTGAGTTGAGATTTTTTTTTTTTTACCAAAGATTTCTTTTTTGAAAGAAAGAGCGAAAGGGAGAATTTGAATGCCCTTTTCGACGGTAAACTTCTGACAAACGGTGTCACGTTAAATCCTCACTTCTCTCAACTCCTCTCTCAGACGATGCGATGCCGGCGCGGACTTGGAATACAAACGGTGTGATAATATGCCAAAATCATGCACGCACTAACAAAGTAATCCTGCCTAACTTCAGACAAAGAGATTTACGTTTAACATTTAAAAAATTTTAGAATTCGTCTTGATATTTTCTTTCAAAATTTAAATTAAAAAATCTCTCTGACTATAGAGTTTAAATTATAATAATCCCTAACATCAAGTTGATCATTATTTAAAACTCAGGTAACGGATGTACCAATTTTTTTATCAAAAAAAGATAAATATATAGGCTTGATTCATAAACAAAACTTAAGCGCCCACAGAACCACTTGATTACTTGGGATGTGCTTGCTCCTGTTTGTTCACTTGGGCCCAGAAACCCAGCGAGACTTTCTTTGAGAGGCCGGACTCACAATCCGCCTCCTCTTAAGCTTGTTCGCCGTAAATTTTGCTTGACCTAGAAACAATTCATATCCCATGAACTTCTGTGATTTTGTGCCAAAAAATTGCTAGGCACATGCTCGATCAAATCTAAGACCTATGCTTTGATCTAGAACCTATAATGACCACAATTAACAAGGTAAGGCCAGAATTGCACTTAGCCAGGTCCTGATCAATTCAACCCACTTGCATCTCATTTGGCTCATCTTACACCTAATCGTTAATTTACGACCTTAATTTAATCCTCTAAGAAACTGACGTTAGAGGCACACAAGCCAACAAAACATAATGAAGACTTTGAGTCTTTCGTCAAAGCTTTTCACATGTAAGCACTACAGTCTTTCGTCAAAGTTCTTCGCGTGTAACATCTCCTTGCAGCGAAATACACGTTAAACGACCTACCATAACCAGTGGGACACGAAAGTTCCCACCATGAAAAACTGCCACGAACGTGAAGAAATCAAAGCACTTGCAGTGCTTGGTTGAACCCATCAAGAACTTTCGTCCTTGAAGTGGAAGATTCGAGCCGTGTGAGATAATTCGCTCGAGAGGAGTACACAAGAATGAAACCAAAAAGCTAAGAGAGCACTCGACTAGAACAAAACTTTCATCGTCCTCCCCCTCATTTTCCGTGCTCCTTCTCGGTTTGAACGCAGCTCTCAGCCAAGAGGAAATTGCATGCACCTTTCTCGCTCGTTGGCCAAAATGCCGTTGGAAATCATGCCCTGGAATCTAGTTGGTGCGTCACACCAAGGACATTCTTGTAATTTGGATGTTTAAAGTTAAGTGTCGACTTTGACCGTCCATGGTCAGCCAAATCTCCATCTTCGACCAAGAGTCTCTAAAAAGAAAACTTTATGTCCTCGTCAAGCGTGTGCATCAGTGTGGAAGGAAGCAGCCAAGTCTTTCTTAAATAATTGAAATTCTAGCATGTAACCTCGAACTGACATATACATTGCCTATAACAAAAAAAAAAAAAGAAAAAGAAAAAGAAAGTTGACTATCATGAGGATAGAGTTTAGCTCGTGGTTTCGTATGAACGAAGCAACACCCAGGACCACATGATGGCCAATCAGTGACTCTAATAAATTGCTTTCTCACTGATAAAATATTCGTGCAGGCCCGCAAAGACTGATAAATCATCCATTATTGATTCGTGGTCCAAAACTTGGTCGGTATGCAATAAGAGACTGAAAGCTGTGCAGAGTCTCCGGCGGGCCCTTAGACAGGGCGCGTGAAAGGAAAAACAAAAGTAGCATCGATTAGTTCAGCAACGACATTTTTGTGCTATTAATTATATATATATATATATATATATATATTGCGTGGGGGAAGAAGTTCCTCACGATTTCCCTCAAAATTATAGATGTTGTGGCTATCAATCGTCATCAAAAGAAAATTTTAAATGTGTGGTGTGGTTAGGTGGCCCCACGAAAGTACCTACCTAACGCTACAAATAACTATTACTTAATTAAACATCCAGCAATATCTTCGTTAAATGCATAAAGGTAACTCAGTGGTTTCCTCCATCTATAAATACCCCTCTACCCCTCCACCCAAGCTACTCACAACCATCTGTCCCAATTAATCTGCCAAGCGCCAATGGAATCACCATCACTGGTCATATCTCTGGCAGCCATACTCGCATCCATTCTCCTCCTCCTCAAATCCCTTCTCGGTCGCCCGCACCGGAAATTAAACCTGCCTCCCGGCCCAAAGCCATGGCCCATCATCGGAAACCTCAACCTCATCAGCTCCCTCCCCCACCGCTCCCTCCACGCCCTCTCGCAAAAGTACGGCCCCCTCATGTACCTTCACTTCGGATCCTTTCCGGTCCTCGTCGCCGCCTCCGTCGACATGGCCAAGCTCATCCTCAAAACCCATGATGTCACCTTCTGTGGCCGCCCCAAGACCGCCGCCGGCAAGTACACCACCTACAATTACTGCGACATCACCTGGTCCCAATACGGGCCATACTGGCGCCAGGCCCGCAAGATGTGCGTCATGGAGCTCTTCAGTGCGAGAAGGCTGGACTCGTTTGAGTACATAAGAGTGGAGGAGGTCAAGAACCTCATCCGGAACCTCTTCAATTCCTCGGGGGGGCCGGTTAACCTCAAGGACCAGCTCTCTAATGTCAGTCTCAATGTCATAAGCCGAATGGTGTTGGGAAAGAAGTATTTGGACAAGTCCGAGGGGGCAATCGTGTCTCCCGAGGAGTTCAAGGCGATGCTCGACGAGCTCTTCTTGCTTAATGGTGTCATGAACATTGGAGATTCGATACCATGGCTGGATTTCTTGGACCTGCAAGGGTACATCAAGAGGATGAAGAACATTGGCAAGAAGTTCGATAGGTTCCTCGAGCATGTGCTCGATGAACATAACGAGAGGCGGCGGAGGGAGGGGGACAATTTCGTGGCCGGCGACATGGTTGACGTTCTTCTGCAGCTCGCCGACGATCCTAATCTGGAGGTCAAGCTTGAGAGGCACGGTGTCAAGGCCTTTACTCAGGTACTGTTTCACTTTTCCCCTCGCGCTGCCCCTTCTTGCCTTTGGACAACTAAATAAATATGATAGCTCGATAATTAATTTTTTAAGTTGACATGGCCGCATGAGCCAAAACTTGTGGGTCAAGTGACGCTAGCTTGGCTGAAGCACGTTAGAACTGACAGTGCCAGGCATGTCGCAACGGCCTCGGCATAGGTCAAACAATTGTATCGGCTTCCAGGCTCACGGTCCCCTAACAGCACTTGTTTCAAAGTGCATCCCCAAGGATGGGTGTTTGATTGGTTATCTTGCCTTGTTAGAAAAAGTATGATTTAATTTGCCGGTCAGGGCCGTGCGGTAGTCTAGTTAGGAAAACGAGCTGCGTCATGGTTAAGACGACTTTGAAATTTGGTTACAAACAGATCATCCCTTTCGGCACCTGAGGAGTTTTGCGGTCCCACGGGTCATCCTGTTCCTGGGTGAGACCCACTTGACAGCCTCCCTACCACATCAACGTCTGGTCAAAAGGTGAATGGGTGCAAGAGCCACGCATTTCCAAAACGAACTCAAAGGTCTCTTACGTGTAAATTATGGAACCAAGTGTTGCAGGTGCAGTCGTCTTCAAATAGGGCTCCAAGATGTTTTTCTCACACACACACACACACACACACACACACAAAAGAAGGGAGATGACCCCCTTCCCCTTCATTGAAATTCTTAGGGAAAAAGGTGCTGCACGTTTGTTCAATCCCATCAAATATGACAGATTCATATATAAAAAATAATATTTCGAAGTGCAAAAAATAATAAAAATATAATGCTTGTCGTTTCTCAGGATATTTGAAAAGTCTCTAGTATTATTATGGTAATTGTCATCGTTTGATTGATGATGATACGTTGGCCCACCACAAGCATCACCTGCCACAATATCTACGCACGTCATTTTCTACAAGGAAAAAGATATTGCATAATATATTTAAATAACATATCATCAAACTAAAAAAAATCATGAACAAAAACAATCATAATAAATGAATTTGATCTTTTTTTATTTTTGATTAATTATAAGCATAAGAGTAAATTTCAAATCTTAAATAGAACATATTTTTTATTAGTCTTTGAACACAAGAACATATTTCTTGTTCTTGAACAACAAAAGCGCACAGCCTTCTGCTAACATGTCAAGTTCGCATCAACCAAAAGGCTGCATAGCCAACATTTTGACCGGAATAAGAACCAGATCGGTTCAATTGAGCTCCCAAGACTTAGCTTGTAGCTAGGACCTAACACGAGCTCCTTGCTCCTATGGTCCAGGACTTGATCGCTGGTGGCACAGAGAGCTCCGCTGTGACCGTGGAATGGGCCATCTCCGAGCTGCTCAAACGGCCAGAACTCTTCAAGAAGGCCACCGAGGAGCTCGACCGGGTCATCGGAAGGGACCGGTGGGTCGAGGAGAAGGAGGTGCACAACCTCCCCTACATCGACGCTATAGTAAAGGAGACCATGAGGATGCACCCGGTGGCTCCCATGCTCGTTCCCCGACAATCCCGTGAAGACTGCAACATCGCCGGCTACGACATCCCTGCCGGGACACGTATTTTGGTGAACGTGTGGACCATTGGGAGGGACCCAAAAATATGGGATTCACCCGAGGAGTTCCGGCCGGAGCGGTTCATCGGGAGCGCAATAGATGTCAAGGGGCAAGACTTCGAGCTTTTGCCGTTTGGATCCGGGAGAAGGATGTGCCCCGGGTACAGCCTTGGACTCAAGGTGATACAGGTGAGCCTGGCCAACCTGCTGCATGGTTTTACATGGAGGCTGCCGGATGGGATGAAGGTGGAGGACCTGAAAATGGAGGAGATCTTCGGGCTGTCGACACCAAGGAAGGTGCCACTTGAAGCAGTGGTCGAACCGAAGCTTCCCGCTCATCTCTACGGTGTGTGATTTTAGGGCCTCTAGGAACGTACGTAACCAATAGAAAATAAAGGTGTGTGTGCTTGATGAAAATCCGTTTCATGAGTTAGAGCGTTTGATCCTTCTGTTTTTTTTTTAATGTAAGAGAGTGAAGGGAAGTTTGTTACTTAGAAATAAGATGTTACATAATAAGATGCTACATTATGATACATGATGCTAAGAGCGTGAATGGTAAATGTTTTTTTTTTTTCCTTTTTCTTCTTTTTCTTCTTCCATCACTCTCAGATGTAAAAGAGTGGGATACGAGGTTGGGAAGCAAATTTATTGTTTAATTACATGAGACCTAGAACTAAGATACCTGAATAACAGCTTGCGTGTTTGAGAACATGTTTGGAAAAGAATCTGACCGTTTTCTTTCTCCCTTCCTTTTCATGTGATTGGGAATAATTCGAGTCTTTTCTCTGCTCAACAGTGAAGGATAAACAGGATTACGGTATCCAAAGGGCTGCATTTTTTAAGGGAATACGTCGTAGTGGAGCAGAGATAGTTATTCCATTTTCTTTTTTTTTTAAAAAAAAAAAACCCGCAAAGGAAGAGAGCATCCTCTGTTTAAATTTTATTAAAATTATCAAAATTTATACGAGAGTTAAAGGATGAAATAGGAGAAAAGCGATTACAAAATCTTTTATGAGAATGCAATCACTTCTTAAGATAGAAATTGCTCCACAAAATGAAGTTAGCTATAATCTTACGGAGGACCGATGATGGGGAGGAGTTTTTTTTGAGGAAAATACTTGAGTCCATCACATTCCACATATGTCACATGAAAAACATAATTAGTTGGTCCAATTTTTTCTTTCTACAATAGGCACTTTCTTTTTTCTCTATTCTAACCAAAGCTTAGATACATTTGAAGATAATTTGCTCAACGCAAACGCATTGATTAGAGATTCTAGAATGGATTTTAAGAACGAGCATCTAACAAATGAATGATCATGGTCATGATTGAAACTTGAGGCTCTCGATTTCTCAACATCGCTAAGCGATGGTGGTCATGGTAGAAGAAGGGTGAGACATGGCCAGGGATAACGATTTGCAGCCATCCAAGGTGCCATTGACTAAGAATCCAGCTAAACTTAATGGAGAGGCCAATAGAATTCAGAAACAAGGTAGGGATAGCTTACCTGAATTCGAGCTCAAGAAGGGAAAGGTAATGGTTATCTATCAATGATCGCCGATCAATGGTCGTTGGATGTTTCAACGGAGGTGGTGGGGGGTTTGGTGGTAACTTGGTTGGGATGAAGCTCTACTTAGATATTTGAATAGAAACGAGCATTACATTTCGATCTTCCTAAAAAATAATTTCATCTTCAAACTTAACAAACCTAGGTTGTTGATCCATAGAGGGTATTTAGCCTTCATCTCATTTTTCAAGTTTTTAAGTACTGATTTCTCTTTTAGTATGATTGTTCCACTGGACCTTGATATAGGGGGTGGTACGATGCCTCAAAACCTACTCTTTTTTATCTATAATTTGAGCTAGGTGCTCCTAATAAAGCTAGAAAGCCTTCCTTAGCATTGACACATGGAAAACATCATGCACTCCGGAGAGGACTTATAGTAGGGCCAGTTTATATGCAACTTCCTTCCCTCTGTCAAAAATTTCAAATAGACCTACATATGCTAGGTTGAGCTAACTATGAATGTCAAACCTCATCATACCTTCAGTTAGAGATGCCTTTAAAAGAAATATAATCCTCTACTTGAAATTCTAAAGTCTTTTGATTATTTGCATAACTCTTCTGCTTGTTTTGAGTTGGCTACAACCACTCTTTAAGTAATCTATTATACTAATTAACTTAGGACCTAGCAGCTCTCTTTCACCAATATTATTCTAGTAGATTAGATAGCTATACTTCCTGCCATGCCTTATATGATGCTATCAGAATAAGCTGACTGTTTATATCACCCGTGCTAAGTATCATAAGCCAAGTTTGGTCATCATCTTAAGCTAAACAAGATAGAATTAGCATTGCATATTATAAATTAAGTATGGCCAACAACACTATAAGCTAAGATAGGCTATCACCACACCAACATCCCTGTGATTAATCTATATACCCATCTTCTAAATCAACTTCATCAAATCTTTGAATACCTTAATATTCAGAGCATGTTTCAAATCCACATCACTAACAATATCAAAACCATGCTATTATAGTATAAAATAACTTATATCTATGCATGGTTAAAGCCATACTATCATAGCTTAAAAATAATTAATATCCATACATAATTGAAAACATGCTGATCGAATGGTAAACATAAAATTATAATGCATGCTCACAAAAAAGTATATGCAAGGGCTTCGTACATATCATATAAAAGTATATGCAGATTCTTATATATCCCATAAAAATATATGCAAGATTCTTACCATAATTCATTAATTAATCCAATTCAATATATTAACTATCCATCAAAAACTTTTGATATAACCAAAAATTTTGATATTAATAATTAAGAAACCGATCACCTTTGAAAGATAATTTTGTCCCTATCTACTATCCTAAACCCTTATTCCTAATGATCATTAATTCTAGATTTATCAATGGGTATGGTTTGCCTTAGCATGGATATCAATAAATGAGATCCATGCTAGCACCCATGTTCATCCAATGATAGGTGACCTTCTATGAAATTTGAACCAATCTTAACAATTATTGCTCAATAGATCTTTAATTTAGATAAATTAATCAATTAGTATCATATCAGAACCCAAACTAAATCAAATCAAATCAAATCAGAACCCGACCAATTATAGGCAGATCTAAACCCATTCCAGACTAATCAGTTACGATCCAACCAATTTGTTCATTCAAATCTGACTCAGGTTGGAATTCTTGGACCTAGATTAGCTTGAAAGAGCTGACTCAATTAAGCTTAGCCAATTCCTTCACTTAGAGGGCTTAATGCCCTGTTTCTCTTGGTCAATAGGATCATCCCTACTTGATTAACTTGACCATGGTCAGTGCTAGCTAGAGCTCTACTCGGAGTTGATCGTCAGCCAGTGGAAGTTCAAAGTCTCCATGTCAACAGCAAAGTGACTAGCTGGCTACGAGGCTCCCTTGGGTAATTGGTTCTCATAGAAAAGGGCCTGTGTGGCCGAAATAAAGATGGCTAAAATTTGAGGCACTCGACCTCTTAGCAATAGCCGTTGAAGGGAGGGAAGGCAAACCTAGTGGCGATGCTTGGCAGCTGATGGAGGCTGGCCGTATGGGAAAGAAAAGAGTCAGATTGGGGACTTGACATAGAGGAAGGCAAAGTTAGCCTATCTACAGTCGTAGTTGTCGAGGCTGAAGGGGAACGATGGCGGTGTCACAGTAGTCATCGAAGGCTTTAAATACGGAGTTGTGGTGGCATACGGCCATCCGCGCTGGCCGTGATTGGAGGTCGGCTGTAAAACAAAGTTTAGCCTTATAACAAAGTTTAATCATAGTGAAATAGGGTACAGTGACAAGAAAGCAGGAAAGGAGGTGGGAGCCAAGCAGATAGGGCTGGAAGTAGGGTCAGGTCAGGTTGAGCCACACTCTTGCCTGAGTTTGCTTTGAATATTTTTTCATGTTTGAAACTGAATCAAGGTCCAAAGAAATATTAAGAAACTTACGCATGAATCTGATTCGAAACCCATCGGGCTAATCCCAATTAGACCATTTGGGCCTAAATAATGGGTCAACCCTTATGTATCCAATTTTTGGCTTGATTTATCTAAGTATATCCTAGGCCCAATTTAGCTTTTTGTTATGGTCTATCTCAATTTATTTGACTGACAAGTTCTCTTACGCATGATCTAATGCCGTGATGCTAAATGTAAAACAATCAAAAACGGCAACAAAAGAGGTTTCCTTTATGCATCTGATGGGATTTAAATAAATAAAGAAATAAAAGAACTCCAACGGTACATGCAACAAAAGGATGGAGTTGCCATGTTGCCCAAGCATGATTCACAAGTCATATCAAGCAGAGCCACATAACTAAAATCTCATCTTAACATGACTCTTCCTAAGGCCCTAGCAAGGTCAAGCATGCCTCATGATAGCAGCCCATAGATGTTCTATGTATTATCTTTTAAAAGACTGAACCATACATACTGTATACACAATAAAATAAGAGATCCAACTATTTTTATTTAAAGTGCATCTACTACGGTCAATCATGTAAGTATCGGCTTCTCCTTAACATAGGTTCGTTATAACCAAATAGCCCAGCATGCATAGGTATCTCCTATTTTACAGGGAACAATTGGTACCAGAGAAGTAACACTATATCATAATCAGCAACTGGGTTATTATGATAACATTAGATAACCAATCATTCAGATGGTATGTTGCATGAACTCTACTTTCAATAGAAATAACAGATAAAACACATGCAGATGGCATTATTTTAACATTGTTTAAGTGTACAGACATGACCATCGGCTCCATGGTTCTCAGCTCTCTTTCTGAAGTCATGGAATACAATAAAAGTATGAAAGCTTGTTCAGTGGTGTCCTATATCCATGCCATGGTAACAAGATAAAGAAGACCAGCATATTACAGGATTAGCTCTCCAACAATTTGTAAATCTAGGAAGAACTGGGTGTAAAATGCCATGTCATTGATATAATGAACATGCGGATGCAAGCAGGCACTATTTTAATTACTATATCATCAAATTAGGCAGAGAGGTGTCTTGACTTAGTGTAGGTAGCCTTGAATCCAAACAAAAAGAAGCGTTCCAAATCAATACCTTGATAGTTGACAGGGTAAAAAAAACAAAAATTACTAGGACTAAGGGAGAAAATAAAGAAACATGACTTTTCTAAAGCTTAATGTGTTGCTCTTCAACACCTTAACATAAAGAAACATGACCCTTCTAAATACACGCATGATAGTGAGAATGCCGTTACCAGTCTATTGGTATTTCTTTGTCAATAAAGCATATCAATACCCATGTCTCTTTGGACTTTTCAAATCCATAGACTACTCCAAGAAACCCTTTTTTTATTCATTTATCTGAGAACGATTGAGTCTTGGATGAAATCAAAGAAAAAAATCTAGAATTCATGCAGCGGGCCATAAGACCAAAGCAAAAATATATCAATTTACACAATATGACAGCTTAAAACTCTTTCTAGAAACATATAAAAACAAGGAAAAAGGCTTCACTAAACTCTCAACAGTACTTTGACTCCACAATAGCCATTATAATTGTTATAATTTTCAGTCTGTGAAGAGACTTTGGATTCACACACAAAAAGTATAACTCTCACCATATTTCTCAAAATAATAATAAAATAAAATCATGATAACTCTTAAGAAAATGGACGAACAATAAATGAAACCCTAAATTCCAAATCAAAGAATTTGGCTTGAAAAATCAAAAAACCATAATCAGGAAACATCTAAATGCGAGACAAATTAAAGAACCCAGCATTTATTTACCTTACAAAACAAAGTGGAAAACCCACCTAGAAAACCTGATTCCTTCCTTCTATGTCATTGGCGCTAACACTGTTTTTCACTTTCGAGCCTCTACTTTCTAGATGCCTATCGAATCTCAAAGCGGTTCATCATCATCGGCATCAAAGACACCAGTGGGACTTCATCCTTTTGAAGAGGGTGGTTGTGGAACGGTGAAAGAGAGCACTCCATCTTTGAGTTTCCCAAGTGAAGACAAACGGACGAACCATTTGGCCGTTTGGGATTTTGTGCAATCGGGCTGGATCGACTATTTTAGGAATTCGTGCAATTAGGCTGGACTACATGAAACCTAGTGGCAGGTGTTCCAGCACTATTAATCGGTCCTAGATCCAATTGAATTATCGGACCTAAATCGGGCTCATTTAGTGAGCCTAATTCAGGCTCATATTTGGGCCGGGTCTAAGTTGAGCCAATGCTTTATCCGAGCCCAGTTCAAAACTGAAATAAGTCTCAGATTTGAGTCTAAGCCTCACCTGAATTTTAGAATATTAAGCCGATAGGTCAGCTCAGGCCTATTTCAAGCCCTATAAGAGAACGGCAATGCTTCAACATAAAAATTTGCAAGCAGTGATAGAATCTAACCGAAACAAAGCTCGGCCATAGAGAGCTAAGTAGAGTGGAGCTCTATGGTAACAATAGCTCAAGAAGAGGAAAGAAAGAGGAGAAGAAGAATAAGAGAGGGAGGAGGAGGAGGAAGGAGAATGGCTATGATCAGAAGAGGGGGTCTGAGGGTCTATTTATAGATGAAGGGTGATTGTTGCGACAGTTTTAGGGTGTTAAGTGACAATTTTGGGTTATTAAGGGAGGCAATTATGGCCATTCGATGGCCTTTGGATGGTTAGACGAATTGTTACGGTTGTTAGGACAAAGAAGAAGAGAAGTGGGCTATAGTTCAATGTGGTTAGAATTATGAGTTGACACAATCCATGAATGCTGCTCAAATCGGACACAAAGTTAGTAAGTTTAGGTTGAATATAAATAAATCTGAAGCAAAATTGAGTTGATTTATTAGATACGATTAATAAATAACTCAAGTTTTGGATTAACCCACTAACCCAAAATTGACCTATAATTGAGCTAATTGTTAAATAGTTCAATTTGTGTAATTCAACTTGCCAACCTAAATATGACTCACCATACCTATTTATTCAAGTTAATGTTGTTGTTTAATTAATTATTATTTTATCATAAAATAAGATTCAACGGTTGCATGGAAATGGACTATGGACGATTAAAATTACACTGAGTAGATATATAATTACTTTAAAATTATGATTTTAAATATATAATTATTTTATGATTGAAATAGTATAAACAGGTTATATAAGTTATATGGGTTAGACATGTCACACAGGTCACATGAGTTAAACGGGTTATATGGTCATGTAGTGTAATCTATATAATATACAAGTCTATGTAATTTAGATTTTTGATCCGATTAATAAATAGATCGAATTTGGGATAAACCATTTATAGTTATACTTTAAAATTGATCCAATCCATTTATAATCTATTGATATGATTTGTCATCCTTGTTAGGATGCGGTTAATGCAGTGGGGCGATGAGTAGTAGTCGGGAGGCTTTGCAACGAAGCTTTGCTCTAAGGAGCAAAGTTCAACATTACAAACACCATACCAAAAAGTGCAACAAAGGTGTGTTTGACCACAAAGAGCCATGGGTGATCCTCTTGAATGCCTATCTACTCCACAGAAAGGAAAATCTAGTTAACAATCTACACCATGATCTTGAATTTTTGATAAAGGAAAGAAAGCCCTAGAGATTGATCCTCTCACACGCAGCAAATCTTCCACACCAAGGTGAGGGCAGAACCCAAGGAGGGTTGAACTTTGAAGCACATTATCGCTCATGGGTAGCTATTGCAAGAGGTCAATAGAGAATCAAAAATTGTATGAAGTCTCAAATAATGAGGCGGAGAAACTTTGAAATTAGTTGAATAGAGTTGTCAAATTTTCTAGAGAACATTTGAAAGAAGCAAGATTTGCTTGAAGGTATGCACTTATAAGAAGGACCTTGGGATGAAGGCTAGGTTCGGAGTTCCTCACCATGGCAATGAAGGAGAAGTGGTCACCGTCTAGTGGTTTGGATGTTTTTCTAGTTCAATCTGACTATTATATCTTCAAGTTCTACTCTAAGGAGGATTTCACAAAGGTTACTACAAAAGGTCCATGGGTTATTGGTGGTCAAGTGATGGCGTTAGAGCTCTGAAGACTAACTTCAAAGCCTCCAAACATCAAATTAAGCATATTGTTATTTGGATGTGTTCAAAGAAATTGTTAATTGAACGGTGGTCTAAAGAGAAAATTCTTGAAATTGCTACAGTGGTTGATAAATCTCTCTGGCTTGATAATTGGACTAAGTTGCTTCAACATCATAATTATGCTAGGGTAAGCCCCACTTGCCTTTTTATCCAAATCCAAATATGAAAGTTTTGAGTTATTTTTCTAATTAACACATTTGAAAATTTCTTAAAAGATAATTCATTTGGAGTTTCAACTATAGGCCTTACTTTTCTTTTCTGTCATAAGCCAAATATAAAAGGTTTTGGGTTTTGATTCAAGTTCATCCGTTCTATAAGTGATGCATTTTTCATCATTGTGGCTAAATGATGTTTTGAGATGACAATAAAAATTACCTCAAACACATGCCTATATATTGCTTTTACAAATGCTAGGTTCATCCCATCACATGTTCATGCATTCCTTTGTGATTTACTAATGCTTGGAAGAGGAGTTATGACATAATTTTCAAGATAAAAAATTTCTTCCCAATCAAATATCCAAGTAGACTTTTCATTTAGCAATGAAATTTATCTAATCCATCAAAGCACCTTCAACAATGGTCACTAGTATCTGGGGTGGTGCTGATCATGGGCACTTGAGATCACATAACCAACAAATTATCTCTTGGCGGCCCCTTAATCGGAAACTCTAAAAATCAATTTTAATAGATTAGTTCACCTAGATTTAGCTGGACCTGCGTTTGCCATTCATAATCACTCAGGACGACCTCTTGTTGCTGTTGCATTCTCTCTTCAAAAAGTATCAGTCCCGTCTATTGAAGTCACGACCGCTTCGTATGGTTTGATAACTCGGTTATCCTATATTTTTGACGTGCTTAGGCATTCAGTAGATGATATTATTCTCAAAGGTAACTCAATTGCAGTACTAGCTTAGATTCATAGTAATTTCAAAAATGTACATCTATAGTTGAGAGATATTTGATCTAAGATTGTTAATCTATTTAATTTTTATTGCCAGCATATATTTTGATAAGCCAATTAAGCAGTGATTTTTTTTGCAAACTTCACTACTTCTATCATATGTTAGTACAATAATGTTTGTATATATTTGTGCCTCATTTTAGAAGCTAATGTTAGGGGCACATTCTTTGTGAGGTTGTGGTAGCAGCTGTGCCTACGAAGAAATAAAAACCTCAAAAGAAGGTGAAAGAACAGTGTAATTTTTAACCTCTTTGATCCACACCAAACACACTGTGCATATATATTAAAAAGACCCTAAATAATAATTAAATTCCCACCACATGACGAGCACTCAACGTGAATTCGCACCTGCAGATGCAAAGAAGTCAACAGTAAAGCACGAGTAAAATTTTATTTTTCTATGCAAAAACTAATTATTTTATTTTTGAAACAAAATCTGACACATAATTAATTCATGCAGACTTTTGTGGATTAGAAGCAAAGACATCAGGGCTCCCTCCAAACTATAAATACTGGCGTGCCCAAGACCCCATCTCCTTGCTGTAATCATCATCATCACCGTCATCACCATCACCTCCCCCTCGTTATCGTCGTCATCACCATCATACTCATGTTCCTGTGATCCTTTATGGTTTACTAATTATGGCTCATTTAAAAAAGAGTTTATGAAGTAATTTTCAAGATAAAATAATTTCTTTCCAATCAAACATTCAAGATGAATTTTTTATTTAATAATAAAATTTATCCAACATATCAAAGCGCCTTCAACAATAATTTCTGATATCTGAGATGGTGCATGGATACTTAAGATCAAATAAATAATAAATTATCTTTTGATAGCTTTCTCAATCAAAAATTTTAAAAATCAATTTTAATAGATCAATTCACTTAGGTTGAACTAGAGCTGGATTTGTCATTTGTAATCATTTTGATCTTTAGTTGCTAAGTCTTTTTTTTTTTAAAAAGCATTTGTACTATCTGTTGAAGTCATGATTACTTAGCATGTTTTGATGATTAAGTTATTAAGTAATTTTTAAGATAAAATAATTTATTTTCAATCAAACATTTAAGACGGACTTTTTATTTAGTAATAAAATTTATCCAATCCATCGAGGCGCCATCAACAATGATTTCTGATATGTGAGATGGTGCTGGTCATGGATACTTAAGATCAAATAAACAATAAATTATCTTTTGATAGCTTTCTCAATCAGAAATTCTAAAAATTAATTTTAATAGATCAATTCATTTAGATTGAACTAAAGCTGGGTTTGTCATTTGTAATCATTTTGATCTTTAGTTGCTGAGTCATCTTTTCAAAACACATTGAAAAAATGCATCCGTCTTATCTGTTGAAGTCATGACCACTTGGCATGTTTTGATGATTGAGTTATAAAGTAATTTTTAAGATAAAATAATTTTTTTTCAATCAAACATTCAAGACAGACTTTTTATTTAATAACAAAATTTATCCAATCCATCAAGGCGCGTTCAGCAATGATTTTTTGATATCTAAGATGATGCTCGATATGGATACTTAAAATCAAATAAATAATAAATTATCTTTTGACAGCTTCTTCAATCAAAAATTTTAAAAATCAATTTTAATAGATCAGTTCACTCAGATTGAATTTATAATCATTCTAATTTTTAGTTGCCGAGTCAATTTTTTTAAAAAGCATCTGTCCTATCTGTTGAAGTCATGATGACCATTTGGCATGTTTTGATGATTGAGTTATAAAGTAATTTTTAAGATAAAATAATTTCTTTTCAACCAAACATTCAAGACAGGCTTTTTATTTAATAACAAAATTTATCCAATCCATCAAGGCGCGTTCAGCAATGATTTTTGATATCTAAGATGGTGCTCGATATGGATACTTAAAATCAAATAAATAATAAATTATCTTTTGACAGCTTCTTCAATCAAAAATTTTAAAAATCAATTTTAATAGATCAATTGAACGAAAGCTAAGTTTGTCATTTGTAATCATTCTAATTTTTAGTTGCCAGAGTCAATTTTTTTAAAAAGCATTTGTCCTATCCGTTGAAGTCATGACCATTTGGCATGTTTTGATGATTGAGTTATGAAGTAATTTTTAAGATAAAATAATTTCTTTTCAACCAAACATTCAGAATAGACTTTTTATTTAATAACAAAACTTATTCAATCCATCAATCACTTTCAATAATAATTTTTGATATCTAAGATGGTGATACTTAAAATTAAATAAATAATAAATTATCTTTCGGCAGCTTCTTTAATTAGAAATTTTAAAAATTAATTTTAATAGATCAGTTCACTTAGAGTGAACTAAAGCTAGGTTTGTCGTTTGTAATCATTCAAACTTTTAGTTGCCGAGTCAATTTTTTAAAAAAGCATCTGTCCTAGCTGTCGAAGTCATGACCATTTGGCATGTTTTGATGATTAAATTGCCGTACATTTCTAAGGCTGCTAATCTGCCTAATTCTCACCGCGGCATACGTTTCGACAAACCAACCAAGCAAGCAATGAAGTTTGGAGCCTTTTTAATAAATAGGATAAAATTTTATTTTTTTAACAAATTCAAGGTGGAACGAAATTATTTGCAAAGGGGTTAAAGTTAAAAACGTCATTTCAAATGATATTTTTTTGGCAAAAAAATGCTTCGTCAGTGCCAGCGAGACTGGCATGATGGCAACTTAAAAAACGCCACTTAGAGTGACGTCTTTTAAGAAAAACTGGAGGTCGGAAGAGAAGGCGTATTGTGGGGGGTGGGGGTGCGGGGGGCGCTCGTGAGGGAAAAACGAGGGAGTGGAGGCTCGGGGAAGGCCGTGAGGGGGGTTGCACGAGAGGGAAGGCTCGGGAAGCGGTTGAGAGAGGGGGGTCTCGTGAGGGGGGTTGCACGGGAGGGAAGGCTCGGGGAAGCGGGGGGAGGGGGGGCTCGTGAGGCACAGGAGGAGTTACCAAAAGAAAATGCCACTTAGAGTGACGTTTCTTCAGGACAAAATGTCACTCTGAGTGGCATTTTTGAAAACGCCACTCTGAGTGGCGTTTTTCAAACGCCACCAGCCCATCCACACTGGCGCTGATGAGGCATTTTTTTTTTTTCAAAAAAACGTCATTTGAAATGGTGTTTTTCACTTTAACACCATTTCAGCAAATAGTTTCGTTCCCACCCTTAATTTATTAAAAAAAAAATTACTCTAATTATAAAAACAGCTCACCAAGTTTGGCAAACCTCCCTATTTCCACCGTACATTGTCAGATGATGTGTTGCGCTGCCGCAATCATCGGTTTCCCTGTGGCCCGGGGCCGTCACGAGGTTTGCCTCTTAGGGTGTGGAACATGAGCACATGACGCGCGAATATTATAATGTTAAAATTGACCGGTTTTATTAAGAGGACCGGAAACATAAGATATCCTTGGGGACCACTGGTTGCGGGGTGATGCCATGAGGGTGTGTAGATCTCCGTACTTTGATTCTGATGGCAACGCGACAGGACATAGAAGATATTGCCGTGTAATTTTTAACCTCTTTGTTCCCACACCAAACGCACCATATATATATATATATATATATATATATATATATATAGACACACACACACGCATGATGGGCACTCAAGGTTAATTTCCACCTGCGGACGCAAGCAAAGCCAGCAATAAAGCACGAGTAAAATTTTATTTTTCGGTGCAGAAACTAATTATTCTATTTGTAAAATAAAATATGATATATTATTAATTCATCGAGACGTTTGTGGAAAACAAGCAAAGGCAACAGGGCTTCCTCCAACCATGCATACTGAGATACCCAGGATCCCATCTTCACCACCACCATCTCCTCCTCCTCATCATGCTCATGCTTATCCTCGTGCAATCTTTCGTAATTTACTTATTATGGCTTATTTGGAAGAGGCTTTCTTTTCAATCAAATATCTAAGTAAGCTTTTTATTTATTTAGCAATGAAATTATTTAATCCATTAAGGCACCTTTAATAATGGTCTTTAATATCTGGGGTGATGTTAGTCACCAACATTTAAAATTACGTGATCAACAAATTTTCTCTTACTAACCCCCTCATTAAGAAACTTTAAAAATCAATTTTAATAAATCAGTTCACTTAGATTCAGCTAGAGCTATATTTGTCATTCATAATTGCTTGGGACGATCTCTTATTGCTGCTACAATTGCTCTTCAAAAAACATCTGTTCTACCTATTGAAGTCAAAACCACTTGGCATATTTTGTTGACTAGATTATTTTACATTTCTACCGTACTTAAACATTTAGCAAATAGTATTATTCTCAAAAGTTACTCAACTATAGTACTAGCTTAGATTAATGGTAATTTCGAAAATCTACATTTATAGTTGGAGATATTTAACCCAAGATTATTAATCTATCTAATTTTCACTGTTAACGTATCTTTCAGCAAGCTAATGAAGCAGTAAAGTTTTTTTGTAATCCTCGCTGCTTCCATCACGCATGGGTATTATAATTTGTCTATATATATTTGTGCTCTATCTTGGACGCTAATGTTCAGGAAACATGTTTCGTAAGATGATGTCAATGATTATACCTATAATAAATTTTGTTTTTCGATGCAAAAACTAATTATTTTACTTTAAATAAAATCTCACACGTAATTAATTCATCCAGATTTTTGTGGAGAAAAAGCAAAGATATGAGGGCTTCCTCCAATCTATAAATACCGATGTGCCCAAGATCCCATCTCCACGCGGCAGCCTCCACCTCCTCCTCATAATCATCATCATACTGTACTGTTGCCATCTCCATTAGCAATGGAGACCGCACCATGGGTCATATACTTGGCAAGCATGTTAGCGTCCATCCTCCTCCTCAAAACTCTTTTACACAGCCATCGACGCAGGCTAAACCTCCCCCCACGGCCGAAGCCATGGCCCATCATTGGCAACCTCAACCTCATCGGCGCCCTCCCCCACCGCTCCATCCATGCCCTGGCCCAAAAGTACGGCCCCATCATGCAGCTCCGCTTCGGTTCCGTCCCCATCGTCGTCAGCTCCTCCGTCGACATGGCCAAACTCTTCTTAAAAGTTCATGACCTCAACTTCGCCTCCCGCCCCAAGACGGCCGCCGGCAAGTACACCACCTTCAACTACTCTGACATCACTTGGTCCCCCTATGGACCCTACTGGCTCCAGGCTCGCAAGATGTGCGTCATGGAGCTCTTCAGTGCCAAACGACTCGAGTCCTCTGAGTACATAAGAGTCGGGGAGATGCGATTGCTCCTCCGCGACCTCTACGAGGCCTCAGGGAGGACCATCACCCTGAAAGACTATCTCTCCACGGTTAGTCTTAATATTATAAGCAGGATGGTGCTAGGGAAGAAGTACTTGGACGAGTCCGAGTCGGCGGAGGAGTTCAGAAAGATGATAGAGGAGCTGTTCTTGCTTAATGGGGTGGTGAACATCGGAGACTATATTCCCTGGTTGGATTTCTTGGACTTGCAAGGGTACATCAAGAGGATGAAGGATCTCAGCAAGAAGTTCGATAAATTTCTCGAGCGTGTGCTCGATGAGCATAGAGAGAGGAAGTCAAGAGAGAGGGAAAGTTTTGCGGCCAAGGACATGGTGGATGTGCTCTTGCGGCAGGCCGAGGATCCAAGCTTGGAAGTCAAGATCGAGGGGCAGGGCATCAAGGCCTTCGTTCTGGTAAGTTTTTTTTTTTTTTTTCATGTTTTTATTTTATAATATCTAAAAGATTTTTTTTACAACCACAAAATATTGATTTGCTGAGATTAAATAAATAATATTTTTTAAAAAATATTGTTATCCTATCAATTTAATGGTGGAGCTATCACTCACATTGATTTGAGCTAATTTATATTTAAAAATTTATAAATTAGATCAAATTTAAATATTAGATCTAAGCTAAATTTTGAATCAGATTTAGATCTTAAATTTTTTGGTCTGGATTCAATTCAACCTAATTACATAAATTTTATTTTCTTTCACTATAATTATTTTTAACAATTTATTGAAGAAATACTTATTTAAACTAATTCTGTTTTTCATCTTAACAGTTAGACCTCTTCTCAACATTTTTTATTTAATTATATTAAAATATTTTATATTTTATTATTTATTTGGTTGGATTCTTATTTATAATGTCTTTAAGTATATCAATAAATATTTTAAATATCATAATTTATAAACCTAAAGATAATTTTTTACTTGAATATATTAAAAGTTTTTGAATAAAAATTTGAATTTAAGTTGACTCTTTTTATAGACCTTATGTTTAATTTTTAATTATTAGATTTTAACTATGAAATAATAGTTAGATGCTTGACTCAAATGTAATATGATTCGATCTAATCCCATTTTGAATCTTATCGTTTTTAGGTTGGACTTATATCTTACTTAATCCTGAAGATATTCGAATGATCCATTAGGTCTAAATTTCTTTTCATAAATCTAAGTTGATCTAATTTAATGTTTAGATCCAAAATCATGGTCTGAATATAAAATCATATCGAATCGAGATCAAGCATGATTCAATTTGACTTAACCTGTTTGCAGCCCTATACACATATCACGCTAAGCCTCTTTCTTAGGCACTCCACCCACCCTTCCTACCAGTCATATGTTATCATGTTAGCACCAAAGTTCGTACATCTAACAACTGCTAATGTCCATCCACGATGAGTTCCTCAACAGAAATTTATGCACGTTTGGTGATTGTATGAGTCATGTTTAGTGAATGTTTAGCCGAGGTCGGTGTCCATGCCACTAAAGGATTGATTGGTATGCGATAATCTTGGGACGATGATAAAATTATCCTATTTAGTATTTATATTTGGACTGTGATATACCATTAACATGGGATTAGGATTATTACCCAGTGTAGTGATATGATCCCACTCAAAGGTGGGAATGCTGGTTACCATAATGATGATGATTTTCACTAAAAAATTAAAACAATTTTATCTCTATATTTATCAATCTCTTCCCCATATTACAATAATATAATATAATATAATATTTATAATATAAAAATATTTATATAATAATATATTATTATAAAATATAATAATATAATTAATGTATTAATAATATATAATTTTATATTTTTATAACATTAATTATTATTATAATATATTATATATTATAATTAATATATATAATATTAATTATTATTATAGTATAATAATTTTATAATATAATATAATATATATAATACATCATATATATATTTATAGTATTATTAATAATATTATTAATCTTATATTATAATATATAATTTATAGAGTTGGACTTGGCTACATTTAAATATAGCCAAGTTCAGAATCCGATTACTTCCTCCATCCTTAGATCCACATGAATCCTGAAGCCATCCTATCTTTTACACTTTTTTCATTTTTGGGATCCATGAATTGTATAAATCCAAAGGTGGGAGAGATGATTGGATTTAAGCTTAGCTACATTCAAATATAACCAAGTATAACTCTAATTTATATAAATATATAATATAATATAATTATTATATAATATATTATGTAAATAAGTTTTTAAGGGTATTATTAGTGTTGTATGCATGGTAATCTTTCTTTCCTATTGGTATACCAAATGAATATGGTGATCTATTGATCTTTGATTGTTGAAATATCTCATAACAAATGAAGTAATGTTGCATCACCAATGATCCTATTACTGATAATTCTATCACTGATGATTTTATTGCTAGTAATTAATGAAACGCCCCTATGTTGCTATTGTATTATTGAACGTGTTCCTGAGACAATACCTGCTTCTCGAGAATTATTCCAATAGACCCTAAATATTTGGAGCTTGGGACCAATAGTAGCGGGAGCAATCCTGATACCTAAGCTGATTTATTGCATGAATTATTAGGCTATGGACTGATTTTTACGAAGCTGAAAAACTAATTCATCTAAGATATGGTATCGAGTTCTGCTTTTATTTGTAATTTGTTTCAATTATATCATAAAGCCAAGATATTATCAAATTATTTTGAATGCATCTAAGATATACTATGGAGTTCTGCTTCTATTTATAATTTGCTTCAATTATATCATAAAGCCAAGATATTATCAAATTATTTTGAATGCATCTAAGATATAATATCGAGTTCTGCTTCTATTCCTAATTTGTTTCAATTATATCGTAAAGCCAAGATATTATCCAATTATTTTGAATGCATGGAGTGAACTGAAATTACCAATAACGGACTCGCTGAGGGGTTCTTGACAAATCTTATGGGACTGATGGGTTTATAGATCACAGGCTTTAATAAACATGGACCCGATAATCGTTTGGAGAGATTAAAATCCATATCTTGGTCAAGTTCCTGATCCATGCTGTTAAGGCAAACCAGCCCAACCCAGTAGCACATCCACCAGCCCCGTACTTTTGCGAACGCATAACGCAAGCAAAGTGAAATCGAGGCTTGCAGCCCAAAAGATAAAAATAACCGGCATTCAGAGGCGAGAGTTTGGTGGGTGGGCGGGTCAAAGATTGGAGGTCTAATCGTTTTCTTTCTACACTTTCTCCAGGACATGATTGCCGCTGGCACAGAAAGCTCTTCTGAGACTGTAGAATGGGCTATTTCCGAGCTCTTGAGACATCCCAAGCTCTTCGAGAAGGCCACCGAAGAGCTAGACCGGGTGATCGGAAGGGAGAGGTGGGTGGAGGAGAAAGACATGCACAACCTCCCCTACATCGAGGCCATCATGAAGGAGACCATGAGAATGCACCCTGTTGCGCCCATACTTCCCCCACGTCTAGCCCGCGAGGACTGCACCATCGCCGGCTACGACATCCCTGCCGGGACTCGCGTATTCGTTAACATATGGACCATCGTGCGAGACCCGGAGATATGGGATGCGCCTGATGAGTTCCGACCAGAGCGGTTTATGGGAAGAAAGATCGACATCAATGGGCAGGACTTCCAGCTTCTGCCATTCGGGTCCGGGCGGCGGATGTGCCCCGGGTATGCCCTCGGGCTCAGGGTGATCCAGATGAGCCTGGCCAACCTGCTGCATGGTTTTACATGGAAGCTGCCGGAGGGGATGAAGGTGGAGGAGCTGAGCATGGAGGAGATTTCTGGGATAACAACGCCTAGGAAGGTGCCACTCGAGGCGGTCATTGAGCCAAAGCAACCTGCACATCTCTATGCAGTGTGATCCGGCATCCTTCAACGAACAATTTATATAATTATACTAGGAAGCGTGCGTTCACTCGGTAGTATATTCATGTTAAGAGTGAACTATGGACGCTTATTAGATGTTCGTGAGATGGAAAATGAGATGTAAACCTAAGCTATATGAATAAGAGCTTGTTTGAAACGAAACACTAGCAGCAGGGAGAGTGCAAGATCAATCAGTACTTGGTCAAACAAATATCTAGAATTCAAATTTACAACGACTTTATTTATGATATACTCTGTACCAGATTCCTTTCTTCCCTGACTAGTTGCAAGGGACTTTCGATTGGATAGTTCCAAGGCGTCGGTATCTGAATCAGAGTCTTATTGTCGAGTCCACCTCAGCTTGCGACGTTTGGCTGCTCCCCAGCATCATCTAAGGTAATATTTACATTTTATCCTTTTTTTTTTTTTTTTTTTTTATTAGTTAGATGAAATCAGCCCAAGGAAGGCCCCGTCAACCAAAGCGCCCTCCGAAAAAGTTGGCGTGCATCTCTCATAAGATGTAAACGAAGAAATTTGCTCGTAAGTGAAACGATCCGATGAATGAGAAGGTTGTGACGGTTAGAACCAGGGGCGGTGCCAAGATTATTGGATGAGGGCTCTGATCCTTTCAAAATTTTAAAAATCCTCGTAGCAAGCAGTAGCAGTGAAGAAGAAAATAAAAATAATTTTTTTTAAAGAATTTTTTTTTAAAATTATAAACAGTCATATATTTATGTAAAAATCTTTATATATATATATTTAATTCTAACAATGAGGATATTTGTCACCGCCATATTTGCTAGTAACATACAGATGATAACTGAGATATTATTCAAATGACCAGAATATCTCCTTGTCAGTAACAGTGATAAGAAACATCACCGCCATATTTGTCATCTAATCCTAAAATAATTATTATAATATCATTTGCACTGTAGTATAATTCAATCATGATATGATGATAAAAATAATTTATTCAAAAGAAATGACAGCAGACTTATCGCACCTTAACCTGAAGTACATCATATCCATGAGGATACCGATTGTTTGTTTGCCCCTAAAGTTCTTGTCCTGTTGACAGACTGGGCCTCCATTTCCTCCTGGCTGCACTTGCTTTAAAACTAGGTGTACTTTTGTCCATATAGAAAACAGATAGAAATGGTAGGGTAAGGACCGTTTGGATGAAGAGAACAAAGGGGAAGAGGTGGAGAGGGAGAATGAACGTGGTAAAAACTTTTATTCGTAGGCTCGTTTAGTTCACGATAAAAAAAATTATAAAATTTTATTTTTTATGAATTAAAATATTTAATCTATTTTTTTAAAATTTATTCATAGAAATATTTTATTTTTACGTGATTTAAATTTTTATATTTTATAAAAAATAAAATTTTATTGGTACCGTATGATTTACTTTTTCATCGCATCGTGTTTTCTTTTTTAAGCCCATATATAAGTTAAAACTTTTTTCTTAATTTAGAATTTTGGTATCTTGATTTTTTGACCATTTTTTAAGCCCATATATAAGTTAAAAAAATTAGATGGCAAAAGAAAAAATTAAGAACTAAAGGATATAATTGGTATTCTGCACTACTTTTCTGGGAAAGAAACTCTTCAACCAAACGTGACAACTTCATTCTTTCTCAGAAAAATACCTGTTTTCCATGATCAACCAAACACTATAGTTCAGACATTCTATGCCTATGAATCTAATTTTCAGATATCATATTCCTATCTGTAAGTTACTTCGTGTGAACCAAACGAGCCCCGAAAGAAAAGTCTAAGCGAGAGAAGAAAAAAAAAAAAATTTTTTCTTTACTTTTTTTTTAAGTATAAATTTTTTTTTGCTCTCAAATTAAAGACTAAAGAGTAAAAAAGAAATAATTTATAACTTTTAACTTTATATATATATATATATTCTTCTTTCCAAGCAAAGAGTAATAATTTTTTCTTATTCTTTCTTTTCTTCTCCTCTCTTTTCCTTCACCCTCTCTCCTCTTTCCCTTTTAAAGATCCATACAAACCTAAAACACTTTATTCCACCTATTTTTTGTACAACCGTCATTCTACGAACAAGTTTGATCTGAATAACTACTCCCTTATTTTCTTAAACCTGGTTGACAAGATGTAGGCTTATTCTGAACGTTATTCAGTCCGAAGCGTTGTGTGTTAAACCCTATGCTGGTAGAACTACAATGAAGTCAAGCCTCAGGAAGACACATACACTGAGACCCACGGACCCAAGTCCAATTCTAATCTCTAATGAGTCAGCTATGGATTGAAAGAGAACTCATGAAAACACGTGGAAGAGGAAGGTCGTTTGAGAGGCCGTTTAAGAAGGGTGAGGGGATTTTTATACAACTTCCACCTTCAATCCAATGCATCATCCAAAAGTGGCCCATAAATGACTAATTTAAGCCTATTTGATTTAACTTTAGAATCAAAATCGAATATAAAATTAGACTCCATTGAAATCAGAATCGATAACACATATTCTTTCCATTTGCTTCATGCAAAAATTAAAATCAAAATCAAACTTATTCTTATTATTGTTGTTTGATTCGTCCAAACTTCAAAATCGAAATCAGCTTAAATTTTTAATTTTATTCTTTTGAATCGAAATTCATAAAATAAAGCAGTTGTTGATTATAATTATTTATTTTGTACGGTTAATATTTAGAAGATGAGCACAACAGGTTCATCTTTTTGGCTCCTTTTTTTTAAAGGTCAAAAAAGGCCATCGAGATTTTATTTATTTTATTTTTTTAATGTATAATTAAAATATATACTTTTACTATTCACGGTGCTATGGATCGTATAATAAAAAGGATCATGGGCCACATGGAGTGATAAGAAGAGAGAAGAAGAAGCTGATAACCCTAATTTTGAGGAGAAGTCTGAATTTTTAATCCTTCCAAAATATGGTTTCCATTCTAGCTGGAAGTCCAATCAGATTTCCGGTTTTTTCAAACAAATAGTTAAAATCGAAACCATGATTGCGATTCCAGAAACCTATTTTTGCGATTTTTAAGGGGAATATGAAGCCCAAACCTATCCCACGGAATTCTGGGTCTAGGCCCAGCTCTTACTCGCTCCAGGCTCCATGTACTGGGTCAGAAAGGAATTTGCTTACCCCCCAACCCATACATTTGAAACCAAATGCTTGGTCTCGTCTGGGTTTGGATTCAAATGGCTCGATCCTTTTTATTGGAAGTCAAAAGCTAATTGCCTGCCTGTTGAACTCTAGTAGACCCCTGCATCCTGATTACTCTTGAAATTCTACCGTACAGACTGATCTGCCTCAAGCCCTCCCATTCTACCTTTCTCTTCGAGGTGACCCATGCGGTCTTAGGGTACCGTTGACTGAGACAATGACCGGATCAATGGTAACAGGCAAATTATTATTTCTTGAATTTTTTTTTATTTTATTTTATAAACACTATTAAAATAACACTGCAGGTTATATGATTTCCAGTAATTTATCCTAAATGCTGCGTAAATATCATCTTCCGCATCGTTAAAATATCATTAAAATAATAATATGAATTCTATGCAAGATAAAGTGTTTTTTTCTTGGTATTTTCTAGAAATATCATTAAAATAATAAGATATGTTAATCTTGAAAGGTTACAGAAAAGATAGCTACAAGCGCTAGCTTTTATTGCTTGGTTGGGATATTTTGGATGGTTAATAGAGTTTTTTTTTTTTTTTTTTCTTTTTTAGATTGCCCATGAAATAATAATGGGGTTGAATATTGAAATGGCTTCTAAAGTCTTTCCAACCTTATACTCTTTCTCAATTGGATGGCAAAACTTGCAGCTGATCGAGGAACTAAAATGCTTTGATTTTTTAACAGTGAAAAATAGAAAGATAATCTCAATGTTCGAATTTTGGATTTAGTTATTATGTTTGTTAATATTTTTTAAAACTTCATTAATTTAAGGTCTTCATTTAATTCTTTCAGACCTTTATTTAATGCTGTTTTATCCTTAAATTTTTTACCCCTATATGATGAGGAGCATGGCAGCAAAAGCCTCGATTTTTTTTTTTTTTTATATTTTTTTTTTTTTATTTTTTATTTTTAATGCTGGCCTCATGTGGGAAAAAGCCACAATGGCTAAAATTACTTTAGGGGAAGCGCCAGTGACGAAGGGAAGCGCAAAGGATTGTCGGATAAAAGCACTCCACACCTTTTAACTAGCTTAGTTCTGTTTCTCTTAAACAAGTCTAAATTATTTGGAGTATATGTTTGTTAACCAAGATGATAGCATTAATAGAGCTCCTCACGAGTGCCGATATTTTGACATTTATTTATGAAGGGCTTAGAGAGCCAAGGTCTCAAGGGTTTAGACCAATTTGCACTGCGGCAACGGTAGAGAGAATTTAGGGGTGGCAATTTCTAAACCAGACCCGTCAACCCCATGAACCTTGCCGAGACCCAAATAAATAGGCCTGTAAAAGGATTTTAGTAATCAGGGCAGATTTGGATTAGCAAAGGCTAACCCAATTATAAGCTGGTAGACATGAATCTAATCCTCTCATGTAATGGATTATCATGGGCTGAACAAATTTTAAAAATCTATTCTCAAATATTTAGGATAATGGCAATTCTATAATAAATTATGATTCAATAAAATATTGGTTTGAATGATTAGGAAGGTTGAGCAATTAATTAATAAACTAATTGATAAAATATAATGTAAAGAGAACAAGAATTTATTTTCTTCATCATCTAACTTTCTTTTCCTCACTTTCTTTCTTTATTCAGAGTTGCAACCCAAGATTTGCTATTTTTGATCTTATTTATTACACATTAAGTTACTAATTAGCAAACAAACCATTATCCATCAAATTAGGTAGGATTTATATAATATAGACAATCAATTATAAATAAGTTGGGTATATGTTAAAGAAGCTTTTAGACCAAATCCAATCAAGTCTAACATGAATCAAATTATACCTAATATAATTACCACCCTTAACCATACTTACTTGGCAAGTATAAAATGTGCTGGCAAGGAAAGACATCATAGTTAAGGATATGGGAGATATCCTTTTCTTTCAAGTGTGTCGTCCTATAGAGTAAACTTATCTAAGTTAGCAAAGGTTGCAATTGAAATTTTATTTGAGATTGTTTAAGGGTTTTATTTAATGTGGTATAAAATGTATCTAATCAACCGGTGAGACAAACATACCCATAGAAGGTTAACTGGATTCCAATTAAAGATTGAGGTTGGTCATAAAGACCCATGGCTCTAACCAAACTTCATAACATAACTCTTCAAGGGTTTTCTAAACCTTCAAGGGCCAAGTTTCATAATTATAAATTGATGCCGAGAGCTATAGGTACGAAAAAGAAGAAGAAGACTCCCTTTTCTATTTTGACAACTTCCTGTTCTCTTGCTTCTTAGAGGGTTTTTATGGGTCAACGAATCTTCACTCTAGCTAATGATGCTCTCTCATCAAAATATTTTTCATTTTCATCAGCGGTTTGATCACTGATGCTCTCATCATATAACTCACTGATGCTCTCA
Organism: Metroxylon sagu; assembly: GCA_017589505.3. Lineage (NCBI taxonomy): Eukaryota > Viridiplantae > Streptophyta > Magnoliopsida > Arecales > Arecaceae > Metroxylon > Metroxylon sagu. The sequence goes on along the minus strand of JACVBY030000447.1, from coordinate 556,618 downwards.
TTATATAACTTCTCATTTTTCATCAGCGATGACGAAGGAAAGCAAATTTGAGACATGAACATGATCCTTCATATATTATTTTCTTCCTTTTGAAAAAAAAAAAGAAAAAAAGGATAGGTCAATGCATCATCCGTTAAATTACCAAGCTATAAAAAAGATAAGCCTGCAAATGTGCAACACGCCATAAGTATAATAATAAAAGATAAGGTAATGTTTTGGGTGAAATATATATATATATATATCAAATGGATCATGGTAGTTGGACCAAAATCAGCGCTTTATTGGCGGGTTGCTTAAAGATGTAAGCAAAGCAATGGATGGAAGACTTGGTCACTAAACATTGTTCTTTTTGATGTGCTAGTGGAAGACGGAGACTCAGTGCCTCATCACGTGCTTCTCGACGCACTCTCATTAAGCCAAGCACGTTCACACCGCATTAATCCAATCTTAATGATTCAATCGTGACAAAGGAATATAGTTTTGAGAGAGTTAGGATTCCTTTTGACGCCGCTGGAATGGTCCAATTCTCAATAAAAAAAATAGAAAAAACTTAAATGTACGGTACATTATCATCATTGTATAAAAAATCAACAATACCTATTACTGCGAAAGGAGACCTGGCATGTGAGTTAAAATATTCTTGGTTAGAGTTTCTTCTATTGAAGGATATTCGTAAGGGCATATAAGCTTTCTGAAAATGTATGCTTTTCAAATTAAAAAACACTGATAATATTCTACTTCAGAGTCCCAAAAAATAATACCAATGTGACTATTTATTAGAATTGAAGTACCTCAAGCCTTCTGAAGCTTTTTCATGAGCTACTAGTTTCAGTGAGGCCCTCAAGAATAATAGATGTGCCTGTATACAAATTTTCAGAAAATGGTATCTTCGCTCTTAGACTCCGTCAACAATGGAGGCTTTCTTTACCTACAAAACTTTTAGAAAGACTCCTCTCCTTGAAAAAATATTAAAGTTTTTATGTGGTTTATAATGGGGAATAAACTTTGCAAAAGATGTGCGTGACAGAAGAAAAAGTTGGTCAATGACCCAAGTTGGTGGTGCATCATTGGAATTGATTAATTAATTACTTGCATGTTAACTACCCTTCCACCAGAGGAATCTACTCTGCACTTGATCAACTCAGATTTTTTGTTGGGCCTCCCCAGTCCACTAGCTCTTTAGATCTTGTGGTAGAAAAGGAAGTTCCAGTCAGTCACCAATGAGAAAAGCATGTGAACTGCTTTAGGTGGCCCTGAGATGACAAATTTGGCAGGAGTAGAATTTCAGAATCTTTCGGAGGAAAACAAATCGGTCATCACGACAGGACTCTTCAAAACTCTTCAACCATATGAGGTGTGGGGTAGTTTCTGTTCTGAAAGAACTCTGAATGGTCTCACAAATCTCTATTAATATCCTGTTCCCCAAGTGGCCATCAATTTCTTGAGGAGACAATTCTAGCTTGCCTATCCATTTCATCAATTTTTTCCTTGTAAATATTTTCTTGTGTCTTGTTATTCTCTAACAAATTTGGGCCAAGTATTTATTTCATATGTCCCATTACATCTCAAAAAAAAAAGCATATTACATGATTATTATTATGATGTAAACAATATCGACTGGAATGACTGCTCCCTTACTTTCTTAAATCGATGTAGGCTTATTCTGAACTTATTCAACCAAGATGTGAGGCCCATACACAAGACCTTGTTGAAGCACACTTTATGCTCCGAGAGCATCAATCTCAACTTCTCTCATGCTTGTAATAGGGGACCAAGAAATACAGTCCAGTAGGATTGCCAATGTAAATCTGGTCCCAGGTTTCCTGGGCCTAATGTGCTCTCTGGCTGGTTTCGCTCAACAAGAGCATGGTTAACGTCAAGGGACCAGACTTCGTTGCCTGACTCGTTCATAATGCGGACAGCGCACCGGACGACCAGTCTTCTTATAAATTCGAGCGTTCATGGAATATCTAAACTCAGCAGGTCTTGTTTCCTTTTTTTTTTTTTTTTTTTTCCTTCTCATACCGTTAAATTATCAATAAATGGACAAAAGCTGGAGAGGGTGCCATTCAAACGTGGAGCACGCCTTAAATATAATAATAAAAATGTAGCCAAAAAATTGTATAATAATGAAAAAAAGTTGACTGCTTTTGATGAAGAATAAGGGGGCAACGCGCTTCGTTGGAGTGTTGCTTAAAAGGACGTTAGCGCTGGTGGAGGAAGGAAGCCCGGCCGCCAGACCTTAACCGCTTTTTGACGTAGCCTAGTGGCTCTTGTTGAGACACGCTCTCATTAATCCAAGCTTAAATAAATAAATTAGCTATGATGGAGCATGCTTTAGAAAGTTGGGGCTTCTTGTGAAAGGTCCCAATTTCTATATGACGCAAATAATTTATGTCCATGATTTCATATCTCAAATGATGTCATCATGTAATAGATTATCATTTCAATGGTTGAGGGAGGACCGTCGGCCATTATTCCAATGTTCCCATTGATACATCTTTAAACGTCACCATCTCAAATATTAAGAAGACACGTATTAATAATGCATCTTGCTCCATAAATAAATAAAAACAACTCCATTCCATAAAATTTAAAACATCAATCAACCCCCCAACCTCCCTCCTTTCAAAAAAAAAAAAAAAAAAAAAAAAGAGAAAGAAAAAGAAGAGTGGTTGGCATGAAGCATGTGAATAGAGGAACTATAATTACTATAACATGTCAAGATGATAAATATAATTGAGTTTAAAATCTTAAGCTAATAAGAAAAAATTAGTGATGTATTCTTAAAAATGTGACTCACAAGTTATAGTCAATTACATAAAATAGTTAGAACTAGACCAGACTTTAATACAATCAAAAGATTGGACCAATAGTTCAATGATCCAATAAATGGATCAATGGTTGAACATTATAAATAATCAAAAAAATAAAATTAAAAAATATGATCCATAAGGATAAATAGAGATAATCTTTCTATAAAATTTAATTAATTTGATAGCTTTAAATTTTAAATTCTTAAAATTAAATTATTTAAACTATAACAAAACATAATATCTATACTAATACTTGAAATTAATCTTAATTTTTTAAAAAATATTTGAAATCCTCTAAACTGGTTAGAGAAAGAGAGAGAAGAGAGAGACAAATCAATTAGAGAAGAAGAAAAGGATGATTAAGACTCAAAAGATAACAAAGATCCTAAAAAAATAACACTAGTATTTAAATAATATAGATTAAAAAATAATTTTAAAGGGTATAAAAAGATTAGTTAGATTTTATTGATTTACATAGATCATCGAGTTAATAAAAAAATCAATTAGTTTATTTAATTTTCATTAGATCAATTATATAATCAATTTAATTAAAGAATCAGATATGTTAAGAATTAGTTCACTAGTAAGATCGATCAGTCCAATCCAATTTTAATAACTATGAAAATATTTATTGACTATTTTGACAATTACAATTGATTGTTATTTGCACCAACTTGTATGATTCAAAATTATTTAAAATAATAATTATAATAATCATTTATTATTTTAATAATGTTATGATAGAAAATAATAGATAGTAATAGAAGAATAATGATATTATTGTCAAAATTACTATTCATTTGACATAAAAGCGTTGTTTTAACATGATAAAAACTTATTTTAGAAAAACTTGCAAGAGAATTTGAATTTTGAAGAAATATATTACTTTATTTAGTGAATCAATAGAAATAAAAAAATAAAGGCCATTAAATTAGGACTACATTCAAATAACAACTATTATTTTTAGTACCCATCATTACTATATATATATATATATATATATAATGTAATGTAATGGATGTCTTATAAAACTATTGTAACCAAGATTTGTTGGTGCTATGTTATAATTAATTGACCTCTATTATAATTGTTATTGATCATTGTAATGGTTATAGCAATTGTTGTGACAAAGAGTATTATTTTAAATTTTAGCATTAAAACAACTATGGTTATATAATAATAGTATTAAGAATATAATAGAAAAATATAATATTATTTTTTTAGTACCTATTGCTCAACAAAAATGTACTTTTGTTTTAGGCCATACAATTTCTTTTTAGAAAAATCATTAAAATTTTAAAAACAAATACTATCATATTGAGAGCATCAATGTAATTGAAATAAAGATCATTCAAAAATTAATATAATTATATGTTAAAATAACAAATTGTATGTTAAAATAACAACCACCTATATTTTAGGGTTTTGTTAGTGAAGAGCACTCATTAAGGCACATCTAATGTTTCGAGATTATGGTGCCATCATTAAAAAAAAAATTTACATGGCATTAAAAATCCCTTGCTGCTATAATTTTTTTAATAGTTAATTAATATTATTTATTAAACAATTTAATTTATTGTTTTAATCATCCAAAATCGTTAAATTCACGCAGCCAAATTTTACTACCAAGATAGATGCGCATGATTGGATCGTATCGTCATTGAATTGTCATGGGATGTAGGGGAGTGTGATCGGAGGGGGTTGTTTTAATTCTCAAATGGATTGTCCGCCGTTTGATGGGTTAGATCGGACGGGTGAGAGTAGGTTTTGCTAGGTAGCTGGGAATTTAGATCGTCCGATTACAATTGGTGGGGCCACCGCTAAAGCTGGGTGCTTGCGTGGCGTGCAATAAATGGTAATGTTGAGCTAACTCTTCTTTTCGGATATTAAATTATTATTTATTATTATTATTATTATTTTCTGAAAGGCTCGATAATCGGGATATTAAATCATAGGGCACATGCGATGTCTCGGAAAGATCACTCAAATAATGCTCATAGATATAACGATTGTTAGTTTAAATCTCGATTACGGCAGCTATTATTTTAAACCATGAATCATCCATCTCCGCCGCTGCCGGAAGGAACCACCGGGAGTTTTTTTTTTTTTTTTTTTTTGTATTATTTCTGCTGACGTCGAGAGACGAGGGGTTCCTCCTCGTCAGCCAGCTGACGTAACTCGATATAACTTCTTGAATGTGTGCGAGACTCCACACCTGCACGCTACACCGTAAAATAATACCTGTTAAAAAGTCTCCGCCTGAGTCTCCATCGTAGGCCTTTCTTTTTTTTTTTTTTTTTGGTGTTGGCGGGGAGGGGGATTGAACTCCTTTCAGCCCTGTATATAGAAACACCCCGCACCTGGACTCCAACCACCACGATGAGAACTCAATAAGAACTCCCGCGGGCAAACGAAGTCTAGAGTCAAGCACGAGCAAAATTTTATTTTTCAATGAAAAACCTAATTATTTTATTTTTTTAAAAGAAATCTGACGCATAATTAATTCATCGAGCTTTTGTGCATAAGAAGCAAGATGGAAAGACATCAAGGCTTTCTCCAACTATAAATACCGGCATACCCAGGCTCCCATCTCCACCAGCACCACCACTACCACCTCCTCCTCCTCCTCCTCATACTCTACTGCTGCCATTTCCACTTAATGGAGACCACACCATGGTCCATATACTTGGCAACCATATTAGCATCCATCCTCCTCCTCAAAACTCTTTTACGTAGCCATCGACGCAGACTAAACCTCCCCCCAGGGCCAAAGCCATGGCCCATCATTGGCAACCTCAACCTCATCGGCGCCCTCCCCCACCGCTCCATCCATGCCCTGGCCCAAAAGTACGGCCCCATCATGCAGCTCCGCTTCGGTTCCGTCCCCATCGTCGTCAGCTCCTCCGTCGACATGGCCAAACTCTTCTTGAAAGCTCATGACCTCAACTTCGCCTCCCGCCCCAAGACGGCCGCCGGCAAGTACACCACCTTCAACTACTCTGACATCACTTGGTCCCCCTATGGACCCTACTGGCGCCAGGCTCGCAAGATGTGCGTCATGGAGCTCTTCAGTGCCAAACGACTCGAGTCCTATGAGTACATAAGAGTCGGGGAGATGCGATTGCTCCTCCGCGACCTCTACGAGGCCTCAGGGAGGACCATCACCCTGAAAGACTATCTCTCCACGGTTAGTCTTAATGTTATAAGTAGGATGGTGCTGGGGAAGAAGTACTTGGATGAGTCCGAGTCGGCGGAGGAGTTCAGAAAGATGATAGAGGAGCTGTTCTTGCTTAATGGGGTGGTGAACATCGGAGACTATATTCCCTGGTTGGATTTCTTGGACTTGCAAGGGTACATCAAGAGGATGAAGGAGCTTAGCAAGAAGTTCGATAAATTTCTCGAGCATGTTCTCGATGAGCATAGAGAGAGGAAGATAAGAGAGGGGAAGAGTTTTGTGGCCAAGGACATGGTGGATGTGCTCTTGCAGCAGGCCGAGGATCCAAGTTTGGAAGTCAAGATCGAGAGGCATGGCGTCAAGGCCTTCACTCAGGTAAGTTTTTTTATTTTATTTCATTTTTTTGCTTGTTTATGTTCTAGTCCAATTAACAGGAGCGTTGAACTTGCCGGGCAACGCGACCCTACCCTTGAGCCAGCGTCATCTGGTGTAGGGATGACGACAACACTCGGCTCAGCGGGCCTAGCCCAAAAGAGTAGCGGTTTTTCTGACGGAAAGAAGTGTCGGTTGCTTGTTGCCCTTTGTCGGCAGCAGCATGCGGCCCTCATGAAAATAAAAGTTAAAAAATTCATAATATCTAAAAGTATTGAAGTGGATTGAATTCTTCGTTCAATCTCGTATTTATAAGAGTAAAGGTTGGGTCCGTAAACAATCATTTTATCATTGTCAATTCCATACCATCCCACCTCGTATGTTACCAAATTATATGAAACGAGTGTGTCAATCTCATCCCATTCCCATTCATTGGTGGTCCAAACGCACCTCCAATGGTCATTCCACTGAGCCGCGCATAGAGGATAAGGTTCAACCAATCAGCAACCACAAAAACCATATTTTTCACGTGCATGCGCGTGAGTGGTACACGGCCGCAGCTGACACGGCAACTTGCCCGTGTACGTACGGTGCCAAGCCTCCCTCTCGCGACACTGCTCCCATCCTTCCTATCAACCGCATGTTACCACGTCAGCATCAAAGGTCGTGCCTGCAACAATTGTTTGCAGGAATTGTAGAGCACTCGGATGCCTACGCACGCGGTAGACGAATTAGTCAAGAGAAAATGGTGGGGCATTTCTCGCATACCGGTCTCGCATTACTCGCATATTATTATATTACAATCTAAAAACAAAAGAGTAGCGCTGTAGTGTTTTCTTTTTTCAAAAAAAAAAACGTGAACAAGTTTTTTTTTTTTTTTTTTTTTTTATCATGTGACATAAAGAAATGAGTATAAATTACGAAATTTGATGCTGATTTTTTCTAGAAAGATTTTTTTTTTTTTTTTTTTTTGGTTGGATGAGTTTTATTAGATCAATCTTTCTAAGACATGCAAAATCCTCAGTTAAATATGTAACTGAATTCTCCATGGACCTGGGCGATATTTTAACCTAATATCGAGTTTTAGCCTTATTGGTAGATTTTGGCAGACCAAAAATACACCAAATAATTTTTTATGCACCCCTGCGGATACTCCAACATGTACATGTTATCGCACTGATGACTTTTTTTTTTTTTTTTTTTTTGTGACTAAGATAGGTTACAGGCTTTGATAAACATTGACCTGTATGTGTTGGGCTTGGAATATGATTTAAACCCATATCTCAGTCTGGTTGTTGGTCCAACCTACTAGGCCTGTATTTTCCTACGGATAAAGGACGGAGACAAACTGCAAATCTTTCAGCCAGAATGATCTCCATTCAAAGAAAGCAGAGAGATGACAAGAAGAAGATAGAATGATCAAAAAAAAAAAATTTACTCTGTTGGTCTAATAGTTTGTCTTTCTCCTATTGGTCCAGGACCTGCTCGCCGGTGGCACAGAAAGCTCTGCTGTGACTGTGGAATGGGCTATTTCGGAGCTCTTGAGAAATCCCAAACTCCTCGAGAAGGCCACCGAGGAGCTGGACCGGGTGATCGGCAGAGACAGGTGGGTGGAGGAGAAAGACATGCACAAACTCCCCTACATCGAGGCCATCATGAAGGAGACCATGAGAATGCACCCTGTCGCACCCATGCTTCCCCCACGTCTAGCCCGCGAGGACTGCACCATCGCCGGCTACGACATCCCTGCCGGCACTCGTGTGCTCGTTAACATGTGGACCATCGAACGAGACCCGGCGATATGGGATGCACCCGATGAGTTCCGTCCAGAGCGGTTTATGGGAAGCCAGATCGACCTCAAGGGGCAGGACTTCGAGCTTCTGCCATTCGGGTCCGGGCGGCGGATGTGCCCCGGCTATGCTCTCGGGCTCAAGGTGATCCAGGTGAGCCTGGCCAACCTGCTGCATGGGTTCGCATGGAAGCTGCCGGAGGGCATGAAGGTGGAGGAGCTGAGCATGGAGGAGATCTATGGGCTATCAACACCTAAGATGGTGCCACTGGAGGCGGTCGTTGAGCCAAAGCTCCCTGCACATCTCTATGCAGTGTGATCTGATATCCTTCATCCAATAATTTAGATAATTATAGTATAAAGTGTGCGTTTGCTCGTAGTAGATTCATGTTAAAGGAGTGAATGATGGACGCTTGTTAGATGTTCGTGTCTTCGTGACATGGGAATTGGTATGTAAAACCCAGTTATATGAATAAAAGGACACTAGCAGCAAGAAGAGTGCAAGATCAATCGGTACTTGATCAAAAAAATATTTAGAATTCAAATTTACAACTATTCCTATCTTTTTGATCCTTTTAGTCAGATCATGAGCCTTGAGAACGTCCAAATGTTCAGCAGATTTGCGCTTCGGAAACATACATATGGTGTGACTTTATATGATACTCTGTTCTAGATTCCTAGCTTCCTTGATCAATTGCTACGGACCTTCCAATGGATAGCTCCAAGGCTTCAGCATCTGAATCACGGTCCTATTCTCAAGTTCATCTTAGCTGGGGACAATTTGGCTGCTCCCCAGTAACTTTTCTTTTCGACTTTTAATGGAGAAGTAAGGAACTTGCCACAATTTATTGATAAAATAAAATATTTACACGAGTACTGAAGACGGTGAGGGAAGGGGAAAGAACGCATTACAAATTGGATTGCTCCCCAATATTATTTATGTTCTCTTTTTTTTTTTTTTTATTAGTTGGAGGAAATTAGCCCTAGGGAAACTATGCTGACCAAAGCGCACCCAGAAAGAGTTGGCATAGATCTCTCATAAGATACAAGCGGAAATTTGCTAGTTAGGGCAACAATCCCATCTATGAGAAAGCTGTGACAATAACATTAAAAAGAGAAGGTTATGACAAATGGCAAGCCAAGATAGGACATATGTATGATATATTACACTAAATGCAGTTGGCCCTTTCTTAGTTAAGCAAACGAAATGCTTTGTGTCATCAAAACTCTAGTCAGAACAGATGGAACATGGTTTCATAAACATTGTCACTTAGATTCTCTGGAACCAACTTAACATGGTTTCTCCTAATGAAGAAAGTACGCATCACTTTTTCCCACAAAGAATCTAGCAGACTTTGTTTTTAGTTTCTTAGAAGGCACAGAATTAATGCAAGGACTTAGCATGCCAATTTCTAAAAGAGTAGCTTCGTTGCCAGCCCCACTTGCCCTCTTTAGATTGTGATTGTCAACTTGTGGTCTGCAGACTTGTAAACGGTAGGCAAAACATAAAAGATTGTTCGAGTGAAACAATCGAAGAGGCATCATCTGCTTCATCTCAAAGCCTCTCTTAGATCTTCTTCAAATGTGTCTTTAAAATATCATTGAATCTAAATATCTTGTGAACACAAAAGAAAACCCTCCAAAGACTCTCTTATCTACGAAAACAGGACACAGATACAACACAAATGTAGACACACTAATGCGGTAAAACTTGAAAAGGTTGAAAACGGTACAATGGATAGAATACGCACACTAGTTTATCTTCTAAACTTGAAATAATTCTTATTGGTCTCTTCATTCCTTACATTAGCAACCATTTATGGAATTCCCTATCTTGGTCAAAAGAGTTTATATGCCGTTTGGTATTGCGGATAACCGAAGGAAGAAGGGGCAAAACTGCGGACAAGAGCGTGTATATACCCTGTTGAAATTTTCTAGAATTTGTTTTCTTTCTTTTTTTTTTTCCCCAAATATAGCTTGGTGAGGGATCTTTGGCCTCATTTCGCCAACTGAACTGGACTATAAGTCTTCCCACCTACTTTTGGATCTTTTTATACTTTATATATCCACTTCACCATTGCAAATTAAGTTTTTCCATACGACGGCCTTGAATATTTCTTTGGGCAAGTAAATAAGAAAGAAAAAGATCTTAAAACTCCTAGCATGCCGGAGAGGAGTCTAAATTCAACTCAAGGGGAAAAGGGGGAAATAAGGTTCTTCTGAAGGCCTCTTAACGGTTAATAAATGCTTCCTTGTTATGTTCATTGGGATTAGCCGTCTAGTTGTTTTGGAGAGTAACAAATGAAAAATGGAAGTCCCACCAACCATTGAGAAATAAATGATCCAAGGCGAACGCCAGGGAAAAACACCTCCCCAGGTATGAATCTGGAACCTCTCCGTTGACTGTTGACTTTGTTGATCAGGTCAATGGTTACATCCTTGCCGAAGAAGAGCCCTCTCTCTCGACCTCTGAATCCACCACCATCGAGGAGAAGATAGTGTGGAGTATGGAATCTAAGGAGACTCTTAAGACCTCTCTCTACCTAATGATTCTGGAACCAAAGAATCATCTTCGGCATTTGTATCCAAATACTTCATTCTTCTCCGCTTCCCTTCACTCTCCAAATAAAGGAGGGCCACAGTCACTCATCCATGTCCATTTGCACGCTACTAGTCCATGCGGGTGGGATAGTTCTACAGCACCGGCTGAAGTTCTCTTATTCAGTTCCCCGTTTCCTTGGAATGTTTATGCTTTTTATCAGTGAGGCTTTTCTCACTAACCTAGATGGATGTTGATGCCATTGGAATTTTACAATATATAATGTCTAGTTGTATCTTGCCATTGGGGTTCTGATGACCTATGGCCTTTGAATGGTCGACTTTGGAAGTCTCCAGATATACATGGGGAAGGTAGAATCCGTACGAAGGACCAATAAAAAGCTTTGGGGCATTGTTTTCTTATTTTCTTATTATAGCGTAAAATTCCTTCCAAAAGTTAACTTGTTCACTAAAATTCTCAACATTTTACGTAAGAAATATTTTTTTTTTCCTATAAAAATGACCGTTAGAGAGAAAATGATTAAAATAATATTTTTATATTCACATCTCTGTCAGAAATATATTTCATTATAAGAGCAATATATTACCAGATACATTGTTATTCTACGATTGTACATGTGAAGCACAATGGGAGGTGAGACAACCATTAATTTATAATTTGGTTGACAGATGTCCCTATTTCTGGAAAAATGCCATAGGATGTTGAGCAATCTCTCTGTTTTTCTTCTTACAATTTATTCTTGTGGTGCAAATGTAAGTTGTCAATGCCCTGGCATTAATCACTGCTATTGTAAAAGAGGAAAATATATTAGTATCTCCAACATTCTTATAGATATTTGTCCCCCAAGTTTAGAGTAGCGCAACATGGCACTTCCAACTAGGCTGCAAGGTCTCAATATGACTCCAGAACTAGAGCCTTGGTCCCAGATCTCTTTACTGGAAGAAACCTTGGCCCAAAAGGTCTATGTGACATCAATTAGGTTCCTGGTTGATTCTCAAAATACAAAAAATATTTTTAATATAAAAAGATAAAATCATAAATTTAGAACATAATTTTTGTTTAATTATCTACTCAGCAATTTTTTTTTGGAAAAAAATAATTTTTGTCAAGAAAATACATATCCAGAGATCCTTGGATGATTCTATCATCGAAATGTATGTGCTAAAGTGATACATATTTATTAAAAGATATATGTATGTATGTATGCATGCATGCAATATTTGATATATTTTTGTTTAAATTATTGCTCCAAAACTTAAGATTGTCTAGTCCTAAATTAGTAAAAGCACTTAACCGTGCAAATCTATTCCGCAAACTATATAGATGGATAATCGGAAGAAGAAGCATAATGATCATTGAGACTTATAAGTCAGTTTCCATCCATAGTCCTTGTGGACTAAAAGGTGTTGTTTAACAACAGCAGCTTGCCAGGGACCACAAGCCTCCTCTTCTTTGGATTCTGATCAATTAGGACAGAGTGGATGGATTGAATATTTGGATCCAGGATGATTACCCCAGCAATCCTATGAAGGGATTTGGAATTGTTGGGAATCACGCTGCAACAAAAATGGGAGTCAGCAGCATTCTTTTTCAAACAGATTTTAGATCCGCATCTGTTAGAAAATTGCCGGTCTGGTTTATTAGATAGACTATTTAGACAATTTTTTTCAGCACTTGACTAAATTGCCAGGGAAAGTGCATGTCATTCAGCAATTTTGATAACTTCATTGGAAGAACGACCGCCTTTACCAGTGCATGGAGAAAGTTTGATTGTGGCACGATTATTTTTCTTTTCTTTTCAAATAGATGATTGGGCCCTAACTGCAGCTTCTTAATGTGATCGTTTTTATCAATGTTGGTTTCGTCATGCTTTCACTATTTTTTAGATGATAGACTAAAATAGATCATATTGTTTTCCATATTTCTGTATGCTGAAACTTATGTGTTAAGCTGTCACCACTGCTTGCTTTGGAAGAGCAGCTACTCAGCACATTATGCAATTGTTGTACTGAATTTCAGTTGAATATAATCAAGACCATTTATCCATGCCATGCGCTTCATCATATTGGTTGGTACTTCAGCTATATGATGCCTTTGGTTCAAAAATACTTTGTGTCATCTAGGCTGCTCTTTGGTTCTTGAATGCTCTTTATGGATATTTCACATTGCAAACTATTTTCTATCATCTTCTAATTTTTAAAATTATTTAAAAAAAAAAAAAAGAGATGAAGATTTTAGACACCCACTTAATTGTAACTTTAGAACATGTCTAAACATTTTACGCATACAATTCAAGTAGTTCCATGACTTCTTTTGTGTGTGTGCACAGTAGTTATGCTTGCATCTATGAATATCTGAACTTTTCTCTCTTTTTTTTCCATAAATCTTCTGCATAAACCAGTGTGAACAGAGTGTTTATTTAAGTAAGCTTAAATGTGTAGAGAGAGAGAGAGTGAGAGAGATTCATTTGACATCTATAGAACTAAAATAAAAAATTTTGATGGAAATCTAAAAAACTTTAAATTGATTTAGCAATGTTGATATGGTGAAAGCTACAATATTGTGGTAACTTTGTAACACAAGCTCCGACTGCAAGAATGCCGATTGGGATTGTCATGTAAGACAGATAGGCCATCAGACTTAGTACTGCTATTGACATTAGCTTACCCACTATCTTACCTTCAGAGAATGATGCCAGTGATATTAAAGTCCCTTGTAAATTCAATATCAATATAGAAATTCTATGTTCAATATCAATATAGAAATTCTATGTCTGTAAAATATGTTAAATAAATTTAATTGTGCACAAAACACCAATGAGAGCATCAATGATATATGGATGCAAATGGGTGTATTTCATATGGAACCTAACCATATTTTAAGCCAAAATTTTTGCCATTTGGAGAGTAATGAACCTCTTTTATATAATAAAATGTTTCTCGTATGAAAAATAACAGCGGCCTAGATATTATAGCTAGATGTTGTGTTACCATTGCAAACTCTTGACTTGTTGAATTGTACACCTATTAAGACATCCCTGAGTATGATGCACAACCATCTTGAGGAAATTGATCATTTTTCAAGCATGTATGGCAATTTTTGATAAAGTAAAGCTCATCGATCTAAATTTTGCCTCACACAAGATGCACATGATTTGAATGGATTAAGCTACTCAACAATAGTAAAACGTAAGGGACGTTCATACCACATACAAGCTTCATAGAGTTACTAACACTACAACAATTTACATTTTCATCGACATAAAAAAAATACTGATGCAAATAAAGAAAAATTATCTTTAGCAGTACTTTCATCAAGTATCAAATGAATGCTGACTAATCAGCGACACTTTCATAAATGCCACTAAAAGTTATATTTAGTGGTATTTTTTTAAGTTTTATTAGCATTTTAAAAATGCTGCAAATACCTTTGGTAGCATTATAAAATGCTTCTATATAAGAAAGAAAATAGGAATGTATTAATTAGCAGCACTTATAAATGCCGCTAAAAGATATATTTACTAATATTTTCCAAAGATTTACTATAGCATCTTAGAAATGTTGTAAATGCCTTTAGCGGCACTACAAAGTGCTCCTGAATGAGAAGGAAATAGGAACATAATAAATAGCAACACTTTCAAATATAGCTGAAAGGTATTTAGTGGTAGTTTTAAATGCTGGTGAAACCCTTTTATAACTATGCTTACATCAAAAAAAGGAATTACTAGCTTTTTAAGGACCATCGATCAATGCAAATTGTGAAAAGATGCCATGTGGCATCTACCTATAAGTCATGCCTAATGATAATTTACTGTATAGTTGATGCATCAAAGTGAGTAGTCATTCTCAAGGTGATGCATCATAATACTTCGTCTAGATTCAAAATTAATAGTGACAAACTTTGAGATCAACCAAAATCTCAAAACTAATCTACTCTCATATATCGTTGAGCTCAATCTAAGCCAACCTTACTGAGCAATGGCCACACGTTGTTGAGCTTGGTCAAAGCTGACCTACACCCAATGAGATAGATTGTTGCAGTAGAATAAAAGAAGCCTGAAATAAGCTAACCATCAAGCTACTTTCAAGATTTAAGCATAGACTTAAGCTCAACCTCCAAAAGTATAAGACAAGCAATGTGGTATGAATTGGTTAGCCTATATAATACCGACATATATATATAGTAGGCTAGAAGATGGCATAATATAGGAGACTAGATCATGGCATAATATAGGAGACTAGATCATGGCATGTATGCTCTCAAAAAGGAAAGTACTAGTCAGGAGTAATTTTCACCAAAGCCATCGCTACTCAGTCTGAAGATAAATCCCATCAAAGGTGCTGACTACTTTGAGTAAGTATCAACCACCCAAACTAGGAAAAATTCTTAATTTCTATTCAAAAGAAACTCCACTAAAGACGGTATCATATCCAAGAAATGAGCTCATCAGAGCCATCCACTTACAAGTGGTTAAATCTTAGAGAGACTCTACTAGAACGCCAATAAAAGTAGCCATAGACTTCAAGTAAATGAATCCAATATATTGATTTAAAACTTAAAAGCATCGCCTTATGTGATTCCAAGCTTTCTTCCCCTTTTCATCATATCCTAGGCTATCATGATCAAGGATCCCCCCAAAACCATCTTGAGCATTTCTAGCTCTTCTTTTTTCATTCTTGCAGGAGTGCAAATCAGTCAGCCAAGGAAGATTCTCCACTATCCAAGTCAAAGCTCATCTCATTTGTTGGCATGCAAAAACTAAATTTGGATGCCAACATTCATAATTATTGCATAATGTAATATTATAATAATAACATATATTACTATAATATAGTATGCTAATATAACATTATTATATTATATTATAATTTTATACTATTATTATAAAAATATATCATAATATTACAAAATTTTATAAAAAATTTCAAATCATTCATTATTAGAATTTTTTAAAAAATAATTGGACCTATCATATTCCAATATTTTGAGTTTTTTTACTTTTAGTGGTGAAATTTTGATTCAAATCTTATAAATGTTTTTGCTTTTAGTTATCAAATTATTTAAAAATTTTCATAAATATTTATATTTAAAAATTATTAATAAATTTGAATATATTATTTTAAAAATTATACAATTGTATTAGTTGCTATAATTTAACATTTTATAGTAATAATTCACTATATTGGATTTATAGAGACCTAGGAATTACTAATTTGAATGAACTACGAATTAAGATAAGACTAATGTTATAATTATATTTTATATTATTAAAGTTTAGTTTAAATGAAGTTTTTATAAAAATAAAGGAATCGTTAGTCATATTGACGGTTTCTTAGTTCAAAATCATTAGCCCAATAGACGATTTTCAGTGAAAAATCATCTATTCAATAGATGATTTTTATCTAGTGAAATCATTTAACAAATAATTTTTGCCACGCAAACAACCATAATTGATGTGGATGCATGTGTGGCACAAATTATCCTAATTTGATAAATAATTTAAAAGGCATTTCATTTTTTTTAAAATATTTTATTTTTTAAAATGGTTTCACTTGTTGCTCTTCTTTTCTCTAAAACTCAATAATTTTAATTTGGCTTTTCACATGTTAATCAGGAAGAAATGCTTAGTTCATCCAAATAATGTGCTCTTACACCACCAGCTGGGTTTGCTATGCTCAAAGAAAAACATTAGCGGAGCCCTGAAGTTTCTTCTAATGGAAACCCCTCAGCTTAAAAATATGAAGTTAGTTTCCTACGCTCAATGAAAAACATTAGAGGAGTCCTGGGGTTTCCTTCAATGGAAACTCAACTCAGCTTATGTAGTAAAACATGAAAAGCCTCCGGGCTCTTTAGGTGAGAACTCGAGCTCTAGAATCGTTTTGAATTGCTGGAGATATAAGGCTATTTTATAGGCATCCTGGAGGAGGAATGTTGGAGTCAAACTCTTCTTCTATGATAAATTATGAAAGAGAGTAGATCTATGTTTTGATGGATTAAATCTTCGCATGAGTAAGCATTGTTGATTAGGAAGGGATCCCGTGAGTATTTTTGAGATTTTTAGGACATGAGGCGGGCCGATCAATTGGGAAGGCTAACCACGTCAGGCTTTATTATCCTTAGACGTCGTCATGGACCCTAATCATTCTGCCACATCATCTTTTTACCGCGGTAAATGTTGGAGTAACCAGCATGACTTAAGCTAATCTATATAATTCATAAGTCGATTGTTGACGGCAACCTCAGCCAGCAATTGCCCATAAATTCTACGACGTAATCCCCGGTCGATAGCAAGGGAATGCAGCATCTATAGCTGAAGTGGTGCACCTCTGTTATAGCCACGTTTTGATCCTACCGGGTTGGCCCCACCTTTCCGTGGGCAAGAATTTAACTCGTTTATAGCTCATGGTTCCGTTGTTGACGAGGCGCGGTCAAGTCCTCCCGGAAGAATTCCATTTTGCCGAGCCCCTGGCCGGCGTGACCAGCGACCCAGCCCTTGTGGCAGGACGGTGATTCGCGTGGCCCCTTGCTGCCGATGCGAGAGTATAGCACGATGTATTCTGAAAGACAGAAAACAGCGTTTGCAGCGGACGTGGTGCGCCTCTTGTTCTGGTCACGTACAGATCCACGAGTTGGCCCTGCCTTTCCGCGGGCAAGAATTCAACTCGTTGTTCTACGTGGCAGTTGCCTAGGCCCTAGAGGCTTTGGAATGACAATGCTTTAATTTTTTTATTCCAAGGATCCGCTTCAAATGTAACAGGGACAAAAAAAAATTAATGAGACAAGGACAGAAAGAATACTTCCCATCCCACGTAGAATCTTTGACCCCTACCTGATTAAATTATTATATATTTTATATTACTTTGATATTTTTTTTATTATTATAATATTTTAAATATAATTTTATATATAATTTTAAATTATTTTAAAACTATATATATGCTCATCTTCTTTATATTTATTAAAATTTATTATTAAATATATTTATTTCTTATAAAATAGCTCACAATCATATACTTATATTATTATTCTCTTTTATATTATGATATAATATATTTCTTATGAATTAACTCATAATTTTTTAATTATAATAAATTTATTTAAATCTATTTTATTTATTAAATAAAACTTAATATTTTATTTTTTATTTTTTAAAATATAGTGAGTATAATAAAAATTAAAAAAAATAAATA
Organism: Metroxylon sagu; assembly: GCA_017589505.3. NCBI lineage: Eukaryota > Viridiplantae > Streptophyta > Magnoliopsida > Arecales > Arecaceae > Metroxylon > Metroxylon sagu. The sequence goes on along the minus strand of JACVBY030000447.1, from coordinate 538,716 downwards.
TTTTAATATCAAAATTTGAGTGGTAGGACATGGATCTTTATGAGAATAAAAATAAAAACTTTATTAAAAATGAGATAGGTGGGAATGAGGATCCCTATAGAGATGGAGATCTCCATGGGAATGGCGATGGTGAAGCCCTTACCCTCATTAGCAAGGATCGATAGAGATAAGGATAAAGAGTTAAAATAGTGACATATATGAAAATGACGAGTACCTTCTTATCTCCACCTTGCTTCGTCCCTCCTTATTGCCATTCCTATTGAAGGCAGCAAAATTAAATATGACACAAGAACACAATTCAAACTCAACACGAAATAAATGAATTTGTATTGATTTTAACTGGATTCACATCGTAAATGTACCAACACGATTATCACACAAAATAATCATGTCATGTTACGGATTGACCCCTAAATCTGAAAATTACCTTTTTAGAACCCATTTAATTTATGATATATTAAGAAAATTATGTTAAGTGGATAAGATTATGTTTATTCATGTTCAGTGAATCCTATGATGTCAATCCAATATTTGTTAAACGAATTATGCGTATTATATCATATTACTTATATAATAATTATATTATATATTAAATTTAAAATTTTAATATAATTAGTTAAATATATAGTATCCATCTTGAATTATACATTGTTATACCTTTGCTCTTGGGCGTGGTATGAAAATATGAATTACCAATCCTTGAATCCCTGCAAAGGCTGAACGGGCAACCGCCCATTAGGGCGAGGTCATGACCCATCCAGGCTACGGGGTGCTTTTTGAGTGTGGCCAGGGCCCGCCTTATGCGATTATAGCAAGCTGGATTCAGAAAAAACAGAAAACAGCATTTATAGCTGACGTGGTGTGCCGCTCTTCTAGCCACGTACATATCCACAAGTTAGCCCCCCCCCCTCCTTTCCGTGGGCAACAATTTAACCCGTTGCTCCATCTGCTGGATGTCCGGACTCCAGAGTCAACAGAGTGAGGTCATGACCCATCTACGCTTCCTTGTTCTCTTTGGCGAGGGTACGGCCAACACTGGAGGGTGACCAGGACACGCCGCACGCGATTATAGCATGTTGTATTCAGAAAAACAGAAAACAGCATTTGTGGCTGACGTCGTGTGCCGCTATTCTAGCCACGTACAAATCCACAACTTGGCCCCACCTTTCCGTGGGCAAGAATTTAACTCATTGTTCTACGTGGCAGATGTACAGAGGCTGAACGGAGAATCGCTCGATAAGGTGAGGTCATGACCCATCCAACCTCCGCGCTCTCTTCGTCGACGACGGGTCGACCTCGAGAGGGCGGCAAGGGCCGGGGCCCTAGATTATGCGAGTGTAGCATGCTGTATTAAGAACCAACAGAAACCAGCATTTGTAGCTGACGTGGTGTGCCTTTGTTCTGGCCACATAGAACCTATCAAGTTAGCCCCACCTTTCCACTAGCACGAATTTAACTAATTGATCTACGTGGCGGATGTCCAGTCTCCATGTAGGAGTCTCCTACGGCAACAACCTTGCCGAAAGCGCGGTCAATGCCAGCAACTTGAAGACCTTCGCGTTAAAAATCACCGAAGCAGCGACAGCCGGGCACAGAAGCAGCGTCAATCGGGGCAGGACGCCCGCTTCAAAAGGCTCTCCAAACCTTACCTTGCACAAGCTTCTCTAGTTCTCTTCGGAAGCTCTCTCACTCTCTCTCTCTTTCAGACGCATGGCTCCCATCTCATTTGAAGAATTTCTTCTTGCCCAGCCTCAGACCCCGAGGACTAGGGGCCCGAAGCCAAACCTGGTGGCTAAGTTCGCCCTCGTCGTCGCCACTGGTGGTCTCATGCTGGGGTCCGGTCACCGCGGCCTCGGCCACCACAATCTGGACCCGGTATTCCAGTTCTACCTCTTTGCAAATCTCATCACCTTCGTTTTGGGGCTCTTGATGATGTACGTTTCAATGGTGGCTCCTCCGCATTCTACCACCACAGGCAACGGAAAAATCATGATGTGGGTGGCTCTGTTCATGTCTTTTGTCACCTTCGTCCTAGGCTCCTATCTCCTTATCTTCGCAAATTGATGTGCAGCGCTGGACCAGGCCGGAATCGGGCGTCGTGGACCAGACCGAGTCTATCTCATCTATAGATAGTTGATGCTGCTCTTGCTTGCTCTGTTTTCTCTGGATTGTGAGTGTGTGATAAATTAGTACTGCTGTCTCTGTTGCATTTCGCAGTGTCCTGTTATGGTGAGCCCATGGGTGTCGAAGGGAAATGGTTGTGTGTTCCTATGTGGAAGGGTGAGGTAACTAATTAAATAAAAGGTGGTGTGCTTTAAATTATTCTCTCTTGCGTCATCTGATCATGGGATTTTGGTCTTCTTCGCTTTAAAATAGGAAAAATAGGTCGAATGGATGACCCCAGTCTAATCATAGTTGCTATAATTTTTGCTCTTTCCGTCGCCACTGGTGGGTTGATGTTGACGTGCTCCGGCCACGATGACCGCCACCCCTATCTCGACCTGGCGTTCGAGGCATACCTCTATGCGAACATCGTGACCTTCAATCTGGGCATGCTGCTAATTTATTTCTCCGTGATTCGTTCTACTTCTGCAACTCGATCACCAGTATCTACCAGTGCCAGCAGATGCTTGATGTGGGTAACCTTAGCCATGTCGGTTGCTGCAATTGTTCCTGGCTCCTGTCTTGTCCTGCTTGCTTGATACCAAAGGATCGGTTGCCTGGACCCCTCCCACCGTAGCCCTGTCCTCTACTAGTTCGTCTATATCTATAAATAATAAACAATAGGTTTAGAGTCTATGCGTGCCTTTGTTTGGCTCTCAGTTCTGTTGCGAGTCTCCGAGTTTTAATATATTTATGCCGAATATCTGTGCTCGTGTGCGCTTCTGCGCCGCTTCCGCCATGTTGAATGCCATGGCTATTGTGTTTTTATGTATGCATGCTTGAAATAATTAAATAAAAGAGGCTGTGCTTTAGATTTAGAAAGCTTTTATGTGTTTTTTTTTTTTTTTTTTTTTTTTTTTTTTAAGATACTCAATACTTTCGGACAACTATCATCGTCATGATTTTGGGCTGGATCCTCCGAGCATGTAGCACGGTGGCTATCGTTGAGTGGTGATTGATTGGTGGGGCCAACTGGGCCCCACCGATCGATGGGCGCTCCTAATTCCTAACTAGAATTAAAATAGCAGGCTTCGTTCGACTCCCTTTGCTTCTGTCCCTCTCTTCCCGTCTTCTCTTTCGACAAGTCAACTACGTGGCCGGCGCAACCGATTGGCACCGGGGCCGGAGGGATCGAACTGGCGGTCGTTGAGTCACTCGAAACCCGAACTTCGCCATAGCTTTAGGTCGTCGAGTCCACGGGCTGTGGTGACTCGCTCTCGTCTCTTCTTGTACTGCATACGGCTTTGATCCGCTCAAAAGCCCAAACCGCTTCTTATTTAATCATCCGCTGGACTAAAAACGCCCAAAGATTTTTTCCTTTTAAAATAAAAAATTACATCTTTGGGCATCTTTAGTTTGATTTATTTCTGTGACCATTCTTTTAATCAGTAGTCCTAACCTTTCCTCATCGGAGTAGTGTTGATATCATGTAATCTGCTGATTATTGTGGATTTTTCTATTATTTTCAATATCTTCTATGGCTCTGCGCTTTTTCCGATGTTCAGTGCTTTTATAATTCTCTTGCTTCACCCCTCTCTTTTTTGATCCGGAAGCCCTAGATTATCATCCTTTATTTTTTTAATTTAGATTTTTTATCCTTCCAGTTCTTTCTTGTTTTATTAAATATTTCAATTGCCGAAAAGGAAGAATAATAATATAATGTTTTGGGATCATAAATTTCGTTATTTTTTTCTTACGGTTTTTGAGGGAAAAAATTGAGCCTGTGCCCTCAAGAGAAGCGACCTTGCTCACTAAGACCCGCTTGTTTTCTGAGGGATATTTCTGGATGGAAACAAACAGAATTAGTGATATCGGGATGGCAATGATTTGGTAAATGGCCAGCATATTGATATCAAAAACTGGATCAGGCTAATGGAATACGGTGATCATTTTAGTGGCGGAAACTGATGGTATAACCATATCTGCATCTGTCTCTGACCATTAGGTTCAGCACCCGCTCCACTCTTCCTTCTTTTTTTTTTTTTTTTTTTTGTGCATCAAAGAAAGAAACAATAACTGTTTCTGACCACTTTAGACCAGTTTGTGCGTTCTGTATCTTTAACAACACGTCTAATTGTTTCTGCCTTATTTTTCCCATAAAGTGAACGTTAGATTTGTTGGCCACCGACTATCACCTAGATGGCATTTTCGAGCTGCAATGGGGTCGGTTGGATTACAGTTGAGCACAATAAAACCCGTTCTATATTTGATCAGGCCAAAAAGCTGCAATTTGGTTGGATTTAATATAAATTTTATCAATCCGATAAATTTCTCAGGTCATATTGATTCCAAAAGAATCATAAAAAAAATATATAAATTAATTATCTAATTCATTAAAAATATATTATATAATAAAAAAATAATAAGTAACATATATATATTACCAAAAGCATATTCTATATTGACCGATAACGATGAAATATTAAGTTATAAGTAATTTATATCATAAAAAGAAGTCTAATTTTTTATATTCAAAAAAAATTTAAAATATTTATTATTATTATTATTATTATTATTTTATTAGATTTGGATTTTAATGAACCAAATCCACTCCTCACCCTCTTTCCATGACCATGGCTCACTGTCGCCTTCTAGCAGGAATAAAGTAACGCACCAGAGCGTTGCTACCGTTGGTCGCAGCAGAACGCCAGACCACCGTCGGTTCTGCTGCGGCGCCGCAATTTCCAAAGGCGGTTTGCCGTACAAGCGGAGGCAGAAAGGTGGGACAACCGCCGACCAGGTGGTCGATCCTTGGAAGCAGAAAGATCTAGCCTTTTTTTTTTTTCTTTTTTTGGAAAAAATTCCCTGACTCTCTGACGTAGAGTCACCATGGTCTCTCTCCCGCCGGCCCATTCGGACTCAGCCCGCCTCCCCTCCCGTTGATTCCAGCCATCCGGGAGCTGAACTTGGCATCACCGGAGGCGGCGCACCTGTTTCCAAAGGCGGTTTGCCGCACAAGCGGAGGCAGAAAGGTGGGCCCACCGCCGACCGGGTGGATGATCCTTGGAAGGAGAAAGATCTAGCCTTTTTTTTTTTTTTCTTTTTTTTTGAAAAAAAAAAATCCCCGACTCGCTGCCGCAGAGTCACCTTCGTCTCTCTCCCGCCGGCCCGTTCTTACTCAGCCCGCCTCCCCTCCCGTTGATTCCAGCCACCCGGGAGCAGAACTTGGCATCACCGGAGACCGAGCCCGCGGAGACCGTGATCCGAACCTCGCCGTAATCGGCACGTTATGAGTTTTTTTGGGTTATATTTCAAGTTGGTCACGCTAAGGATTGCAGAAACCAATTGTAGCTCAACTTTACAGGTGGCACCATTTATGTTCAAAATCCAAAGTTAACTTTATAGGTGCCATCCAACCTAATGAACTGGAACAAGTGAAAGCAATACAAAATTTGAAGATGAAATTGGAGCTCTAACTTAGGGAGCAAAAAAAAAAAAAATGTTGGGATTCACAATCCAAAAGTTGCACCCAGCTGAACGGATTGGAACGAGTGAATGTAATGCAAAATTTGAGAGATAAAGACCATCCATATGAGATAAACGATCAAGGACCCACATCGAAAGGGTCAATGAGCGGAAACAGCAACCCTCAAGAATAGTATTAATGGCAGGAAATGTCTACATACAGGGTCTTGAATCAATCACTTTCAAAACTCGCTCCACCCACCGACCGAATCTGCTTTTATTCCCTAATTAAGCAGCAACTTAAAATAACGCTAGATGGACAAATTAATCTAAACAATTGAGGTCTCAAGATATGCAAAATTTTGGGGTGAGATCTCTTGAATTCGATCGAGTTTTCCTGAGAAAAGAGTCAGCATGCCCCTGAACGTGTCTCGATTTTTCTCGGAAAATTAAAATGGCATGTGCTTGATTTCAAATGAGTCAGTACTATGTCACATCCTCGCCGAAGAAGAGCCATCTCTCTCGACCTCTGAATATACCACCGAGGAGAAGATAGTGTGGAGTATGGAATCTAAGGTGACTCTTGTGACCTCTCTCTACCTAATGATTCTGGAACCAAAGAATCATCTTCGGCATTTGTATCCAAATACTTCATTCTTCTCCGCTTCCCTTCAATCTCCAAATAAGGGAGGGCCACAGTCACTCATCCATGTCCATTTGCACGCTACTAGTCGATAGTTCGACAGCACCTGCTGAAGTTCTCTTTTTCAGTTCCCCGTTTCCTAGGAATGTTTATGCTTTTATCCGTGAGGCTTTTCACACTAACCTGGATGGATGTTGATGCCATTGGAATTTTACAATATATAATGTCTAGTTGTATCTTGCCATCGGGGTTCTGATGACCTATGACCTTTGAATGGTCGACTTTGGAGGGCTCCAGATATACATAGGGAAGGTAGAATCCGTACGCAGGACCAATAAAAAGCTTTGGGGCATTGTTTTCTTATTTTCTTATTATAGCGTAAAATTCCTTCCAAAAGTTAACTTGTTCACTAAAATTCTCAAAATTTTACATAAGAAATATTTTTTTTCCTATAAAAATGACCGTTAGAGAGAAAATGATTAAAATAATATTTTCATATTCACATCTCTGTCAGAAATATATTTCATTATAAGAGTAATATAATGCCAGATACATTGTTATTCTGCGATTGTACAAGTGAAGCACAATGGGAGGTGAGACAACCATTAATTTATAATTTGGTTGACAAATGTCCCTATTTTTGGAAAAATGCCATAGGATGTTGAGCAATCTCTCTGTTTTTCTTTTTACAATTTATTCATGTGGTGCAAATGTAAGTTGTCAATGCCCTGGCATTAATCAAATATATTAGTATCTCTAACATTTTTATAGATATTTGTCGCTCCCCAAGTTTAGAGTAGCGCAACATGGCACTTCCAACTAGGCTGCAAGGTCTCAAGATGACTCCAGGACTAGAGCTTTGGTCCCGGATCTTCGTTACTAGAAGAAACCTTGGCCCAAAAGGTCTATGTGACGTCAATTAGGTTCCTTGTTGAAATGTATTTTTATATAATTATCTACTCACTAGTTTTTTTTTTCTTAAAAAAAATAATTTTTGTGAAGAAAATACATATCTAGAGATCCTTGGATGATTCTGTCACCGAAATGTATGTACTAAAGTGATACATATTAAAAGATGTTAAGAATGTATGTATGCATGGAATATTTGATATATTTTTGTTTAAATTATTGCTCCAAATCTTAAGATTGTCTAGGATGGTCGGCTGCTCGAACCATGAACTCGTTCACCTCTACTAATATCGAATAATGACAAGCATCAGGAAAGACCACCATGTTCCTCGAATTATATAGATGGATAATTGGAAGAAGAGGCATGATGATTATTGAGACTTACAAGTCGGTTTCCATCCATAGTCCTCGTGGACTAAAAGGTGTCTTTTAACAATGGCAGCTTGCCAGGGACCACAAGCCTCTTCGTCTTTAGAATTCTGATCAAATAGGACAGAGTGGATGGATTGAATATTTGGATCCAGGATGATTACCCCAGCAATCCTATGACGGAATGACGGAATGTTGGAATTGTTGGGAATCATGCTGCAAGAAAGATGGGAGTCAGCAGCACTCTTTTTCAAACAGATTTTAGATCCGCATCTGTTAGAAAATTGCCGGTCTGGTTTATTAGATAGATTATTTTGACAAATTTTTTCAGCACTTGACTAAATTGCCAGGGAAAGTGCATGTCATTCAGCAATTTTGATAACTTCATTGGAAGAACGACCGCCTTTACCAGTGCATGGAGAAAGTTTCATTGTGGCTCGATTATTTTTCTTTTCTTTTCAAATAGATGATTGGGCCCTAACTGTAGCTTCTTGATGTGATCGTTTTTATCACTGTTGGTTTCGTCATGCTTTCACTATTTTTTAGATGATAGACTAAAATAGATCATATTGTTTTCCATATTTCTGTATGCTGAAACTCAAGTGTTAAGCTGTCAGCACTGCTTGCTTTGGAAGAGCAGCTACTCAACACATTATGCAATTGTTGTACTGAATTTCAGTTGAATATAATCAAGACCATTTATCCATGCCATGTGCTTCATCATAGTGGTTGGTACTTCAGCTATATGAGAGAGAGAGGGAGATTCATTAAACATCTATATAACTAATATTAAAAATTTTGATGAAAATCTAACAAACTTTAAATTGATTTAGCAATTTTGATATGGTGAAAGTTACAATATTATGGTAACTTTGTAACAAAAGCTCCGGCTGCAAGAATGCCGATTAAGATTATCATGTAGGACAGATAGGCCACCAGACTTAGTACTGCTATTGACATTAGCTTACCCACTATCTTACCTTCAGAGAATGATGCCAATGATATTAAAGTCCCTTGCAAATTCAATATTAATATAGAAATTCTGTCTGTAAAATATGTTAAATAAATTTAATTGTGCACAAAACACCAATGAGAGCATAAATGATATATGGATGCAAATGGGTGTATTTCATATGGAACCTAACCATATTTTAAACCGATATTATTGCCATTGTGGAGAGCAATAAACCTTTTTCATATAACAAAATGTTTCCCATATGAAAAATAACATCGGCCTAGGTATTACAGCTAGATGCTGTGTTACCACTGCAACCTGTTGACTTATTAAATTGTCCATCTATTAAGACATCCTAACTATGATGCACAATCGTCATGAGGAAATTAATCATTTTTTCGAGCATGTATGGCAATTTTTGGCAAAGTAAAGCTTATCAATCTAAATTTTGCCTCACACAAGATGCATATGATTTGAATGGATTGAGCTACCCAACAATAGTAAAACGTAAGGGATGTTCATAGCACATGCAAGCTTTATAGACCTACCAACACCACAACAATTTACGTTTTCACTTACATTGAAAAGTACTGGTAAAAATAAAGAAAAATTACCTTTAGCGGCACTTTTACCAAGTATCAAATGAACACAGACTAATCAGCGACCTTTTCATAAATGCCACTAAAAGTTATATTTAATGGTATTTTTTAAAGTTTTACTAGCATTTTAAAAATGCTGCAAATAGGCTTAGGGGCATTATAAAATGCCTCTAAATAATGCCTCTAAATAAAAAAAAAGAATGTATTAAATAGCAACACTTTTAAATGATGCTAAAAGGTATATTTATCACTATTTTCCAAAGATTTACTATAGCATCTTAGAAATGTTGTAAATGCTTTTAGCGGTGCTACGAAGTGCTCCTAAATAACAAAGAAATAGGAACATAATAAATAGCAATACTTTTAAATACAGTTGAAAGGTCATTAGTAGTAGTTTCAAATGCTGATGAAACTCTTTTATAACTATACTTATATCAAAAAAAGAAATTACTAACATTTTGAAGACCATAAATAAGTGCAAATTGTGAAAAGATGCCATGTGGCACCTGTCTATAAGTTAAGCCTAATGATAATGTACTGTATAGTTGGTACATCAAAGCGAGTAGTCATTCTTAAGGCGATGCATTATAATACCTTGTCCGGAATCAAAATTGATAGAGAGAACCTTTAAGATTAGCTAAAATCTCAAAACTAACTAGCTCTGATATATTGTTGAGCTCAATCTAAGCCAATATTACTGACCAATGCCCACATGTTGTTGAGCTTGGTCAAAGATGATCTATACCCAATGAGATAAACCATTGCAATAGAACAAAAAAAGCTTGAACTAAGCCAACTATCAAGCCACTTTCATGACTTAAGCATAGACTTAAACTTAATTTCAAAAAGTATGGGACAAGCAATGTGGTATGAATTGGTTAGCCTATATAATACCAATATATATATATGGTAGGCTAGAAGATGGCATAATGTAGGTAACCAGATTGTTACATGTGTGCTCTCAAAAGGGGAACTATCAATCAGGAGTAACTTCTATTAAAATCGTCGCCACTCTGTTTGAAGGTAAATCCTATTAAAGGTACTAACTACTTTGAGTAGGCATCAACCACCCAAACTAGGAAGGATTCTTAATTCTTATTCAAAAGGAACTCCACTATAGGCGGTATCATATCCGAGGAATGAGCTCATCAGAGCCATCCACTCATAAATGGTTAAATCTAAGAGAGACTTTACTAGAATGCCAATAAAAGTAGCCATAAACTTCAGGTAAATGGATCTAATCTCTTAATTTAAAACTTAAGAGTATCGTCTTATGGGATTCTAAGCTTCCTTTCACTTTTCATTATATTTTAGGCTAACTTGAGCATCGAAGGGTCCTCCTAAGACCATCTCCGAGCTTTCCTTACTCTTCTTTTCTTATTCTTATAGAAGCGCAAATCAAGCAGCAGAAGAAGATTCTCCACCATTCAAGTCAAAGTTCATCTCATTTGTTGGCATGTGGAAACCAAATTTAGATGCCAACATTCATAATTATAGAATAATATAATAATATAATAATATCATATATTACTATAATGTAGTATGCTAATATAATATTATTATATTATATTATAATTTTATACTATTATTATAATAATATATCATAATATTGTAAAATTTTATAAAAATTTTCAAAACATTCATTATTAGAATTTTTTGAAAAATAATAGGACCTATAATATTCTAATATTTTGAGTTTTTTTACTTTTAGTGGTGAAATTTTGATTCAAGTCTTATAAATGTTTTTGCTTTACTTATCAAGTTATTTAAAAATTTTTACAAATATTTATATTTAAAAATTTATTAATAAATTCAAATATATTATTTAAAAATTTATACAATTGTATTAGTTGCTACGATTTTACCATTTTATAGTAATAATTCACTATATGGGATTCATAGAGATCCAGGAGTTACTAATTTGAATGCACCACCACCTAGGAGTTACTAATTTGAATGCACCACCAATTAAGATAAGACTAATGTTATTATTATATTTCATTATTAAAGTTTAGTTTCAATGATGTTTTTATAAAAATAAAGAAATTGTTTGTCATGCTGGCTATATTTTGGTTCAAAATCATAAGCCTAATAGATGATTTTTAGTGAAAAATCATTGATTCAATAGATAATTTCGATCTGATGAAATCATTTATCAAATAATTTTTTCCATGCTAGCAGCTATAGTTAATGTGGCCGCATGTGTAGCAAGAACTATCCTAATTTGATAAATAATTTAAAAATTATTTTATTTTTTAAAAAATATTTTTTTAATATAAATTATTTTTTAAAAAGTTTCACTCGTTGCTCTTCCTTTCTCTAAAACTCTATAGTCTTAATTTGGCCTTTCACAAATTAATCGAGAACGAATGCTTAGGTCATTCAAACAATGTGCTTATACTGACAGCTTAGTTTGCTGTGCTAAAAAAAAAAAAGCATTGCAAAACCCTGAAGAATTTTTTAGGAAAATCCTTTCTGACGCTCAACTCAATTAGAAAATATGAAGTCAATTTTTTGTGCTCAAAGAAAAGCATTAGTGAAGGCCTAAAGTTTCTTTGAGAGGGAAAATCAACTTAGCCGATGTAGAAAAATATGAAGAGTCTCCAACCTCTTTAGATGAGAACTCGAGCTCTGGAAATTGTTTTGAATTTTTTTTTGATGATATAAGGCTATTTTATAGGCATCTTAGAGGAGGGATGTTGCAGTAAAACTGCTCCTTTGATGTGACAAATTATGAAAGAGAGTAGATCTCCGTTTTGGTAGACTAAATCTTCGCATGAGTCAGGCATTGTGGAATGGAAAAGGATCCCATGAGTATTGGTGAGATTTTTAAGATATGAGGCGAGTCGGCCAATTGGGAAGGTCAATCACGCCAGGCTTTATTATCCTTAGGCGTCGTCATGGATACCTAATCGTTCTGCCACATCATCTTTTTACCACATCCACGGTACAGGTTGGAGTAACAAACATGACTTAAATTAATCTATGTAATCCATAAGTCGATTGTTGACGACAACCTCAGCCAGCAATTGCCCATAAATTCTACGACATAATCCCCGGTCGATTGCAAGGGAATGCAGAATATATAGCTGACGTGGCGCACCTCTGTTATAGCCACGTTTTGATCCTACCGGGTTGGCCCCACCTTTCCGCGGGCAAGAATTTAACTCGTTTATTGCTCAATGAAGGCGGCCAGGGCCCAACTTATGCGATTATAGCATGCTGTATTCAGAAAAAAACAGAAAACAGCATTTGTAGCTGACGTGGTGTGCCTCTCTTCTAGCCACGTACGTATCCACATGTTAGCCCCACCTTTCCGTGGGCAAGAATTTAGCTCATTGCTCTATGTCGCAGATGTCCGGACTCCAGAGGCTGAACGGGCAACCGCTCAACAGAGTGAGGTCATGACCCACCAGGCTTCCGTGTTCTCTTTGCGGAGGATACAGCCGATCTGGAGGGTGGCCAGGACACGCCACTTGCGATTATAGCATGCTGTATTCAGAAAACAGAAAACAGCATTTGTAGCTGACGTGGTGTGCCGCTATTCTAGCCACGTACATACATATCCACAACTTGGCCCCACCTTTCTGTGGGCAAGAATTTAACTCATTGTTCTACGTCGCAGATGTCCAGAGGCTGAACGGAGAATCGATCGATAAAGTGAGGCCATGACCCACCTAACTTCCGTGTTCTCTTTGCCGAGGATGGGTCAACCTGGATGGCGGCAAAGTCGGGCCCCCGAGGCCCTAGTATATGCGAGTGTTTCAGAAAAACAGAAAACAGCGTTTGTAGCTGACGTGGTGTGCCTTTATTCTAGCCACATAGAACCTATCAAGTTAGCCCCACCTTTCCACTAGCGCGAAATTAACTAATGGATTCTACGTGGCAGATGTCCAGTCTCCATGCAAGAGTCTCCTACAGCAACAACCTTGCCGAAGGTGCGGTAATGACAGCAACGGCTTTGGAAACTTCCTTCGGAAGGCTTCGGCCGCAATGACCAAAGGGGCAGGACGGCTTTGGAAACTTCCTTCGGAAGGCTTCGGCCGCAATGACCAAAGGGGCAGGACGGCTTTGGAAACTTCCTTCGGAAGGCTTCGGCCGCAATGACCGAAGGGGCAGGACGGCTTTGGAAACTTCCTTCGCCTTTGGTTTACCTCACGTTAGAAGGACTGAAGCCGGACGCCACAAAAGGCTCTCCAAACCTTACCTTACACAAGCCTCTCTAGTTCTCTTTGGAAGCTCTCTCTCTCTCTCTCTCTCTCTCTCTCTCCATATACATGGCTCCCATTTCATTTGAAGAATTTCTTCTTGCCCAGCCTCAGACCCCGAGGACCAGGGGCCCGAAGCCAAACCTGGTGGCTAAGTTCGCCCTCGCCGTCGCCACCGGTGGTCTCATGCTGTGGTCCGGTCACCGCCGCCTCGGCCACCACCATCCGGACCCGGTATTCCAGTTCTACCTCTTTGCAAATCTCATCACCTTCATTTTGGGGCTCTTGATGACGTACGTTTCAACGGTGGCACCTCCGCATTCTACCACCACGGGCGGCGGAAAAATCATGATGTGGGCGACTCTGTTCATGTCTGTTGTCACCTTCGTCCTAGGCTCCTATCTCCTCATCTTCGCAAATTGGTGGGCAGCGCTGGACCAGGCCGGAATCGGGCGTCCTGGACCAGATACCCAGGCCACCCTTTTTCCCCAAGTTTATCTCATCCATGGATAGTTGATGCTGCTCTTGCTTGCACTGTTTTCTCTGGATTGTGAGCGTGTGATAAATTAGTACTGCTGTCTCAGTTGCATTTCTCAGTGTCCTGTTATGGTGAGCCCGTGAGTGTCGAAGGAAAAGGGTTGTGTGTTCCTACGTGGAAGTGTGAGGTGGTGTGCTTTAAATTATTCTCTCTTGCATCGTCTCATTATGGGATTTTGGTCTTCATTCGTTTTTAAATAGGAATAAGTTAAAAAAGAAAACATAAAGAAGGAAAGAAAATAAAATCAGTGTTCGATTGGCTCCAATCATCTCCGATCCTTCGTGGGCTTAACCACCTAAACGCATCAGTGAGTCCATGTCGTTGGAAATAATAATTATTTAAAAATTACTAAAAATTTAAAAATATAACATATAAAATTTAAATACAAAAATTTAAATTAAAAAAGTTAAGAATCGTATCTGAAATGAAATGAAACATGTTAAATACTTTTTTATGGACTAATTTTTGCCTCTTCGTATATATTGTAGGGTAACACTTTCCTAAGGATTAGTTTTTGTCTCTTCGTATATATTGTAAGCAATTTACCTTCAAGATATAATGATTCAGTTCGATCAGAACCTTCTATTACAAGTATGATTACATGAAGGTATAACTCAACGACTCCTTCAAATGCCCAAAGATAAAATTAGAAATAATAGAATAATAAAAAAAAGAAATAATATTTTCTTTGATATTAAAAAATAATATTTTTAAAATGCAATTGGTAAAATTAAAATTAAAAAAATAAAATATTTTAATATCAAATTGGGATGGTAGGATAGGAATTTTCATGGAAATAAAAATAGAAACTTTATTAAAAATGAGGTACATAAAGATAGGAATCCTTACGGGGGTAGGGAACCATACATGGATAGAGATACCCATGGGAATGGAGTTGATAAAATCCTTATCCCCATTAGTAGGGATCGATAAAAAAAGAGACAGAAGGTTAAAATAATGGTGAAGATAGGTATAAGGATTACCTCCTCGTTCTTGTTCCTGTCCCATTTTACCTCTACTCTTTGCCATCTTTATTAAGGGTGGTAAAATTAAACACGACACGCAAACACAACTCGAACCCAATACGAAATAAATAATTGAATTGATTTTAAATGAATTCATATCGTAAATGTGTCGATACAATTATGACACAAAATAATCATGTCATGTTACGGATTAATCTACCTATTTAAAAGTAATCCATTTAAAATTCATTCAGTTTATGACATATTAAGTGGATTGTATTAAGTTGATCAAATTGTATTTATTCGTATTAAGTAAATCATACCGTATCAATTTAATATTATTTATATAATAATCATATCATATTTATATTTAAATTTTTAATATTATTAGTTAATCATATTGTGTCCTTCTACGTGATATGAAAATATGAATCGCCGTCCTTAATCTTTATAGAGGCTGAACGGGCAACCGGCCAACAGAGAGGTCATGACCCATCCAGACTTCGGGGTGATCTTGGGGGGTGGCCAGGGCCCGCCATTTGCGATCGTAGCATGCTGTATTCAGAAAAAACAGAAACAGCATTTGTAGCTGACGTGGTGTCCCTCTTTTCTAGCCACGTACATATCCACAAGTTGGCCCCACCTTTCCGTGGGCAAGAATTTAACTCATTGCTCTCTATGTGGCAGATGTCCGGACTCCAGAGGCTGAACGGGCAACCGCTCAGCAGAGTGAGGTCATGCATGACCCATCCAGACTTCCGTGTTCTCTTTGGCGAGGATACGGCCAATCCGGTGGGTGGCCCCGATGGCCAGGACACGCCACATGCGATTATGGCATGTTGTGTTCAGAAAAACAGAAAACAGCATTTGTCGCTGGCGTGGTGTGCCGCTATTCTAGCCACGTACATATTCACAACTTGGCCCCACCTTTCCATGGGCAAGAATTTAACTCATCGCTCTACGTCGCAGATGTCCAGACCCTGAACGTAGAATCGCTCGGTAAAGTGAGGTAATGACCCAACCAACTTCGCGTTTCACTTTGCCGAGGACAGGACAACCTGGAGGGGGCGGCAAAGGCGTGCCCCCGAGGCCCTAGAACAATGCGAGTGTAGCATGCTGTATTCAGAAAAACAGAAAACAGCATTTGTAGCTGGCGCGGTGTGCCGCTATTCTAGCCACGTAATATCCACAACTTGGCCCCACCTTTCCGTGGGAAAGAATTTAACTCATTGTTCTACCTCGCAGATGTCCAGAGGCTGTTAACGTAGAAATCCCTCGATAAAGTGAGGTCATGACCCATCCAACTTAGCATTCTCTCTGCCGAGGATAAGTCAACGTGGACGGCGGCAAAGTCGGGGCCCCGCGGCCCTACTATATGCGAGTGTAGCATCCTGTATTCAGAAAAAACAGAAAACAGCATTTGTAGCTGACATGGTGTGCCTTTCTTCTAGCCACATAGAACCTATCAAGTTAGCCCCACCTTTCCACTAGCACGAATTTAACTAATTGATCTACGTGGCAGATGTCCAGTCTCTCCATATAGGAGTCTGCTACAGCAACAACCTTCACATTAAAAAATCACAACCACTCGGCCGGGGTTCAACCGGTGGGGACCCAAGCTTTTTACCTCACATAGCATGAAGGCCTGAAGCCGGACGCCCGCTTTTACTTCACATAGCATGAAGGGCTGAAGCCGGACGCTACAAAAGGCTCTCCAAGCCTTACCTTACACAAACTTCTCTGGTTCTCTTTGGAAGCTCTCTCTCTCTCTCTCTCTCTCTCTCTCTCCATATGCATGGCTCCCATTTCATTTGAAGAATTTCTTCTTGCCCAGCCTCGGACCCCGAGAACTAGGGGCCCGAAGCCAAACCCGGTGACTAAGTTCGCCCTCGCCGTCGCCACCGGTGGTGTCATGCTGGGGTCCGGTCACCGCCGCCTCGGCCACCACCATCCGGACCCGGTATTCCAGTTCTACCTCTTTGCAAATCTCATCACCTTCATTTTGGGGCTCTTGATGACGTACGTTTCAACGGTGGCACCTCCGCATTCTACCACCACAGGCGGCGGAAAAATCATGATGTGGGTGACTCTGTTCATGTCTGTTGTCACCTTCGTCCTAGGCTCCTATCTCCTCGTCTTCGCAAATTGATGGGCAGCGCTGGACCAGACCGGAATCGGGCGTCGTGGACCAGATGGACTGCACCCATTTGACCCAGGCCTCCCTTTTTGCCCGAGTCTATCTCATCTACAGATAGCTGATGCTGCTCTTGCTTGCTCTGTTTTCTCCGGATTGTGAGTGTGTGATAAATTAGTACTCTTGTATCAGTTGCATTTCTCAGCGTCCTGTTATGGTGAGCCCGTGAGTGGCTAAGGAAAATGGTTGTGTGTTCCTATGTGGAGGGGTGAGGTTACTAATTAAATAAATGGTGGTGTGCTTTAAATTATTCCATCTTGCATCATCTGATCATGGGATTTTGGTCTTCTTTCGTTTTAAGACAAGGAAAAAGTTAAAAAAGAAAACATAAAGAAGGAAAGAAAATAGAATCAGCGTTCGATCGGCTCCAGTCATCTCGGATCCTTCGTGGGTTTAATCACCTGGAAACACCTCAGTGAGTCCATGTTGCTATTGGGCTGATGTTTTGTTTTGTTGTTTTTCTTTTATCTCCCATCTGGTTCCGTCTTTCTCGAAATTTTCTGTACCATTTCAATTATAAGAAAAGATTAATAGTTTAATATTTTTCATCAATGCAACCAGAACCTGACCGAACTTCTTGTTATTGGGCTTATGAATTTTGTTGTTTTTTTTTTCCTTAATAATTATTGTAGGTTTTACTCCATATGATCAGCCGTTCGCTTGTATCTTCGGCAAGTGCTGCGAGGGATTTTTCCATCATTCTTGTTTCATTGACTTTGGCCTTTCCATCCTTAACTTTCAAATCTATTACCATGTGTAAAAGTTGAAGTGAGAGAAGGTAACTCTCAGCTTGTTGGATGGCATTTAATGAATGTAGAGAACGGATTAAATACATTTTCTTCCATTCATTTTCAACAAAATATTGTGGCGTGGTAGCAATGAAGTATATCCGACCTCTTAGAGTGCACTTTGACTCTTGGATCTTATAATTTGTCATATATTTTAGCCCATTAGCCACCGATCTTTTTTTTTAAAAAGGTTTTTTTTCTTTTTTCTCATAACGAATATTTTTAATTAAATTTTTTTTTATATTAAACTGTTAATTTTTAGTCAATCATTTTTTTTAGCCAGTTTAAATTTTTTAAACTGATCAAAATATTAATTATTTTTAATTGGTTCTTTTTTTATAAAAAATATTTTTTAATTAAAAACTATTTTTTCTTTATATCAAACTATTATTTTTTAGCTAATTTTTTATGAAGAATATTTTTTTCAATTTGAAACTTTTTTTCACATCAAACTATTAATTTTTTTTGTTAATTATTTTTCTTTTTTGCTATAAGAATATTTTTTTTTTCAATTGAAAACTTTTTTTTGACAGCAAAACCATTGATTCTTGTGAGCATGTTTTTTTTTTTTTTCTTCATCTATTATTTTTTGACAGATCAAACTATTATTTTTAAGATAATCAAATTATTAATTTTTTTAAC
Source organism: Metroxylon sagu (assembly GCA_017589505.3). Lineage (NCBI taxonomy): Eukaryota > Viridiplantae > Streptophyta > Magnoliopsida > Arecales > Arecaceae > Metroxylon > Metroxylon sagu. Next base: position 520,338 of record JACVBY030000447.1, on the reverse strand, counting down.
TTGATTCATTTTATCTTTTTGATTGGTTCTTTTCTCTTTTTTTCTTATAAAGAATATTATTTTTTTAGGTTAGAATTTTTTTACTAATTCTTTTCTTTCCTTTCCTATAAAGTTTTTTTTTTTTTTAAGTCAGAAATTTAGCCGATTCTTTTTTTTTTTTCTCATAGGGAACATTTGCAACAGGGCTCCACAAAAATTATGAAATATATTTGTTCTAAATAAGGTATTAGTCTTGAATAAGTTCCCATATTGGATAATAACAAGGGCATAATGAGATGGATGCATTAAATGCCTTGTTCAATTGAAGTACATTTAATTTGTAGGTATAAGGTGGAATGAAAATTGAATTTCATTCCCAAGTGAATGGATGGGTTATTTCTATTGCTATACGCATATTTGGTTTACATAAAAATCATAATGGGAATGATATTTTGATTCGCATTATTTGTGTTTAGTTCGCACAGATAAGAGAATGGGATTCAACATATTGTCAGCATAAATGAACATGACATGTAGTGCAGGTAGTTTAGAGTATCTCCATCGACACTTTGGCTGTGTGATGGCTTCCTCCTTTGCGAGGCAAAAGGAAAGGTTAAAGTCTTGTTTGTGAGTGTTACCGAAGAAGTAGGAATTGACGACATGCTCGAAGGCCTCGATGGTTGTTATAGTGACAAAGGAGAATGAAGACTTGTCCAAGATGGAGGGCAAGGGCAAGGGTCTTGTGTTGGCACTGAACAGAGAAGGAAAAAGAAAAGAATGGAAGGTGTAGTGACTAGAGGGGGTGATATGAAGAATCTTAAGGGTGGTGACCATATAGGAGATTTATTGATTTTAGGGTAGAGCTAGGTAGTACGTTTTATGTATTTGAGGATAGACTTGAGTAATGAGGATCAAAGCTTCTCCTTCACTGGATATTTTAGCCAAAGAGTTACTGCCTCTCAATCGTCTGATATTGGTGCCTTCTCTTGCATCACATTTACTATCTCTTTTAAGTTGTGATGCCATTAGAGGTGATGGTGGTTAGAGTGGCAAAGCTGGTTCAGTATTCACGGCGAAAAAAAGAAATAAAAAAGAGGGAGAAGAAAAATAATGTTTTTGCACGATTTTATTAACGGGTAACTTGAGAATTGGAATCCATGTGGAAACGGGGTGATTCCTAGGGGTTGGTTGAGGATGAGAAGTGGAAGCTCACTTAATTTTGAAATACAAAGTGGTCTCAGCAAACTACAAATTGAACAGTTCGTGAGACTCTTGGAGGCATGTAGATGTGCTTCAAGAATCTCAGAAGCAAACCTGGACGTTAATGGTCCCCGCCATATGGAAGACCTTGGAAGATTATAGCTGTTCCAAGCCGCCAGTTATATCTCTTGCATTTTTTTTTTCCCCCTAACCCCTTTATTGGCTTACAACCATCCAGACAGCATGACAATATTTTACTTTGTTAAAATTGCTTTTTATCATACTTATTCAATGCTTAATCATATTTTACAATATACTTATTTAAAATATATTAAGATATTTCATATATTAATAATCATTTTTCATAAAATTTCAATCCGTTTGCTTTGATAAAAAAATGAAAATAATAACTTCATTTTATTCTTTACGAAATTGTCAAAATTATTTTTTTAAAAAAATTAAAAATATAAACAACTTCAACATATTGTTATATTTGATATATTTTTCTTTCGATAAGTTCTTTAAAATATTGATAATTTTATAAATGCTGCAATTTAAAAGTAAAAATAATATTCCCTACATATCAATTTTAATACTTTATGCTATATATTTTATTTAAATATTCATTATTTTTAATATATTTTTAACATAAAATTTGGGTGGAAAAGAAATTACGATGGTTTACCAAAATCGGTTTTGTGCATCCTTATTTGGTATTGAAATTAATCTTGGGATTAATGTATGCTTTTCCTAGGAAACTTTATTTTATATTAAGTAATCTCATCTTTAATGGCTATTTTTGACTTATCATAAATATGAATTACAAAAAATACTTAACAATTTATCATAACATTGAATGAAGTTTATTTTTTGGTCATAACATTGAATGAAGTTTATTTTTTGGTTGTTTTAAATATTAATAAAATAATATAGCATGTTCTGTGCTTTCGTGTAATTTACAATAAATATGAGATATAGTATTTTTTTTTTGAAAAAATAATATTAAAATAATATATATATATATATATATATATTACAGCGCGCTCTTTTTTTTTTTTTTTTTTTTCTCTCTTTACTTGGCTCTGTCCTCTTTAAAGAAGAACGAAAGATGGGACGCGGATGATGTTTTCAGGACGTGACATTGTGATTTAGACAAATCAACGGTCGTCAAAGGCGTGCTCCGCGGCGGAGGGATCTGCCGTCCCTCTTCGCCGCCGCACTCGGGCGTGGTACATTGATCTCGCGAATCCTCTACGATCCCCGCAATCTCGCTCTTCGCCCCCTTAACCATAGCTCGCTGTCGCCTTCTAGCGTGGGGTATCGATAAAATTCTGCAGGAATAAAGTAACGCACCAGAGCGTTGCTTTCGTCGGTCGCAGCATGACGCCACATCGCCGTCGGTTTCAAGGCGGTTTGCCGTACAAGTGGAAAAAGAAAGGTGGGCCCACCGCCGAGCGGGTGGACGACGTTGAGAGTACAAAGATCCATTCTTCCTCGGCCCGCCTCCCCTCCCGTTGATTCCAGCCACCCGGGAGCAGAACTTGGCATCACCGGAGACCGAGCCCGCGGAGACCGTGATCCGAGCCTCTTCGTAATCGGCACAGTATGAGTTTTTTTTGGGTTGTAATTCAAGTTGGTCACGCTAAGGATTGCAGAAACCAATTGTAGCTCAACTTAGGAGAAGGCGGCACCATTTATGTTCAAAATCCAAAGTTACTTTATAGGTGCCACCCAACCTAATGAACTGGAACAAGTGAAAGCAATACAAAATTTGAATATGAAATTGGAGCTCTAACTTAGGGAGGAAAAAAAAAAAAAAAAATGTTGGGATTGACAATCCTAAAGTTGCACCCAGCTGAACGGATTGGAACGAGTGAATGTAATGCAAAATTTGAGAGATAAAGATCATCCTTATGAGATAAACGATCAAGGACCCATATGGAAAGGGTCCATGAGCGGAAACAGCGACCCTCAAGAATATTATTAATGGCAGGAAATGTCTACATTCAGGATCTTGAATCAATCAGTTTCAAAACTCGCTCCACCCACTGACCGAATCTGCTTTTATACCCTAATTAAGCAGCAACTTCAAATAACGCTAGATGGACAAATTAATCTAAACAATTGAGGTCTCAAGATATGCAAAATTTTGGGGTTGAGATGTCTTGAATTCAATCAAGTTTTCCTAAGAAAAGAGCCAGCATGCCCCTGAACGTGACTCGATTTTTCTCGGAAAATTAAAATGGCATGTGCTTGATTTCAAATGAGTCAGTACCATGTCACAAAACAAACCTTGGATGCATTCTGAATCACGGTTCCAAATCTTGGTTTGGGTTTCAGTTCCTGTTATACCAACATCCGTGATATCGATTTTGTCAGTGGCGGGGCCAGAACTTTGTTGAGGCAAAAGATTTGGATAAGTAATTCCAATGACGGTTAAAAAGTTAATAAGAATCAGATTCAAGTTTTATAAAAATATTTTAATTTAATTATATATAAATCCTAAGTTAGATAATTTTATTAGATGTTATATGTTGAAGATTTATATATTTAGGATTTATTATAATTGTTAAGTTTTGTAAAATTATTTGAAATATTATTAAGATTAAAATTTAATTAAATATTTATTTATACAGAACATGTGTTAGAATTTTACATTATGAAGAAGTTGATAATATTAATTTTATAAATTTTTATTATTGAAGGTTAGGTCAAGTAAGCATGTAAAATTATCATATGCTTATGTATTTAATAATTTTTTTTATAAATTATGAATTTATATTATAATTTATTTTTAAGTTTTTATAAAAGTTATGTACTAAATTAAGTTATATGAAACAAGATATGGCATGTTTGGATATAAGCTATGAACTCTTAGCTATTTATAATTTATAATAAATTATCTCTATTTTTTTTGGAGTTTGTATAAAGATTTATGGTTGTTATCAGGATCTACATAAGCGATTAGGCTGATAATTTTTTAACCAATGGGTTGGAGGTTTTTTGAAAAAATAAAAGTTTTTTGAAAGCTGGGGGAGGGGGAAAAAAAAAGGCATTTTAGTGGAATCCAGCGGCACCGCACATGGGAGTTTACTCTATATGGACTTTGGCCCCTTGAAGTCGGCCGACAGGATCTTCACAAAGTGGGTTAAGAGACGGACAGCGGACCTCCAGTCAAGGTGGTGGCTGAACTGGCTAATGGTGCAATAAAAAACAGGCCTCAATGATGTCTGTAGTGTCAGGCATATAAGATATCTAGCATGATTATGTAACTGTGATTCCCTTCCTGCCTATGATGGCTAATTATAAATGTTGGATTCCACTAGGATATAAGAATGCACTAACAAAATTGCAATATTACTTGTACTATTGCCCTAGTAAAATATTTCATTATCTTTGGCACACCCATGTCTTTTTGGACCAACCTAGATTACGAGTATAATTAAGGATTCAGTGAAGTCTACGGCTGGCTAAGATAGACATTAGCTCTCCAGAATTAATGCTGAAACATCTAAAGAAAGGAACATAGGGGAAGGGAGGATAACCATGAAACATAGAAGGTCCGTCTACAAACTATCTTGTTGACTACGCGACTAACGTTCATGAGACCACAGAGCAACTCTATATAGATTCCCATGATTAAATACAGTCTTGTACGTGAATATAGGAAGCAGGTCCTATGTAGCGAATAATGTTCCTTGATGTTATTATCTTTGTTGGTTGAAAGATACGCCCCATTCAATTATCAATAATTCTAGCTTTGTTAATTATAATTACTTACTCATCTTTTTTTTTTTAGAGATTGCTCATCAAATTGAAACTACCCGTTCACAGATTCTTTCCGATTTAAATGATCTATTGCTTGGATTTTTTTAACCTTTCACGGTGATCCACTATTTTTGCGGGCGCTTAAGGACCCCCAGCACAGGTGATATCGTTTCTTCCACCATTAACTCCCTTTAAACCAGAGATGCATGATATGAGATGTGGGCCCAGTCATGACGTTATGAACCTGGCAATGAGTCGTTGATGCATTGCAGGCTGAAACTTTATGTGGAAATGTGGTTTTGTAGGATCGTGACTCTAATCGTTGATTTTAAAGAAAAATGCATTTTTTTCTAATAGATTTCAAAATATATTTTTAGAAAAATTTCAGACTTATCCATTGGATTGATGATTTAAAAAAAAGAAAACTTATTTTTTTAAATAAAATAAAAAAAATTAAAATAAAATCATCATTATGAGCGATGATTTTTTATTATAAAATTATTATTCTAGCTAGCTATTTCTCTTGGTCATGCCACCGGTCCAATTCCGCATACATGGACATAGGCAGGGCAAAAACATTCAATATCCATAAATAGTTTAGAATCTAATTTATTATAGAAAATTCTTATTAAAAAATATTATTCAAATTAAAAATCCTAGTATTATCCATTGGACAAATAGTGGTGTGTCATTTTCATGAGGTTTTGAGGTGGTGTGGTATTTTCACCACGTTTTGAGAGTCACGCTGGCGCCAGCTGCTTCTAGACCAATGCGTCGATGCATTATTACCTTTTGCCATGGGCAGAGCATTATTTGTCACGGGATGCGTTGGTCATGTTCCGTGTTGGACTAGAAGATGGTCTGATATAATATAATCCTATTTATGTCTCAAAATACAGATGAATAGACAACACCATGATCATGTTATACTTCCATAATTTTTTTTTTTTTTTTTTCAAACTTAGATGGTTGCATTTTTCAAACTTAGAACGGCATCACTATTTAGAAAGTGGCATCGTTCTACAGCAGCCATGATAATTCTCATCTTCTACCACCTGATGGCGCCGGACTTTGACTTAAGGACGCATGCAATAATAGCGAAGATGATAAACGACTGATATGGGACGTATGTAATGCAGCTTAGCATAACAATGGGTCTTCTGATGCCCATGTATGATTCCGTGGGTCACATTTGGCCTCGCTAGTTAGTAAATGAGTTTATCCTTGTTTGGCTGGTTGCATGCCATTCAGGGTGTGTTTGCTTGAGGATAAGGTTGAGGTAACATCGGATTGCTGATTTCATTTTATTGGATTTGAAAATATAAGAGGAAATGTTATGGTTCCTCAATCCTATATTTTCTGGCACGAATTATTGGTGAAATGACAAGGACCGTGCCGACACAATATTTTGCCAATTCCAACTCTATTCTTCAAAACGCGTGAGCCAATTTAGCTTGGTGTGGTATTGTCCGAAAAAAATCATCGTGGCGCTGATAGCCGTCATGCGCGTGGTGAGAGAAGTGCCGTCGTTGAAGGAGCAAGCGCTACGTGATTCACATGTAATCAACTTCTTTTGGGAAGAAGAAATTTCCAAAAGACTTGCACCAGCCGCCATCTTAGCTGCACGCAAAGAAACAACGGGACGGCAAACCCTCTACCGGTCGACGCAGGTTGGACGGCTCTGACTCTAGCTGGAGCCCAGAAATGAAAAAAAAAAAAAAAAAAAAAAAACCCGTCATCTCCGGCCACCGTAGTATATAAATTCCTCCTCGTTCGCCAGTCCGCTCTAGCCCTTTCTTCCTCATCTCGGCCCTATACCTCGAAAAGAAGTCATGGAGCGCACCGTAGCTCAAGGACCTCCGGCTGCCGCACGCCCGGCCGGCCGAGCCGGCAGCAGCAAGGTAATCCAAGCGGTCGTTGGTGCCCTCTCCGTTGGTGCTGCATGGTTTGTGCTTCCCGGTCCGCCTGCGAAACCTGATGAAATCGATCCTTACTCCGTTACAAGCCTGCTCGCCTTCACCCTCGGCCTAATTCTAATGCACGTAAGCATTGCGCGTATTCGGTTGCCGCCAGTCTTCGTAAATCGCTTGATGTTGGCAACCATAGCTGTGGCAATTGTTGCCTTGCTCTTCTACACTCCTCCTTTGGTCGCCAATTAGTAGGAAGTCTGGAAGCCGGGCGGCGGGCAGAGTGCATCATCCCAGTCTCGAGCAGTCCTCTACCTTCTTCTGGGCAAAATTTATCATGTCTTCTGTGAGGTGGGTGGGTGGGTGGGTTGCAGGGGGAAAGAGGTGGAGTGCTTCATAGTCATACATATTTTGTTATTGTGCTCTTGAATTTGATCCCAACCTTTTCGAGAAACGAGTCCAGATTTGGTGGATCCTCTCTCTCCTTGGATCTTCCCTGGGCTAGAAACTAATGGATCCATGCCCTCGAAGCTAATGTGTTAGATTTAAGAAATCATTTCACATAAATGCGAACTCTGAAAACCTTTATCTACCTTTTTTTTTTTTTTTAATTGGTTTTTCCTCCCCGAATCGAAAGCTTTAGGGTCTTTTTTTGGGCCTTTGAAGGGATGGGAAGGAGAGGATGAGGATGGAGAGGGAAGGAAGGAAAAAAAAAAAAAAAAAAGGAAGAAAAGTCAATTTGGATATATAAAGTCAATTTGGATGAATTGATTTAATTTATATATATATAAAAACAGAGAGAACTCAAGGAGGGCATTATAAAAGCTCCCATATAACCACAGCAAATATATCAAACCATCATTGTTATTAGAAATACAAGAAACCGTTAGCAAGCAAATTTATCCTTCCATTTTTTTTGCTGTAATTGATGAAAAGTAAAGAAAAATCCAACTAAAGGGAATGTTTGACATGGTCTCACAGCTTGACGGTGGTAGGGGTGATCGGCCATGTGCTAACTGGGGCTCCTCTATGTAGAAGTTTAAGACCAAGGTTTCAACAACCATGGCAATCCGGTGTTGAAATCATTTTTAACTACCAGAATACCATAAGGCTTACAGAATTTAGAAAAAGATATTTTATATTTGAGATAATGATGCCTAGAATGAAAGTTATATGCTCAAATCACTATTGATTAAAAAAAAATATTTATTTCATTGAATTTAATAGAAAAAATTATTTTCAGCTAGCGCAAAATTTGAATTCAAAAATTATTTTGTTTAGTGACTAGGCAAATGTCAAATAATGGCTATTATTCAGATATCATTATGGACCATTGGTCAATTAATGATCCTTGCTTTTTTTTTTTTTTAAAAAAAAAAGAAAATAATAACGGAGTGCGGTAGCAAAAGGACCCTTTGTTCTTTTGGTGGCATATGAAAGCCCACTTTGACGATTGGAGAATATTTGCCTGGTTTCAGGCAAATGAGCTGTGAGCTCTCTAGCCCCTATTTGGTCCTCCTTCCATTCCTCTCGTCCGAAGCTCTCCTTCCCGCCCGCCTCTTTCCTTTTATCTCCCAAGCGTTTGCGGAGATCAACAGAGATAGCTGGCCAGTGGAGAAAGCTCCCATGTGAGATTGAGAGTGTTGCCTTCACTTCTAGATTTGGAGCAAGATTTTTGATCTGCTCGTTGATGAGATTTCAGAGATCTACCATGCTTTCCGTCTGTCCACCTATCAAGACTTTAAACCTTGATCCAGCCTGCAGACGTTTCCACGCTAGAATTAGGCCCAAGGCCCTAAACTCTAATCTTGAGGACACATTTTCTTTCCAGACTGAACTTTCGGATCGCCCGAGCCAACGTAGCTGATCATTAATTATAATATCCTAAATTTAATCTAATATTAAATAAAAAAGAAATATATTATATACTTATAATTCGAGTTTACTTATTATCATTAATTTTTACTTTAGTTTTTGAATCATATGATTTTGGCTCACTAACGAGATTTTGATCCACTAATGAAGTTAATTGGGCATTGATTTAAAACATTATATATAGTATCAGAGTCAATTTATATGTGCAAAAATTGATGGATTTATAACTCAACTCCACTTGCTACCTATTAACTTCCACTTCAATTTTTGAGCTATATGATTTCGGTCCGCTAACGAAATTAATTGGGTCAGTAGATGAGTTTGGAGCATTACAAATGATATCAAAGCTGACTTGAGTGTGCGGGAGTTGATGAGCATGAAAAAAGAGCTATTTATGGAACGGTGGTGGAGTCCTCGTATGGTAGGGATAGATTCCAATGAAATAGTGGTGGAGTTCCGTCATGACGGAGGTAGGGTAGAGTGTATACGATATCGTAAATTTAGTTTCATATTGAATGGAATGTTATATGCTTATAACTGAAGTTCACTTATTATTCATTAATTTTTACTCGATTTTTTAGGTTATGTAATTTTAATTAGGCTGACTGATTTTATTAATTTAGATATAAAAATATAAATATTTATAATATCTTTTAATTTTTACTCAAAATTTTAAGTCATATGTTTCAAGAGGCTGGCTAGTTTTACCGATTTGGTTTTAAAAGCATACAATATTTGTAATAAAAAATTCAACTTGGTGGCAAAGTATTACAAAAAGTTACGCAATATGTGTAGGCCCCATGTTCACTTGGAAGTTAAAGATATCACCATTCTAGTGCAAAAATATATTTTAATTCATAATACTTATTGAGTATGATTTGCATTCATCCAGGACCGGACCACGATGTAGTTCCCATCGTGCTGAAATGCCAGAAATTGTTCCTTTGAATCATTGTGGATCAGTTTGACACGTGACAAGCCCTAAGTTCCATCTCAAGTTGGGATTTTGCACTATATTGCGTGGGGTTGGGCCCTTGTTCCTAGGGAAAAACAAAGCTTGTATATGAGAAGCGTAGCCCATATTGCATTAGAATATGGTTCTGCTTGCGTTAGGGTATTTTGATATAATTTGAATAACTAATCAATGTATTGAAGAATGAAACAATGGATACAGAAAATGCATTAATGGCATCCATTAAATGGCAAAAATATCCTAATTCTTGTAGAACCATTCAATGCACTACATGGAGGTATTCTTATTATTTAGAAGGAAAGAAATTATTGTTTCTTGAAAACTGAGGATAAAATTATTGAATGCACATGGTAAAGACACACGGCAAATAAAGATGATGATAAATGATAAAAATTTATAAATGAAATAGATCAATAAATAAAAAAAATTAAATCCATAAGCTACATCTTGATTGGCTAAAATTAATTAGCATGAATTATTATTTAATCTTAAATTTTGATTTAACTAATCAAAATTGATAAATTATTTTGAGCTACCATTATCAAGAAGCCGAATCTATAGTTAATTCAGTTAACTCACTCCTCATGCTTATAAATAGAGGACCTAATACTCACTTATGGGCCAAGTAAAATCCACTTTGTCTCTCTTCTCTAAAATTTTTATATTTTTATTCTCTAACTTTTCTTCGAGTTCTTTTACCTACTTTTAATGTAGATGCTGCTGGAGTTGTAATTTTTAATTTTTTATCATCTTTAAATTAGTCTTTTGATGTTGAGCTAAGTTTTCATGAACGTTCTGCATGCTGATATATTGCCTTATAAATTTTTTTATTAAAAAAAATTTTCATCCATTAGTGCTCTATAAAAAAAAAAAAAAAAACATCACTGGGAAGCTCTTCCTTGCTGCACTTCTATTCAATAATAATAATAATAGTAATAGTTGTGTTATTAGAATTTATCTTAGAATTTGTAAACTCAAGGAGTAATGATTTTTTATATCCAAATAGGACTCCTGTCCTAATTTTAGTTCATGTAGGCTTTAAATTCAAAAGACAAAGAAAAACATGTTTTTATATCTCTGTAAAACTTAAGTCCTACTTCATGTAAAATATTGTGGATGCATTTGGCATACTAAATTAGGAGGATAAAATTTTTTAGTCTTTTTTCATATTTATTTTTTTCAAGAACAAAATAAGATTTTATCCCATAGATAGCTAATTTCATTGGAAGGGGATAACTTATCCTATCAAAAGAAGTATTTTTATTTTTATCCTATTGGATTACTACTTTATTTTCTTTTTTTTTAATCCTTATCTTCAGCAATAATATAATTGTTATTTTTTTCTAAGGGTACAACCGTTTTATTTGATTTATTATCCTATTCTCTACCAAATATGAGATATAATAATTTTTATCATGTCTTATTCTTTATCTTGTCTTTTCCTTCTTTTTATCTTGTCCTATCTTATGTATCAAATACCTGTATGTTTCTCTATATAAGTACATGTAATCCTAACTTTTCTATAAAATTCTAAAGGTAATTTAGAGAGTTATTATGAGAGTTTAATAGAGGTCTTGTTGGATCTATGCGGGATTAGAAAGATAAGAAAAAGATCTTGATAATTTCAAAGTCTAGCGAGAACAGTCCCTGCAATCTTTTTTTTTTTTTAATAGTAAAATTTTCTACTTTCTTTTATCTATGGATGTAAATAAGTGACCAAACCATATAAATCCCTATGTTTGCTCTTCTATTTTATTTTTTTACCTTTTTATCCCTAAAATGTCTTTGTTATATAATAAATAGTATTGGAGCGAGCTCTTTCTTATAACAGCCATGATCGGATGCCATAACATAATCGTTGAAGCATTCTCTAGTTTATATTTCTTAATAAGACAGCAAATTCCATTCACAATTTAACGATTTGTGTCCCATTTACTTGGGACGATTTTGTTCTCCCTCATGGCCAATTTAAAGAATGGCATCTGCAACTGCTACGAGACCGATATACGTCGGCACTTTCAATGTCATTGTTATTTGATCTCGTCATTTGCGATTGGGCATTTTTTTTCACATGTAACATACCTCAAACTGAGATCGTTTGATTATCACTTGTTGTTGGATGGTCCGGGTTTGGCCATTGGGTTTTGTTCGCCTTAGACTTCGTTTGTGGGTTGAGCTTTGGTTCTTCGCCAAAGAATCTCTAAAAAAATGGATGTTTTCTTCATTGCTGGATTTGAATACTGTGCAGTTTTACAATCCTTAAAATGATTGGTTGACTCCCTTTCAAACTGGGGAGAAAGCCCAAAGAGAACTTTTCAACTCTTATCTTAAAATATTGATGAGCTTTCAAGTTCATTTCGTAAGAAAAGCTTAATTCATGATTTTCAAATTTTTAACTCTTAACCTTTCGTCTTCCTGTGATTCGCAGACTGACTCCTGGTTTACAAGATAATTAAATCCACTAATGTTTTCTTTTCCTCTCCATAAGTTAAAAGGAAACAATAAGTTATTATTATTATTATTATTTTCAATTTAGAAAGCTTTTAAGTGTGTGGTTTGGAGGAATCTGTTTGTTGTTGACTTTATATTTAAGTTCATTTTTGAATAAGAAGACCGCTACTTTGTGTTCTTAATTTAACTACTGTATTCTGTTCACCTTGTTCTGCAAAATGTAAGGGATTGTTTTCATATTTTTCACTTTTCTAATTAAAACAAAAGGAAAACTTCCAAGCCTTGCTGACGCTTTCTTTACTGCCTAAGAAAAATTTGTGCCCACATAGGAAATTGAACATGAATTCGGTGGGAGAATGGAGCTACTTTCTCCTCTGAAGAATGCTAGCAGCTTGGAGACTTGAGAGATGGTATTTCACAGACGGGATTGATTTCTGGAAAGAATGTTTGATGAAATAATTTTTGGTTAGTCTGCTTTTAAGCCTTGTTAGTAGTGGATGCCTCATTCTCATTTAGATCATCATAATACTTACAGATTATGTACCCGTTGACTTGCACTCCCTTTACCAACATGTAAAATTATTCGTAGATATGGATACGATCTAACTGAATCTGACCAAATAATGTCATATATTATTTTTGTATTTCTCGCTGTGAATATATTATCATTTGAAGATTTAATAATTACTGCTACGTTATGTAAAATTAAAATAAAAAAGGCACGACATTCATCATGAATTTTTTGATTAAAGAATATGACAATATTTAGCACAAGGAATCAGATTACATCTGCTAGGCATGCAGTGCAACCTAATTTCAAGGCAGTAACAGGGGTATGGAGAGCTTTTTGTCGTTTGGTGATGAGAGATTTTTTGGTCAAAGCATTTGCAGCGTCTGGCGCAAAGAATCAGACTCCATCTGCAAGCTGTGCAATGTTACTTAATTTCAAGGCAGTGACGGAGGTATGCGAAGCTTTTTTTTATTTTTTATTTTTCCCCGTTCCGCTTGGTGATTAGGAATAGCCATATGATATAGTTTTATGAAATTTTTAGTGTTTTGATATTACTAAAAGAATTTAATTTCTGTTGCCTCTTCATTACTAGCAAGGAAGAAGGGATATAGCATTAAAAATATTGCCTGTTGAATTACAGGGAAGCGTAGATTGGGGCTCCTGTTGAGCAGTGAAACTCTGAATGGATGTCAAAACAAACCTCAAACCGAGTCTCTTTCATTTGTTTTAGTATGAGATGACTGTTTTAGTGGACAGAAGATTTGCACATATGAATGCAACAAGGCAGAAACTATCAACATGAAGGCAGGTCTGTGAGGTGAAAGCGATCGTCGCCTGAAAGCAGGTATATTTTGGAGCGAGCCATCTTGGTGTTTTAGCGGTAGACATTGTCAATTAAATATGGCTATAACGTCTAGCCGAATCCATTCAACTCCGTTTGATGTAACATGACGGATGATGTGCCTTCGTTTTAGAGGCAATTCATGCACGAGAGGAGTGCCAAGATTTAGGCGTCCATGGGCCCCAGGGGCTGAGCACAAATCTATTTTACTCTTGAGGTGGAAAGCTCAGGCTCAAGGCTGGACTATTGTGGCTTGAATCTGTCATGAATATGGTTTCTTCTTGTGTTGCAAGGATTTCAAAGTTAAGAGATCTTGGCCAACTTGATCAATGGGCAATACGGGACCAAGGTTTCGTCATATCTCAGCCATGTTGGAGACTTGGAGGGGAGAGAGCGAGATTATCCAGGATCCTGGCCAATATTTTCGGACGTGTATGTGTTGAAACCTTGGCAGACAAAGTAAGCAGTCCTAAATTAACTACTACAGCAAAGTAATAATGTAGTAATTTGATAAGTAGTTAGTTGATTTAAATTTTATTTTTAAAAAAATTGTTTAGAAAATATAGATAAAATATCATATCGATTGATATCAGGTTAAATTGGTTTATACTGACTATAGATGATAATGACCAAGATACTGATTACATGGCCCCAACGGGTAGTCTAGTGATCTAGGGTCGGATATTGCGTGGCCTGAGTGTGGGTTCGTGGACCTCTTTCTTGTCAATCAGTAGGCCTCCCAATTGGACCTGTTCATTTTCCGAATTTTAACGCAGGCCACGGGCCTAAAATCTGATATCATGCCCAGTTTCTTTGCCTGCCCCTTTGTATAACTCGAGCCCGCATTGCCCATTGGCAGTTCGATCAACAACGGTCCGGTAGAATGCGTTGATGTTTTTTTGCGGCTAGTTTCTGCGAGTCTAATAATTAAGTGGCCTTTCTTAATATTAATCTCCTAGAATTTAACAGTCTTCGTCAAAATACTCAATGAATTCCTCTGTCATTTTAGCTGAGTGGCAAAATACCAGGCCTAGACGAGCACGGCTTGGACGGCAATGATTATTTGCCTGACCTTCATTCACGTGTCAAGCAAGATCAATGATACAGAAAAAAAAATAAAAATAAATATTAATAGATAATAAGTAAAATTAAGTTATAAGCACATAATATATTTTTTTATTTAATATAAAATTAAATTTAAATATCACATATTATAACTATATGCGCTCTTAATTTTTAAAACGATAATGGACGCATTAAGAGTTTTTTAGTGGCGGTGGTTTTATGGGCTCATTTGGTTCACGGTAAAAGAGATCGTGGAATTTTGTTTCCTGCGAATTAAAATGTTTGATTCGTCCTTTTAGAGCCCGTCTGTGGGAATACTCTATTCCCACATGATTTAAATTCCTATATTTTATGAGAAATAAAATTCAATCGGTACCATGTGATTTACTTTCCCACCGCATCGTGTTTCCTTTTTCTTCCCAACATACCCTTCTTTTCCGTTGTATACCTTTTTTTTTTTTCAAATCAGCGAGTAAGAAGAGAGAAAAAAATGCTTTGCTTCATATTTACGGGGTGTCAACTTGATTTGAAACTTTTTTTCTTGATTTAGAATTTTAGTATCTTGATTTTTTAATCATTTTTTATAGCCCATATACAAGTTAAAAAAATTAGATTGTAAAAAAAAAAAAATTTAAGAACTAAAGAATATAATTGGTATTCTGCACTACTTTCCTGAGAAAGAAACTGTTCAACTAAACGTGACAACTTCATTCTTTCTTAGAAAAATGCCTGTTTTTCATGATCAAACAAACGTGATAGTTCAAGCATTCTATGCTTGAAAATCTAATTTTTAGATATTTTATTTCTATCTGTAAGTCACTTCCTGTGAACCAAACGAGCCTTATGTTGTTTGCTTAGTATTTTTTTTGTTCCTTCGATATCGTTGAGGGAACAGCAGTGAAAAATTGATGAGGATGTGCACTCATGAAAGCTTAACATGATTTTTTTTTAAAAAAAAATAAAAAATAGATGCATGAAACTACACCTAATTGTGTTGCTATCGCAAATTGATTCCATAAATCCATATACTTGGTCAATGTTTAAATCAATATTGATGTTTGAGAGGACCACTAAAATTTAAATTTACTTTAAAGTTTGAACAATTAAAAATCTTCAAGTACAATAATTTGATTTTTATGTACGAAGAAAGCCAATTTGTTGTAGATACATAAATCATACTTGCAAAGTATAAATTATGCATGTATCATAATGATGAGATTATGAATGAGTCCGTTATCAAATTTATTCCAGACATAAATGTACAAGGGATACAAATGGATACATATGACAATAGCAGAATTTCATTCCATGTATTTTTTTTTACTCAAATATAAGTTTAAATACGTATATAAAAGGATGCTCATGTAATGGTAAGCATAGGTATATATGGCTATGACCAAACAAATATGTACATAATTAAAAATAAAATTAAGAAAATATAAATAAAAAAATATTACAAATATTCAAAGATAATGCTAGGATTATGGTTTAATTTCATATTGATTTCATCAGATATCTTAGCTTAATTTGATCTTGATTTTATCTTATTGATTATGGCTAGATTGATTCTATTAATATGGCAATGCAAGGATTACGGTTTGATTTGATCTTGATTTCATCGTTTGACTTAATCTTGATTTTATCCTATTAATTATGTTTGGATTTATCATGTGGATGGTATAAGCTCATGATTATCAGCTACAAAAGAGTGGTTACTAAAATTTTCTCATCCAAAGTACCACTTTAAGCAAGGATTGGAAGCTATATCAACAAGATATTTGCTGATGTCAGTAATATATTCTATGGAACCTCAGTGTAGCAAAGATATAGCTGATGTGGAGGGTTGGTATTGAAATCATCAACAACTTCGGTGCATATTCGGGATGATGGGCTGACGAGGAGTTAGCTTGTCCAAAAAGTTAGTCGTAAGGTCAATAAAGAGCTATATTATCTAATTGTTAGTTGAACGAGTCAATGCACATTGTTGCTGCTATAATTACGATGATAATTATTACATGTTATCAATATGTTTCAAGGATTTCTGATACTTCAAATTTAGTTTTACAATGAATGAGAAAGAACGTATTATGTACTTATAATTCAAGTCCATTCGGTTCGCTAACGAAGTTGATTGGATCAGCAAGTGGATCTAAAGGATTACAAATGATATTAGAACCGATTTGAATGTATAAAAGTTGATGGAACGATAATGAAATTTCAATATGGCGTGAAAGTGTTATATATTTACAACTAAGTTCAATTACTACTTATTAACTTTCACTCTAATTTTTAAGCTATATGGTTTTTGCTCACTAACAAAATTAATTGAGCTAGCAGATGAATTTAGAGTGCTATACGATTCATGATTTTTATACATCTTAATTTTATTAAATTTTATTATTTATTCATTCTGTTTACCTTAGGATTGTATTCATATCGGGAATGGCTACAATATTTTTTTTTTTAATTTTAAATTTTGAGAGGCCACGTCTAAGCTATCGGTGAATCGGCTTAACAGATTAAATCGGTTAAATTATTTGCAATCCTCTTAACCCTCAACCTTGTACAATTTACCGCACCAACCATTGTCTTAGCAACAATTGATGCGATAAATTTTATAAAAGGGGCGGTGGACCATGAATGACATCGGCTGTGGGTGGTCAATGCATAATATACCAGAGAAAGGGTGACGATGGCAGCAGGTGGCAACGGATGAAAGGAGCCAGCAGTGGATTGAAAAGAGAGAAGGGAGAGTATAGCTTCGAGGGACTTGTGGAAGACTGTGTTGCGGAAGGCCATGGACGGTGTGCTGGTGGATGGAGAAGAGAGAAGAAAGAGCGGAGAGAAAGAGTGGACGGAGAGAAAAGGAGAGAGTGAAAGAGCAAAATAGACATCGTACAGTAGATTCAAATATTATATTAAATCTATTTTCTTTCTAATCCTTAAGTTCGTAATGTTTATCTCATTGCCTCAACGTATCGCATACGGAGGTTACTGATGTTATTCGATTGCATTTTTTTCAATCCTTATTATTTAGGTAAAATATCACGATTCCCATTTAATTTTATTTTTTTAATCCTAAAAAGCATGCTAGGATTTTTAGGATTTCTCATTCATATTTGATATTATTTTATTGTTATTCAACTTATTTTAGTATTATTCTAATGAAAATAGAAGTCTTATTTGAGTAGGTATGTAGGAGTTACAGTAGTAGGATTGTGGCTTGATTTTAAATAGGAGTTGTAAACTTAGATTATTTATAAGCACTCTGATCCTTTGCAGTAGATGACATAACATCCCATGAGAAGATTCCTCGGTTTTGACTTGTGAGTGCTTAGTTTTTGGTAAGATATCATCCATGGGAGAGTAAAATTTTGTAACTCTTTCATTTTATATGCAAAATTTTTGTATCCTCTCTCACGAGTAACCATGCCGTTTTACATGCTATCAATTAGCGTGTGTGAGAATTAGCACTAGAACTACTTATTAGATGGCTCTTTATGCTTCCTATCGTATGGACCTTTCACAATTTTCTAATTTATATCCCACAGCATTCACGCACTCAGCGGACAACCGACGCTTTCTGATGTGCTCTTTGTCGCATAATTTCTAAGATTGGTACCATATGATTCAATCAACACTACAGCTTTACCGTTCTATCCATACTCTACTAATTCTGCTCACCGGGCAACTATGTTCCTTCTAATATTAATCACGGAGCTTAGATTATGTGCGAACATGTTGGACTCCATGTTCTGTACTCGGCAACCATGTTCCTTCTAATATTAATCAGTGGTGTTTCCACCTGGGATCGTCTTTTGTTCAAGGGCCACAACTCTGATTGGATGACGTTATAACCCAGAATGCTTCAATATGTGAGGTTCAACCATCCGATTCCCATGGGTCATGAAACTTCGTCATATCTTTCTTTCTTTTTTTTTTTTTTTTTCTTTTTTTTTTTATTCATAATTTTTTGTGATTCACTTGTGGCTACTTGTGCGTCACTCATGATGTCTTTAACCAGAAACAATCAAGTCCTGCCCGCTTTGGTGGATCAATCTGCTAGAAAAGCTTAGCTTCAGATATTTGTCTTAGACCGAGTTAATATTATTTGAAAGAATCTTCAACTTCACGAACAACGAAGTTGCCGGAAAAAATAATGGCATATTCTAAAATATAATATTTACTCGACCATAATGTCTTATATGGTATTTCATGCCAAGTTATTTGCAGCCTGCGTATTATTAGACACAAATTCTTAAATATCAAATTAGCATAATTTTATAATATAAGCTATTATAACTTTATAATATATATAAACATGAAAACAAAATATTCGTTGAGGTAAGAATGATAATTTTTTTTAATTTTTTATTCTTAAAGGATCGTTAGATAATAAGATGATGATGAAAAAAAAAAAATTCTATAGAAATAGGATGAAAAAATTTTTATTCCCATAACTAGCAATGGAGCAAGAATGAAAGGGCATTATCCATCCCATAAGATTTTTGTATATTTTATATTACTTTATTATTATTATATTATTTTAATATTTTAAATATAATTTTATATATAATTTTAAAATACTTTAAAACGATGTGTACTCATTTTTTTTATATTTATTAGAATTTATGATCGAATATTTTTTTTATAAAATAGCTCATGATTATAAATTTATGTTATAATGCTCTGAATTATAATTTAATATATTTCTCATAAATTAGTTCATAAATTTTATAATTATAGTAAATTTATTTAAATCTATTATACCTATTACATAAAATTTAATATTTTTATTTTTATTTTTAAAATAGAATGAATAAAATAAAAATTTAAAAAATAAAAATATTTTAATATTTAAATTAAAATGATAAAATAAAAATTTTTGTGAGAATAAAAATAAAAATTTCATTAAAAACAAAATAGATGGGGGATGAATTTTTTTAAAAAAAAATGGAAAAATTACCGCCTATCATCGGAGAGGACTGGAAAGGGGGGGCTGAACTAAAGACGAAGTGGGGATGCAGAGAGGCCCTCCGCCCCCACTCCATCTAAACCTCTTAGTTCGGGAATTCCGTCCCATTTATTCTCTTTAACGCGTCCAGCCGTCAACTAAACTATTTTTTTGTTCTTTCTTTCTGATCGACTGGCACGCCTGTCCTTCACCGTATCCATCAGTCTCTCTCCGTTGCAGCAAGTCTCCGTCACATGGACCGCCGGGCAAGCATGGAGAAGTCTACGCCGTCTCAGGGCTTGCTGGCTCATCGAGCTGCCAACTCGGCTTCGATTGCTAATTCTACCGTCCGTTAGCTTCGACTGCGAGACTAAACGGTGACGTTTAGCCCAGAATCCCACAGCAAGTCTCCGTCACATGGACCGCCGGGCAAGCATGAAGAAGTCTACGCCGTCTCAGGGCTTGCTGGCTCATCGAGCTGCCAACTCGGCTTCGATTGCTAATTCTACCGTCCGTTAGCTTCGACTGCGAGACTAAACGGTGACGTTTAGCCCAGAATCCCACTACAAAAAAAAAGAAAAAAAAAAGAAGGCCTCGCCTAGCCTCACCTCTCTCCTCTCCTCTCCTCTCCTCTCCCATCCCACCCAGTTCTTTCCCCCTCTCTGTCTCACGACTGCAGCCCTAATTCATCGCGCGATCAGACACCATGGCCCACAACAACCCAACGGAAGAACCAGACCGGGTCGACAGACGCCCAAACGACCGCCACAGCCTCATCGAAATAGTCACGGCTGCCCTCTCCACTGCCCTCTCCATCGCCTTTCCTGGATTCATCCCAGCCGGCCGCCGCAGTCTTATCGAAATAGTCTTGGCTGCCCTCTTCATCGCCGTTGCTGGATCCATGACTTCCCTTCCACCTCGAGATCGTGGCGAGATGGATTGGGCGTCCATGGCATATCTTATTCTGTGTTTCATCACCTTCACCCTCGGGCTTCTTCGTTTATGTGTTTTCATCGCCGGCGTACGGTTGCCGCCGGTTTTAGCTAATTTCTTGGTGTCGGCAACCGTGGCTGCGATGGTCGCTGTATTGCTTTTGTCCCCTCCCCCATCCGGCCGCCGACTGATGGCAAGTCCGAAAGCCAAGCAGCAGGAGGAGTGGAACATCCCAGTCTCTGCCGGCTTTGTGCCTTCATCTGCAAATGATAGAGAGTGACCTCTGTTTTGTATGGTGGGTACAAAGAGTGGAACTTGTAGAAAGATGTTCATACCGGACGGACCCTCCAGTCCTCCATGTGTTGTTATGTTTTTAATATAAGCTTATCTTTGGGTGGTAGATGATTGGATGCCAAAAATTGTAATCTCGTGGGGGAACATCTCTTCCCTCACTTTCGTCAAAACAATGTTTGGATGCCAAAGGGAAATCTTGAAATCTAGTGGCTCTTTTTGGCTGCGCGAAAAGAGTTCCATAACTTTTAAGCTCATCTTTTGGAGGTAAATATTTGGATGCCAAATGAAAATCTTATTCATTGAAAGCGGAAAAGTTTCAGAAATGGTACTCAATTTCACGTTCTAATAGATTTTATAAATTTCTGATGCATCTCCATGCGTTGTTATGTTTTTTTTCAAAACTGATAACTTGCTTTAGGTGAGAACAAGGAAAATCACTGGTTTTCGAGCAAATTGGTCTTGTTGACATGGATGGAGGAGACATCGCCCTTGAGAGCAATATCAGAAAACTCCAATACTTCTTCTTATGGATTTATAAATAACAAGCTGCTTAACAAAATCAACCATCTACAGAGTCTATTCTCTCAGACTAGCACTACGAAATTAATTGGCACGAACAGAGACGATTTGGATAGACGAAATTATTTCTGCACTAGTTTTGAGTCCGGTTCCAGACTTTGGGCAATAGCATAGCAATTCATGATTTAAACTAATCTCCCATTTTTTCGTGCATCAAACTAAGTTTTCATCACATCAGTCTTCTTGTGCCATGCCATGAGAATTTTTTTTTTTTATGACTGAATAGACGCCCCCTAGCATTAAGCCCATAAAAAATATGAAGAATTTTAAGTATAAAAATCTGATGGGGTCGGTCGCAGGATTTGATTCAGTCAAATTCCTTTCTGGATGAGGCGGAGGCTAACTAATTACAGAGAGGTGAAGGATATCGCCGGAAAATTGATATCTGGTCACTGCAAAATTCCAAATCAAATTTCTTAATGGAGAGATATTAATGCTGGCATTCTGCAGAACCTTGTAGAACTTGTGGGCAGTGAGAGGGCTTCACAAACTAAATGCAAATGGTGTCAGATTGATAGAAGGCTCCATATAAGTCGTAGCTTGTTAGCTCTTACAACCGTAATTAACGAAAAAAAAAAAGAAAAAGAAAAAACATTCAGGTCAGGTTTCTCATATACTGCTACCTGACCAAGATCATAACTACTGAATTATTAAATTAGTTTCAATTGAATTACATGGAATGCAAAGTAATTGTAAGTTTGTAAAATTAACGAATAAGTAAACCACCATGTTAAAAAGCAGCCAGTGAAACAAAATGATGGCGTAACATGCAAGGAAAAGGAGTCTGGCGAGCGGGGCCGGTCCTTCAGCTGGGCTGTTGCGGGCCATGAATCTGACCTTGATAGCTTAATGCGGCGGCGAGAAAGGTGACAAAACGAGAGGAAGGGAGGCAGCAGAGGGGAGGACGAAGAGAGGTGAGCAGGAGAGTAGGAGAGGCGCCTTTCCGGTGGCGGTTATTGCGGGCACCACCCAATCGCAGAAAGGGTCCATTGGATACTGTGGGTCCCATCCCCAAGTGCAATCTCTATGCATTTTATGGTACGTCAACCTGGGAACGAGGCCCACAACCTAGAAGCGAAGGCTAGGTCTGCTGGAGATTGTGGGCCCCATCCCCAAGTACACGACACTTTTTTTTTGCCCATAAAAATGTGCTAGAGAATGGCCGAACAGTCCCCGCCAGATGTTGCATAGAAATGAAGACCGCCCTCCAGAGCAATATACGAAAATTCCGATGCTTCTTCCCCTGTTCTGATGAATTTACAAGTAACAATTTGCTGGACAAGATGTACCATCGATGGAACTATTCTCCCAAACCAGGTGCTATGAAATTATTTTGGAGGAACAGAGTCGATTTGGATAAATGAAATCATTTCCACTGCTCAAATAACATTCAGGAAATCAATTATATTAATCAAACATATTCAGAGAGTGCAGGAGAGAACTCCTACACTACTCGAGTCTATAGTACTATTCCAGGATTTGGGCAATAACATAGCAATTCATGATTTAAACTAATCTCCAATATCTTGTGTATCAACTAATTTTTCACCACATCAATCTTCTCGTGCCATGCCATGCCATGCCATGCCATGAGACTGAATGGACGACGCCCTCTAGCATTACGCCTTGTATAAAAATCTGGAGTTGGTCAATAAGCTGGAATCAGTCAAATTCCATCCGAGGTGAAGGTTATCACGGGAATCGAACAGGTATGCCTTAGCGCCCTAAGTACCCTTGTTCCCAAAACAGCCCCGCTCCTTTGTAGCAAGCCTGGTAAGTCTTTATCTGGTCGATGAACTCCAAAATTCCAAATTAAATTTCTTAATGGAAAGATGTTAATGCTTGTGATTGGCATGCTCTGCAGAACCTTGTAGGCCTTGCGGGTAGTGAGAGGGTTTCACAAACTAGTGCAAATGTTGTCAGACCGATATAAGGCTCAGATAAGTCGTAGCTTGTTAACTCTTGCAACCGTGATAAAAATTATTTTTTTAAAAAAAAAAACGCAGGTCAGGTTTCTCATATACTGCTACCAGACCAAGATCATAACTAATGAATTATTAAATAATTATTCGGTCAATGCCCTGGTCAAAGTCCAATCGGATGTTGGTTAAGTTTCAATCGAATTACATGGAATGCGAAGTAATTGTAAAAGAGTAAAATGTCAGAAAAATAAACCACCGAAACAAACTGATGGCGTGACATTCAAGGAAAATAGGTGAGCGTATCAGTGGTAAATAATTTAATAAGTTAACCTTTTGGCAGAAGGATGCAACATAAGGAATTACAGAAAGAAAATAAAAGCTTTACATTCTCAGTATGAAGTAAAATATCTCACCTCTCCACTCTTTTTTATTTGTGTAGCAACTCTTCATTTGGCCTGGGAAGCGATTATGAAACCTTGTGCATTTCTTGATTCTTTCAAGAGGCAGGTTATGATTTCTAAAAAGGAAACTAAGGCATGTAGAAGTCTCTGAAATTTGTAAATTCCATTAGAACATGAAATTGAGTACAATTTCTGAAATTTCAAATTTATTTCATGGGATAATCATTTTTGTTTTTCTCCTCTGGTATCCAAACACTAAATTGTGATGGACCAAAAGCGAGGATAACAAAAGCCCTGAACTACATATAAAGACACAAGTTTATAAGAGAAAATTCTCTCACAAAAGCTAAATCCACGATCAACAGAAGTTTGGACTCCTGAATCCTAATCAAAAGATTCCTCAAACCAAACCAAATTCAAAATGTCCAAAGATATGTACAAAAGGAGAACTTTATAAGCTTGTCTATCTCAGGATGATTCTGGGATTCCGAGCCAATAAAGCAGCTCAAGAACCCATGTACAAAAGGAGAACTTTATAAGCTTGTCTATCTCAGGATGATTCTGGGATTCCGAGCCAATAAAGCAGCTCAAGAACCCTAGATCAACGGCAAGGTTCTTGGAAAGGTTCCATCATCACACCGGTTATAAGTTTCATTTTATAAGCTCGTTCTAAATAATAATAATCATCAAGTGGAGCGAGAGACGCTGAATGAGACAAGCATCTCTCCCCTCTTTGGCTGTGAAAAACACGATCGTTTTCATCTAACATTCAATCGCAAGAGAACAGCGGACAAATAAAGTAGCATGGATGGCACCCAATCGCAAGAAAAATAAAGTAGATAGATGACAGGAGAGACGAACATCGCAAATATCACGACCGGGATTGGGCCTGGATCGGAGACGGGGGAGCCAAAAAGTCAGAAAAGAACGGAATAGAGCTTCGCTTGTAGAAGAGTGGATGGGGACCGAGGCATTTTTATAAAATAAGCTCGAGCCTGGACAACAGAGGAAGGTTCCTCGAAACTTCATCCCTTTCTTCCTCTGCGATCAACACGGGGTGGACCCCAAGCCACCACCCCATCTCTCTCTCTCTTCACCCCCTGCGCGCTGCTTTCCCCACCAGAATTCTTCAATAAATTTAAAGACATTCGAACTTTGCTTAGCACCTTGCGTGATGAGATTTTTGTAAACTAAATAAGACAACAACCTAATTATAGCCGCATGATAATAAATCTACAATCTAAAAAATCGAAAAGGAGATATCTGCTCACCTCCCTCTCTTAAAAATTAATTCTGTAACTGGTTGGATAATTTATAAAAATCATTGTTTTTTTTTAAAATTTTGATATAGCACTAAAAATTATTTTTTAATATTAAAACAATAATATTAATATTAGTAGATCTTCTGTATTATACCCTGTATAGAATGGATAAACTTTAGACAGTCTATTCCACGAATGTTAGATATATATGTGCAATTATAACGAATCCATTTGCAGGATTATAACGATCAGAAATACCGTCACAAATTATTATAGTACAAAAAAATTAATAGAAAATATTAGTAGACCATGCATAGATATGTGTGCACAGTCACTCAAAATTAGGTCAGAGATCGTACCAGGTCAAAGGGAGGGAAGAAAAGTTGAAAGGCTAAGGTTTCAAGGCTGGCCGGATACCGTTTCAACCTCAAAATGAAGTCCATTTTATTTGTTTTTGCGAGACGATTTCAAAGTTACCAAGGATTTTTATGTATGAATGCTAACATTGCAGAGAACATCAATGTAAGGCTTGACTGGGTGGTAAAAGCTATGTCCCATGAGCTTTATGGGAAAGGTAAAATGAAATCGGCGAACCCAGGGGGCCTTCCACCGTGTTTTAGTGGTTAACGCCATCCACCGCCTGGGTTTACCTCTGGCCAGATTTTTACAGCCTGGACTTTGGACAGCTGGAGCCAACACAGCCCGTCTGACGTAGACAGCATTAAAAAGTATAAATAATATTTTTTATTAATTTTTTTAATAAAATTTTAAATTATATCAAATAATACTAGAATAGGCCTATATTATGGCCTATGAACTTAAAAATATTATATATATATATAGCCTATAAATTTATGGTTAAGTTCAATGAAATTTTAAATATAAATTTGAATAAAAGTTTTTTTATCTGACAAAAAAATTGAAATTAAATAAAGAAAGACAATGAAAGCTCATGCTAATTAATATTTAATTTTATATCAATTATATACTGAAAAGATTTTAAGATAAAAAAATTTTAATAATATGTTAATTTTTTTTTTTGATAAGGTTTTAAGTTATAGCATTAATATCAAATTTTATTTCCAGATAAAACTTAATATTAATACTTGATATAAAATATAATTGGCTGGTAATAAGATTTAGATCTCATAACCTACTTTTGGATGATAAAAGGGCAAGGACGAGAAAACTAAGGCCATGCATCGCAATTTATATGGCATATAATATATTAATAAATAAATGGACATAAAGTAGCTTGACCTTGTCAACCAACGGAGTGTTGAGTGATGCGAGGAACATTCCACTAGTTGATCATACCATTTAGCTTGCCGACATGCAGTGGTGGGTCATACTCTATCCTCATCATCTGAGGAATCCCAACCTCCTCTCGTGGGCCAGGATCCCCTACGGTGCAAGTGTACGCATATTGAATGAGGGGCTAATTTTTTTATTTGAATTCGCCAATGAGGCTCATGCCCTTATGAAATAATTATGGATGCTTTTCGTCCTTCTTCGTCCGGTGATGCTTTGCTTGGGATATTAATATTCTATTACCCTTCCTTGTGTAGTATTTATTTATTTTTGGTCAACAATTCAACGTACAAGTGAGTGGTTAAGATTTATTCTAGCAAAATTGGATGAGATTATCCCTTCCATTTTTTTTAAACAAAAAAAAGAGAAGATTCTAGTGAAGCATAAATGATAGTTATAAAATTGATGAATTAGATATCTCGCTGTAAGTAATTTACATTAAAATATCTTTCAGTTAAATCTTGGCGCATTATTTTAAAAAATAGTTGCACCTAGATGGGGTTCTCGTTAAATAGACCTAAATAGAAAATAAAAGAAAAGAAATATTGTGAGATGGGTCAGCATCTAAATTGGGTTTGTTTATGTTTCAGATGTTTACCCAGCCCATAGGTAATTGGATTTTTGATAGAATAGCACGCAATCAAGGCCTCGCATTAACCGCTGCCTTCCAGAACGCGCGCAATCTAAAATCTCTGCCTTTGGAACGGGCTGTGAAGCGGCTCCACTTCTTCTCGCCGCCTTTTTTTTAACAAGAGCACCCACCACATGCATGCAAGATGAACTGGTGTCACGCATCACCACCATCCACCTGTCTCGTGTGGGTTAGTGTCACATGATTTGGGTTCTCAATTTATCTATCATTTTCTTCTAGAAAATCTGCCGTGCTTTCCCCCTTATTTGTGCCCACCCCAGACTCATCCGCCTGGCCCAGGCCACACGAACTACTTCTCTTCCTCGCGAAGAAAACTCATGGCCGACGAAATCCGCATCGCCGGACCCCGCCCCAGCCTGATCGCCCTCTCCGCTTCCGCCGTCTGCATCGGCGCCGCCGGATTACTCCTCCTCGACTCCACCCCGGAAGGCCTTGACGCCGCCTCCATCGCGTACCTCTCAGCCAGTCTCCTCGCCTTCATGGTCGGGCTCTTCCTCATCCCCGTTGCGGTCTCCGGCGTGCCTCTGCGGCAGATCCACGCCGAGATGTTGACGAAACTGGCCGCGGCAGCGTCGATCGCTGCGCTCATGCTCGCCCCTCCCCCTGGTCGCCTTCTGCCGACGGGGACTCCGGCACCCAGCCGCGACCTTCCAGAGCCGAATCTTACTTTTACGTTCAGTCTACCGCCAATTGGGAGCCCCGAAGTCGCCCGGCTTGCTGTTGCTGGCCACCTGGAATCATTAATTGTGAGCCATGTCCCGATTGGAAGTCCGGTGGAAGCCGTCCCGGACCCTGTCGGTGTTTGTCCCGTGCCTTCGTTCGCCGAAGACATCGAGGACATGCTCTCCGTTTGCTCTGTACCTTCACTGCCAAACATAATCCTCCTTCCTCTGTTCTGCGAGCCGGGCATCAGGGGAAATGGACTTAAAGAAGCCATCTAATTGTAATTTTAAGGGCTTGTGGTAGAACGCTTGGCAATATGCATACAGTAGCGTTATCACAGCTATCATCCTATGTTGACTGACCTCCTAAGATTGTCCTTCATAGATAGAGTGCTAAAAATTGAGCGATTGAGCGAGACGGTGCAGAGGTGATTGCTGAGGCAACCACTGAAATATTCATACATTGGGGATAAGGAAGTCAACAAAATGTATTATAAATCTATAATATCGAGTGATTGTATCATGGTGGAGAATAAGCGAAGAAGAACAGTGCTCTGTGTTTTTGTAATTAGAATCACACGACTGAAAGAATGAAATGATTTACTAAAACAAATTCATTAGGAGTCACAACGTGATGAACCGAACTAGAGTCCAGCCATTCAATATAATTGAAGGAGTAGGTTGAGATATAGACATGATTTCAGTGTTATATGGTCTTCTGGTGGCTATGGTATGGCTTTACAGGGGGTAAGATGTATGTTCCATTTGTATGGTAATATGGTACATGTCGATGTACATTATGATGGATCGTAGCGCCGGTCACATCATCGAACATAGTTGTCGTCAAGCACCTTTCCTTGAGGATTTCAGCACATTTGTGAAAATTAATTTAAATTTACTTATTAAACTATGCTCAAGGAATTTTATGTGATATGCAATCACTTTTTATATATAATCCATGCTAGTCTCCCTTTCTTTCTATCTCGTTATGCCTTCTAGGGTGCACTCACTTTTATTATATTTTCAACGGACAACTTCCGATAATTTGACTTTTCATTTCATTGCAGAAGCAACCCACATCCAAATCCGATCGATACGCTCATCTTCATCGGTATGGTAGAGCAAATCGAAATAAGACAACTAATGAATCAAAGTTATTCCCAATAAACTTGTTATTTATGACTCATCAATGGGTGCCTTTAAGGGACATATTATAGGATCTTCTTGGGTGCCTTTAAGGGACATATTATAGGACCTTCTTGGGTATTAGCTGGTCAACCTAGTCTAAGGCAATCAGAGCGATTAGGAAAGAAGTTAGCACTTCATGTGAGCTACTAATTGGGAAAGCTAGGAGGTCTCATATGGATCAGATTGCCAAACACCGATAAAAAGGCAGAAAAATCCGGAGGAGGGCGATGAGAGTTTAGTTATTTCGCAAATGGAGGTTGGTAAACTTAATCAAAGGAGCTATGGCGTGCATCAGCATGAGGTTAGCATGGAGAACTCAACCCCCTTGGAAGGGGAAGAAAGACAAGGGTAGAGGCTTACTTCACAAGCCCAAGGAGTCTATGCAATGTAGTGTCAAAGCTCAAGGGACACCTCGATGAGTAGAAGGTATAGTATAGAAGAGACATCAGGAAGGAATGTTCATGAAATCATTTGGAGGAGTTTGTCAAAAGAGGCAGGGAAGTTATCGATGGCCAAGCAAGACTTATAATCATTGGATTCGATTGAGGTGCTGCCTGGAGCAGTGACAGTTAAAACCCTTATGAAGTTGGGGATGCCTTTTTAGTTACCTATTAACTCCTCTCCTTACATAGAGCAGGTCAAGGCTATCTCTTCAATGCTAGAGTTGAGAAGAAGTTCTCATTAAAGGATTGTCTCTTCAATAAGAGCAGCTATTATCAAGTTAGTTCCTAATTTAAGAAATAAGAAGAAGAGACTACAGTCAATGCTAGATAATTCTGCTCTCCTTCTCTATGCAATCTCTCCTCGACTTTTGGTGGATTGGGGGAAGGTGTGTAGTTTAAGCATTCCTGAGTCAGCTGCTTTAGAAGCGGTTAAGGCATTATTGGACAGAGAGAGGGAGAAGGCCGAGAGAGCAAAGCGGGGATGATGTTTTATCAGTGCAGCTATTGGAGGAGAGCAAGGTAAATCATGATTTTCATCTCTTGGAATACTAGAGGGTTGGGAGAGGCATTCGAACGAAGAACAGTGAAGGATATACGAGGAGATGCGAGGTGTGACTTGGTCCTAATTCAGGAATCCAAGTTGTCTTCTGCCTCGCAAGCACTCCTTTGCTCAATTAGGGGTAACAAGATATTAGATTGGGCAAAGATACCCAAAGCTCTGCGGAAGGGATAATGATTGAGTGGAATGAAGATATTTTCACCTTGTGTGGATCTTGTATTAGAACTTATTCAATATTAGTGGAATTGCCGTGTAAGCCATTGAAGAAGGTAATAAGCTTCACATTTGTGGCCTCATGGTAGATCAGATCAAGGTGACTTTTTTACAAAACTGAAGGAGGTTAGAAGAAAGAGACTTTCAAGGACCTTGGCTAATGAGAGGAGACTTCAATGTTATTAGAAACCTGACTGACAGAAAGGGGAATCCATAAAGAAGAAAAAATAGCATGGCATTTTTCTTATTTATTAACAAGATGTGCCTTATTGATTCAAAGCTAAAAGGAATAGACTTCACTTGATCCAATGGACGAGAGAGGCCCTCGTTAAATCGTCTAGATTGCTTCCACTTCTCCTTAGAGTGGGATAATCTATTTCCTACGGCAATCCAAAGAGCATCTCCTAGTATGGCTTTAGACCATATCCCCATAGTTATGGATTGTAATATTTCTCTTAGGATCCTGCATCAATCCAGATTGTTTAGATTCGAGGCTTAGGGGACTAAGGGGGTAGGGTTGGATGCCATTGTTTATGATTCTTAGAGAACTATTAGAGGGAGTAAGAATTTGACGGCGGCTTGGATGGAAAATCTTAGAAGACTAAGAACTGCGCTGAGGCGCTAGTTTGTTGATAAAATAAAGGAGCAAAGGAGATCAAATTGAAACTTCTACACAGCATCAACTTGTTGGATAAAAAGGAAGAGTTGATTTATCTCACATGGCGTTCATTACTAGAAGGATTCTAAAGGCATCCTTATTTAATATGTATGAGAAGGAAGAAATTTAGTAGAAGCAAAGATCAAAACTTCTGTGGCTCAAGGAAAGAGATCTAAATATAGCTCTCTTTCATAAGATTGTGAATGGGAGGAGGCATAACTGGATAGTATCATTGTTGGATGATGATGGGAAGGAATTGATCACCCAGGAAGATAGTTTTTTAAAGATCTATAATTCCTTCAAAGGCCTTTTTGGTGTCTCTTCCTCTCCTTCAGCGTTCATTAATTAGAACCTTCTATACAAACACATATCTATTAATATGAGCTCATTGGTGGATCCTTTCTCTATAAATGAAGTTAAAGCAACTGTTTTCTCTCTTGAAGCACTTAAAGCATCCGATCCTAATGGGTTCTCTCTTCTCTTCTATTAAAAATTTTGGGACATGCTCAAGGGTGACATCATGACTTTTGTTCAAGATTTTCAGAAGGATACTCTCGACATGTACAATCTAAACTTTGGCTACGTTATTATGACCCCCAAGAAGGAAGAAGCACTTTAGGTGAGGGATCTTCATCCAATTAGCCTCCTTAATGGTTTTTATAAAATCATTTCTAAGATTATGGCCTCTTAACTAACAAGGATACTTTTCCTTCTAGTGGATAAAGCTTAATCTTCATTTCTAAAAGGAAGTTCTATTATTGAAATTATCTCTCTGCCTAGGAAATGCTAAATTACTGTAGGAGGTATTATGTAAACTAGACTTCAAGAAAGTATTTGATAGAGTCAATTGGGGATTCTTAGCAGAAGTTTTGGTGGCCCGAGGCTTCCCAACTCAATGGACAGATTGTATTTTTTTCTTGCTAACATTGGTCGAAGTGGGTGTGATAGCCAACGGTTGTTCGGATAAGTGGATAAAATGTGAGCAAGGGCTTTATCAAGATGATCCTCTCTCCTCTGGATTGTTCATATTAATGGCTAATATTCTAACTAAGTTATTAAAAAGAAGTGGTCACGTTGGTATGATCAAAAGTATAGGGAACTCTTCTTACTTTGGTGAAACCAGAAGCTTATATTTTGTCAATGATTCCCTCCTATTTTGTGTAGCGGAGAGATAAAGAGAGCACCTCACTATAGTTAAAGTTATCCTACTTGCAATTAAGAATGTGTCAGATTTTAAAATCAACTTCCATAAGAGCTCGATGATCTGTTTGAATGTGAAAGAAAAGTTAGCTCATAATTTGCTATCTTACTCAACTATAGAAGAGAATGTCTACCATTTATATATTTGGGTCTTCCACTAAGTGATAAAAGGTTGCCTAAATAGTGTTAGCAGCCTCTGCTGGAGAAGGTGGAAAGAAGGTTATCCTCTTGGAAAGATAAATTGCTTTCTATAGAGGGTAGACTATGCCTCATCAACTCAGTCCTTACCGCATTCCCTTTTTACTTTATATCGATATTTAGATTGCCAAAATGGATCAACAACAGAATTGATAAACTAAGAAGAGCCTTCCTCTAAAAAGAAAAAGAATCAATAAGTGGCTTTAATTGTTTAGTCAATTGAAAAATGATTTGTAGGGATAAAAAAGAGGGAGGGCTTGGAATCATAAATCTAAGGAGTATAAATACAGCTCTGCTTTCTAAATGGGTATGGAAGTACTTGAGTAAGTATTAAGAGGAGAATAGTCCTTGGCTTAAACAAATCACCAAAACTTACTATCTCAGGAGTCGTTTTGTTATGCAAAGGAGGTGTAGAGTCCAAAATGCTTCTCCAATATGGGAAGGATATTTGCAAGAAATTGGAAGCCTTCTGCAACTACACGGCCTTCAGTCTAAAAAATGGGAAGAACATCATGTTTTGAAAGGATAGTTAGATAGCTCCCTCGTCATTGGCTCACATCTTCGAAGAGTTTTATAGTCACACAGTCAAGAAACAATGTCCAGTTGCTTCCATGTGGAATCAAATAGAGATAACGGAAACTCCATATGAACAGCCCTTTCTCTGTCTTAGAATTCTAGTAACTTCAGGAACTTTAGAGCTTACTGCTACTTGTTTCACCTTCCTCTTTGATAAATATCCTAGTGTGGAAGCTTAGAAAGGATGATAGATATTCTGTGGATTCTCTATATAGATTCATTAATCATAGAGGACTCATTTATCCCTTCATGGAACAGTGTAGAAAGCTTTTGCTCCAGAGAAAATTAAGATATTCATTTGGTTAGCCCTTTGAAACATGCTACATACAGGAGATGTTCTTCAGAGGAAAGGATGGTTAGTGTGTACCGACTATGCTCTTTATGAGGAGATCATGAAACAACTGTACATCTATTCTTATCATGCCCCTTCTTTAAGCCAATTTTGATTAACCTAACTAGTGGGTAGGAGTTGAGTAGATTGCCTTTGAGTATTCAAAAGTTATTGTCCAAGTGAAGGCGAAAGAATGCATCGGCTAACAAAGGAAAGATCTAAGACCATCTAATTATGGTGTTTATGTAACATGTGTGGAACGAGAAGAACTCAAGAATATTCATCAAAAAGAATGCTTCTGAGGCTTTAATTCTTCACAGAACTGTAGTGACGTTTAGCCAATAGGATAACCTCTGCCTTAAAAAATGGATGGAAGTGTATAAAGCTTCTTGCACTAAACTTTTTTTTTTCTTAATTTAATACCATTGTAACCTCTTTTGTAATTTTACGATTTAATAAACAAGTGGGGATGGTCTCTCCTCACTTTTTTCTTTTTTTTAAAAAAAAAAGATTCCTCCTTTGCTGCCAGTTTGATTTAAGTTGGTCGTTAGTTGTATCTACTTGTTTTATCATTTATTTGTATTCAAAGTTTGTAACCTCTAATTCTTTCTAAGGTGGCTTATTAATGGCAAATAATACAAGATTGTTATGATATGAATTGGGACAGCAGAAAACCTCTGAGGTTATATATGACAGGATTGAGTTGGACTTGATATAGATTAGGATGACAGCAAACCGAGAGGAAGTCATGTTAACAATTAGCATGGCCTCCGTATGTTTAATGTTTACCCAATCTCATCTAAGTAGGAGGTTCAGACCAATCATAACTGAATCTTTAATTTCATCAGATGAAAGAGAAAAATTTGTTCCATGCCGCTTACCTAACATCTACCTCATTAGTTGCATGCCAGTAATTTTCTTTGATATATATATATATATATATATATATTTGATGGGCAAATGGAGAAAGTAAATCTTCCCCCAGATTTATTATGATTAATAAAAGAATTCGAGTACAACGGAGAAAGGGAAAGTGATGGGCAATTGGAGAAAGTAAATCTTCCCCAGATTTATTATGATTAATAAAAGAATTCGAGTACAACGGAGAAACGGAAAGTGATGACAAAATAACGAGTAGGATGGAAATCAGACAGGAGAGGGAGAAGAGATGCTCCACTTCAGTGCCAAACAGAGGGCATGCACTCTCTTGAGCTAAACAACCTAAGTGTAACGTCTCAAGTTCTAATTAATTTTATTAATAAATTAAAATTATATAATTTAAAAATTTAAGTAAAAATTAATAGATAGCAAGTAGACTTAAGTTATAAGTACATCATTCATTTCTTTTCCATCCAATGTAGGATTAAACTTGAGGTATTATAATCTTCTCATCTTTATAATGCGACGTCCTCATCGCACGCCATAACCTAGCCAAAATTTACATCACCCATTTCTCTTTCATCTAATATTGGACTAAACTTGGAGTATCATAATCTTTCCACCTTTATAATGCGATGTTTTCGTCGCACGCCATAACCTAGTCAGAATTTATCTTGAATCGGATCATTGATGGTGCAAAGATGAATCCACCTCATAGCGAAACTTCATCTTTGTTAGCGGACCGAAATTACATGGTCCAAAAACTTAAGAAAAAATTAATGGGTAGCAAGTGGACTTGAGTTATAAGCACATTACTCATTTCTGTCCTATCTAATATGAAACTAAACTTGAGATGTTAGAAGAATTTAGAGGTTCCAGCTCTGCCTCGGCTCCGGCACTTTCAGCCAGCGCGCCAAGCGAGAAGGTCCAGCGTGCCCGCACCCTACGAGGCTTCCATTTCCGTCAAGACTCAAATCACGGATCCAGATAGAGTTCAGCAGTGAATTGCCCCCATGAGAATTAGGAGGCAAGGCTGAAGAAACATGATATATTTTCTCATTTTAATATGTGACTCAGGAGTCAAACTAACAACAAAGCCAAAAGGTTGGAATTGACATCCCATAAGCAAAACCTGCTAAGCTTCATACCTTGCCCTTCATTCTTCGAGAGGTTTCCTTTCTCAATTTCCCATACTGGTTATCATTAGGTCTGGTTTTCTTTTCCTGGCCTTGCTGCACAAATCCAATGTATCTTCAGTACCAATGGGCATATGGTCTTCACCATTCTGCCTTTGACTTGCATGGCCCTCCTCTCTTTCTCATTCCTATGTTCCATGAAAGGTCCGTTTCAAATTTTTTACTCCTCCTCTTCCTTCCGCCACTTTCAAATCCACAAGATATCGTGCAACTTGTCTCTTTGATTTTTTTTACGATTAGTAAGGATGCAGACAATGAGAGACTCTTAATTTTAACTACTCTGCTTTAATTATTAGAGACTTTCAATCCATCTTTGTAATCTTAATAGATATAAAATCGCAAAAGTCGGGGGAATCTTTGCTTCCTATCTTACTTGTTTTAACTATCAGTGCTGCGTTTTCTATCCTTAACATATAATTTATGACACGCCAGGAAAAAAAAAAAAAAAAAAACTGGATGCTCCAAATAGGTGATGTGACAATATCTTATATTTATATGAATCCGGCACGGTACCTATGCATGTCCAACACAGTAAATAAATTCCCTGATTGTTTTATATTTAAGTTGGGTTTAAATATTTCCAGAATATCTCTGCACCTTTTCTCTAATAAATTCGGGTGGTAATTGTTTTATTTTTAAGTTGGGTTCTAATAAATTTTTAAGGTGATGCACTTAAATGTTTTCAAAGCGGAAAAGCGGGCCACCGATGGGACAAATACTATGTTTTCAAAGCCGAAAAGCAGACGATAGATTTGAGGAACGATGTTAACGGTAGCTTCCTTGAAGAATTTGGCCTCCGGCGCATCACATCTAAAAGGAAAAGAAGTTGACAGCGGCAGCATAAAAGAAACTTCTAAGCACCTCCCTGGATGGACTTTTCACGTCATGGTAATTGTTGGAGAATTTATCTTCCGGTCCATGCTTGTGATCTGCTACACCTACTGCAAGGAAAAGGAAAGAAAAAAAAAAATTTAATGATTGAACCATAACAAATTATTTCTAAAAATCTTATTTATATTCAACTTTAAGAATAAAAATTATTCAAGAAAATATATTACTCTTAGTTCTCACAAATCTTTGACACGGCAACTAAAAGATTATCATAGACCCTAACCCCTCACACTCCAGCTACATCCGATCTCCACCGTCCTCTACACTGGCCCACCGTCATCAGGTGGCCACTCTTTGTCAGAAACGATTATCTCGCTCACCGGTCCTTTTCACCGCCCGATCTTCGGTGCGCATGACTCGCCTCTTGAGCCCCAATA
The DNA here is from genome assembly GCA_017589505.3 of Metroxylon sagu. Lineage (NCBI taxonomy): Eukaryota > Viridiplantae > Streptophyta > Magnoliopsida > Arecales > Arecaceae > Metroxylon > Metroxylon sagu. Next base: position 484,089 of record JACVBY030000447.1, on the reverse strand, counting down.
AATTCGTGTAAAACTCTTTGCTTCCTTCAATAATGTCCCTTTATGTTCTCGATTAAATGGCACACCAATTGTTAAGATGTCATTCATCTTTACAAGCTTACCTCCTGTAATAACTCAGTGTTGAGGATCATGCTTGGCTAGAGTGTTGGAAAAAATGATTGTAAAACCATCATAAATAGGTTGAATAAGAAATTAACTGATGACACTTAATTCTTAAAAGTTAATTCTTGAAAATTTCGAATGATTCGACGAATGGTTCGTTTCGAATGGAATCATAACGTCTCATACTTATTGCTTTGAATTAATACCCTGTTTAACCTCCCTCTATAATACCGAGTGCGTTAGCAACGTTTAATTTCAAGCCGGTTAACCTGCCTCTTCATACCTATATAAGGAGGTTATCTTCTTTTAAACACCGAAAGTTAACACCGAAAAGAAAGAAAGAAAAAAAATTAATTACATTCATAAGTTTTCAAGTATCTTTAAGTTTTTTTTTTGTGTTGTCTATTTTTCATGAGTATCTTCTGGTGATAGAGTGAAGGCATTGTTCGAGTTCGTCGGAGTCAACGTGGTGGTGCCCTTATTTGACTCGATAGTCATTGTATCCTGAGAAGCAGTCGCTCACGTTTCCTCTAGCACCATTGATGTAGAGGGAGCAAATCTGCTTTAAGAAAAACGTTATTTCACGTGCCTCGGCTTCCAGTTTCTACTTTATAATATTTTCATTCTTGAAGTTGTAATCGTATTTGTTATTTTCATTTGTTCTTCTTCTCAATATACTAACATTCTTAAAGCAGATTTGTCTTTAGAAGATGAACAAGTTGGAGAAAGAAACCAGTTTGAAATATAAAACTTAGTTAAGGTATATAGTCTTGCTTTATTCTAAACTTGATTTTAATTTGTGGATCTTTGAGTTTTTCAGATATGGCTGAAAACATGAACGTTGTCCCAGCTGTAAGCACCAGCGAGACGGCATTGCCATTCCTTCAAGTGCATGCTCCGGTCCCAACCCAATCGCTACCTGTGACGGTCCCTATGCACCACAATGACAAGCCCAAAAATTTTAGTGAGCTTAATTTCAAAACATGGCAGCAAAAGATGTTTTTCTATTTGACAACTCTGAATCTTTCAAGATTCTTGAAAGAGGATCCTCCTATTATTAAAGAGGATGAAGTTGATGCTCAAGCCTTTAACGTGGTTGAGGCTTGGAAGCACTCTGACTTTTTATGCCGCAATTATATTCTGAATGGTCTATTTGATGCACTATATAATATTTATAGTGTGAAGAAAATCGCCAAGGAATTGTGGGACTCTTTGGACTACAAATACAAATCCGAAGATGCAGGGGCTAAGAAGTTTTTAGTCGAACAATTCTTGAACTTCAACATGGTAGACAATAAAACCGTTATAAGTCAAGTGCAAGAGCTTCAATTGATCATTCATGAAATTCATGCTGAGGGAATGGTCTTGAGTGAGTCTTTTCAAGTGGCTACTATTATTGAGAAGCTACCCCTTGCGTGAAAAGACTTCAAGAACTACTTGAAGCACAAGAGAAAGGAGATGAGTGTTGAAGATCTCATTCTGAGGCTTCGCATTGAGGAGGACAACAAAGGTACGGATAAGAGGTCCTCGAATTCACATGCTATTAAGGCCAATATGGTGGAGCACGAAAAAGGCTTCAAGAATAAGAAGCTTAAGCCGAGACTTAAGCCGGAGTCTAAATTGGGACCTAAAAGAGGAGTATCCACGAAGCTAAAATTCTAAGGGAAATGCTTCATTTGCAATAAGATAGGACATAAGTCGGCAGATTGCAAAGCATTGAAAATGGATAAGAGATAAAAGATAAGAGAGGCCAATGCTGTGGATGCTATTTCACAGGAGGTGTCTGACATAAGTCTCTCTGCTGTAGTCTCTGAAGTTAACTTGGTGAACTTAAATCCGAAGGAATGGTAGCTTGACACTGGAGTCACACGACATGTCTGTGCGAACAAGTCCGCTTTCTCTAATTTGGTTTCATTATAATCTGGAGAGAAATTATACATGGGCAATTCGACCACCTCTGAAATCAAGGGCCAAGGAACAGTGTATCTAAAGATGACCTCTGGAAAAAAGATTAAGCTAAAGAATGTGTTGTATGTGCTTGACATTCAAAAGAATCTAATTTCTAGAACACTATTGAGTGTTAATAGATTCAAAATGGTTTTTGAATCTCAGAAAATTATTCTGTTCAAACAAAGTGTTCCAATTGGGAAAGGGTATGTAAAAAAGGGAATGTGGAAAATGAATGTAATGGTTATAAAGCCAAAGAATGATAGTACCTCTTCTGTTTACTTGCTTGAGTCCTCTACTTTATGGCATGGTAGATTTAGACATGTTAATTATGATACATTACATAGATTAATTAACTTGAATCACATACCCGCATTTCAGACAGATTCCAAACATAAGTATGAAACTTGTGTGGAGACAAAATTGACTAGATCATCATTCAAAACAGTTGAAAGAAATACTAAACCTCTTGATTTAATTCACAGTGATGTTTGTGATTTAAAATTTGTTCAAACTAGAGGTAGAAACAAACATTTTGTTACTTTCATTGATGATAGTACAAAATATTGTTATGTATATTTGTTTAAAAGTAAAGATGAGGCTATAGAGAAATTTGCTCTCTATAAGCATGAGGTAGAAAATCAACTTAATAGAAAAATTAAGATGGTAAGAAGTGATCGTGGTGGTGAATATGTAGAACCATTTGGTGAATTTTGTGCACAACATAGAATTATTCATGAGGTCACACCACCTTATTCTCCTCAATCAAATGGAGTGGCAGAACGAAAAAATCGCACTCTAAAAGATATGATGAATGCCATGTTGATAAGTTCTGGTTTGCCACAAAACATGTGGGGTGAAGCTATTTTGTCGGCTAACTACCTTTTAAATAAGGTCCCTAAGAAGAAACAAGAAAGGATGCTCTATGAGTTGTAGAAAGGGAGAAAACCTTCCTATAAACACTTGAAGGTGTGGAGGTGTCTAGCTAAGGTAGTTGTGCCTTTGCCAAAGAAAATAAAAATAGGTCCAAAAATAGTTGATTGTATTCTCATTGGCTATGCACAAAATAGCAATGCATATCGTTTTCTTGTGTATGAATCTAAAAATCCTGAAATTCACAAGAATACGATAATGGAATCTAGGAATGCATCATTCTTTGAACATGTGTTTCCTTGCAAATCCAATAGGGATGAACCAAGTTCATCGAAACGAACTTTTGATGAGAACAGTCAGAACCAAGAACAAGATGATGAAGATGAAGAGGTTCAAGTGGAACCTAGATGAAGCAAAAGAGCAAGAGTAGAGAAATCTTTTGGACCAGATTTTCTAATCTACATGCTTGAGACTGAATCTCAAACTTATAGAGAAGCTATAAGTTCTACAGAAGGTCCTCTCTGGAAAGAGGCAATAACGAGTGAAATCGATTCCATCATGCAAAATCACACTTGGGAACTGGTAGATCTCCCTCCTGGATGCAAACCATTAGGATCAAAGTGGATTTTCAAATGAAAAATGAAGGCAGATGGAACGATTGATAAGTACAAGGCTAGACTTGTAATTAAAGGTTATAAACAAGTAAAAGGCCATGACTATTTTGATACATATTCTCCTGTGACGAGAATAAATTCTATAAGAATGATTTTGGCAATTACTACATTACGAAATCTAGAGGTCCATCAAATGGATGTGAAAATAGCCTTTCTTAATGGAGATCTTGAAAAAGAAATTTACATGGAACAACCTGAGGGTTGTGTAGTTCCAAGACAAGAAAAAAAAGTATGTAAATTGGTAAAGTCCTTATATGGACTGAAGCAAGCGCCAAAACAGTGGCACGAGAAATTTGATAATGTCATGATGACAAATGGTTTTAAAATCAATGAGTGTAACAAGTGTGTTTATGTTAAAACTACAGAAGTGGATTACATAATTCTCTGTCTGTATGTAGACGACATTCTTATTGTAGGTAGCAACGAACGAATGGTAAAAGCTACCAAGAACATGCTGAACTCCAGGTTTGACATGAAGGATATGGGACTAGCTGATGTAATTTTGGGAATGAAGATGACAAGAACGTCCGATGGTTTCATACTAAGTCAATCACACTATGTGGACAAGATTCTTGACAAATTTAACAAAGATGATTTTGGCATTTCTAAAACTCCAATTGATATAAGTCAATATTTGTCTAAGAATAGAGGAGAAAGTGTTGCTCAGGTAGAGTTTGCATGAGCGATAGGCAGTCTAATGTATTTAATGAGTTGTACAAGACCGGACATAGCCTACACTTTGAGTTACTTGAGTCGTTTCACAAGTAATCCAAGCCATGAACATTGGAAAGCAATTGTCAGAGTACTTAGGTACTTAAGGTATACTTGTGATTATGGGTTGCATTACACCAGAGATCCAACTGTTCTTGAAGGTTATACTAATGCAAGTTGGATATCTGATATACAAGACTCAAAAGTTACTAGTGGATATGTATTCACATTAGTTGGTGCAGCTATTTCATGGAAATCTTTCAAGCAAACTATAATAACCAGATCCACGATGGAAGCTGAGTTTGTAGCTTTGGATAAATGTGGCGAAGAAGCTGAATGGCTACATAATTTCTTGGAAGACATTCCTAAATAAAAAAAACCTGTGCCACCAATATGTATATATTGTGATAATCAATTTACAATTGATAGACCACAGAATGTAATATATAACGGTAAGTCAAGACATATACGTCGTCGACATAATACTGTTAGACAACTAATCTCAACAGGAGTTATCACTATTGACTATGTGAGGTCAAAGGATAACATTGCGGATCCGCTAACTAAAGGGTTAAATAGAGATCAAGTTGAAAAGACATCGAAAGGAATGGGACTTAAGCCCAAGGATTAATAAGGTGGATATGAAAGAAAACCCAACCTAGTTGACTGGAGATCCCAAGATCTAGGTTCAATGGGACAACCTAATTATAGAGACCGAGTAGGATCAGTGTGGGGGTCAACCCTACCCATTCCTATGAATCTAGGTTCAATGGGACAACCTAATTATAGAGACCGAGTAGGATCACTGTGGGGGTCAGCCCTACCCATTCCTATGATGGAACAGTGATGCCCATAGGAAAAGGTTAAGCTATGAGCTTTTAATGATTCTTATGCATCAAAAATCCGAATAGAATAATGCAGGTTACTCTTAGATAAAAAATCACGTATGTGAGAGAGAAGTGGGGCCACTTCGAAGAAGAATTGTGAGGGCTTAATTATCTAAAAACTCTTGCAAAATCAGGCAGATGTTCACGATCACAAATGAACATAACCATAAGAACCAAAATTGTGCTAGAAAGATATCTGTGTGAAATGTATCATCATTTACATAAACGACAGAGCAGTTTAAGGACATCGCGTCTACTGAACAGCCAGTAAAGTAAATAATTCTCACGAGGAAAAGTTCAAAGGTTAATGCCTACCTATTCTGTGCAGGTATCAACCACAGAATTCTATCACTAAGTCGTGTCGAGTCATGTCATCAATCAATTTCATTCAAGTGGGGGATTATTGGAAAAAATGGTTATAAAACCATCATAAATAGGTTGAATAAGAAATTAACTGATGACACTTAATTCTTGAAAGTTTCAAATGGTTCGACGAATGGTTTGTTTCGAATGGAATCATAACATCTCATACTTATTGCTTTGAATTAATACCCTGATTAACCTTCCTCTATAATACCGGGTGCGTTAGTGACGTTTAATTTCAAGCTGGTTAACCTGCCTCTTCATACCTATATAAGGAGGCTATCTTCTTTTAAACACCGAAAAGAAAGAAAGAAAAAAAATTAATTACATTCATAAGTTTTCAAGTATCTTTGGGTTTTTTTTTATGTTGTCTATTTTTCATGAGTATCTTCTGGTGATAGAGTGAATGCATTGTTTGAGTTCGTCGGAGTCAACGTAGTGGTGCCCTTATTTGACTCGATAGTCGTTGTATCCTGAGAAGCAGTTGCTCACGTTTCCTCTAGCACCATTGACGTAGATGGAGCAAATCTGCTTTAAGAAAAATGTAATTTTATGTGCCTCAGCTTTCAGTTTCTATTTCATAATATTTTCATTCTTGAGATTGTAATTATATTTGTTGTTTTCATTTGTTCTTCTTCTCAATATACTAACATAGAGCTGCTACCGTGACTAGAGTTGCTACCATTTACCATCACGTAATTTAGAAGAGAGGATGAGGTTTTGTTCAGAAACGAAGATAAGAGATATTTTAACTGTTGTTGGATGAGCAATGTAAGTGGTCTTCCAGTAACTTTGTCAACCTGTTTTCAGTTGCGTTTCTTGATTTAATCATCATCCATATATACTTGATTTCTTCCATGACGCAGGAGAATTCCGTTCAACTATGACAATGGTCATTTATTTATTTTTTTATTGAGAAAATCAGTTCTCTCTCGTTGATGGGGATGGAAAAAAGGTTGGATGGTGTCAATAATGATGAGAAAGGCTAAATCTGCCTGTACCAAGCCCTAAATTTCTAAACCAAAACCTAAGCCAAACCCAATTCATTGAGCGAGAACCTAAATCGAATCTAATTAGTTGAACTAGAATCAAATTTAACCCTAAATAGATGGATCTTAACCTTAACCAAAGGGTCTAAGTCTTAATTAGAGGTATATTATTCTAATTGAATCTTAATTAAAAGAGAGTTTGATCTAATTATACTTTAATTAGTTTAATTAAACCCTTGTTAGAGGAGTATTACCTAACTAGACCCTAATTAAGTTAACCTAAGCCTAGAGCCAACCATAATTAATTAGAATTTGATACAATTAATATAACTAGTCCCTAATTTGATCTAATTAATTAGCTAGGATGGATCTAGACTTAATTCTAACCATATGTTTTAATAATATTAGGAATTAATTGATTAATAATGATGATTGTAGGTAATTATACATTTGAAAGTGAGTAGGAGTTTTAGAATATTGACTTAGATTTGTGAAAGATTATTTTTAGATTATGGATAGCAATTAGAGGTGAAAACTTTGCTTATATTTTTATAGATGGGTGGGACGAGGTATTACCCAAATTGTCAAATTAGTGTGCTTGTGCAAGCCCAGCAGTCGGTGAAGTGTACCATCACCGCGGTCTCCATAAATTGGAGACAGGCCTCTTGGCCTTTATTCTCTGACCAGGCCTTCCATTAAGTTCGAGAGAGAGAGAGAGTTTGGCGTTACCATAAGAGTCGGTCGGTACACAAACAGTAAACTAACGGTACGATTCATGGAGAGTGCGCCGTGCGTGACCGTCTTTTCCCTTGAAAACCGGCCAGGGGAAAAGGTTGGGGCTATGGGTCAGAAATTGCGGCCTACATCATGCAGTCGTACAGCAAACTTCTCGATATATCACGCCGACCACCGTTCAATAGGGCCCTCATTCCACGGCCTAGCCGTCTGGGTCCCCCGTCATGAGACGTTCCCTCATTGTTTTCCTATCATGGAGCTTTCCTTTCCGGCGTTTCCCTTGTCACACGATGGGTCCCACGATGCGCTTGTGTGGTCAAAAAAGAGGCCTAGTTGCGCCCAACTCGTGGGACCGTCTATCCATCCATCAGGTGATGGCATTGGCAATTCGAAGCAAACCAAGGAAGCAAACCATTAGAGAAGCCGAGCTGGAAATCTAACAACAAGTATTAACATGTAGCATTGCTCCCAACCGCTGGGTAAAGAGCCGGTGGCTCTCAACCTAGACCTGCAATCCATGTATTAATTAAGCCCATAGCACGATGATCTCGCCATTCCCTTAAAATCGAGAGGGTCTTTTATTTTCGTTTTGGAAGATATTCTAATACGAATCATCTTACAGGTCTAAACTTAGTTTGCTATATGACAGGATATTCTTAAAAGATGCCTGTTTCATCTAAGATGGCCAAAACTTTTGTAGCTAGCATGGTGTAAGAATATCGCCAAAAACAAGTCAACGCACGACAAAGGCCGAACATTAAAAACAAAAAACAAAAAAAATCGTTCTAAGTTGTTTTCAGTTGTCCGAGAGATGAGATACAACACTACATAAATAATCTATCATTCCTACTTAAAAATCTTAAACATTAAATTAACTAATAAATACTCTCTCTCTCTCTCTCTCTATATATATATATATATATATATATTGTTAGATACAATTAAGAAAAAAATTTTAGTGCAAACAAATAAGAGAGGAAAAAAATATATATTTATTTTGAGACTGAGTTTGAAGTCGAGGGAGAATCAATTTTAGATTGGTTCCAAAGGTGCGAACATGTAAGTTTTCGGCCTTAAATTTTAGAACCGGTTTTAATTGCGTTGATTCTAATTTCTATTTAGAAATCTGTCCACCACCCCTACCCACCTTCTAACTTTGCGATTAAGCGCTTAGGTTCGCTAGTATCCCAATTGTCGCCTTTAAGACCAAAGGGAACATGGCGCGCTTAGGCGAGCCACCGGTTCCATCTGAATAGCAAACTCTGCCATGGTCGGCACGGCGCAAGAATATCGGCTGGCCGGGAACACGTGTAAAGTTGGTCTCTCAATAACCACTCAATGCATAGGTTGTATGCGGTGAGAGGCTGTACAGCTGATCTGGTATCAATGGCGTCATCACCTAATCGCCCTGGCGTTCCAGCGGAATCTAAACCCGGTGATGACACCACCTAATGACATGGGGGCGCAAAGGTTACCCTGGACCGCTGGACCACTGACGCCGCCATTTCCTTTTAAAAAGGCCAGGGAGGCCGCGTCGGTTCCTCAAGCTCCGTTCCACCGCTGCCCCCCGTCTCTCTCTCTCTCTCTCTCTCCGCCCCCCCGCCCCCCACTCCAAATCACAGACATGGCATCAAGCCCCATCGAAAAATCCATGATCTTCGCTTCCCCTCTACGGTTTGCGGTTTTCGCACTCTCGGTCGCCGCTGCTGGGTTTATGCTGGAAATCAAACAGCGCCACCGCTACGGCCACGATGCGGACCTGGCATGCATGGTGCACCTGATTGCAAATCTTGTTACCTTCACTATGGGCCTATCGCTGATGTACGTCTCCATTGTCGGTTCGACTAACGTGCCCTCTCGTCCGGTCTCGACCACCGCTGGCAAGCTCTTGATGTGGGCGACCTTGGCCATGTCCGTCACCGTCCTCGTCCTAGACACTTTCCTCCTCCTCCCCCTTGCCGGACTATAGTGCGGAGAAGTGGGCGTTATGGAGCAAGTGTGGTAGCCCTGTCTTCTAGTTTATCTATAAATAACTTGATATCGATCGGTCCAGTAATCTGAGTGCATCATGGTTCTGAGTGCTTGTGTGCTTACGCTCTTTTTTATGGAGTTGTGTTAGTTTTTTTTTGTTTTTTTTTTCTTGGAAATGAGCGTTTGTAGAAATCAGTCGCGTGCTTCTATATGTGATATTGGTGCCATTAAATAAATAATAAATAGCTGAGTGGTGGCTTCAAGGCTGCTCTATTTTATAGCGTACCTAACTCCAGCGATTTATAATCTTTCAATGGTTCTCTGATAATATGAAATTTAGGATTAGATTTCGGGGCTCCTTGCCAAATTCCACGGTTCGGTCCGGACCTCCTCCATCTACGTGGGATATTTTCGAGGCGATTCGTCCGCATAGCGGGTGGAACCTTAATTTCTAGGAAGGAGGCTCGGAGCATTCCCAAACTCTCCCCTCCTGCTAATTCGCCAGGATTCCATCGCCGCCGCCGCCGGGGGTTGCTGGAACCTCGCACGTGAAACGCTAATTTCTAGGAGGAGGCTCGGAGACATCCCCAAACTCTCCCCTCTTCTCCACCCCTCCTCCTACTAATTCGCCAGGATTCCATCGCCGCCGCCGCCGGGAGTCGCTGGACCTTGCTGTAGCTCTGGCTCATCGATTCATGCCTGGGATTTGGTGAGTGATCTCCACCATCTGTTGAACTGGAATTTCGTTCTGTCCTTTCGGAGGCCCAAAGCATCTTCACCTTTTTTTTTTTTTTTTTTTCATAAATACCTCTGGGCGTTGTTAAATTGGTTCCTTTTTCTATTTCTTTTTTAATTGATCATTTGAGTACTGATAATTTTGGATCTATCTTTTAGAATAAAACATGAAGAAATCCTGAATATTTTCCACAAATTTATCTTTTTATATTAATTTCTATTAATTTCTGGGATTTTATTTTCTCTTTTTGGTCCAACAAGTTATGTGATTCCGTTTTAAAGGATTTTAAACAATTAAAACGATATTTTTTTTTATTTGCCCCCCTCCTGCTTGGTACGGAAGCCTTCTGATCTAGTTGTCATAGGGTTTTTAAATCTTGTCAAATTTTTTCTTCTCCTTACTGCTATAGCTTTTACGTTTGAAGAATGATGTTTTTGCTTTTGCCCTGCATTTCAACAGGTATCTTTTGTGTTCGTTTTTAATGGGTAATGGTAACTCTATTTTTAAAACTTAATTATATGAGTTGGCTGGGTGTTTGAAGTCTTTTCTCTGTCTTATGAGTTATCAAAAAAATAAGCTTAAATAAAATTTAAAAAAAAATAAGAATTTTTAAGGAAACCAAAAATTTCAATAAGCCATCATAGTAATAGAAAGTAACTTCTTCCTTCTTATTATTCTTTAATTATTTAAATAAATTATAATACAATAATAAGTTTCAATAAAATAATAAAAATCATAACAACAGATTGATTAAATCAACCTAGCTATATACTACGAATTAATTATCAAAAATTAAGAAAATCCAAATAGCAACAATAAAAATAATCTACCAATTCTAACAAATAGAAAGACTTATTCAAAAGTCTTAATGACCAAAGAGTTTTGGTTGTAGCAATTCCTTCCATCTTAAATTTTACTCTTGTCCTCATGGGTGATGTATGAAAATTATTCTTTGATGTAATCATGCTCTTCTTAGGTTGCGTCAGTAGGAGATAAACCTTTCTAATGAATCAAAATTTCATGTTTTTTTTTCTAAATTCAATAATCAAGAACAATTTATGATAGTGGAGTGATATTGTCTTCATTCATGTCCACCATCAACATTCATTTCAACATCTTCGTCACTATCTTCTTAGGATGCTTGAATTAGGAATAACTTCTTGTAATAATGTCCTAGGCCAAACTTGTCATTACACCTAAAGTAAAATTCTTTTCTCCTTCGCTCATTTAACTTCTCCATAATCATCTTTTTCATCAGAATTCTAGAGATATTTGTTGTAACTAGATCATCTGATTTGGAACCATTCTTTGAAACAAATGGAGTGATCTTTTGGTGAGAGAGATGTTTTGCTTCATATAAATATGCCAACTCAATGGCAGATGACAAGGTAGAAGGTCGATTGGCTTGTACATTTGTGCCAATTGTATCTCGTAGTTTACTAACAAAATAGCTTACTTATCATGCTTGTGGTAAAGGCCCAGGTTTGGCAAGTAGTTTTTCAAATTAGGTTTGATATTTTTGACCCAGTTTGTTGCAATTTGGTAAGTTCTCTAAAAAAATTCAGGAATGGATTACGACCATACCTTATGTGAATCCCTTCATTGAAGTCTTTCCAAGAAATAAAAATCATCTCTTATTTTAGTAATTGATACCATAGTTGCGCATCACCCTTGAGGTGGAAGGACGCTGATGCAAGGCGGTCAGAAGTTGGGATCTCATGAATTTGGAAGAACTGCGTGGTCCTGCACAACCAACTGGTTGGATCTTCTTTACCATTAAAATGGAAAAAATTCAATTTCACAAGTTTAGAACTATAAGAGCTAGTAGAATAAACATACTAAAAGTTGTCATTGCTAACTAAACATCCTCCTTACATACATAAAGGAGTTGTAGAATTTTTAGCAGCCTCATCAGTGGACTAACTTGCAATTTGATCCATACGATCATTCAATTTGTTGAGCATTTCCGCTATTTGATTCAGAATATCCTTCTGGGCTATTGACTTTACTACTTTTCTTTTTGCTTCTCACATTAGTCCATTGCCAGGCTCTGATACCACTTTCGTATGAACTAGCTGAATGTTGAAGCTTTTCCTCTGCCTATCTTTGTGAGTTGTTAAAAGAACAAGGACAAGATAAGATAGAAGAAGAAGAAGTAGATAAGAATACTGGTTACTTTGAAAGAGCCAGATTATCCAATAAGCCACCATAATGATAGAAAATAACTTTCCCCCTTCTCATTATTCTTTGATCCTTTAAATGGATTGTAGTATAATGCCAAATTTTAGCAAAGTAGCAAAAACCATAACAATTGATTGATTAAATCAACCAGCTATAGATCAAAAACTAATTATCAAAAATTAAGAAAATCTCAATAGAAACAAGAGAAATATTCTATCAGTTTCAACTATTAGAAATACTTATTCAAACATTCTATTGGCTAAAGAGTTTTGAATGTAACACTTAACTAGTTAAGTACTTACATTTTCAGCTAGTTTTGTGAGTATTTTTTCCTTTCTCATTTTTCTCCGCTTTACATTTTTTTTGATATAATGATTTAGCCCTAATTCTTTAACGCCTAAAAGTAAACGTCAGAGTCGCTTGAATGGAAATATGCACGGCTAATGCAGCAAGATGGCTGAATTTTTGTTATTAGTTACCATGTTGAAAGGGTTTGCGCTAATTAAGAGCAGGAATTCCATGAATTGAAGTGGATGAGATAACAATTTCTTATATCTCCTTGTGACCACTTTATCATTAGTGGTAAGTTGGCTCATTGAGACCAGTTTAGCTGTTCTTAACTTGCAATAACAGGTTAAATTGCTTTTGATTTCTTTCCCCTTAAACTGAACATTAGATTTGTTAACCATTATGCGCCACTTGTTTGACATTTTGCCATGGTTGGTCTGTTTGAAGTTAGAAAGATGCTCATGTGGCTTTGTTGGGAGAATTATATTGTTCCATAGATTTAGGGAGAGGGATTCTTGCACGAGCGATTATTAATTAGTGCTTTGGGAGGAGTGCCAAGATTTAGGCGTCCATGAGCCCCAAGGGCTGAGCACAAATATGTTTTTATCCTGAGGTAGAAAGCTCAGGCTCAAGGCTCTATTGCGAAACTGGCTTGAATCTGGCATGAATAAGGTTTCCTGTTGTGTTGCAAGGATTTCGAAGTTAGAGATCTTGGCCAACTTGATCAATGGGCAACAGTGGACCAAGATTTCAGAATAACTCAGCCATTTTGGTGACTTGGACAAAAGAGAGAGAGAGAGAGAGAGAGAGAGAGAGAGAGAGAGAGAGAGAGAGAGAGAGAGATTTTCCAGGAACTTGGCCAATACTTTCAGACATGCACGTTTTGAAACCTTGGCAAGCAAAGCAAGTGGTCCTAAATTTACCACTAGAGCAAAGTACTGATGTAGTAATTTGATAAGTAATTAGTTGATTTAAAATGAAAAAAAAAAAAATTGATTGGGAAATATAGGTAAAATATCATATTAATCGATATTAGGTTAAATTGGTTGATATTGACTATGGATGATAATTACCAAGACATTGATTATATTGACTTAATGGGTAGCCCAAATTGACACAAACTGGTATCTCGGGTGATAAAGGTTGGTCCTAGTGATCAAGGGTCGGATATTGCGCGGCCTGAGCGCGGGTTGGTAGACCTCTTTCTTATTTTCGCACGCAATGAAAAAAAAAGAAGTCTCGTCAAATCTGGCGTCGGACCGAGAATTTCTTTCGGCTGGTTCTTTGGGCAGTTCAGCTCGAGCCCGCATTGCCCATCGGCCGTGGAATCAATAATGGTCCGGTGGAATTTGGTGATGCTTTTGTGCGGCTGGTTGATGCAAATCTAATAATTAACCGGCCTTCATTTGTAAAATTAATCCCTCAGGATTTAACAGTCTTCATCAAAATACCGAAATGTATTTATTCAATCGGCATTATAGCCAAATCATCCGTTCTGGACAAACACAAGTTGGACAGCAACGATTATTTGCCTGATCTCCGTTCATGCGTCAAGCAACACCAATGATTCAGGAATGTATGACCAGATTAAAACATTATCAATCCGGGGAAAACTTAGATTAGATGGAACTTCTTAAAATGATAACAATCCATTCCTGTCAACTAAAAGAAGATGAAGCGTCAAGTACTTGTGGGGCTAACAAAACACTGGATTCGAGTCGATTCCCCGTAATCCAGCCCCGGGTCTGAAACGCTGCATCAGTTTCCTCCTCGTCCATCGTTTTCGCATCCCTTTCTTCGCTTTGGATGGTCATGAGAGAGACTCCCAGTCTGTTCTTTCTGGCCCAGGCCATGTTTATCTGTGCCATGTCGCTCCGATCTCGTCCTTCACCATTCCTTTTATCCAGCCATTATGTTGGCCTACCACTTGAGCCGGCGGTCGCCCCCATTTCTTGACCAACCCAAGCAGCAAGGAAGGTTAACCGCGTCCTTGTCTGGTGATCAGATCAGGCCATTGAGTTGGTGGGACCATGTGGTGCCTCACATCCAGGATAGGTTTCGCAAGAAGCTGTCCCATCTTTCCTTCGAGAGATGAAACGGCGGTGGTGCTACGGTTAAAAGTCCAAGGTTCGTGCTGATATGGAAACTGAGAAGATTAGTGATGGATTAACGGGACAGCTGCTTGAAAGTCAAGGCCGTGGAGTGGTATTCTCAAGGCAGTGATGGAATCATTCAAAGCTGTTTTGCTTGAAGTGATAGGAGCAGTTCTTTTATGCGGTTTGAATAGCATTTCTTGATAGGGGGAGCATGGAATAAGTTTTATATTAATTGCCTTTCAACCTTGCCAACAGGCCTGAAGTCATTTGGATTGGCCAGGATGGTGGTGCGGATAGGGGGAGCATGGAATAAGTTTTATATTAATTGCCTTTCAACCTTGCCAACAGGCCTGAAGTCATTTGGATTGGCCAGGATGGTGGTGCGGAGCGTGCGCCGTAATGGAATCATTCAAAGCTTTTTGCTTGACGTGATACAAGCAGTGGTTTGATGTGGTTTGGGGGAGCATTTGATAAGTTTTATATCAATTGCCTCGCCTGGTATCATGGGAACCGGCGTTGTCTGATATTTTATACTCTTTTATAATTGTATTTATAGGTCATGAAGTCATAATATTTTTTGAATAATTATATTTTCCACTGTATCAATATGTTAATAATAATTATAGGATCAAATTAAATATAACAGGATTACTAAAGTTTTTTTTTTTTTTTGTCTGAGCCATGAAGGTTTAATTAAATAATTTAAAATGAATTTAATGATGAATTTAGCCTTACCTATTTTTGGTAGCCAGCAAGAGTTTGAATACATGATATGATATCAGATAACGTGCTGATCTCGGATAGGTTGGAGTACAGTCAAGATTGGACACATCAGTGGCGAACGAAGCTTCGCGGATCGCGCCTCGGATAGTTTGAATACATGATATGAGCTGACCTCGGATAGCTTGCAGTACAGTCAAGGTGGCACACCAGAACGTAAGCTTCGCGGATCGCCAGCCCCTCCCCATTATAAATTGCGACCAACTCTCCAGCCTCGGTGCACACAACCAGCCTTTCCGGCCACCTCTTCCTCAACACAAAAACCCATTCCAGCCTTCTCAGCCCACACATCCCCTCGTCGCGAACCAAATTCATGGCCGACGAAATCCAAATCGCCGCACCCCGCCCCGGCCTAATCGCCCCCCCGGCCTAATCGCCCTCTCCGCATCCGCCGTCTGCATCGGCGCCGCCGGATTACTTCTCCTCGTCTCCTCCCCAGAAGGCCTTGAGTCCGCCTCCATCGCATACCTTTCAGCCAGTCTCCTCGCCTTCATGGTCGGGATCTTCGTCATGTTCGTTGCGGTCTCCGGCGTGCCTCTGAGGCCGATCCGCGCCGAGCTATTGACGAAACTGGTCGTGGCAGCGTCGATCGCTGTGCTCATGCTCGCCCCTCCCCCTGGTCGCCTCCAGCCGGCGCCGAAGTCGCCCGGTTTGCAGTTGTTGGCCATCTGGAATCTTTAATTGCTATCAACGTGCCGATTGGAAGCCCGGCGGAAGCCGTCCCTGACCCCTAACCTGTCAGTTTGCCTTCGTTCGTGAGCACCGCCTTTTTTAGAAGCACCGAAGACATCGAGGACATGGTCTCCGTTTGCCCTGTGCCTTCTCTGTCAACATAGTTATCCTTCCCCTGTTCTGTGACTTAAAAGAGGTTATCGTTTGCCCTGTGCCTTCCCTGCGAAACAGAGTCATACTTCCCCTGTTCTGCGAATTAAAAGAGGTTATCTAATGGTAATTTCAAGGGTTTGCGGTTCTCACAACTATCCTATGTTCATTGACCTCCTAAGATTATCCTTCATAAATAGAATGCTAAAAATTGAGTGAGAGAGTATGTTGATTGACCTCCTAAGATTGTCCTTCATAAATAGCATGCTAAAAGTTGAGTGACAGTGCAGAGGCGATTGGTGAGGACAAAAAAAAAAAAAAAACTGTATTTTGATGTGGAATTATACTTCATAAAATAGAATGCTAAAAATTGAGTGAGACAGTGCAAAAGTGATTGGTGAGGAAAAAAAAAATACAGATGTATTTTGATGTGGGATGATAGTGAAATAAATAATTCTTTAGCAGAGGTAATAGTTCACGATGAGAATATGTTTCTGTAATAACCAGGCTGCAGACCTTTTACACGAACAGAGGCGACTCGGTTTTGGACTGCCAATTTTCCACCTAAACTTAATGTTTTAATTGATGCCGATACCTAGGGTACTTTGTTCCTAACAGTATAATATCTCCGTTTTTTGTAACCAAAAAAACATTGGGGATAAGTCAACAAAATACATTATAAACCTGTAGCATTGAGTGACCTTACCATGGTGGAGAGCAAGCGAAGAAGAATGGTACTCTGTTGATATTTATAATTAAAATTGTTGTGGCCCTGGTTCAAAGCTTGGTCCACGAATATCACAACACTGCAAATTGTTGTGGCCCTGGTTCGAAGCTTGGTCCAAGAATATCACAACACTGCCACGTACTCTTAAGTGAACCTTAAGAGCATGAAAGACCTATTAAACATCAATATAAACAATATAATGATAATCGAAATAATATCAAAGAAAATTAAATCCATAAATCTTATAATACTATTATAAATCATTAATTAATTTATAAATGTTTGTATGTCAACCTCAATATATATATCAATATATCTATAATATCAAATGACATACAAAAATATATACTAATCTCACTTCTGGTGGTTCAAATCTGAATCCAATCAATAAGCACATCATTATCTTTTGAAACATGATAATTGTGTAAATAATGAATTAAAAGTTCAGTAAAAATTCTACGCATACTATTATGAATATATCAAGAAAATTCAGAACAAATTGTATAACAACATAAATTTTTATAGAGAGTAGCATAACATATCAATGAAACCAGCTGCAAAATTATGAAACCAAACAAATACCAACATAAGTCACACAAAATACCAAAATTATCAACATATCCATATCCACATCACAATCATCTGCACACTGAAGATCTATGCTAACAACCTCATGTCAGTAGTCCATGTTTAACAATTTAACCTGATGATACACAAACACACAAGTTAATTTTCATACTAGTGCCTAGCATATTAAACTTAGTTAATAATTCATGACTGGTTCTACACTTGCTCTTGGCCTTCAATCCTCTCTTGGTGTTGCCGGTGTAGACCAATAAACATCAAATCCATAATCTTAACCATCCATGACTTGAACTGAATCACTCTCATATACATCAATATACTGACGATATATACTAACAAACTGCATGACAGTAATATGTGTCTAACAACCTAATCTAGCGATATACACATGTATAGATTAGTTCATATACTAGTGCCCAGTGTATTAAACTTAGTCAACAATTCATGACTGATTCTATACTGGCACTCGGCCTTCAGCCCTTACTTGGCCTTCAACCCCTTTCCGGTGCCACCGGTCTAAACCAATCCTGTTAAAACTAGTATCACGTATCAATAGTAAATCATCAATATCTGATTGTTAATTATCAGCTTCTCTTGGTCAAACTGTCCTTCTCCAATGCCACCATTACCATATCTCAGCAACTAATCAATATGACCACATCATCACATTATATATCCATCCAAGTCAATAACCATACCATAATCAAAACAGCATATCTCAACATATCATATTCATATATCTCAAATTAAAATCAAAACTATTTCATAGCCAAAATAATGTACTATAACATATATAACAACTTCACAAATAAATCATCGTGCATAATTAAACATGCTGAGAAATCCAAAAATCAATTCATAATGTCTGCAAGTATGCACGACATGAAACATGTTGCATAATAATAGGTAAAGAACTCCTATCTCGGATTGCTAATACAAATTAATCTTCTTAATCAAATCAACAAGTTACTTATCACTTATAATTAAACATAAACAATTAATCAATTCATTAAAATTCATGATTTAAAAAATTATCATTATGCCCTTCTAGTCCATATTTGTAAAATTATCACTATACCCTTCTATTTCAATGATTACTAACCTATGCTTAACTATCTTTGTTTCAAAGTTTAATTATTATCTAATGATACAAGTTAATATCTAACCTTTTTCTTATTCATCAATTATTAAATTACTAAAATGCCTCAGGCAACTTACTTTAATTACCACATTTACCTAAGCTTAATTAGCTTAGGTAACTCATTTGCAATTTAATTAGGTCCTTATTTCCCTTAATCCTAATTTATTTAATTATTCTCAGCCTAACCAAATCAATTCCAAAATAATTTGTCTTAGTTCCTTATTAACTAAACATAACAAGTACTTAGTTCATTAATTACATTTTGGTTCAGGATACTTAAATCCAATTAATTTCTGGTTCAACCGAGATTGAACCAGATCCAAATTTGGTTCAGATTAATTGGTTTAACTCATTAAAGCCTATTTAAACCAAATTCATTGTGTTTGGTCTAAACCCACATTAATTATTCACATACAGCATTATGGTCCAATAATATTTAAGACTGGATTAATTCAGGTTCATTCAATTTGACATAATTTGATTTCTGTTCCAATGAACTAAGCTAAATTTGGTGTTCTGATCTGGTTCAGGTATTTACACCAAATTGGGTTAACCTAGATTAATTTGCTGGTTCAATACAATTGACTTTTAACCATATTGAACCAGCTTGGTTCAATTCCATAGTTTTGAATTACCTTAGCCTGCAGTAACTCAATCTAAACAGAATGAGTTCGGCTCAAATGTTTTGAGCTGTTATCCAGGATAAGAAGACTCTGCCTTCCTCTTCTTTCTATGACCAAAGCCCGATCGCTGGTTTTCCTTGGCTCCTTTCCAAAGTTTGATCCCCAATTAACCCAGTTAGCTGGATAACATTTCTTAAGAAGATCCTTGTCCCAGCTAACCTTGGCCAAAGAAAACCAGGTGATCTTTGATCACCGATCTTGCGCGGCATCAGCTTCACACGATGGTGCCAGCCCAGTGATCATCCAAGATCCAGGGGAGATGGCCAGTGATTTAACAATATCTACCCAAAGACTTTGAGACTTTTGCCTCAAAACATTCTGATCACAAGCAACCAAGAACCCATCAAATCTTGGATTCATGACAGGGTATCACAAAAATCACAATAGTGAAAGGATGGAATGATTAATTAAAATGAATTCATTAGGAGCCACAACGTGATGAACCGAACCAGAGTTATATAATTAAAGGAGTAGTTGGGTGATGATCTATCAGGATTGTTCTAGTTGTAGCAATGGTGAGGAAAAATTATGTTAAATTTACTTATTAAATTTACTTACGTGATATGCAATCAATCTTATGGATAATCCATACTAGTCCCCCTCTCTTTCTATCTGGTCATGCCTCCTGATGTGCGCTCGTTTTTGTCATATTTCTGACAGATTGCTTCCCATGCTGCTGGTTTGATTTTTAAGTTGCCAGTTAATTGTATTCAAAGTTGGTAACCTCTAATTCTTTCTAAGGTGGCTTATTAATGGCGAATAATGCAAGATTGTTATGATATGAACTGGGACAGCAGAAAACCTCTGAGGTTATACATGACAACATTGAGTTGGACTGGATATAGATTAGGATGACAGCAAACCTGAGAGGAAGTCATGTTAACAATGAGCCTGGCCACCATATGTTTATTGTTTACGCAATCCCATCTAAGTAAGAGGTTTAAACCAATCATAACTGAATATTTAATTTCATCAGATAAAAGAGAGAAACTTGTTCCCTTTTTATCCAACATCTACCTCATTAGTTGCATGCCTGCAATTTTCTTTGATATATCATCTCACTTTAGTAAGTGATGCAGGAGTCAAGCTAACAACAACAAAGCCAAAGGTTGGAATTGAGATGCCATAACCATGACCAGCTAAACTCATCCAAACTGGTTGCCATTCATAGCTTGCCCTTCATTCGTTGAGACGTTTCCTTTCTCAATTTCCCACACTGGTTATCATTAGGCCTAGTTTCCTCTTTCCTGACCTTGCTGCACAAATCCAAATATCCAATATATCTTCAGTACTCATGGGCAGATGGCCTTGACCATTTTGTCTTCGACTCACATGGCCCTCCTATTTTTCTCATTCCTGTCACCATCCTTCCTGTTGCATGAAAGGTCTGTTTCAAATTATTCATACCTGGTCCTCGTTCTTGTGCCGCATTTAGATCCACAAGATATTGTGCAATTTATTGGTCTCTTTCAATCTTTTTTAAGATTAACAAGGATGCAGCAATCACATATCTGCAATAGGAAACTCTTATTTCTAACTACTCTACTTTCATTATCAGTGGCTTTCATCTATCTTTGAATTCTGAACAGATCTAAGAAGGCGAAAGTATTCATTACTGGGGAATCTTTGGCTCTCGATCTTATTGGTGTCGACCACCAATACTGCATTCTTTATCCTTCTATATATAATTTGTGACATGCCAGGAAGAAAAGCTGGATGCTCCAAAATAGGTGATGTGACAGCATCCTATATTTATATGGATCCTATACGGCACTCATACATGTCCAACGTGGCAAATAAGTATCCTGATTGTTTTATATTTAAGTTGGGCTCAATCTCTGATGTTTGATGATGTTAGATTTACTGCTATTTCTGGTTCAGTGGATCCATTTCTGGACCAGCTAGTGGTCAATGTTTCTGGTTTCTGTGACTGATTTTTGTAGCTCTATTGTCTGGTGCCATATCATGCAAGGTCTAGGTTTTGTTCCTCAACAAATAGGGGGAAAAGGAAGGAACAAGTTGGATAAATACTTGAGGAGGCTCATACACCTGAATCTCTCAATCATATGGAACACCAGTTGTTAAAATATTAGTCATCTTTACAAGTTTACCTCCTGTAATAATGCAGTGCTGAGGATCATGGCATGACTAGAATTGCTACCATTTACCATCACTCAGTTTAGAATGAGGATAAGGTTTTGTTCAGAAACAAAGACAAAAGAACAGCATAAGATATTTTAATTGCTGAAGAAAAGAGTGGGCCAGTCCAAGTAGAATTTGTCTAGGGCTTTTAGACTGGGTGTTGGATGAGCAATGTATGTGGTCTTCCAGCAACTCTTCTTTTTCTACACCATAAGTTTGACTCTGTCAAATATTCCTGTCAAAGCTGAAACTTTGTCAGCCTGTTTTCACTAGCGTTTCTTGATTTAATATCTTTATCATCCTTATGTACTTGATTTCTTCCATGCTGCACAAGAATTTATGTTCAACTGTAAGTCTGTAACAATGGTCATTTATTTATTTTTTTGTTGAAGGAATCAGTTCTCCCTCATAGAAGGAAAGGAGGGAGAAAGCTTTTTGGTGAACCAGATTGGGGAGGAAGCTGAAGAGTACAAAATTGATTTCCAGAGGAGGAGATAAAGCAACAGTGAAAATGGTAAAGTTAATGACAAGGAAAAAGAGAAGGTGAGTGGACAACAAGTAGTTACTTACTCATTCCAGGAAAATGCTGGATTAAGTACTGAATTAACAAACTCAAGGCTTTTACACTAAAAAGCAAAGGTACTCTTTAAGTATCTTCGGTCCATCTCTTCTGATATCTGCGCAAGAATTATGTTCTTTTGATATCCATCAGTACTTTCATGTCCTGACTTTTATATAACATTCTATTTACCAGTAATTATATAGTACAAAATCTTCATTGATTTGGTCAAAAGGTGGTCATGCCAGTTGAAGCTGCTTGATTGTTATTTGTTGACCAATCGTCATCTATTAGTGATAAATTAGTTTATTGGGTTGATTATAAGATTGTCATTCCTGGGGCATACTTTGTCCGAGAAGCCTCAATTTGGAGTTTCCAATTCTGATAGAGTGACTGCTCCTGTCCTCTCTTTTCTGGCTTAGGACACCTTTGATGGCTAATTTTTACTCCAGTGCTGCATTTCTTATGAAAATAACATGCTTGCCTCCTACTAAGTTGTCGACTCTTAATTATCGTTTGATAGGCTAATTTCTACAAGACCTATCACAGTGGCTCAGACACAGTAGAAGAAAATGACAAGATCTAGCTTAATTTTGGGCATCCAGAGACAATTGATGATCCCTTTTAGAGCTGATACTGAAGAGCTAACCAAGTAAAGGCTTTGATCTTTTCAAGAACAGCCACCTTTTGTATAACTTTGTAGCAATGCTACGACACGCTGCCCCTATTAAGGAATTTATAGATCGTTGAGTTCTTGATTAGCATGGTTCTGCATAGCCTGCTTTCTCTCATCAGCTTAGATTCCATTTTGTTGCTGCATATTCTTTGCATAAACCCCTAATTTTCTGCTAATTATGTCATATTTTTTATAGGCTATTGATCATGCCAGATATTGCAGCAAAGGAGCAGATGCAATTACTGGATTTGCTCTCCTCTTTTAGGAGAAATGCCATTTCTCTATGAATGGGAGCAACTTGAACTTGAAACATTGTTGGAAAGTATGAGCATTTCTCAAGAAGGCCATAACTGTAAGTTCAGTTGCATGCAATACTGGGATGATGATTTAAAATGCTATCGATATTTTCTTATTCTTATTGTAACTCATGTTAAAGGAACTTATCTAATAATGCTTAAGGATTTCTATGCGACATTTGTGGCTTATGCATTCAATGGCACAGGGTAATATGATAAATGACTTGTTTATTGGGTGCTAGTTTGATTCATGTTGTTACATGTTTTATCATTTATAAGCACATTCAATTTTTTGCACCTCTAATTTGTTGTTAAGTGAATTATTTTTGGGCCGCATAGTTTTAGATTAATCCGATTTGAATGTGCAAAAGTTAATGGATACAAGGAAATAGAGCTGATTCAAAGAGTATTATAAGCGAAAGAGATTGTAATACCCCAAAGTTGATGGGTATGAGGAAATAGAGTCGATCCGAAGAGTATTATAAAGGAAAGAGATTGTAATACTTCAAAAATAGTCTCACATCAGATGAAAAAAAAAAAAAAGTTTAAGTGCTGATAACTCAAGTTCGACTCAAATTCGCCTGCTAACAATTAACTTCTATTTAGACAGACCATGTGGTTTCGATCTACTAATAGGTTAATTGGGTTAGCAGATGGGCTTGGAGCATTACATTACCTATAATGTTTACCATAGTCTCGATGTGTTTAATGTTTACCCAACAACATTGCCAATGACTTCACATTTTAGCCACTTAAACTCATCCCACCTATTTTATAAATCATTGCCATTTTATTCTTATAAAAGATTTTCTCTTTTAGTCTTTCAGTTTACTTCTCACAACAACCATCCCGGTTCCCATAAATTTTCTCCTTCCTATTTCGCTAGGAGTCTGCCACTTCTGGCTAGTTGCTGACCATCTTATGAGATTAGCTCCTCTTTGTCATGCCAAATGTAGATCCACAAAATATCTTGCAACTTGTTTGCATCGTCCTCCCTTTTTTTTTTCTGAAACTAGCAAGGACAAAACAATCAACTCTTCATTCAAATGCCACTGCTTTATTTGAATTATTTCTATCTGCCTTCATGCTTAATAGATCTAACTTTGCAAGAGTTATTATATTAAGAAATCCCTTGGACATCAATTGATGCCAAGGCTAATTTTCATTATTCTTCCTCCTATAAATTGGAAATATTATTATGTCAAGGTGAATTAGGCTTTTGCTAAATTGACCTGATTTGAAGTTCAATTCAGTTAGTTGAAATCAGAAAGCACGAATCCTAAAAATTACAGTCCAAGCCATTAAATGCAACAGACTACCTTTAACCTACCTACATGCCACAAATCATATATTTTGGAGATCCATAATTTATGTATCAAGTGGTAACACGTATGCTAAGTGTTTCCAAATTACATGATATTTGGTCTATAAGCTGCTGAGAGACAGTAGTTCACATTCACAGCTTAGACCATCGTATTTCCAAGCTCCTGTCTTTTGATTTCATCAGACCTGATCCAGCTTTAATCAGGTTGACCGGAGTGTGGTCTAACTTTTATTTTACATCAAGTAATGTGCTCCAATACATTTACCTACAAATCTAATTTAGTCTTGCATCCTAGATGATTAAGTTTTAACATGACATCTTCTTGCATATCTAAGTGTTTTAAACGTAGGTAAAAAGAGCAGTCTAGCATGCAAAGCTCACACCGTCATAGGATTTTCGTGTTTTAATGTTGCACTAAGGCTCATCCTCTCTGAATATTTAAATCTAGGTGCTTATCATAAATTAGTCTCATGATCTTCGTCTGAAAACTAATTGAAAATTAAAATTTGGAAGTTATGTATCTTGTTATTTGACTAAGATTTTAATACTCATAGGCTTGTGCATTTGCTATCATAAAGATGTATGTGGGCCGGCCCACACTGCGGTACTCAACGCTCATCGAGTGTCAAATGGGCCGGACGGATTAATTCAACCCATACCTCTAACCAAGCCGAGTTTATACCTGGTGGCAAACACTGTGAGGGACTACGAGGGACCAAGGTGAATCCTTGCTTAAAGTCTCTGGCCGACTCGAAGTTGGGCAGAGCTTGGGCTGGCACTGCATGGCATGTGTCTGCATTGCCGTGTGGTATTGTCGTTTGATTTAATGAACAAAATCGTTTAAAACTGTAAAACAGTGGAAGAAATGTTGAAAAATTTTAAATCGAATTGTTAATATTATACTAGACGATATTGTGAGAAGATATTAAAAAAATGAAATATTTTATTATTTATTATCCAAGCAACGCTTATCTCGTTGCGCACCTTCTTTTACCATGTAATGCCACTCGGATCTCATTGTTAATAAAATGGTTAACCCCTGAATTTCTGTGGCATTTTTTATTATTGATTCATACTACCGGAAAGCATTGCCGAAGAAGTTCAGCTGCTGAAGTTGAGTTAGCGTTCATCTTTGGGAGAGCTTCATTGCTTGGATGAATAATGAAGAGAACAACTATAATCTATATGTATTGCTATTTCTAGATTTCATTTTATCAGTACAAGAGGACCAAATTTTGTGCTTGCTGAGCCTTTTTCACTAAAAAATTGCTAGCTGCTATTTGCTTCGTAAGGATTTGCTCAGATATCATTAAGGCAATTCTTCTGAGAAAATTGAAAGGGAAGAGAGCTTCCACACAAATTTTATTAAAATCAAACAGCCTACAAGATAATTGAGGGTACAATTAGAGAAAAAAGATTACAAAAGTTTTTATGAGATTCCAATCGCTTCAGGAGGCAGAGATAGTCCTAAGGAATGAAGCTAGTGATAATTTTATAAAGAACCAAGGGTGAGGAGAAGTTTTTTTTTTAAAAAAAAATTAAGTTCTCTTATATCACATATCATATGAAAGATATTGTTAGCTACTTCCAAACATTTTTTTTTTGATTAATCAGCACTTTCTTTGTCAGAGTTATTTGGAGGTAATTTGCTCAATCCAATGATACCATTTTCTAGGTATTCCGAGATTAATATTGAAAGAAAGCATCTAACGAATAAATGATGAAATGACATATAGCTAACTCCACGAAAAACATGTGCTCGCCAACCACCCTATATTGACAGTTCTCAATTTAGAGCATACATTATGAGGATGAAAAATTGTTGAGTTCTTGTCCTTCCACTCAATTCCGCCAAACTTCACCCGGTGCAAATCTTCGTAAAATTCCATACGTTAGGGAATAACTCGGAAAAATTTTGTAAGAAAGCTCTTGGAGAGCTTGTCTTCTTAAAGAATATCTCCACTTATCTTTCTCCTTCAAATCCATGTTTTTTAGCTGATTCACGGCAGTAAGGAGGAAATACTATAAAAAAAATGGTGAGCAAATGGACAAATGAGCATGTTGACTTGTAGAATGAAATAGTCTACATGGAAACTCTCTCCCAAACAAAGATTATCTGAAAAAAATGAAAATATGATGGTATGAACTGACACTCTGCCGCTTCTTTAAGTTTTCGTATGTACAATGGTGTTCACATTTCGCCATAGAATGAGCCCCTGTTTCTCATCGGTGTCTTGGGGAATTTCTATGCAAATTTCTCCCCTCCCTGTGAAGACTAGTTTCAGAGTGGATCGCAGAATTGGGGAACTTCAGTTTGTGTCTGCGGTCATGATTTTGGTGCTCTTGCTTCACCTTTGCTTCGACCTTCATCTCCATCTTCCCTTCATCTTCCTCCTTGCTTTTCTCCACCGTCACCGTGTACACAAACGTGCCGATGGGTATGTCATTCAACTTTAGAAGAGGTTCCAAGGTCTCAACAACGTCTCTCATATGAGGCCTTGATTTTGGACTATGGCTTAAGCATTGGTAAGCCACTGCTGCTGCCTTCTGAGCACCCTTGGTGGAGTATTGGCCTTCAAGGCTGGGGTCCATGATGCGGCCTAGCTTATCGGCATTCTTCAAGTAAGGCCTAGCCCATTCAACAAGGTTCTTTTCTCTACTCGGCCTAGCTTTGTCCACAGACCTTCTTCCTGTCAGCAGCTCTAATAAAACGACTCCAAAACTATAGACATCACTCTTTGCTGTGAGATGGCCTGCATGGAAGGGATGATTGGTTCGTCAATTGGACATCCATTCACTTCATTCGAAGCAATAATACTCAAAAATGAATTGAATTAAGTATGCATCAGTCTTTGATCCTTACCGGTCATGACGTACTCCGGTGCAGCGTAGCCCTGTGTGCCCATCACACGTGTGGAGACATGGGTTTTTTCTCCTTCAGGACCATCTTTTGCTAGCCCAAAATCCGAAAGCTTTGCTGTGTAGTCCTGAGATGTGAAGCAGAGACACTCTTGTCAGGCTCACATAAATTGAAGGAAGCCATTGAGATGCGAATTCTATCCTATGGGAAGCAGTCATTGCATGTGGGAAGAGTAAAAGATAAGTTAATGAGATAGCAAGCATGGTTTGAAACTAGACTGCCGGATTAATTTAATAAAACCCATCTGCTATTGCTGTCAGGGTCCATGCCTTGATAAAACTCTGTATACATGACACCTTAATATGAACGGTGGGTGGAAAGGGAGGTGAGCGAGTCCATGCAACCGTGATGGGATCCCAACTCATTGGATAAAACAAATGTTTTCTTCAACGTTGTTAATTAATGCTCTGATGGGTATTAGTAATGGTTCCCAATTGGGAATCCAACACTCTCTCCATTGGTCCAAGAGACTTTGTCAGATGACGGTCGAATACAGAGTCAGACAAGGCAGATAAGACCGAGCAAATGTCAACAACGAATCAATGCCAAACTTGCTTCTCTTGCAAGAGTTCGCATCAATTAGTTCGGAGTAGTTTGATTACTTTTTCTGTAAAATTTAATTTAATACAGGAGAAAAAAGAGAGAAGATGGAGAAGGACCATACCGAGTCTAATAATATATTTGAAGCTTTGAAGTCGCGATAGATCACCGGCTTCTCAGCTTCATGAAGGAATGCAAGGCCCTTGGCAGCCCCCACAGCGATCTTTATTCTCGTTGACCATGGCAAAGGATCAAGAACTCCTGCAAAAATGAGGGAGATAAAGATTAATCCTTTAACCACAAAGCATCCATACATGTCAAATTTAAGAGGAATAGCGATAAGAAATGGTAAAATATCTTTTTATCATAATTTAAAATGGTCGAGAAATCAATTAAATATGATAAGTTTGCTTCTAAGATATTCTAACATAAGTGGAGCCCAACTGCCTCAAATTTTTTATACTTTTATAATAAGGCGTTAGGCACCGTGGTTTATAAATAATAGGCGTTGGACAATTCCACTTGGCATGGAAACAAAAACAAGAAGCCACCAGATCCACGGGCAAGGTGGCTATCAAAGCCAATATTATTTAAAAGCAAAGGACAACTAATCCCCAGCTCAAGCCACCACGCTAAATGCATGCGACTCGTTCTCTCTCTCAGTTCAATTGTCTTCTTCTTCTTCTTCTTCTTGTGTGTCATTTTAGCATAGAAAACATATCTTAAGCGTCTAATTCTAACTAAAAGATTTGAAGGAGATCGAAGTAAACTCACTCTTAAAGAGATGATTTTCCAAGCTCCCTCTTGCCATATGTTCGTAGACGAGCAGTCTGCGCTCATCTTCGCAGCAATAACCGATCAACTTCACAAGATGGGGATGCCGCAGTTGCCCAAGAAATATAACCTCGGCCTGCAAACAAATCAGATAAAAGTTTAATCTCGAGAAATCTACTACCAATAAACTGAACTTAATGTTCTAAGAAGCATCATAAGGCACTGTGAGAGTTCTCACCAGCCATTCTCGGTGGCCCTGCGTCCCTTCCAAGTCGAGGAACTTCACCGCCACGGTCTGAGCCTCGAGCCCCTTCCGCAGCTTGTCGTCGATGAATCCCTTGTAGACGGGCCCGAACCCACCCGAGCCAATGAAATTGCTCATCGAGCAGTTCTTCGTCACGGTTCTCATCTCCGCGAAAGTGAACACATGGAGGTTCGACCCTGCCAGAGTTAATGAGAGGTCCTCCGGCGACAGTGGCGTAGGGGAGTTGCTGACATCGGAGTAGGACAGCCTCTGCGGGGAGTTTGGGTCGGTCTGGCGCTTCTCAGGCCGCCTGGTCGGCCTTTCGTCGACCTTTCCGTAGCAACCCATGAGGAAGGATTTCAATGAGAACTTGGACATCTTGGAGAACTGGTGGAACTATCGATCGATGGAAGGAGAGGACGCGATCGATGCGGTGGTGTGGGAGCAGTGCACGGGGTAGCTGTGGAGACCTTTGGTCAGACCGGGGAGGAGAGATGGAGGTGGTTGTGGAGATGCCGTGGAGGAGGCGATGAGAGAGACTTTGGAGAGGGGAGGGAAATGGAGCCAGTTTTCGCACAGCTAAACAGCCAGCCATCTACCTTTATATAAGGGGTTGGTATCCTCTTTGGTTCGAGAGGAAATGTCTGTTGTCTCCCTTGACCGGTCATACCGAGTAAAATCCGTGGGGCAATCTGAGAAGAGAAGGACGGAACTGTCGTGCCGTGGGTTTTTGTCCACGAAACCGGGGCTCGATCGCCCCTTTTCTGTTTTAAGCGTGAGGGATTGAATGGTATAGCATGTGGTTTTGCAATACCGCGCATCACCGCCGACGGAAGCTGACATCCCACTTGCGTTGGGGCTTTCGCATCCCACCTACATCAGAACCATCCTTTGAGGTCGCGTTGACTGGTGTAACAAATGGCGGCCTTTGGGATTTGGTGTATAGATGAAGACTTGAAGGATGCTGCGCGGACTGACCTGACTCGAAATCATGACCGTCCATCTTTTCACTGGGTGCAAAGAACGTTGCTGCTGACGATGATCATGGTGATGAGGAGGAGCATGACCGGTTTCTTATACTCACAAACCTGCTAACTTCTATCAGACCTTGCATGGAAGCTCACTCTAAAAATAACATCTTTTCCGTGAATTTTCTTTACAGATTTTTAAATAATAAAAGATTGATTTAGCCTTGATTGATTTGGAAGGCAAGCATTCACCTAAAAATCAAAGTTTTCTTGTGGCTTGCTTTGAAGAATAAACTTTAAACTGAAGAAGTTTTGATAAAAAAAAAAAGAAGGCAAAGAAATTCTAACTGCTGTTGTGCAAATAGGTATTTAAATCTGTTGATCATCTGTTATTAAAGCACCTTTTTGCAAATATAATATAGCATCCAATTAAAGCTTATTTGAATATCAGTAGATGGTCTTCTAAATTTCAAAATTTTTGAAGAGATCAAAATAATTTCACTGTTCAAGTTGAGCAAAAAAAAAAGAATTGAAGCAGTTAATTGCAATAGTCTGCCACCACATTTGGATTAAGTGTAATGCAAGGATCTTTTTAGATAAAAGATCCTCAGCCATTGCTAATCTTGAAAAGGTATTTTAGATCTTTTAAATGTGGTCATCTTCTGTAAGCCGCTTATAGCCCAGCAAAGTAACCAACTGGTAACCTCCAATTTTTCTTCTATTATGAATGTCCCAACGAATCAAAGTCATAGGTTGATTGACAGCACTTGAATTGAAGAGCAGGGACCATTGTTAATAAGAAATTTTTTGAATTAAGCAGAGAACCATTATTGGCAAGAAGCAAGGGCAAAAAAGCTGCATCTTAGCTGCTTACTGTCCTTTGAGGTAGGTCAAGAGAGCCGTGCAAAAGGATGAGATCTAGCTCTTCTAGTGCACTTTGTGCTTCTTAGCTTTTCTGTTCTTTCTTCTCCTAATCATCTCAGTGGGCCTTCATTATCTATTCATGTCACGAGGCAAATGACATCCATGCGCAAAAGATGGGACGAAGGAACAATAATATGTTGTTCTTTATCCTAATCATGATGGGATAATGGAGCGTCTTGCCATTTGGTGTGTGGACAAAGGATGAACATTGAAAACGTGCAGTGCTTTGTCCTAATCGCTGTGTAGGCTTCTTAATTTATTGGTAGCATGCGTACTTCAACTTCGTGGAAATCTGTCAAGTTGGTGGATTAGGCGCAAAAGGCCACAATAGAGCCACAATAGAGCAGGCCAGAGCAGGTAGGCTTCCAGAACTTTGACTCTCTCCTTCTTGGGGTGCTTATCCAGACGTTCTGGAACACCAAGAGCAAAACACCTAAAATATTAATGCTTGCATGACAAGAATGATGGAAAGAAGAAACTCCTGGAACCTTTCATTTTCTTTGATATATATATTTTATTTCCTTTCTCTTCTAAATTGTTGAGACTGCAAAAATTTCTTGGAACAAAAGAAAAACCCACCGTGTTATTTCCTTTGTCTTCTGGGGCTCAGTCGACGATTTTTCAGCCGTGGAAAATGAGACTACCGCGGCCACCACGTTTAGAGAATGGTCTGTGTTCTTGCGTGAGCAACCCCTCTTCTCTGACTTTCGCGCTTGCTCTTATCAAAATCCTCTCTTTACAACGGTGTATCACTGTATCTATATTGAATGAGTTGACTCTCTTTCCATGGTTTATGGTCAGAGGTGCAGGAGATTAAAGTAAAACTAGATCCAACTCATATATCAGATATAGAACCTGGCCTAATTCCAATTAGATTACGGATGCATTCTCATATATTTCGATCAATCTGATCAGCCTCAAAAAAAAAGCTATGAGTCAAAAGTTAATTTTACAAGAAGAAAATGAAGGAAAATCAGTTCAAATGAAGTGGGTGTTGCCCCTCAAATTGACTTGAGGTAGACCCACCACAAGCGATAAGCAAGATCTAAGTCGAAATTTTTGGCCTGGAAACTGTTCAGCTTGGAATTCAGATCAAGCTGAACCTGGCCTTGCTCAATCCATAAACAGTCCTTGTGGTAGAATAGCGATTACACTGAATATTATATTCTAAATTTATCTGTTATTCTTCAGTGAGGATTTGTTTTCATATGCCGACTGTGCAATTATATTTAAATTCTAATATCACTCTTATCATTGCAATGATATTTGGCCATCTGATCATTTGGGAGTACCCTAGATTTTTTTTTTTTTTTCATCCCAAGCCACTTGGTGCAAGTGGCAAAAAGATTATCAACTTGATAGGCCTATATTTTTAAGAATTGAATACTCTAATCAGATATTTGTTGGATTTCAAAAGAACTCACAAGAGCTATTAAATTAATAGAATTGGAAAAATACATCGAAGAATTTTTTTAAAATCTGTAAATTATCTCACACCTCTCTTACCTTACCACAACAAGACAAACTCTTAAGTGAATACCAATAGTTTGTCAAACTCTAAAACAATCCTTTAACTAATGGCGTCCTCATCTAGCTCTATTAAAATTTAATCCCAAATAAAATGATTAATCTGTGGTCAACTTCAAATGGATCTATGCTATACTATTTTCTAGTTCATGGCAGGTCTGTTTTTGATATCTTTTGTATTAATTAAGGACCTGAAAAAGATAAATTTACATTTGCAAAAGAGAAAGATGACTTTTAGGGCCAACCAAACAACCCAAAGCCTTCAAATGCAGAGTAATTCAACGGAGACTAAAAGCTCCCTGCATTTGTCTACGTCAATGGTCATATAAAAAAAAAAGCATTAGTTTCCAGAAGTGAAACTATCTGAATTCTCGAATTCTATAGTCCACACGTTGCGCCGGCAGACCAAATCGGCAGGCCGAAAGAAACAGGATAGGACTTGCTTCGTACGCGTCCTGTGAGTTTCGGTTGGAATCCATTAACGCTCCCACACTAGCCATGTATAAACTGCATCAACCTATTGGGCTCCCACACGGCTAGAATGGCCATGTATAAACTGCATCAACCTATTGGGCTAACATGGCCATATATTGCTACAAGCGTGGAGCAAGAGAGTTAATTTTTGAATCAAGTCCACCATAAAAAATAGGATGCAAGAGAGAAATTGAATCAAGTCCACCATAAAAAATAGGATGCAGGAGAGAAATTGAACAGTGTGATCATGCGGAAACCTTTTGACCTTTCCGTTTTGACTCAAAGCCGCAAAATACAACGATTCCAGACGCCTTCTAATACAGTTAACGTGTGGACTGTGAGCTTTCACCTACTTTTAGTTATTGAATTTGATACAGGTCAAGATTTTATTATTATTATTATATATATATATATATATATATATATATAAAAGAAGAAGCCTGGGAAGCATCTAAAATGCGTTGAAGGTGCCAAAGATTTCACTCTCGCCCAATACAATGAACGGTCCCAATCATAAACTTGGTTAGCTGTCGGTAGCTTTGGCTGAATTAGAAGCACTAAAAACATCAAAGGGAAATGATCCAAAATTAGCAAACATGCAAAGAAGCAAACAGTTTAGAGATGTGCAAAGAACGCATGAAAGAGAATCGACAATCATGAGAAAAGACATAATAGGATGCTGTTTCTCGGCAGCTTCCTTCATGCTTCCCATGCACACGAAGGCCAGGATTTGTTGGCAAGCGACAATGTGAACAATAGTTTAGATGTTGGTTGGTGAGCAATCAACGAATGGAATAGCGTAGGATTCTTTTGGTTAAACAATAAATAGTTCAGGGTCTAAAATGGCCCAGATGACTAACAGAACCGCCCCCTGCTTGTCGCCTTGCCGTCGGATTTCCATACATTACCTCGGCTGCAAATTTATTATTTTGGTGGGGGAAAAACAAATCAATTATGAAACGCCACCAGTCCCCCAAAGAATCGGCAGCACAGGAAATGGTCGGCCCGAGTTCGTTAGGCAATATCTTTAGAATTCCCCTTTGTTGCCCTTGTACCCCCAAAACATTAATGAAAGCAATGAAAAAGGTTAGAGAAAGGTTTAGATTTCCATACCCTTTATTTGCACGACCTGCACCTCGGTGGACTTCCGTGGTTTATTGAGTCCACTCCCACCATCATGCGAAGCTGTAAAGCTGTATAAAAGCAAGAATACAAAGGGGCGAAAAGGTAGGCTCTAGTTTACCCAAAGACTCTTTCTTTATTTTTGAACAAACAACACTCAAGTTGCGATGAAGCCAACCTTACCATGAAGCATGCATCAGCAGTCAGTCGCTGCAAGAATCATTCAAATTGTTCTTGGACGCTCCAAAAATAAAGATGCAGGACCTGGGTGATCGGTTGATCAGATGAGTAAACCATAAGTTACAATAATTGATCAAATTTATTCACGTTTTCTATCGTTGCTTTGAACTGTATGATCAGATCTAGCTATCTTGCCAACAAAAGTTCACCAGATCATTTCTTTAAGGCGAGCAAATAGAGGACCTTGTCACTGTTGGATCTGGAGCACAACTTGCAATGGACTCTTCTCTCAAGCCAGGGGCCATATCCTGCAATCCTTCTTCAACTATCCTGTATCGCCGGCACCGATAAAGTTCCTCTGGATTATGAAGAGTCCTTACACAACCTCATCAGAGAATGTCGTTTTTTTTTTTTTTCTGGTAATTAAGCATACGGATTATTTAAAATTGGAATAGCATTAAAAGAAATATGAGAAGATTTTTTTATTCTTTATGATATTTCTTCTTTCCCATCTTTGTGGTACAGCTGGGTAACGTCGTCGGTGGGGTGGGGGAAAGGCTGAACCGAAGGATAACACGATTATGAAGCAATTCCGCAAGTAAGCAAACAAGGAATATACACAGCAGTAATCTTTGCACCTCATATTTACACTTCACTAAGGACCTCTTCAACAACGGACGGCAATCCTTTTGTCTATTCAAAAATAGCATTTGCTGGTAATTCACATCTGCAAGACAGCATCAGAATGTTTTAGCGTGTAGCACGAGGAAGCTGTCATCAAACCAATTGACGCAAAATGTGGAGGCATGGAAGAAAATCATGACCACTGGGTGAGAAGTCATGGCTGCTGACGTTTTGAGAAGAAGAAAAAGAATGTTGATATGGTAACAAACTAGACTCGCGGTCAACTGAGAAACAACAGGCGCCTAAGTGACTATAAAGTTACGGTTAAGACCAAAAGCCTGGGTAGTGGCCCTCTATAGACGGAAATCGAGGCTGGGAGATAACCCTGTTACACTCGAGGGTTTCAGCTAACACTGTTACTTAAGGATTGCTTCTTGTGTAGTTATGTGAGAGAATTTCATGGGTTTCTACATTCCTCAAAAGAAGGATACGACTCAATCATGAGTAAGATGCCAAGTAGCTGTTATGATTTGAGTTGAAGACAACACAAACCATGCCCCAAGCCAAATAAGGTGAGAGATCTAAACGTCCATACCAAATAATTGACCGGTCTATATCAGATCAGGAAATTTATACATGCAGGAACCCTTCAAAATTGATATCACCGCGTAAAATGACAACTTTTTAACAGACAAAACTTGTCAAGGCTAGGGCAGCCTTGATTGGATTAGGTGAAACAGGGTTGGATGATGCTACATGTCACAAAATAATGCAAGCATTATGTACAGGAGAAAACAATCTGTCCAGCAATTAAGAACCATATCAGCATAGCAAAATATATCTTCCTTGAGATAAACACTATGCTACTTAAACAAAATGGACCGAATTGGTTACCTGGGTTCGACGGATGGCATGTTCATTCCAAATCCAGGGAAACAACCTAATAGCTTGATTATTCTAAATCAAAAGCCACCGTGATTTATGATGACTTTATCTGAAAACAAGGCTTCCATTCTGCTGCTGCCTCAACTTCTCAATAAGATATTGATAGAAGGATTTCAATGCCCTGATATCATTGCCCTGCCGACAAAGAGTCATTTATGATCAGAGTCCCTACAGATCCGAGGTCGTACAGTACATCTGATCACAACAAAATAATACTCAAATACATTGTATCTTAAAACACAGTATTTTAAAGAAATAAAAAAAGACAAGAGTCAAAGTAAATATTTCCAGTGGCAATCCAGTTGTAGAAATACTTGGATATGGTCATTCCCTACAGGAATGCATCCAGGATGGAACGCAAACTGTGAAACTTATGAAGCATAAAGCTGTAAGATCTCATACCTGAAGCTTATAATAGTATTGTTCTGCTAAATCTTGTGGACAATGTGCAGCCAGGAGGCCTTTTGATACAAAATGATCAGTGAAATCATCACCAAACTTCTCATACATGACCTTTTGAGCTACCACAATTTCCCCAAAAAGAACAAGCTGTAATTATGGAATGACAATCAGTTTGGTAATGGATAAAGTTGGCATTAAATATCATCACACAGATTCTCCACCATACTAGCAGAATGTAGATTTAATAGTTTATCATCTTTTGGTACAAAACAAAGGATTTAGTTACAAGTCCTCAACCATCAACCCTCCAAATAAAACCACGTGGACAAAACGGCACAAAGCAGGGTAAATGAAAGCAGCAGCCCTTTTTACATCCTTTTTTTCTTCCATGATGGAAGGAGCATAATGGAATCTTCACATTTACACTTCAAGCTCTATCATTTAAACTGGTATCTTGAAGCAAAGGTTAAAAGACTAATGTGATCTGGCAGAATGGTCCAGATTTAGAATGTTAGGCCACTAATGGTGGGAGTTGACAAGGGGCTGGATTTTGGACAGGCTTAGTTTGCTCAGCCTAAGGCTCGGTCTACCATGTATCTGAGCAAGCCCAAACCTTCCCAATTGAATTTTCTCCAACATGAATCACCATAGTGCTAGTTTTCCAGCCCAAAAGCAATTTAGTTTTTTCTCCAAAACAGAACAAGGCGAAGACCACCAAGGTTCTCACATAAACTCAGTGATGTAGCCAGCTGCTGAGAGATTTTTTTGGCTTCTCATAAACTTCAATCAAAATCAGAGAAGTCCATTGTAAGTCTGAAAATGCCTTCCTCGTTGAACTTACATAATACATTTATGAAGACCTAATTACAATTTTAGAGGATTTTAGAAAATACCTAAAAACAGATCTAGTTTCTTTTGGATTTTTAGTTCTTTAGATTAGGTGTTTTCAGAAAATACACTGATTTCTCTTATCCTTCTCATTTTTTAATAAGATTTTTTGGTGTCTTATTCTTTAGTGTTACTTGGACACTCCATTTTTAAGATGTCTAGATACAATACGGCGCCATGACACAGCTGGATGCTCCACTTTTTGAAATGTCTTGTTGGTGTCAACAAAAAGTGTCTAACACTTTGCACTTTTTATAAAGTGTTATGCAAGAGACTCTTAGTTTTATGTGCTGGATACTTTCAATAGAGTATCATTAAGTATTATCGAACACTGCCAACGAATGAATGAATGTTGGATGCTGCCCCATGTCCAGATTTTTGGAGGTTGCCATGTCAAACACTTGAGGACACCAAGAGACTTGGCACCCATGCCAAGTGTCTTGGCGAAACTAAGTGAGATTATGGAGAGATTTGAAAGATACTGTGTTATCTTTCTATATTTTATTGCATTTGCATTACAGGAATGCATCTACTCTCAAAGCATTATAGGAATTCATCCTAATGTGGGCTAATTAGACAGCCTGACCTGATGATGTCATGTGGAAAGGTTAGATGTTAGCATGGTGGGAGAAATCTATGATCTGAGCTCCCATTGGTCAATTCTGGTCTAATACTTCCTAACTAACCGGACCCTATCAAGAAAATAGTTAACCAACTCCAATTAGGGTTAAACCTCCTCCAAGATCAAGACTCAATCAAGAGCCATTCCTTCCAAAGGATCCAGCTCATGATAAACCACCTCCAGACATCCATAAAAGCAGACCAAGATCCCAGCTAAGGTAACTTTTCTAATTCCACTTATTTTTCTTCCTGCATAAGCCTTAGTGTCTTCTGAAAAGACTCCATGGATATTCTTGATTTCCTAGGTCCTCATCACTGGCTTGAGTGTTGGAGGGTTCCCTCGGAGGAATCTCCAAGGCCTCTAACACTTCTTTCTTTGAACACAGGTTATCAAGAAAAGGGGCAGGTGGCGGTTCTTCAGGCTGAGGAGTTCTACTAGATTGTTGCAAAACAAATTTCATCTGTTCGTGTAAAGAATAGAAAAAAGCATCAACATATTCTCATGAAAGACTTGCCTCTAAAGCTATCTATCATGAGCATATTTGGAGTCAGATGAAAGGATAGCATGGTTTCTTTCTCTTTCCTCCTTAAATGACCGTCTACTTCATCCATAAAGCTCTCTTGTTTTATTTCTTCTCTGAACCTACATTCACATAACCAGCTGCCTGCACAATTTTGTATCCCTCTGGTCTTCATAGCCAGCAAAGCCAGTAATTACAATTAATAAACATTTCCATAAACTTTAGATCGACTCTGCATTGAAATCCTTGGCATCTTCTCTTAAATACCTCCATACCCTCTCATTTCATTTTCTGGATAATCAGTTGCCACATTGGGTTCTTCTTTCCATTACAGAAATGTGGAAATAGGCATCAGTGCCAATCCCCTTCTTCTATAGAAACTTAAGCCATCAACCCCTTGCTTTTTCAAACTGCACAAAGATTAGGAATATTATATTGCTAGTCATTACCCATTTTAAATGTTGCTGTCCCACAGATTTTCTAGAAAGCAAGCACTCTGTCCTCCTTGTCAGTTCCTTCATCAAACTCTAGTCCTAAAATCTATATCACTCAGCTCTCACCTCAAACACAAATTAACCTAGAAATTGCCAAAATAATATGTTGTACCTTGTTCCTATGAATCATAAATTAGGCAAGCATGCCTTCTCTTTAATTATAATATTTCATATAAAATACTAAGGTTGCATCATCTGATTTTAAATGTAATTCAATATGCACAAGCCATGATATTAAAAAAAAATGTCAAATAAAACTTTCAGTGATAGGTAACATGATGCAATCAACAACATTTAAAAGGAGATGAGCTCACGGAAGAATTTACACTATTTGCATCATGAAAATCAAATGACTTGTCAAGCACACTGTAAAGACAGCAGTTGGTTGCAAAAGTCTCAATAATAAATCTTCGGAAACCTGGAACCTGTGGAAGGTGGAGGGGGAAGATAAAAACTTAGAATCAATCAAATGTGAGCGCATGAGAATGAGAGAGAGTACCTTATCTTCACCACTATATCTGGTGCACCAGTCTTTAATAAGCCTAACAAAGATTTGTACACATTGCTGATATCCACAAATGACAAAAAACATTAGTTTTCTCATGCTAACTAGTCAAATCAGGAAAGAAATATCGAATGAATCTTGAACTTGGAAAGCCAGTACCAAGACTAACTATTATGCTAACCTTCCTTATAAGTACATCCTTGTGACTGCAAGACCTTAACAAAAGCATATGCATTATAGCTTCCATAAACCCCATGCTCTTTTGGGCAAGGAAAACAGAAGATAGATCATGGGTTGCCAGGACATGAAGAAACGTACAAAATGTTCGTTCAAGTTCTTGCAGCTCATGAGCTTCCTGCTAGATTCACAAGGGGAAGGGAATCAGGTATGCAACCGATGATAATTTAACTATTCCAAAAAGCAATATTTTGTTAACATCCGGATTCCATTTCCCTCAAATAAAAAACATCCAGATTCCATATGCAGTTTAAATGCTAATGGCTTTATAATGACTAAATCTTCAGCATAAAGACTACATTTAACTTCTTTAACTAAAGGACACCAATATATGATAAGAATCAAGAAGATAACAAAAAGTAAAATTCTCAAACATGCACTAAAGGAATTAAACATGCAATGAAAGAACAAAAAGCAAAGAAAGATAACTAAGAAATTAAGCAACCACAGGAAGAACGAGAGATAAATTGACCACATAAAGTTTGGAACATCTATGTGCAGAATGGTATTGACTATCATGGACGGCCTGAACACACACATCTACATGGTAATTGCAACCATTATTTTACTTGTACGGTGTATATTAACCAATTTTGAGTCAGACTCACACACAAACCCTCTAACATATTCCATTCATCAGCATGCTCAAGACTCTCTGTATTGATAATTTTTTTAATGCATTTGATGCACATCAAAATCCCCTTTTATCATTTAATCATTATCTAAATCACCACTAGAGAGTTGGTTTGCTGGAACAGGAATTGGCTATCTGTTTTTTCATGCCAGCTCATTCCAGTGTTGGTAATTTATATGGGATTCCCATAAAAAGAGGTGAAACCATGCAACATTAACACAGGGGGCTTGGATACCATTACCTAGGTGTTGGATAAAGATACAGGTATTTTACTATATTAATAACATATTAGTATATTATATTAATTCTAGTATAATAGTATATTCTAATATTGTCACATTCATTAAAAACAACTAATTATCTGAGTAGTAATAATTAACATATATTAAAACTTGTGATAATAATTTATAATATATTTGCACAAACAGAACATATCATATTATTATATTTTAATGTATTATATTTTACAAATTTATTTTTCACATAATAATATTATGTAATAGTATATAATTATTAATGTCGCATAACATTAACATATATTATCAAATATATATAATCATAACAATTACCTAGGATTCAAGACATGGTCATATGTTATATTTTTTTAATATTATGACACATTATAAATAACTCTGTATATGTATAAAGTTTTTATGTATAGCCGGTATCAAGCCTAAATAAAGAAGAGGATTGTAGTAAGTTAACAGCCGATGTAAAACTATAGTCATATTCTATGAATATAAAGGTTCAAACTGACCAA
This sequence comes from Metroxylon sagu, assembly GCA_017589505.3. NCBI lineage: Eukaryota > Viridiplantae > Streptophyta > Magnoliopsida > Arecales > Arecaceae > Metroxylon > Metroxylon sagu. The sequence goes on along the minus strand of JACVBY030000447.1, from coordinate 443,497 downwards.
AATGAAAAAAAAAAAAGATTTATACCGATTCCAACAAGTTTGAGATTAAGACTTTGCTGTTATTGTTGTTGTATTATGACATATCATAGTTACTTGATATAATTAAATATTATATTTATCGGTACCACATACAAAATGTTTTAATATAATATAATGACCTTAGGAACGTGTTATTATATAGCTCTATTAAAAATTTCTGCTACAATATCATAACATATATAGAGTATATGACTATTACATTGGTCTTATTAGTAACTTTATTTTATTAGACCATATTATAATAATTATATAATATACTTAAGCAAACAAAAATATATTATATAACATTATAAGATAATGGTATAATGCATTATATTTTTTACAATATACTATTTATCATATATCAATAATGTTACACTTAATATTATTTAAAACATGAACATTACATAATATAAATTATATATCAATAATGTTACACTTAATATTATTTAAAACATGAACATTATATAATATAAATTCACCAAATATTTATTTTGTTATCATACTTTAATAATTATATATTACACAAATGCCCCCTCTTGGGTACCATTCGCTAAGCCTTAGGCAGCATGGGAGGGAGTATAAGCTGCCTTATTCTAGTTTCACACCGTTGGACTTGATCTTGAAGGTGATTTTGTAGTGGTGGGCAAATGGCTTCGCACATCCGAGCCATGGTAGAGTAAACTGCACCCTTGACTAAATGACCTTTTCCTTTTACGTTGATAGCTACATTCCTAACAATCAAAGATATAATCCTACAAAATTTACCAACAAGCAAACATATGGAAACCCACTCAAGAAGCTTCTTCAATGCTCCATCTTCAAATAGGATGGCCAAGGGCAAATTCAGTTTTCTTCAAAAGGGGTAGCTGAAAATGTGTTTTTTTCAATAATAAAATTTTAAGATTCCTGAACAAAAAGCTCTATATGCAATGAATGGTTATTCTAATTATATATTTAGAAAAATCTACATTCAGCTTTACCTAATAAATGATAAGATTATTTATCTACATGTACGAAAAGGTTTAAAAAATTATAAATAGTAAAAAATCATATAGAACATGTGTAAAAAGGAAAGTGGATAATATATTTCCATTTAGATGATTCAAACTCAAAAGGCAATAAAGAAATATAGGATTTCATAGAAAAGAATTTGAAAATAATTCAGCAATTATAACTTTTAAGTCAAGAAAAGAAACATATAAGAGAGGGGCAGAAAGAGAACAATGTTTTTAAAAGCGTTAGACGCATTTAAGCGCAAAGAGCTTTTAAAGCCTAGGCACAAGATACAAAGTGCAGGCGCATGCTTAAATAAAGTAAGATGCACATTTTTGAAATAAATAATAAAATAATTTATATAAGCAAGTTTTATAACATATAATAGAAAAGCTAAAAAATCACACTAATAATATATTTAGCCTATTAGCTCAATAAAAAGCCTCCTCTTTTCAGCTGAAATATATAGTCCCTTAACGTCTTTCCTCCTGTTTCTTAGGTGATAATATAATTTTTACTGTTCCATCTCTTTGTCTTCCCATTTTTAGCTTTTTACAAGATAAAAAAAAATTATATATGGGATAGTGCATCATAAAGTCAACATAATCTAATAAATATGATAGACTTAGAAAAATATTACAAATGCAGCTTGTGAAGAAAGTTACGCTTTTCTTGCATTTCAAATGAGAACAAAATATATGCTTTTTTCATCTCGTGTGCCTATATGAAGACTCGTCGCTTAGGGTATAAGAAGCATCAACCCTTGGCACCTTGTGCTAAGGTGCACCTCAGGGTATAAAAAGCATCTAACCCTCAGCATCTTATGCCTTTGACAACAGAGAGAGAGAGAGAGAGAGAGAGAGAGAGAGAGAGAGAGAGCAAGACTATGATTTCTAGTAAATTTCATTATTGAAAACCAAAGCCTATGATGCAAAAGAATTAAGGACTTTAAGAGTTTTAAGAGATTAAAGCTTCGTAGCCCAAAAGAATGAATAGGCTTCCCTACCTTTGTACAGGAAATCAAAACTCAACAAAGCTATATGGTAAATATCATATCAAGACATAAGAAAAGAAGCCACAAAGCTGAAGAAACATAACTATTCAACACTGACCCACGAATCCCTCAGGTTTTCTTCTTTTCTTTTATAATTTCATGATGCAAAGTCAAGTTTTTATGTAGAGTTACCTATTATTTTCTAAAAAGCTTTCTAACCATGTCTATATTGTCATCCAGCAGGCTGTTCGCAGCTTTATTGGGTTTTAAAAACAAGCCGAGTCAAACAAACTTCCCAAAAGAAGTTCCCACTCAGGATTAATTTCCCTCTTTACTGAATAGATGTCCAACAATAACTCTTAACAGGATAACTCACTTAAAAGAAAAAGGATAGGATAAATAGTAAATACTAGATCTAGACTGGATGGATGTCAGTCTCATTTGTTTGGATAATAAATGGTTGTTTAAGACTGGAAGATAACAAAATAGGAAACATATAACAAGGCTATAGACTTCTCATAAAATCAGTGATAATCACACGTGGCAATATCCCCCTTGGATCCACAAGAGATGATGGCATTATTGTGATCCGTTTATATTTACATCATTTCAGCTTAAGTATTTACCATGTCCTTCTTCACATTTTCTAATCCTGAAGATTAAAATATCCAATTATTTGCAGATAGTGAATGTTCCATGGCACACAGTTAGAGATACAAGACACCTTTCTTTCATGATGAGATGCAGGCATGGCATTGGGATGAGTTGTGGCAACCATATGTTTGTAGACTTCTATAGTTTGAGGAAGATGGTGCCAGTTCTTGAAACCATGAAAAGGTTACCAAGGAGAAAACCTCCCTAACCACCTAGGTACAAAGGATAGTTGGCATGAAATTCTAGAAACAATGATGATATGAGCAGAAAAAGGTAGTGACTTACTTGGGATACACTAATAAATATATCTAGTCATCAGAATAGCAGCATTATTCTTGATGTCTAAAAGTTAAAGATTTGGTACGTAATGCATTTACCTCAGCCAGCAAATTTTATCCCATCCATATAATGAGACTAACATAATGGAGCAATTCATAAAAAGTTGTAAACATTGTACCCCGGCTCTCAACCAAGGATTAAAAGTGTTGGATGTCTTGTCATGCTGATTACATGCCAGCATAGTAAAATATCATTCAGTACCATATGGCGCTCACATGCTTGGTCACATACCAAGACCCAATTGAATAAGCAGGTTAAAATGTCGGTCCATGAAAACTGACTCAGACCAACACAGATTGATATGGATGACAAAGTGGTACTATACATCTTTGTTATGCCCCTATTTTGCCAGCATAGAACCATATACCATATGGCACAAACCAGTCAGAGAGGCCTACCATGAAAATCTTTAAGGTTAGCTGGCAGGTGGAAAGACCCAACCTGTCAGCTTTGCAATTTGAATTCATGCAACCAATGGGTTAGGATGTGAATGGGTAGGACTCTGGTCCGATGATGCTAGGTACACCATTGGACCCAATAAGACAGATCGTATATCCAGACCCAAATCTGAACCAAACAAGAAATCAGATTCGAACCCGATTAATATTCGAATTTGAGGTCAGGTTCAACTTTGATATCAGTGTTGTTCAGGCCCATATGATGACTTGATGTTATTCCTTTGCCTACTATCATGTTTCATCATTTTCCTTCTATTCTCATCCTGACACTCAACAACTAACATAACATTTAGCAATTTCTTGTTTTAAATGACTACTTGACAACATATTGCAAGTAAGGGAATCTGGTATACATACCCTTGCAAACATGGGATATTACATATTTTACCCCTCTAAAATCACTATTTGCAAACTTGTAACTCAGGTTAACCATCTTTTCCATAAAGAAAAATATTTATATTAACTTAAATTGAAGGAAATGATTCAGCAGATCAGGTTAAAATTATGGTCTTGATGACCCTTATAGCCTAAAGATAGACTTACTGGGTCTAGGGGCTCATGGAGGGCAGAAATGATGCCTGAAAACGTAATAGTTTGACTTGTATGGAGAAATAACATGTAAGTATTCGATTTATTCATTTGATGGCCTTTTAGATTCTACAGCTAGGTTTTAATTCTTCATTGGGTTTGGGTTTGGGTTTGGGTTTGGCTATATCCTGTCATCCTGGCAGAGTATCCTGATAACCTGGATATATTGTATGAAAAGTTATATATGCATGTGCCTGTACCATCTCGCCATCTGTGAGTTCCTTTACCACAAATATGCCTGAGTTCCTATGATTGTGAAATTCCAAATCTGCTGCTGCTTTGTAGTGAAAAAAAGGCATTAAAGTTTTGAAACAGAACAACAAACAGCTAAATGAAACAAAATTGTAGAGTTGCACTGAAAGATAGTTCATCAACTAATGATGTCCTACTTGAAAATAAATTGTGATTTCCACCATGATAAACTGTGAATAAACAGAAATACCTCTGTATTGCTGCCAGGACCCAAAGAAATTGCATCTCTTGGGAGGATAGCAAATAATCTACTCACTATAGCAGGAAATATCTCCTCTAGCATGCCTGACATGGCACTACTGAATTTGCATATCAGTTGATTGATTAGTACAAGAAAATTCACCATTTCCTTGGGCTGAAATTATCAAAAACTCACATAGTCATAATAAGGCAGTATTGACAACATCCACATGAACATTACTATAAGAAATGCAGCACTGACATGTCAATAGAATCAGGCAAACAAGATCACAAGGTCAAAAATTTCAACAAAAAGAAAACTAGCACACCATCTTTCAAGACATAGATAGGAATCTAAAAGTAAACTTCATCACTTAAAAGTCTAAAACCAAAGCTGTTAGTAGAATTTGTGATATGAAGTAAGTAAGTCTCATTTAACATCCCTTGGGTACATGCTCCACTTCCTTGCAACTCCCTCCAAGGCTATACAAACTTGATGTTATTGAGGAATCCACAAAGGGCAGCTTTTTTAATTCACTAGGAATTGTATAGATAACCATCCTCAGGTATCTCAGGTACCATTTTAATGATTAAAATTCTGTTCAAGAATGATGAGAAGGTAATGCTTGAAAAGAAATCAAAACATGCCAAAAAAATCTTATAGGAATCGATTTGAATGAAAATGATTGTAAAAAGTATGGCACAGCTAGCTTAAGAAAAGTTAGATTTCAGATCAGAAAAGATAGGCTGGATAAGTTAGAGAGGTTAAAGAGGATCTTTGTCTCTTAGAACAAAACAAAAAATAAATAGCAATAACTGAATCCAACTCTGTTTTACCATTCTAAGAATCATAAGAAGTTAAGAACTGATCAAAGCAGAAAATATCGTCCGTTCTGGATTGATGATGTGCATTAGATAACTAACAATGTTCATCACCGCATTTTACAATTTTATGCTCCACACAGGTCATTCTTATCATAAAGTTCCTATATTTAACAGGTAAACTATTCCACCAGTTAGCAACGAGAATGTCTAACATTTTCTCTGATGGTATCAAATCCAACTCCATCTCTGCTTCACTCTAATATAAACAGGTGGTAGGTCCTAGTCTGCATGGGCAATAGAAAGCAAAATAGATTATCAAAATAGAGAGTACCTTTGAATTTAAAATTTTCCAAAGCAAAAACCCACAGTCAATAACCTATCATCAACTAAATCCAATGAAGACTTTCAATTAAACAAGACAAGAAAAATCCCTAAATATTAGTTTCTAGAGGTTGTCTATGGCTCAATTTATTAAAATTGCTTAGCTGAAAAAGAAAGTAAATCTGGAAATCATTAAAGTAAGTACTTTGGCTTTTCTTAGAATCTAATTCTGAAAACTGGTCATAAAGCACAAAAAAGGGGCTAAAATGGACTTCTAATAAAAGAAAACCCTCACCCCACCTATAAAATTAAAAAACAACAAAAAGAAACCAACTCTTGTTTAAGTCAATTTCAAAATTTATCTTAGCCCATAGTACCAAAAAGATTCCTAAAATCTTACATAATTTAGATTGTTTCATTGTACCATCCAGATGAAGCCATTCTACTAGATAAACCTCATCTAATCCAAATCATATGATGATTCTATACTATCAAACTTAGAGAATTTAAATAAGTACAAGTCGTAAACAAAGTCCCAACAACTGAAACAAGTACAATTAGAAAACAATTTTCTAAATGCCCCACCCTGCTGCTAACTCCCATAAACCAACCTACTCAATTTATGTTAGTCCCTCCATCCAAAAGAGTCTAGTCCTTCAAACTATTGGCATTTGACTTTTTTTTCTTTTGACATTTTTTTGGGTAGCCAGAAAACAAATCTCAAGATTTCTCAATTCATCATTTTCCATTATGAATAACCGGGCTACCATTTGACCATATAAAGTTTGCTAATGGAAACCAATTTCATGGTCATCAAAAGCAAATACAGGTAAACTAATAAACTGAACCAAAACTAAACCGAATTGCTTGGTTTGGTTTGGTCCTGTTTACTAGAATAGTCGGTTAGTTTCAATTTTAAGAAACTGATTCAAATCAATTTGATTCCAAAAATATCTTTAAACCGATCCAACCCATGCACACCCCTAATTTCTAGTGCAATTTTTTTAAAGTTATAGGGAACCTCGATCAATATGAGCTCAGCATACCATCCACACACGGTCAGTCATTCGGAAAGCCTCAAGTAAACTCTTGAACACGATTTATAATGCTTCACCATTGACAAGCCTCAACAATGGTCAACGTGGTTAGCATGGTCCAAATACTGGTACAACACATTTTATCATACAGGTGCCAAAATGACCTGTTCCGGGGGTTTCAATGATTGCCATTCTAGAATACCAGGATATCAATTTGGCACCACCAAAGTCAATGAGCTCAATATTCATTTGTAGCAATGAGCTTCCCTCCTTAAGTCACTCAAATAAAACCTAGTGGAGGCACAAAACAGTATGTGTCAGAAATATGATAAGCATCATCATCACAATGTTCACTTCCAGGTCAGTGATCATGTCTATCATAAACTGCAACCTTATTGGCAGACCAAAATTGCTCATTGACACAATCAGAGGTTGGCTTCTTGTTACTTTGGTCCTTTCAAAATCATTAAGAAAGTTGGACCAATATCCTACAAATTGGAACTTCTCCTGGCGAAAGCAAAATACACACCATATTTCATGTGTCTCAGCTTATGGCTAGAGTTGGTGCTCCTGCTGTCATCATGTCCCCATTACCAAATATAACCAATGATGGCATACTTTCCCCTTCTCAGGCAACTCTCGATTATGGTTGGCAGAAATGTGGCATGAAATTTATGACTGAAACCCTTGTTCAATGGAAAAACTTGCCTCCTGAAGATGCAACTTGGGAAGATGTCGATGTTCTTCAAACATGTTTTCCAAAGTTGAACCTTGCGGGTAAAGCTCATCTCAAATGGGGGGAATAATTGCTAACATCCTTTGTGCCTTCTGTTTGTAGCTACTGTGAAGTTCAATTATGTAGCAAGTGGGTAGAAGTGGATTAGGTTGGGCCATGTGTAGGGCAGTTAGTGTTGTAGCTTCAGTCAAAGATGGTTGATAGAGGCTGCAAATAAGAAGGTTAGTGGCAGTTGAGTCAAGAGTTTAAATGGTTGTAATATGTATAAGTTAGTGGTCCTAATAGAGTTTCATTCAACTACTTGAATACATACCAGATTGCACCTTGATTATCTTCTACCAATTATAAGACAAATGATGCATCCAACATAATATCAAGGCACAATAAAGCTCAAATGTTTAATGTGATACCAACGCTAGGTAGTATATCCTTAGCTGACTTTGAGAATAAATGGTACATTTAATATAATACTAAGACTAGGGCTAGAAGTTGGCCAGGCAAGGCACGCCCTAGGCCGAGCCTAGCCCAAAATTTTTTTTGGGGCTTTAGGCCAAGATCAAATATTTTAGAAATCTGGCCCGAGGCCAACCCAAGCCCAGGCCCAGCCCAAAACCCAACCAAGCTGACCCTCAACAATCTATTTAAATCAAAAATTGGGCTAACAAAGTCAATTTCTGTTTTTAAGTATTTGCACAAAAACAAGCAATATTTAAAATAATTATACCTAATCACTCTAAAAAATTTGCTATAATATGGAGATCTATTCTCAAACAATGGACAAGAAATTCAGCATAAAATTGAAAAGGCCCGCCACATTTTCAGATTTTGGGATTGCATTCGGGTCAGATTCGGGCCTAAACAAGCTTTCTTTGGGTTTTGAACATCAGGCCAAGTCTAGGTCGGGCCGAGCTCCGTCTGAAATTTTTTTGAGCTCTAATTTTAAATCCAAACCCAACCCAAATTAATTGGGGCCTAGCTCATGGCCTAGCTCAAAGTTGGGCCAGCCTGATGGGCCTTAGGCCAACCCAAGCCCACTTCTAGCCCTAACTCAAACAAGTTGCACTTCTAACATTCTTTAAGATGCAGACTCATAGATAGGCGAATCAATAAGATTAAGGGCATCACTAAACTCCCAATTTATGCATACTGAAAAACATTCATTACTTGAAGAAAGTTAATTTTATTTGTGCACTTACACTTTTCTGCTAATTTAATCCACTTGCAAGTTTATTGAAATGAACTACACTATGTTAGCCTTTCTAAAGCCTTTTTAATAAAGCCTTTATACTGAATTACAAAGTCACAACACAAATTATAATGGTTATAAACATCAGCTTCAAAAATTAAATTCCACTGGAAATCATAAGCTTATGCAAACAAGAACAACTAGATAAGGGCTGTTATAAACCTCTGAAATTTTTAAAAAACATCAACATCAATGGTTTCTCTGCTGATGACATCAACAGTGCTGGAATCAAAGTGGACCTGCCAAATATTTATGCAACCCTTGACAAAATTGCCTTGTGGCTGAAACTGTCACTTGCTATGAGGGGGTAAACAAAGGTGCTCAGATGGATCTAAGGAACACTATTTTGGAGGCACACTGTGCAGAGCTGGCTCATTTTCTAAAGAAATAAGACAGTTCCACCTGTTTTCAAAACTGAAATCACCTGAAATTATAGAATATTTTGTAATCTCCCTTCTTCCTAGGAATTGCAGTTGTGAAGTTGACTAGCTTGCCAATAGGTCCATTACATTAGATCTCATAAACTTCGGTAGAGAGAGAAAATGGTGTGCTAGGTCAAATTTTGGCTCGCAATAGTGTAACTTTGGTGGCTTGATTTAGTTTTCTAGTTCCACCTTATGGCTTTTCTCTTCATCAACAGAAAAAAAAAAAAAAAAAGGATTGTAACAAAATTAATCAGATGATAAAAACAGAAACTTCATAACAGATCTCTCAAGCTCTATCTTCAATACCCTTGTGCAAGGCATGGAATGAGTGAAGTCAAAGAATACAGCCACACATGAAAATAACACAAGATACAGAGGCCATAAATTTGGAAAAGATATCAATAGTATAAGAAATGTTCATATGTATCTGGCTTGTAAAGATACCCAAAAAAACAAAGAGAACAGAATTAAAAGAACAAGAAATTAAAAGGTGCAACACCTCACTCTCTGAGAGCAATTGCATTAATGCAACTGGGAGGCAAGGAAATACAGATGCTCCTAAAATGTCAACCATGCGATGAAGATAAGATGTAACCTGGCATTAGTTTTGTAATTTATTGTTAGCTTAAGTACTTCCACAGGATTGGGGGGGCGGGGGGTGGTGAGGCTGACATAAATAAATTAAAAGAGGAGCACACGTTTTACCTTATTTCTCAAAGGCTTGATATTTGGAAACATGACAAGGATTTGGAGGAGAACATCCAACATCTGATATTCCAGAAGGCCAAAAATTAGAACTTCAGATATCTTATATAAGCAAGCGACTAAACAAGATGCAGGCTTTTCATCCAGCTTCAACAATGCTAAAGCATGATGAGCTCTTCTATATCACTGATTTGAATACATAACCTGAGTCGTGCACTTACCTGAATCAACCATACAACAGAATATATAATCATAAACGAAGACTGAAATACTAGCAAGAAAAGTCCACAAACAAAAGCCCAGACTTGCCTGCTTGAACGTGATGCCAATTGCTGGACGAATAGCTGTGACAAGTCGTTCACTGAAGCCCTGAATCACAAGCCGGCACAAACAAGATTTCACAAGGTTTTGCCTTTAACATATAGTAATGTACAATTGCTGAAAACTGCAATTTTGCTACCAATCAAAATTTGTGAAAAGTCATTTTGCCTTAGACACCAATGTAAAAGCATCTCATCAAAAATTCATAAAGCAGCCAGTTGAGAGTTCAGCACAAGTTCAAACCTTGCTGAGAGCATTTATGGCCATTACAGTTTGTTGAATGCCAACAACTTTTGGTGAAGAATCTTCTAACTTATTTACTTTAGCATCTGAGAGAAATGACTCAACCTAAATTCAAGAATACAACTTATTCACTACAAAATGATGCCATGCAAATCATTCAAGCTCAATTGAAAAAGATCTACCAAATCCAAAGAAAATGAATCATCTCAAACTCCGTCCTCACTTGTTGACACAGAGGAGTGAGCAATGCTGCCAGGTACTCAGATTGCTTTTCTGAAGAGACACTTTCCATGCCAATCAGTAATCCAATTGCCTAAAAGCCAAAAAAACATTTTTAGTATACAGCATGGTAAGATTTCACACGGACAAAGAGAGAGCCCAAAGAAATTATGAACATCCTTCAAACTAAAAACCAACTAATACCTCAAATGTGTGACTACCATCTTCAGAAGCATAATATGTCAGTTCTTCATTAGTCCAATCAAACCTTGTGAACCGAGATACTATATCTTGTAGACTCTGAACACTCAATAAAAAATATGAAGCGACCGAAAACCTAATACTCATGATCAAACATAGCAGAAAAAAAATTACAGAGCAAAAAATGTAAATACCTGCAAAATTTCATCAAGAAATGGCACAAGTTGTGATTTCAGTAACTTCACAGTCCTCATAAATAGATAACTAGCCCGTTGACAAACATTTGGATTTGGATGGTGCATTCCTCTGCTATCCAGAAAGGCAGCCAGCACATAAGGTATGTACTGAGTATTCTCTTGCACAAATTTCATGTACCTTGTGATTGTCTCCAAGTAAATCAGTGCCACAATCCGATGTGAATGGCATGAGAAATGTGCTGATAGAAGTGTTGGGATCAACTCCCTTAATAGCCCACTACCAGTCCTTATCCCTTCTTCACTTATCGTCTCACCCAAGCAGTAAAACAAAGAAAGTGCAACTTCTGCTTCCTCTACATTCATCTGTGATGAAGAGAGTGTGTCTGCCAGCAAGCTCCTTATGAATTGCTGTGTAAGATCTGGTAGCACACGACACACAGCACGAAACAACAAAAGCATATCCTTTCGGCGCTCCGCCGCATTGTCTTCCACTTTCCTACCAATCTTATCGGGCAGATCAAGATTAGTCCTATATCCAGGATCATAACATATCTCTATGCGAATCAACTCCAGTATCTGACCAATATAAGCCAGTTGTTTTTCAGAAGGTGACTTCATCAGAGAGACATAATCCGACAAGAAATCAACAGCATGACCTGAGTCCTCTTCATCACAGTTCTGAATCACAAAAAACACTGATGGCAAAGCTTCCTCCAAGAGCTGCATAGAGACCCCCTCCGCATCCTCTGAACCCAGCCTCTTATAACAATCTAGGGCCTCAGCAGCATACCCAGTGATCAAAGCTGCAAGCTTTGAGATAAGATCAGACTCTCCATCCCCTATACTGGCGACAAGACCAAAAACCCGGGTCAAATAGAGTGTACGGAGTAAAGCAAGCTTTTGGCGGGGCTCCATTCGCTTGGATAGAATGGCAAGCACACAGCCAGCAGCAGAAGCCCTCAGCGGCACAGCGAAGCTAGGGGTGAGGATGAGCTCAAAGAGGAGGGGAATGAAGGCATCATTCGCAACAAGGCCAATGTCAATCCAAGAAATGTACCTTCTCATGGTATCAAGGACCTCAGCAGCGAGCTCAGGATCACAAGAGCGATAAAGCGAGATGAGATCGAACCAGGCACTAGCAATCTGGGGGACAACCTCGCCCCGCATGGCATCCTTGACCCGGGCGGCAGCGGCGACGGCCTCAGGCGAGCGGGGATAGTCCAGACTGAGGAGATCATCATCCAGGGCCGTGAGGAGGCGGGAGAACATGTCGACGGCCTGCGGGCCATCGGCGAGGCGGGGGAGGAGGTCGAGAAAGGGGGAGGGCAGCCAGGAGGCGGGGTAGTGGTGGCGGACGAGGGCGGCGAGGGCCTGGGCGAGCTTGTTCTTGAGGAAGGGAGGAGCGCAGGAGGAGAGGACGGGGGAGGAGGGGGAGGAGGCGAGGGAGACGAGGGAGGAGTGGAGAAGGGGGAGGTCGGCAGCGGGGAGGAGGGGGAGTGCGTCGTGGAGGGATTGGAGGCACCAGAAGCGAACGGGGGGGAGGGCGGTGCGGTGGAGGAGGTCGACGGCGAGGCGGAGGAGGGCGGCGGGGTCCCGGCGGGCGGCGCCACAGAAGGCGAGGGCCTGGGACTTGAGGGCGGGGTCGGCGCCGGGGTCGAAGACGAGGAGGATCGCCCTCTCGAGGTCGTCGGCCATGGCAGATAGGATCGAAGCGAAGCCTCTGGAGCAAAACCCTAGAGATGGAAGGGGGGAGGAGGAGGCGGCATCTTGAGCTTGGTTGAGTTCTCGGGGGCCGCGTTGGAACTGGGAGCTTACAAAGGGAAGTGCGGAAAACGGGGCGGACGAGGGAGAAAGGATTTCGCGAACGAATAGCAGGGGGTTTGATCGTTTAGTCGATGAGGGTGCGGTGAAGGTGGCGGGAGAAGGTTGACTACGGGTGAATAAATCAGTGGAAAAGGCGATAGCTTGGGGAGGGGCCGAGAAATGTAAATGATACGAATGAGTGAATGCTCTTCGCGTTATGAACCAAGATATTCTTTAGACTAAATGAAATCTTTGGGCAGCATTTTTGTTTCCGTTGCAAGGCAGAAAATATTCTTGATTGAAAATATATATATATATATATATATATATATATAATAAATAAATAAATAATTTAATATAAAAAATAACTTTTGATTGAGAAAAAATATTTTTGATTAAAAAATAATTTGATCAACTAAAAGAATTTAATCAACTAGAAAATAATAATAATTTGATCTGCTTTAAAATATTAGAAAAAAAAAGTGCTAACAAAAATTAATCTTTCTAATTGAAAAAATATTTTAATAAAAAAAATAAAAAAGAACCAGCTAAAAATAATAATAATTTGGTTAAAAAGTTTCAAACCGGCAAAAAAATGTTTTCTATGAAAAAAAAAGCTAAAAAAATTAATAGTTTGATATAAAAAATAATTTTTAATTAAAAAATATTTTTTATAAAAAAAGAATCGGATAAAGATAATTAATAGTTTGATCAGTTAAAAAAAATTAAACTGGTTAAAAAAATAAATCAATTAAAAAATTAATAATTTAATATAAAAAATACTTTTAATTAAAAATATTCGACATTCATTGGTTATAAAGAAATAGTGTTGCCATCCCATAAAGATTTTTTCAAAAAAGAGGGGAAGCAATAATAGTGTATAAGTTCTATGCGTGCTGCTTCAGCTTTTATATATAATTTTAGGCAGAGCTGTTATTTAAAAATATATATATATATATATATATATATTAATTATTTTATCAAAATAATCTGATAAAAATGTTTTTTCAAATTAAATTTGAAAATTTAAGCTGCTTTTACGTAACTTGAGATAAAGTTAAGATTAATATTGGAGATTTAAAGATAAAAAGTTCATTTTTATTTTTACTATAAAAACTTCAGGTAAACTTGATTTTATTGATTATAACCAGACAAAAATTACAATAACATATCCTTGAAGCAGATGCAACCTTGAAGGCATAATTTCGTTATTTTCATTTTTTTTTAATCCTTAAGCAGATGCAACCCAAGCAAGGATTCCCTTCGGTTGAGAATAAAACTAGGGAGAACCGGCCTCATAGCACAGTGGTTTAAAATACTATTAGCCTATGGTCTCTTGAACCCATCTTTGATCCAAGTCAAGCGCTACGTAGAACTTGAGTCTGGCCAAGGTAGGATCCAGGTTCAACCAAGTTAGCACGCTTCCATCATACATTTGAATCTCCTGAGGTTAATAAGATGTAGATATCTAGCTAAGCTAATTGGCAGAGGTTATAAGCTTGCATGGTTGCATGGGCCTACCATCATAGTCTTAAGGTTTAGCAACAATACATTGATTGCTGAAATGTATGTTAGAAACCTTAGAGGATTGTTCGATCTACTCTATGTTTGAACTAGAGTACACAACCAGTAGAGGGCAATCAAATAAAGATTTGCTTGTTCTAAATAAAATAAGTTTGATAATGATTAGCAGCCCTCTCCACATATATATACTCATTGAACTCAAAGTCCATTTTTAAGCCTGCAAAGGGATAGACTTGACCCATGATCTCATCTACTCCCAACATGATCAGATCTGATCCGATCCATATTTAAAGATGCATGGGTTATATTAGATTTGAAGATTGGTTTCAATTTAAATTCTAGATTAGATCGGAATCTTTAATTTTTTTGACATGATCCATATATTATTCGGTTCTAATATAATTTAGATCGATAGAAAATAAGTCAGAATCCAATTCAATCCAACTCGTAAATCTTAATTATATCAATATTATATTCTTTTGCTTTAATTACCTTCATTAATTTATTAAATTAAATATCATTTAAACTAATCATTCTTTTCATCTAAGCGATTAAATATTTTATCATCTATTTTTATTTAATTAAATAATCACATTTCATTATTTACTTTGATGAATTCTTATTTATGATATCTTTAAGTATATTAATAAATATTTTAAAAAGTATAACTTATAAACTTAAAGATAATTATTTACTTGGGTAGAATTAAAAGTTTTTGAATGAAAATTTAAATTTAAGTTGTCTCTTTTTAATCATATTTTAATATTTTTAGTGGAATTATATTTGATCATCAATTACTACTTTTTAGGTATAAAATAATAGTTAAATATTTGACTTAATGCAAACACGATTCGATTCGATCTTGTGCTTAACTTGAGTCATATTTGACCTTGAATTGATTCGAATGACTAATTGGATTTAATATTCTCTTCATGAACTTAATCCAACTTGATCCAACCAACAAATAAATTAGATTTGAGTTCAAAATTATGATCCGAATATGAAATTAGGTTGAATCAAAATCAAGCATAACCTAACCCCACTTGCCATTTACAATCCTTAGCATCTCTCTTCATCACAAGTACATGGTATCGATCATATAATTATAATATCATACAGAGGACAAATGAAATTTAAAAATAACATAACTAGCCTTGATTATATTTAATAATTAATTATATATGTAAATTAAATTTACCCTAATCTTATTAGATTGAAGTTTTTTATCACATCATGTTTGGATGAATGCATTCGTTCACCAATCCACACACACATATATGTGTGTGTATGTGTGTGTATATGTATGAATGAATACAAATATTTATATGCACAAATTATATATAACATTATTGCCCAGCTAAGCAACCTAAGAGGGAAGGGTGAATTGAGTTCTTTAAAAATTTTTAGTAAGTATGTGCAATTTTACAAAACAATAAAATTTGTATGAGCGTGAAGTATTGATAGTAAGAACAAATAATAACAACAATAAGAAACAAACACACAAACATAGTGGTTCGGTGTCAATCCTTGCACCTACATCCATTCCCAAGAATTCTTTGGAAATTTTCTCTACTAATCGTTTTACAAACGATTACAAACCTAGCTAACTCAGCTAGCTTCTTGTTTCCTAGGCACAAGGGAACCTTTTCATAGCTTTCACAGCTAGCTTCTTATTTTCGGGCACAAGAAAGCCTTACAAATCACCAATTATGGGTTTGACACACCCTACACAAGTTTCAACCAAGTTAAAACTCAAACACCTTGCAAGGAAAAGTGTTTCAGAATTTTTAACTCCTTAATGAGCAAATTTAACAATAAAAGCACTTTACAGTTTTTGAAGACCTTTCCCTTTAAATGAGCTTCTTCTCTTTAAATGTTGGAGTTATGAGCACTTGAAGAAGCCTCTTAAGTAGTTGGAAGGAATCTTGAATAAGCCTTAATGGAGTTTTAAACTCTACAGCACACTTTCTTTTCAAATCTGAAAGGCTGAATTCTTTCTTGATTTTTACTTGATTTTTCTCTTTTTTCCTACTTGTAATCCTTTAAAAATACTCCCAATCTTTTGCTAATCCATCCCATTTACAAGTATTTATAGTTTACTGAATGATTAGAACGTTAAACTAGCCGTTTGTAATCGTTGGAAAGTCAGAACTAGCTGTTACTAGGCTTCCAAGAAAGTTAGTTGACTCTGTAGTCGATTACTTTTGGAAAACTGTCTGTCCTGGCTACAGTAGAGTCGACTAACTTTGGATTTTTCACTGTTCTGCCCACAGTAGTCGACTACTTAATCGACTAACTTAAAAATCTTCGCTATTCTGCTCATAGTAGTCGACTAACTTGAAAACATTCACTATTTGGCCACAGTAGTTGACTAATTAATCGACTAACTTAAAAAAACTCACTGTCAACTCTTTTGTGGTACAGTTTTAACTTAATAGCTTGCAAAGTAGTCGGCTAAAGGCTTCAAACTTTCATTCTAAATGCTAGTAGCTACCGTGAGAGTTAACTAATACCTCCAAAACTTGAAAACTTGTTTCAAAGCCAAGAGAACTATTGCATTAGGCAAGGTAAAGTGCTATAGCTCTTATGACTTGAACTTTTTTTCATTTGATAACTTGCCAACCACTCGAGTTTCACTTAATTTGACTTGAAAACTTTTTCTTGGATTTTGATCTTTAAAAAAAATTTTCTTGAACCATAAAACCATTTAGAAGCTTGGAATCATCTTTGATCATCTTGGTGATTCATGTATGCCTGCATTTTATCATGGTTCTTCACAAAACTTATTAGTAACTCACTTAATTATTTTGTGATCATCAAAATCAATATGAGATCAACAAATATATATAAAGAGATAGATTTAGCTACATTCAAATATAACCAAATATGGGTCCAGCCACCTTTCTCACCTTTGAATGCATATAATCCATAAACTTATAGAGAAAAAAAAGTAAAAAAGACGAGATAGTTTCAACTTGTATGGATCCAAAGATGAGAATGATGATTGTATTCTGAATTTAATGTAAACAAATCTAACTCATATATAAATATAAAAACATAATAAGAATTGGCTACATAACATGTATTAATTCCTCATATAGATTTAGACTCTTGCTTAATGTTGTTTTAGTTCTAAAATCTCAATTATATTTTAACTATATTTCAATCAAACTAAATGTAAGCAGAAATTTAAATTCATTTCAAAAGCAATTAATTTTTGTTAAAAAAAACAACCATTCATTCCTCGTTGCCCTGCTCCTTCCGATTGCAGTCAGTCACAAATTCACTGCAATATGCTAAAATTACGTGCTAAATATAACTTCAAGAAAAGCTAAGATCTGAATTAGAATGCAATTATCAATCAAATTCAGAGCTTACTTATTTGAGAGCTCTGATAGGTTTGAGCTTCCTAATTTTCCGTCAAATTTGACGTAGATACAGCATTGATTCGACCATCCAATCCGTTTGCAGCCGTACATCTACATGCATTTCAAAATGAAAACCCACAGGGTCAGATATAAAAGTCTTCCCTTATAAAAGTGGGCCACCGGATGGCTACAATGTTTATGGACCGGCCCAATTACCTAGTTTACTAGAAAAAAGCCCAGAATTCCGATAGGGTCCGAATTGAGCAACCCCCCGATCTCGATCAAACGGACCACATCCATCGAAGAAGCACGCTGATGTCCTTCTCTGATCTGTATAAAATGTCCTCACGCTAGGGTTTCGAGGTCTCTCCGCCCCATTCCGTTCCCCTTCCAAAACCCTAACCCTAGGTGAGAGGGGGGAGAGTTCCCGAGGGGCAGCGGCGGCGATGACGACCCGATTCAAGAAGAACCGGAAGAAGCGCGGCCACGTGAGCGCCGGCCACGGTCGCATCGGCAAGCACCGGAAGCACCCTGGGGGTCGCGGTAACGCCGGAGGCATGCACCACCACCGCATCCTCTTCGACAAGTACCACCCCGGGTACTTCGGAAAGGTCGGCATGCGTTACTTCCACCGCCTCCGCAACAAGTTCTACTGCCCCACTGTCAACGTCGAACGCCTCTGGTCCCTCGTCCCCGACGACGTCAAGGATTCTGCCGCCGCCGCTGGCGGCAGCTCCGCCCCCTTGATCGATGTGACGCAGTTCGGCTACTTCAAGGTCCTCGGCAAGGGCATGTTGCCCCCCTCCCAACCCGTCGTCGTCAAGGCCAAGTTCATCTCCAAGATCGCCGAGAAGAAGATCAAGGCTGCCGGTGGTGCCGTTGTCCTCACCGCCTGATCTGATCTGATATACTCTTAATTCGGAGATCTAAGCTTCTTTCACTTAATCCTTTTGGTTAGTTTCCGCTTTAAAGTTTAGATTTTGAGACTGTTTCATTTGGGTATTTGTTGTAGACTTGATTCGGATATCTTATTTTGGATCGCCGGCGTATGTTTAATTGCTGTTATGAATTTATTGAAACTAGATTTTGATAAAGTTGAGACTTTTGAATGGCCCCAGCATATTTCCTTTTTCTTGGGAAAATAGTAGGACAATCCCATCTGTTGCGGTTTAATCTGTTTAACCTTGAATAATTTGGTTGAGAATGCTATGGAAATACAGCATTATATGTTTTTCGATGGCGCTTTGCATGTTACAACGATAAAAATCATTGTGGTTACTTTCAGTTGGACCATTTGCGACCAATTGCTTTGAATATGAATGGTAGTACACATACTGTTATCAAGTGATCGATTCATCTCTTGTCAACTATGCTTTTTTTTTTTTTTTTTTTCATATGGTATAGAATTTTATGCTGCCTGTTGTTTTCAGATTGCAATTTACTTTAGGCAACCAGTTCAATATTATGATCCAAGGAAGTAAATAATTCATAATATTGGCTCTAGGTCCTATATATTCTAAATTGGTCTTGATCCAAGGATGAGATTCATGTTGTTCAGGTTCATTTTGATCCAAATCATAAGATCCAGATCATGAACCCTTAAATTTTAACATTAGAGAGTTTTACACGTGGGCCTTTCATGTTGCCTCCTTGAAAGTGGTGTCAATGTTTGTTATCCAATATTGAATATCTTTGCCTGCCATCGGTAGAATGGGACATAAACTCTAGGAGAGGCATGATTTGAACTAGGTTTTTCTATTCACCTTTCCATTTTGTGGTCTTGGGTTTACTTTCTTCCAATTCCTCTCCTCTCATCTGCATTCATCTTCTTTTGTTTGCTGCTCCTCTATCGTATAGCCATTGACACTTCTCCATCTATTCCATTGAAGATATCCATGGTACTTTGAGGTCATCTTGTTTGATGAAGGCATTCTTACATTTTCTTCAAGTTTTCATCTTGGCCTAGAAGCTTGTTTTTTCACCATTGGGCATCTATTGATGTGAGATATGTTGATACCTAAAAGTTTGGCCCTTATCATCTCAGCTAGTATAAATCTCTCTGCCTTAAGGTATTGGTTGACAAGATATATATAAACTAGAAGAGATTTCTAAATATTTCTTCAACTATTTTAAATATGTTTTGTAGTAGCTACCAAAATCATAGTCTACAAATAGTGGTAATCTCAGTTTCGTTGTATCTGGCAAAATATTGCATCTTCATTTTGTTGTATTGGCTGTGATATTGAATTGTGCCGGTTCTTTTAAAATTTTCCTACCTTTCATTATGGTTAAGATTAACCAAGATCCCATGGTGCACTTTATTATCTATCTTATCTTGTCAACTCAAATCTTTCACCATGACTTTACCTTTTTGTGGTTCGCTTCTCGTATCAAAGGCACGCTGTAGTCTTGCTTTCTAGGGGTAAATTGGATGGATATTTATCATCTTATATAACTGAACACCATAAAATGATATTTGTTCCAACTAAGTTAATGAAACTGCACGAATCTTATGTTCTATATGTTTCTTAGGGCCTATTTGCAATATGAAAGAATCTAAAGTTTTATTTGCATACACATTAAGAATATGTATCAGGGGTGTCTTTCCATATGATTACTGTTTATTTCTGTTCATATATTTGTGAATTTATCATGAAGAAAATATATCCTGATTACTATTTATTTTTGATCATATATTTGTGAATTTATCATGAAGAGAACATCTTAATGGAATGACAAATAAGAGTATTGTCTTGGTTCAATGATACCGGGTTGATAAGACATAGTTAGGTATGTGAGTTGAGCCAGTTTGTATTGTTCCAAATCAAGTGAAATTGTCTCGCATCATCTGGCTTAGAACGGTATCATAATTGGAAGTATGAAAAAATTAAAACTACAAATGGATCGGATTGATCTGTCACTGAACCTAGTCCTGACTCCATATTTAAAAATCTGTGAGTTGGGTCAGATTTGAAAATTGAAATCGATCTAAATTTTGGGTTGGATTTAGATTTGTATTTTAGACTTGACTAGAACTGATTCGACCTGATCCATGAACATTAATTATATAATTTTTTTTTTCATTTTATTTTTTTATTAATTGATTGAATGAACTCTTATTTCGACTAAATCTCCTTTCCATCTTAGCAACTAGATGTATTCTCATCTTTTTTTACTTAATTATATCAAAATATTTATATTTTATTATTTATTTTTGTTGGATCCTTATTTATAATATCTTTAAGTATATAAATAAATATTTTAAATATCATAGCTTATAAATTTAAAGATAATCATTTATTTGGATAGAATTAAAAGTTTTTTAATAAAAATTTACAGTTAAGTTACTTTTTTAATCTTATTTAAATTTTTTAATAGATCTAAATTCGATTATCAATTATTAAATTTTAACTATAAAACAATGGTTAGATGTTTCAATCAAATATAAGCACAGCTCGATTTAATTCCATCGCGAACCTCAATATTTTGGATTAACCTCAACATTTTGGGTTAGATATAGATCATATTTGACCCCGAATAAATCTGAATGGTTTGTTGGGTCTAAAATTTTTCATACATCTGATTCGACCCGAGCAATAAATGAATTGGATTCAGGTCCAAAATCATAATTCGAATATAAAATCATGTCAGATCAAGATCAAGCATGACTTGATCTGATTCGTTTGCAATGCTGAAAAAAAAATGTTGGGAACCTATGTTGATATGGAATGTATATCATATTGCCTGTATCATATTAAATCGGCAATATCTTGATATGGTTTTCAATATCAATTTTATGATCCTTGCTCTAAATTAACTCAGAACCATTGGATCTTTGTATATTAGGTGAAATTTAGTGGATAATATGTAATACAAGATTTGTTGCCATCCAAGCAACTGTGTGTTTAGGTATCTCTCTTAGATTAAATAAATTCTTTAATGCTGGTCCTTTGGATTATCTGACGCTCTAGGCTCTATTAACTGGAACATGTTACGAAGTCATTTTATGTAAGAAGGCTTCAGACGAGAATGCAAACTTTTATTGTCATTGGATGTCATTCAAACTAGCTCTGAGATATGGGATAATAGTTCTGATGATGTTTCAAGTTATGTGCTTGTTTTTTGATATAAACAGTATGGATCTGAAGGCCCACGGGATGCATTCCGAAGCAGGTCAAGCAACAACCCCTTGTATGTGACCATAAATTATATGGAGGACTCTTAATCAATCATGTGGGGCAGCCTTACCTAAAATTTCATTAATTGTAGGCATTGACCCATTCAATCAATCTCTAAATCTTTTAACTGTGCCCCCTGTCAATCATTGGCTTCAATGGAGAGTGCAATTTCTTTTATCTCTTTCTCTTTGGTGAATGACTTTGGCATAAAAGAAGTCAACATCTAGACCTTCGCAATTGATTGGATCCATTTCCCTTCTTCATTTTGTCCTTCCTTTTTTTCTTACTAGTTGAGAAAATGCAGTATTTTGGAATATCCCTAACCCCATTCATTGCTCATATTTTTAATAGAGTAGTAAAGATTTAAATTTTGTGTTTTTTTTTTTTTTAATTTTATGGTGAAGACAAGCTTAGAATTTTTTTAAAAAAATTTGGTAGCACACAAATACCTGGTAAAACTTGGTCAGAGATTTTTTTATGATCATCTGATGATCAAATTCCTTGATTCAACTCTGAATTAAACATCTCAAAAGTCCAAGTAGTCTGATGCCAACGCTCTGAAAGTTCTTTAATATTCCAGTCATTTGTGGTGCATGCAGAAGTTGACTTTCTAATTGCAAGGGGAGGCTTGAAAACCCAATGATTGTGGGTAATGTTTTTATGGTTTGGTTAGGATGAAGCCCGTGTGGAAACAGGGAATACAATATGCTTAGTTGG
Organism: Metroxylon sagu; assembly: GCA_017589505.3. Taxonomy (NCBI): domain Eukaryota; kingdom Viridiplantae; phylum Streptophyta; class Magnoliopsida; order Arecales; family Arecaceae; genus Metroxylon; species Metroxylon sagu. The sequence goes on along the minus strand of JACVBY030000447.1, from coordinate 420,952 downwards.
GCTTGACACTGGTCGAAGGAGGGGAGAATGAATGACTGGGGGTACCGTGTCAAGGTTTGCGGCGTTGGTCTTGACATTGTCGAAAGGAGAGGGGATACTGAATATTTTTTGTTTTCTGGTGGGCTCTTAAATATACACCAAACAGTGCTTATGTGTGTTCCAGCTCTCCTCTAGTCTACTTATTCCTCATTTGTTAGTTGAGAAAAAAACTGACCAAATCAAGGGCTTCAATATGATCAAACCTATTTCAGTGATGCTCCACACTGTCTTGAAGCTTCACTTTTGATCATTGGGTTTTATAGCTTTTCCTTGCTATGGTCATTTTTCCTTTGTACACATGATAAGTGTGCCGGATTTTAAAGAATTTTTAAGGAATTGAGATAGGACAACCTATATGCATTTCAGATGTTTAATTTAGAGTCAAAGTTAGAATTTTGATGACTGAGATGAATATGTAAATTTCTCATAGTCGTTCCTTGCATCTGTCTGCTCCAGTGGGTACCGCAATACTTTTTTATTTGAATTCTTTTACCTTGTCCTTCATATAGATAACACATCCAGTTTAAACCTTTCTTTGTGGACAAAGGAAAGAATGGTAATAGATGAGTGTTGCTGTGGCGTAGAAAGGCGTTTCATCAACTGATAATGAGACAAGGGGCGGCTCTATAAACTTCAGGCATGGCCAATAGTTCCATGTTCAGCAAGCAATAGTTTGGCAAGGTTAAGTCTTGGAATTCAGCAAAAATCTAGCAAAATTGAGAGTAGTTTGAAAGAAATTTGGGATCAAATCTAGGAACTCTAAGGTGTGTGTAGCATGTGGAGGGTGTTGCTGGATGTTTATGGCTGGAGAATGACACTAAACTCTTGATATCAGTGCTCTCCAGTCACACTGGAGATAGCAGAATGTGAAGAAAAGAGCACGGACCATGGGACTCTTTTATTGCCTCTCTGTTTAACATCTGGTTAGAAAGAAACCCCTGAATCATTGGAGAAAGGAGTAGATCAGCTGAGTGGCGGGATACCACACTGCAGTTGGCTGTGGAGATGGTGTGACAGAGATGAGGCCATTGAATTTCTTTGAGGGTCTTGTTGCTGGCTTCTCTTCTCCAACTTTCTTCTCCCCTTAGCTTTTCCCCCCAGCCTCTAGCCCCCTTCCTCCTCTCTTCTTTTTGTCTCTTAAATCCTGTTTTGTTCTTGATTCCTTGTCTGTTTGTCTCTTAAATCCTGGTTCTTTCCGATTCCTTTTTTTCTTTAATTCCTCTAAGAATGTTGACACAAATTTAAGGTACTTCATTATGATCTAGATTGGCTTTAGCACAAAAATAATCTCTCTACATGCATCCATCCCTTCCAGACCTTTGATGTAATAGCTTGCTCTATGTATTAAAAAAAGAAAAAGAGAAAAAGACGGCAGCAAAAGGATGACAGAGAAAGAGACTGAATTCATTTTTTTAAGCAAAAATATTTTTAAAATGTCACCGAGTCAAAACTCAAACATCGAAGTCACACAACTGATTGTCCACTGCATGTGTTGGTTGGTTCATCAAAGCTTGAGCATGGAGTCATGGTCATATTTTTCTTCTCAGCAAATCATTCAAAGAGTTTTGCAAATTACTCATGAAATTTTTGAATCTTATGATTTGTGAGTGATAAATAAACGAACTAATATTTTTTCAGTACAGGACGGTGAAGGCCTTGACATGGTCTAGACTGTGCTATGTCGAAGCCGTCACTGGGTTGGAGAAATCGTTGAATTGAACATATTTTTTATCGCTGATATATGTTAATTACTGCAATGAGATTATTAAAACTTAATTTTGATCATGGTGAAGCTTTTTGTACTGCAAAATTTCCACTTTTTTTTTCAGAAATAATAGATTATACCATGGTTGATCCCATCGTCTAGAGGTTTAAACCGAGAGAATGTGATTGGGGATGCTATGATAATGTCACCTTGTCAGTTGCTTTGGATTTTTTAGTAAGCATGTGCTGCACGATTCCTCTTTGCCACATTGTTTATTATTATATTTTATATAATTTTATCCTACTTTGTTGTCGTAGCTTGCAATTTACCACGGGCAGCTATTTTAATCTCGTAAATTTGATTTGTTTTATGGATTTTATGTGTTGCCCAGTATAACATCCTAAAATAGTCACACATTGGATGAAAAAGAGTGTTATGATATTTATAACTTAAATCCACTTACCATCCATTAACTTTTATTCGAGTTTTTGGTTCACATGATTTTAGGCCATTAAAGATTTAATTGAACCAGCAAATGGGTTTGAAGCATTACAAATGATATCAGAACCAATGTGAATGTGCGAAAGTTGGTGATCTGACTCGAAGATAGATTCCGTCTAGTTTGTGGTGTGCGACGAGGACGTCGCATCATAAGAAGGAAAAATTATAATATTTAAAAAATAGTTATATATTGGATGGAAAAGAAAGTGTTATGATCACATATTGGATGGAAAAGAAAGTGTTATAATGCTTATAAAGTTTACTTGCTATCCATTAACTTTCATTTCAATTTTTGGGATACGCAGTTTTGGTTCACTAACGAGTTATGGTTCACTAACGAGTTAATTAGATTAGCAGATGGACTTGAGGTGTTACGGATGATATTATTAAATATTCTTGATATTATCATGCATACACCATAAGAATTGTTTGTTGCGTGCAAAATCACTATTCTTATACATGCCCTTGGTTATATTTCATCTTGTACAATTTTGTTGCCCCTGCTTCCGCAAGGGCGTGCAAAAACGCAACTTGATGCAATAAAACTTGAAGGCTGAAAAATTTTAGGAATATTGTCAGAAGTGGGCAATGGAGTTTTCTATATTTAAACCACATGTTTATTGATGATGGCATTCAAAAGCTTAATCAATTGTGAAGCATATGAAAATACTGGCTTTTGAAAAGCACATATGTGATGAGCTATATTTTCAGGGAGCTGTTGATTCCTTGTTTCCATGGCTTCTATCAGTGTTAAGTGCTTAGCCATGATATTTTTATAAGGTTCTTTCCGAAATCGGTCTCTAATCCTACCATTTAAAGCGTCATTCATGGGCTTCATACAGCCAGAAGCACAGCAAAAGCGATCGATGTTTCATTGCTCCTATGATGAATTTGCCTTCAACAGTTGTAAAATTTGTCACACCATGATGGTGGTAGTGCTGTGTTTAACAAATCTCATGCTGCATTAGATTCAGGGTCCAATTGGAAGCATGTTTAACAAGCTAATGCTTTTTTTTTTTTTTTTTTTTTTGAATCATTGCAAGTTCTTTTTTTGGAAGTATGAGTTTATTTTGTATTATGAGAGTTCAATTATGCCTATGGATACACTTAACCATCAAATGTTGAGAAAGGATTGTGAATTCTTTCTATGCTCTTGTCCATTCATTCCTCTTCACCCCCCCCATCCCATTAGATTTTGTAGGGTTTTGGCACGGGATATCAATAGGTATCACTTTTCATATTAGTTTCTAATATTTATTTTTGATTATATTTACAAGCAGCAAAGTTAAGGGTGAGCATGAGTTAAACTCAATCGATTTAGCTCAAAACTAGGACTAATTTAATCGGGATCGATTTTAGGGTTTTGGACTTGGAACTGATCATATCTTGGGATCAATCCAGAACTGATCTACATATTAGTTCAGTTGCAAATCAATTCTACAGTAGAATCAATTATTTATATTTTTATATAATTAATTTTTTTTCTTAGTTATGTTTAATACATACATATATATATATATATATAGCATTTATTGCCTAATTTAATACTTAAGATTATTTTAGTAAAGATGATGAATAATTTATGAAGCATATTTGATGCCTCAGATTTGACTCCAAAAGGCACCTTAATTTTTTTTAAGTCATGCTTAAAAAAAAATCGATATCTTGAAATAAGAACTGATGCAATGGAGATCGATTTTACCACTTTGAACTTAAAACCGACCATTTAACACTTAGAATTGAATCAATCCAATCTTATTGGATCAAATTGTTTTTGTTTTTTGGGTTATCTTAACCTATTATTTACCCCTAAATCATCCTAAAGTATTCTACACATATAAATGCTTATTGTTCATATATATATATATATATATATATATATATAGAGAGAGAGAGAGAGAGAGAGAGAGAGAGAGAGAGAGTATGTGTTAAGTTTAAGGTTCAGTTATCTTTTTTACTTTTGAATCTATATAATCCTATAGCTATTCCATCTTTTTCGTCTTTGAGCTTCATAAATTATATTGATTTAAGGATGGAGAAAATGATCGAATATAAACTTGGTTACATTTGAATGTAATTGATCTTATAATATGATCACCTTTTTTATTCTTAAATTTACATGAACCTTAAAGTTACTTCATCTAAATTTATATCCGCTATGAATATAAAAACTCTTTCAAGATATGCGTTGAATGTTTAATAAAGTCTTCCATGATTAAGAAAGTTTTAAGACGTCAAAGCAAATATTAAGAACTTTTAAACATCTAAAGAAGCAAACTTAGATGCCAGAACTCCTCAATGACAAATAAATTACGGGTACTTTAGGTAGATATCGATACTTTTATATCCCATAAATTATAAGCTATAACGTTTCTATATCACGTAAATTATAAATTATAACGACGACAGCAGATATCCTCTCAGCCTAGACCACAGGGCTGCGGAGGACTCTCCTTGGTCCGAAGTGCCTATCGGTCCAGACCATGACGATACCGAGAAAGCGCAGCCAAAATATCAATAGGTTTGTCCCATCCCATCTAACGCGTCTCATGGCCTTTGAATGCGGGCCTTGCGCAATCCATCGTTTACGTGACGTCCATTACTTGGGACAAGGTGTTCGGTTCCAAGTCACGTCTCACTGATGGTACGACGGAACCATGTTCGTGAACTGGTTACCACTGACATTGGATCATCGAATTGAACGGATCGAGATTATCTAATTACCCCTAACCTTTAACAAAACTTTTAGCATTTTTTTGCATGGCATCCATGCAATTGTTCTGAAACATACGGGAGTAATATTAACGTTCCGGAAGGATATTCCATCATCACTGTCCCGTCGTGAAAGGGACCGTCCAATCCTGACGTCAGGACCGACGGCGTTCGATCAGCTAAATTACCTTAAAAACCCCCTGTACCAATAATTGCATGCGCACCCAACGATGAAATCGTGGGCATTTTGGTCATTCTGGAATTTAACGTTTTACACGTCATCAGCTACATCACCCGTTGACAAATGCGTATATTTCTAGGATAATAAGCCTACTTTCCTCTGCCTTCCATCTGCCTTCAAGTGATATGGTAATGACCAAACAATAGCATAATTTTTTTATCTTAAATAAATAAATAAATAAAATCTTTCTTAAGTCGCTTCCGTCACCACTTTTAAGAGAAATAAATAAATAAATAAAAGAAATTTAAAAAAGTAAAAAAAAATTAATCCTTAATGACATGATATATCCTATTCAAATGGATATTTTTATTAATTATATTTATTTTAAAGTAATGAAGGTTCAAAAAAATATTATTATCAATAATAATAGCAAAATCTTAATCTTACACTAGTTAGAATTAATATAAGCTAACATTAGCCCTAACTATTAATTTAGAGATACCATACAGGTGGTATCTAATTGTCTATGTATATGCTTACCTTTTTCTCATGCAAGTTTTAAATTATCAACAATGCCATTTATAAAAATCTAAACAGTTCACGTCATAAAATGAATTAGGTGATAAATAGGTATAATGAATCATTCATTTATGAAGATATTATATCCAAAGTATGTCGAAAGAATAGGATATTAACAAAATTTTTTAGAAGGCAAATGTCAATAGCAAATTTTAGGTTCACTTATGGGTTGAAAATGGGTTAGATTTATACTTATTTTTACTTTTGGATGATGCAAATATGAATATTAATCAAATATAAAAAATCATTTCTATGATGCGTGCAAATTAAATATAAAAATATGATTATAAGTATAAATATAAGCGGATAATTAAATTATAGAACCATCAAATCAAAAGTATCATTAATTGTAAGATGAATTAAATTAATAATATTACAAATAAAGCCAAAATTCAGGTATTGATTGGATTATTTTTATTTATTTATTTATTTTAATGAAGAGATAGGAAAATATATATTAATGGGATGTTTATATATATATAGAGTCCGATAAAAAAAAAAAAAAAATCTCGGATGGATATTATTGGATCTAGCTTCACCCACACATGCTAGTGTAACAAAAAAAAAAAAAAAAAAAAGTGCAACAAATATTGCAGCCACTCGGCTCTGACCTAATCCATTTGTCTCATCTCATTTATTTCTAAGCGTAGTCGCATCTCCTAGAAGCCAATTATTCACCGAGTGACGTGACGGGCGTTGAACGACGGCTCCGATGGTAACCAAGTTGGGTCCCACAGGATAGATTCCGATACGGTACCTCTTGAGAAAAATCATTCGCGTCGCCCGCCGAAGTGACGTGGAAAACTTGGCACCTGAGTTACGCCAATCTCTTTGCGCCACATAGCACAGAGAACACGTCGTGTACATGGATTGGGCTCTAGCGTCACTTGATCTCTGCTTTCATCCCGTAGTAGTATCCGAAAACGATGGATCCGACCCAGGCCACCAACTCACCAAATTACCCTTCACATTCGTGGAAACCTCAGCTATTTCTCCATGGCATTCTTGCAATTATTCTTAAAATCCAGGACTAACGTCAACGTTCCGAAAAGATATTCCATCTCTGGCGTGTTCTCACGGCGTCCTCAAAAAAATCCACCATGGAAGTTTACTCAAACACCCCGCCCAGTTTAACATAAGATCAACATCCAACCGTCCAAATCGTAGCCATTTCAATAATTTTATATAAAATTTTACACGTCAGCAGCTGCGTCATTACGCTGGTAACCTCGATAAGAAGGCCCGATCCATGCCCTTTGGTTCCACTTTCCTCCATCTCGGGAGCCAGCGATCCACGGCCAAATGGCGCGCCTCCTCGCCGCCGTCCTCGCCGCCGTCTTCCTCTCCTCGGCCATCCTCGCACGTGCGAACCAGGCCTTCGACGAGGCCAGCCTCATCCGGTCGGTCACCGACCGGATCGACTCGCTCGAGGCCTCCCTCTTCGGCATCCTCGGCCAGACCCGCCACGCCCTCCGCTTCGCCCGCTTCGCCCAGAGGTGATCTTGCGACGATCCACCATCCCCCGGCGTTCAATCACCATCGATGGACGGCTCTACTTCTCTCTGATCGTTGCTCGCTTTTCTGGTTCCAGGTACGGGAAGAGGTACCAGAGCGTGGAGGAGATCAAGCTGAGATTTGCGATCTTCATGGAGAACTTGGATCTGATTCGTTCTACCAATCGGAAGGGTCTACCGTATAAGCTGGGGATCAACCGTAAGTTTACCTTATCGATAGATCTGGACCGTCGACTGATTGGATTAGTCTTGACCGTCTGATTTGGGGTACAGAGTATGCGGATTTGAGCTGGGAGGAGTTCCGGGCGAGCCGGCTCGGCGCGGCGCAGAACTGCTCGGCCACGCTGAAGGGGAATCACAAGATGACCGATGAGGCGCTCCCGGAAACGGTATGCTCTTTTAAATTGATCCGATGATCTTGTTTATGGCTCGTTTTTAGCCGTCTGATCTTGGTTCCACAGTGGTCTCGGACTTCTGGAGGGTGGGGTTCGAGCCATCACTTGCTTCTTCTTTTTTTAATTTTTTTTTAAAATATTTTTTATTGTATGCATTTTTTTTTTATAAAAAAATTTGTACTATTAATTCTTGTAGAAAGACTGGAGGGAGACGGGGATAGTGAGCCCGGTGAAGGATCAAGGGAGCTGCGGGTCTTGTTGGACCTTCAGGTGGGATGACTGATATACCTCTAATATATTGAATTTGTTGATGTTATTTTCGTGCTTGGCTTGAAAATTGAGTTGAAAAATTAGCAAAGAGGCATGAGAAACACATGTTTGACAAAAATTAATGAATAGAATTAACAAAAAAAAATCTCAAACAGTCTTTCTCTTTGCCTACTGCTTAAGTTTTGATTATTAAAGTGTGAATGATTCTTTTAAAAGAAGATTTGGGAAGAAGACTAGCCTAAACTTTTGCCAAAGAATAGACGTGGCAAAAAAATATTGGTTTGGTGCAGGGTAGGTAGGTGTGTTTGATAGGAGGTTGGGCCATCCATGAGTGCCACGTAAGGGTGAAAGCAGACCGGATGACATCGGTTCATATTTGTTTTTATATCCAAATTTATCTGGGCATAGATGCAAATTTAAGCATCTAACATATATCTGAATATCTCATTCTGTTTGTAATTTTATTTAATCTTCAAAATAAATAATTATATTAGCATGTTACTAATTTAATTCATGTTCCATTCAGTGTTATCTAAGATTTCATTGTCACAAAGTTTAACCATCTAACCTGCATCCATATTTATATCCATATTCAACCTTTCAATATCTGATACGTATGATATCCTCTTAACATGGCGCCATGGCTGTCCAATCTAATTCACAAGATGCCTGCATTCAAAGTGGGGAAGGGTGCGGTTCCACCTACATGAACTTGTAGGTCTAGCAATGTCCTACTTGAAATAGTTTCTTCAGTGTGGAACCGATGCTAGCTGTAGAAGTCCCCTTGAAACCAGATAAAGAGCTTCCAAGTAATTGATTATGATTTTGAAGTTTTAAATACGGCCTATTGGTTATGACCATCTTGATTAAATGAAAAAATAGACAATCGGAGATCAACAATATGTGACATGTTTTTAGGGGTGTTTGAGTTGACAAATAAATGGCTGAAGGTTAAAATTATTAGAGAAGAAAATGGTGATGCCCACTTCATGATCTCTGAACACACAATTGGCAGCTTCCACCTGCTCATAGAGGAAATTTCAAGCAGGTGAACCTTCGAGATAAATGGGCGATCAACCGATTCCTAGAAGAAAAAGCAAAGTAGACAGGAACCTGAAGGACAGTGACAGGAGTTTGTTTACTTGAGTAAATGTTCAGCATCAAACTCCATTGAATAGTAAATTTTCAGTCAACTATTCTGTCAGATTGTAATAACTTCCACCTTCATGCTGATTCTGCTGTTCCGAAAGTCCCTAAAATAAAGTTTATAATGATATGAGTGCAAAAGCTAAGATGTTAACTACTCTATTGATAATCTCCCTCATGATCATTAGCCATCAGAGGGTTTACCACTCTATGGAATTATTGATTATTTAAATCTCACATTTTTTTTTTTTCAGATGGAATGTCTCAGTACTTCCATTTTCTTTCTATGGAAGCCAATCAGATCTAAGTAGCCTATCTGAAAGAGCTAACAGTTTTAGTTCACAAACTTGGCAGCACAACAGGGGCACTGGAGGCAGCCTACAAACAGGCAACGGGGAAAGGCATCTCTCTTTCAGAGCAGCAGCTGGTGGACTGTGCTTACGCATTCAATAACTTTGGATGCAATGGGGGGCTGCCATCTCAAGCTTTTGAGTACATAAAATACAATGGTGGCCTTGATACCGAAGAATCATACCCTTATGCTGCAGTTAATGGCATCTGTCACTTTTCACCAAAGAATGTTGGTGTTAAGGTTGCCGACTCTGTTAATATCACCCTGGTGAGCAATCTATGCCATATTCCTTTTCACTTTTAATTTTCATGAAAATGGATGCCATTGACTTCTTTGTTTTCTTGAGGCTATAGATGTCATCACCATTACACCAAAACATACTTATGCAATCACTAGAAAGAACTGGAACTACTCAGGCTAAAGTGCAGTCTCTCAGATTAAAATACACCAAAAGAATATGCATGTAATCACTATATATCTTTATCCTGAACTGTAATGATATTAATCGAGTTCATTTCTTTGATCACTATATGAATAGGGTGCGGAGGATGAGCTGAAGCATGCAGTTGGACTTGTACGTCCTGTTAGTGTTGCATTTCAGGTGGTGCAGGGTTTCAGATTCTACAAGGGAGGAGTATACACCAGCGATACCTGTGGAAGGACTCAGATGGTGAGCTTGATAACATCTCCTTTTTCTTCTTGTTCTTTATATTGAGTGTTCAAGGCATGTAGCGATCCCATTGCCTGTACTTTGTTACGGTGGGTGGGCAAGCAATAGTTAACACAACCGATTCATTAGTTAATTATAATAATCAGGGACTCTTTAACTATCTGGCTGCCTTAGTGAAGGATTATATACACATGCTGTCATAATTAACATATGGATGGTGTTCTAATCTAAGATGCATCCATCTTTATTATTATTCGCTAATGTATCTTGAATCTCAATTTTAGGATGTGAACCATGCTGTTCTAGCTGTTGGTTATGGGGTGGAGAATGGCGTTCCTTATTGGCTCATCAAGAACTCATGGGGAGAAGAATGGGGTGTTGATGGCTACTTCAAGATGGAGCTGGGGAAGAACATGTGTGGTGAGTATTCTAACACATACTAACTTAGATTCTGATTGAGTTCATGCAAATTTTTCATGAATATTAAGCATTACTGTAGGCTTGCTCGTATCAATATGCAGACTTGTTTTCCTAAAAGCTCAAAATCATCTATTCATGGCAAATAAGTTGATGTTTCGTACTAGAATTCAGCAGACTATTGGGTAGTTGAAAGCTGATTTTGATGATGATGGTGCAGGAATTGCTACGTGTGCATCCTATCCTATCGTTGCTGCGTAAATCTGCTCTCATGGAGGTGGCTTCTATGGCTGATTTGTATGATAAAGATTTCAGGATCTTTGCACTTAATCATGAATATTGAATGTGAAAAATGAGATAGTGAATTGGGCCTGTATAAATAAAAGCCACAAACTTCTATTGAGAATGCAAGAATGCTCTTGAGATCATTCCTTGTAAATTGTACTCAGTCTATTTACAGAGGCCTTTAAGCTTATCAGTGGTCTCAGATGGGCATCATTTGCTATCCTTGGAATTTGTACTCTCCATCCATTTGTACCATGCCAAATATGCAGTTATTTATAAAGGCCTATAAGCTTTATCACTAGTCTCAAATCTCTGTCATTTGCATCAGTCCGCACAAATTAAAGAGAGAAGAATCTATGAGATAGCAAAATTTAAGTTTAATTGTTCTTGGATCTTCTGATCCAATTCGATTTAAATAAATGCCAAATTCATACATTACTCACACGCATCCTGATCTAATTTTAGTTTGCTTGATTTAACATCATTCGATCTAACCTAACCTAACCTAATTTGACCAAAACATGGTTTCAAAAAATTGAACTATGGTGGTTGATTTTATTGTTGGGTAGGCCAAGTTTGATGGGCATACTTTGTTGGAAAACTCTCTCTCTGTCTCTCCTACCTTTTATATAGACATTGAGACAAGACATAACTGTCCATATAACGCGATGGAACTTGGTCCTCTTCCCTCAATAACCGGTTGGCGGGGCTATAGGCTACTATCCTTCACTTCCCCCACCAATTTCGTTCGCCTTTCTCCCACACCCAGCGCTTCCTTGGGGTTAGAATTAAAGCTACAAGGTAAGAACCTTGAATGCTATCCAATAAACCACATTATTGGTGTAAATTTCCAATCTGTGCTACCTATCCATCTGGATTTGATTGCTTTATTTATTTATTTTGTGATGAATGGTCATGTCTTAGTGAAAAAAAAGTTTTCATATATTTGGGCTATGAGGCCGAATGCAATCATTTTTGGATGGATTGTTTATTCTAGTTTCTTGAAATGAGATTAAGGCTGGAGTATGGGATTTATATTTTGTGAGGGTGGATTGGATGCATAAAATAAATCCCTTTCTTCTAATTAATTATTCAGGGAAAAAAAAATCTATAGCTAACGGTAGGGGATTCACTAGAGTGATGTGAGTTCATTACATGTTGATTAAACTCTATAAGATATTTCTTTATTATGTAAGGAGGTTTTCTTTTTTTTTTTTTTTTTTTTAACGCTGAAATTTGCAAAGTTATAAGGAGAACTTCATCATGATGCATTGCCGTTGCATTCGTGAATTTTTCGATTGGCTTGGGGCATATAGCTTTTTTACTGTAGAAATTTTTTCCTTTTAAAATCGGTGTACCTTTTCTATAACTACGATAATTGAAATTTTTTCTATGACTATGATAATTGAACTCGGCAAGTCTATTTGCTACCTTTCTTAGCAAAGGTATTGGTCAATTCCTCATTTTTTTCTCTCTATTTTGAACGGAGTAAACAAAGAGTTTAGGCTGGGAACGGGTAGAACGTTAGTTCAAACTTAGATCTTTGCATAAATTCCAGTAAACCATTCATTCAATTCGAAGCAACTACAGACTGATCCATCTTAAAGATTTCCACACCCCTTCTCCTGCACAAGTTTTCTGGCATATTCATATTATTTGTCAATTGTCAGTTATATTCATGAGCCAATGAATGAAGGCTTTCTATGTTTTGTTTTATCGCTTTATTTAATTACATTTATCGATCACCACTCCATATCCTTGAGCTTAAAGATAAGTTGGGCTTAGAGGAAGCTGGAGGTTGTAAAAGATGCTGTACTCTCATAGATAAATTGTCCCATATTGGTTCGTTGTCTTTTAAACTACTACTTGTATATTTTGTGTTTAAAATGCCTGCTGCATCTGTAAGAAAAGTCGAGAAACCACGTGTTGAGGAGGGAACCAATTGGAGAGGGAAAATATGTGAAGCATCTTTTGCAGTCCTGTGTTGAACTGTTGTTTTTAATTAGATGAAAAGGCTTCACCAGCCCAAAATAGCGTATGGTAGACTTTTACTAAACAACTTCTCAGTGTAACTTTTAAACCCTTTTCTTTCTGTACATCCGAATGGTTTACTTCTCGACGAGTCAATTTTTCATCCATAAGATGGCCTCCAAACATTGAAGAGCAAGGCTAACATGCTTCATGTGGTCAACATGACAATGCCAAAGGCCGAATGCACCTTAACATTAGATAGGTATCTTTTAGGGCAATTTTGTATAATAGAACATTTACTAAGTGATGGTTAAACCTATTTATTTATGAGTTATTATCAGTTAGATTACTTATTTAGCCTCTTCTGAATGTCTATGTTCACTTAAGTTACATCTGGATCAACCAACTAGTAGGAATTTATTGACTGAAGATGAACTTTCATTTAGTTAGAGTTCAGAATTTTCAAATATTTATTGCAACAACAATAACAACAGCTACTACTTAAATCCTTTTTCTCCATTCTAATTGGTTTTAAATCATATTTTCTATAGGATGTAAATAATTTAAATCTTTCTTTATCACTTTCTCCTATGCAATTTTCGGTCTACCTTCTTTATTACATTCAACCAGCATAACTTATTCCTTCTACAAGACATCATCATGGATCAAGGAATGATACATTTAATGTAGGGAACATTTTTGGCATTGGCTCCTAACTTTACATCAATCATATGTGAATTGGCCCTAAGTTCCCAAGTTAATATTAGCCTTTAGAAGGCATGCAACAGAATCTACAAAGCCAATTAGCATATTGGTGATCTAATGTATGTGATTTAAGTGGATTTACCAAGGAAACAATTCTCCAAAGTTCTTCCCAACCATAAAAGAATCTGGATGGAGGAGGAAGAAAGCTTGTAAAATTTCTTAATGTAAAACTATAATCTATAAGCCAAAGAGCCATATCAAGAATCAGTTAATAGAGCAAGTTTATTTATTGGGTAATTCTTTGCTTCAATTTTGATTTTAATTTTGATGTACTTTTCTTTTATTTAACATGTCTATTGTTACTTCTGAAATAAGATAGCGTACTCTGATTTAAGTTGTTTTGTATCCTATGAATCAGTTATGTTGATATGGCTTTTGTCTTTTCAAAAGAAGCTTTTATAGTTTTATTTTTGTTTTCATGATTTTGATGATCCGATTTATTTCATTTGCAACAAATGTTGTTATCAGTCAGATACATTATTGTAGTTTAATTTGAGTCCTTTGTTATTTTATGAACCAATTACATGCTTTTGCTGATAGTAAACTAAATGCACTGATGCCTAGGTACTATCAAGCTTAGACTAGGAGCGTCTTTGGGTTCTGGTGTATGTACAGAGGATGAAAGTGGGGAGTTTGCATGGATTGAGAGGGAAACAACTTTTACTCATTCCTTTAGTCATCTGCACAATGTTTCTTATATGGGGATGGGAGAAAACACCGCATCCGGTTACTTCCATCGTGTCACCAGAAGCAATATATTTGCCTCCTCTAGGTTTTTTTAAAAATGTCACCATATATTTTCCTCCTCTTGGTTTGCTTCAGTCTCAAATGACAATTCCTTTTTCCCTCTATGTATTCTATATTGGAAATCCCTTATCCTCCAGTAGCTCGCCCAACATACATACATCAGCATGTGTCCATAGAGGAAGACTTTCCAGTTGCAGACAATTTTGGGCTTCCAACAAGTGAAAAAGAAAAGAAATCACTTGGTGTTCCATCAAAAGGTTCTAAAACAACAAGCTCATTTAAGGTTACAGAAGTGAAAAAAAAGGATATGACAGTGGCACCTCAGGACAAGAAAGGTAGCCTTTCTAATGGTTTACTATTTGCCTTTTCTATTGTAAATAGGATGAGTAAATCTGGAGTTATTTTTTTTAAGTAATTATTTCCTCTTCATATCAAGTAATCATAAAAATACTGCTGCTCCTATTATAATTATTGAATTTCATGCTTTTATGATACATAGGTTGTAAGAGTTTGGTTTGGATCTAGCATGACCTAGATTTGACTTAAATTTGGTTGGTTCTATGTTACAGCAACTAGACCTACATACTTGAACTATTTTTGTTCATTTTTTTCCTATCCAATCATGCCGATTCCAAAGTTAATGTCCAACCTGGTTATAACATGTGGATCCTATTTTGGGAAACACAGACACAGAATCGGTGGGTGCAAATTTTTGTTATTAGCTCAGGTTGGTTATGAAGAGGGCAAGGAAGAGTGGGGAAAAGAGGTTTCCCTTCTGTTCTGGCATTTGCCTGTAAAAGGAAAAATCACAAGCAAAGAAGTTCACAACAACGAGTCCACTGGCCACATGCTGATCTATCGAATTCTTAAATTGGCCATAAGCTATAAATTGGATATATATTGAAAATGGTAATATTGAGGGTCTACAGAAGTATGGCAGGTCAGGAAGAGGGAGTACTTTGATGGATTCCTGTGATATTGCTTTGGCATGTCACTGCAATACCATTAAGATCGCAAGCCACTGGAATGGGTGGCCTGGTCTCTTCAGCACTAAAATTCCATGAGAGATTTTAACCAAATCAGTGTACAATCCCTCCAAGGAAACCTTATATTCAGTATATAATATGTGAGTATCCAATGTAGTTTAACTCTATTCTCTGCTTGGTTCACTGTTTGACATGGCAGGAGGGTTTGCTGTGTTTTATGGCGGTTGACAGCATTTATGGTAGCATTCACATGTCTTGCATAAGAATTATTTTCCTATTTATTTTCTCTTTGACAATTTATTTCTATGAATTCCTTTGTATCAAATAATCATAAACAAACTGTGATGCCAAGGTTGCAAGTGGGTCTGGTCACGTCTAGGTCTAGCTTAGCTTGATAGTAATTCTAATTGACT
This sequence comes from Metroxylon sagu, assembly GCA_017589505.3. Classification (NCBI taxonomy): domain Eukaryota; kingdom Viridiplantae; phylum Streptophyta; class Magnoliopsida; order Arecales; family Arecaceae; genus Metroxylon; species Metroxylon sagu. The sequence continues at coordinate 405,304 of JACVBY030000447.1, read as the reverse complement.
TCATGTCTAAGAACTAAACGAAATAGCTTATTAACTTATTGGGTTGGATCATATTGGGTTTCATTTTCAGTTGAATATAAATTATATGTTAGATCAGAATATTTAAGTTATTTGTTTTGTTTGAACCAAATTGGTTCAGATCCAGTTTTGCAATATCAATTCCTAGCCTAATTGGAGCTTTAATCTTGATTTGAGACCAGTACTTGATCAGTATGTCTCAGATTATATTGGGTTGATTATTGATCAGTTCGCATACGCTTCTTGTAATGTTTAGGAATGAAAAAGGCCTTGAATGTGGACTCTTTCTTCTTTTCTCATAGGTGTAAAGACACACACACAATAATGAGAGAAAGAAAAGTGCCAGGAAAGAGGGGATGAATATTTTTTGAGAACTAGGACAGTTGAAATCCCGGCCATAATCTGGGTCAGGGCAGGACTCTAATCCTAGTCCTTGGTACCAACCCCCAAAGACTTTAGCAAGTGCATTGAGCAGAGGAATGCATATTAGCCCTCAAATGAAAGTGCACCAGACACCAATGGAGGTGTATTTTTGAAGTTCCATAAATATTGAAATGATATTATATCGGATGAGGATCATGGCTATTTATGCTTCCTCTCCCATGCATTGCACTTACTTAACACTAGAATGTGACTGTAAACATTTAATAAGTTAATCCAAGGTTTTCATAGGAATTTCTTCAATATCTACAGCATATATTTAGGTTGGTTGTGTTTTTTTCCCACCAGATGAAAATCTTCCAGTTGCAGCCCCATCTAGGCATTCGATGATTGAAAAAGCTGAGCAGGTTCTCAAGGCTCCACCAAAAGGTTCTGCAATAACGAGCCCGGTCAACTTGACAGAAGTGGATGAGAATTTAAAGATGACATCTCTGGAGAAGAAAGGTGACTTTCCTTCTGATACTTCCTATTTGACATTTCCGTAGACATATCCTTTTCTATTCCTTGGAATTAGAATAAGAATCATACATATGATGAGTTGATTCAAGATATTCCTAGTGATTTTTATTGACATATATATGGGCATAATTATATCTCTAATGATTGTCAATCTAGCTTAGTTCATTAATTTTCATACTGATTCTTCAATATTGGCATCTTTATACCTTAAAAATTGTAAAAGTAAAGATCAATTTACACATCTTTGTATTTCCTAACTTTGCCTCATATTTCATAACCTTCATAAAATGTTGGCCTTTGCCAGTCATTCTTATTAAAAAAAATTCTGAATACTTCTGTCTATTATTGTTATCAATCTGTATTGGCTTTTCTAGATGGTGCTTTGCCTCACCAGTCTATGCATCTGTTGCTACGGCCCACTCGAGAGTCTGTTTGATGTCTTTTCCTTGACATAGTCTGACTCCAATGTTTGTCATTCTTAGAATGTTTTTTGTGAAGAAAAAATCTAGAGATTTTCATAGAACATAGTTCTTCAGGATTTTGTATCATGCCTGAGATTCTGATATGGTCATTTGCAGAATGTAACTATGGAAAGGGAAAATGGATCAAGGATGACAGGTATCCATTATATTCAGGGTTTGGATGCAAACAGTGGCTCTCTGCAATGTGGGCTTGTAGATTGACTACACGTACAAATTTCTCCTATGAGAAATATAGATGGCAGCCCGAAGCTTGTGAGATGCCAGAATTTGAAGGGTCTGAATTCTTAAGAAGGCAAGTTTATTTCATCAATAAGCGCATCAACTTGGATGCATTACTCACAGGTTTAATGCTAGCAGTGTGGTTTAGTGGATGTTTATGTACACATGCATGCATGCACACACACATAAAAGCAGGAATTTATGTTCTAGGGTTGTAATGGTTTAATATGTTCCAGGATGCAGGATAAGACCGTCGCTTTCGTTGGTGATTCTCTAGGAAGGCAGCAATTCCAGTCATTAATGTGTATGGTCACTAGTGGTGAAGAGAGCCCAAAAGTGGAAGATGTTGGAATAGAGTATGGTTTGGGCAGAGCTCAAGGTGATGAGCGACCCAGTGGCTGGGCTTATCGATTCCCAAGAACCAGGACCACCATTCTATACCATTGGTCATCTACCCTCTGCGAATTGGAGCCTCTGAATGTATCAGATCCTGCTACTGGTTATGCTATGCATCTTGATCGCCCTGCATCATTTTTAAAGCAGAATCTCCATAGATTTGATGTTCTAGTTCTTAACACTGGACACCATTGGAATAGAGGGAAACTTACAGCAAACAGGTGGGAATTCTATGTTGGTGGTGTGCCAAACACCAATAGGAGGCTCAGAGAGATGGGTAGAGCCAAAAATCTTACAATTCATACTGTTGTCAGATGGTTAGATTCCCAGCTCCCTCAGCATCCACAGCTCAAAGCATTTCTTAGGTCGATATCTCCTAGGCATTTCTTCCATGGAGAATGGAACACTGGGGGTAGTTGTGATAACACCAGGCCTCTGGCTCATGGGTTTGAGGTCTTACAGGATACTTCAGCTGACCTTGTTGCTGCTGCTGCAGTGAGCGGCACGAGGGTTAAGCTTTTGGATATCACTGCATTATCACAATTGAGAGATGAGGCACATATATCCAGGTACAGTTTTAAAGCTACAAAGGGTGTGCGTGATTGCTTACATTGGTGCCAACCAGGTATCCCTGATACATGGAATGAGATCCTGGCTGCACAAATTTAGGCCATCATTTGGAGGTGGAAGAGCACGCAGACATTCTAATGGCATTACATAGAGAAGAACAAATACAGAAGAATATGCTGTTTAAAGCATGATACCTGGGAATAGGCTTCTTCCTTGTATTGTTCTTGCTGACATTTATCTTGCTCGGTTCTTTCTTGCCGTGTGCTAGTTGCTGGTTCACATCAGAAGGTGTCCACTAAAACTAACTTTCTACGCAGAGGTTTATCATTTATGTGCAGACAAACTGCAAAGAGTGATTGAAGACTCACTAGATTGGATGAGTTGCTACACTTCCTGAAATAATCATTGTCATCATTATTGGCACATCATAGTTCTTTGATGTTGACCTTGCAGACAATTACTTTCCTGTACTATAGCACAATGATTGTAACGTTTTCATCACAAAATGAACATGGTTGCTCATGCTACTTCAAACTGCTTGATTTGATCATGCTGTAGGTCTGTACATTTTATAAAAGTACAGATGACTTAACTGGCAAATTTTCTTTATAATGTTTCTCCCTACCATCACCAAATTGTGACTTGGCACCTGGCTGCTTGTGGCTTTGGTTTTAAAGTATTCATACCTTCATCAAAGACTTTGCCACACTTTGGTTTCTGGCATTAAATATGCTTGTATATAGCCAAAGATTGTTTTGGTCATCATTTCATCATTATACTCATATGTTGTCTGATTCCTAAGGACGCTAAGCAGAAGATTTTTCAAATATTTTCAATCAATAAATTTGTTGTTCAATGATTGCTCTAGAACATGACAAGGCTAAGGGCCTCTTTGGTGTTATGTTTGTATTTTTTCCTACAAATTAGTGAAATATTAGATAAAGATCGATATTGAAAATAGCATTTGCAAAAGGAAAAAAAAAAAAAAAACTACTTATATTCCTTGTTTTTATTTTTATTTTTCTTTTGAAAGCAATATATAGATGTATTTCAACAAAAAACAAAAATAATATCAAATGGAAGTTAGTTTAATTAAAAAAAATCCAATCTGATTTCATATTTATTCTACAATATGCAAACATATATACATGTGTACGTATGTATAGTGTCATATTTCAGTTATACCCAGTATAAATCTTTTATGTATGTATGTATGTATGTTGTAGTTCGACTTTTCTATGCTCGTATTTTTGGTTTTTAGTTTATTCAAATGAATTTTCTAACCATTTTTGATCTCTAAAACAATTGCCAAAACAACTGTTCATATTTGAAATAAGGCCAGAAATGATATCAAAAGAAAAAGAATATTTTCTTGGCCTTCTTTAAGCTTATAAGTTACATTTTTCAAAATTCAAATTTCTAAAATTTTTAGGAATTTAAAAGGACCTGTCTCCTTGATAATCTATGCCTGATCATTAGTAGTTTTATTACAGTTTTCAATTTTTATCATGTCTCATACTACAATTTTAGCATAATGTCCCAAATGATTTTCATTAGGCCCCAAATGTAATAATATTTTTTTTTCATCTGCCTTCATCTCTTTTTAATTTTTAAATATTTTTCTTTTCATCCTTTTTTTGGAACTCTCTTTTGAGTGTCCTATCTTTGCTACTAGTTTCCTATATTTCGATTCTATTGATCGAAGACGGTGACCGAAAAATTATTTCATTTGTTTTAAATTTAGTGGCTGGTTTTTGTGGTTGTCCATAATTCGGATAAGGCTAAGTTACCGGGGGTTGGTTCCAGTCATAAGGATTTTGGTTTACTTGAAACCAACCTGGTTCTTTATAATCATTTTGACTAAATAGTTCAAAACCTAGATCTCAGTTTGAGCTCGACATTATTTTGTGGGAATACCGGTCTAAGTTCATAGGCTATATTGGCCTATGATTGGGACCTTGAGGTATTTGGTCATTTTAATACTTTTAGCTTGGTCCTTGAAGGTTTTAAGCCAAAGGTAAGGTTTTCGACTTTATATTTTTGGTGTTACACAAAAAGGTCTAAACTGATTTTTGCCCTTATAAGTTTTGATATTTGCAAATTAATGTCTTATCCTGGATACGTCTTGTCATGGATAGTGATAGAATATGCCTGAATTAGGAGGGAATATCTTTCGACTCCAAGCTACCAAAATTTGATAAATGACAAATTCAAAGGCTTTTATTGAATTATCTATTCCAATTCTCATGTTCATAGAATCATTAAAAATTTTGCCAAATTATCTATAGCTTCAATTACACTCTTCATAGAGTTGTTAAAAGTAAAACATGCTTAGAGTATGAAGATATCTACCTGCATTGCATGAGAAGGGGCAACCGTGCAACATGGGGAGAGAAGGAAATAACCTTCCATTCTTATAATATAAAGAGATTGTTATATGTCTTGATAAAGGTAGCCGTATAACAAAAAGAAATGATCTTTTCTTGTAGCATAAAGAGATGTCATAATTACCTTTGGTATCCCATCAGACCCGTCAAAATTTATATTGTTGGTTAAATAATTATGTAGATTCAATTTGGAGCATACCGAAAGAATCTTTATTACCTGAAATAGTAAAATTACTAATGAATTAAGCAATTGGATGATTGGATTGACTTAATTCTTACTTGCTTGTTATAGGAGTAGAGTACTAAGGCTTGAGGAGAGAGGATAGAAAAGATAGGAGAATTTAAGTTATAAAGATTACTCGTAAGGTAAGAAAGGCTACTTCTAGAATAATCTAAATATTTAATTCTTCTATTTAATGTTAAGAGATTGAATGCTTTGCAAGTATTGTTTGCCATTGTATTTATAATATTTTGGCTGCAAATAAATATGATAATAGCTAAAAACCTCCAGCAATTCTTATCTAGTTTTGGCAATCACCAAAAACTTCCTGTCCAATTTTGCTAAAAACTTCCCTTCAAAAGAATAAATTCCTTAAATGATCTATTTAATTTCCATGCAATCTTTATTTTAAGGATATTATAGTTAAATTAGCAATTTTTTAATGAAAAATTATTCTTAAGCAAACATTGAAAAATATTTTCAAAGCTGTTTTCTCAATTAAACATGATAAAATTTATTTTCTTCTACAAAATTTTTCTTAAGAAAATAAGTCACAAAAAAATTTTTTCCATGTAAACACCAAACTCAATGTAAATTTTAGATTTAAGTTATGTAATTTACTAAGATACTTAAATGGATAACATTTGAAGTTTTTATGTCTCATCTCTATCCACTTAAATGGATAAAATTTAAACTTTTTGTCTCATGTTTATCAAATTAAATGGATAAAGTTTCAATTTTTTATCTCTCATTTCTATCTCTTGAAGATATACCAAAAGAATTACTTTAAAATAAGGCAAAATCACTCACCAAAAGATAGAGATACGTAAAACTCTATCTATTCTCCAAACAGGAAATATATCATAATAGTCACTTAAGGCAAAGATTGAGCCGCTTACCATAAGATAAAGATATGTAAGGGCTAGTGCTTCTATGCAAATTCATCCGATGAAAAAAATGCATTTCAATGCATCTAATCAAATGGATTAAATCAATACAATTTAGAGCCACTTGAGATTGAGTTAATTTAAGTGCATCATTTGAGCATTAAAGAGAGATTTTTTAAAATTATTTTATTAATTTAATTTACATTAGGATTTAGCTGGTTTAGATTTGTCTCCTTGGATCCACCTCCTTTGTTAGATCGTATTGAGCAGGACGAATTATACTTTAAAGGAAAAGCCATCCACAATATATCTCAAACCAGATAGCATTATTCTTATTTATTTATTTATTTTAGTAAGCATGTAAAAAAACTTTTTAGAAAAAGCTTGTTAATTATTCATTGCATCTCTTTCCAAAAAAAAATTGGAATACTACCGTAAGAGTCACTTAAAATAGAGATAAAGTCCTTGCCAAAAGATAATGTATTGTTTCTAATAAGATTAATAGTATAAACATATGCATCTAATTAGATAGGTTAAATCAATACAATCAAGATCGATTTGGAATTAAGTGAAATTATGCGCAATCTTTATGCATTCAAGAAGAAAGGATTAAATTCATAAAAAGAAAGTTTTTAAAATAATTTTATTAATTTTATTTTTATTTAGATTTGATCAATTTGGATCATGCATGAAAAATATACAACGATTTGTTATATCCAGAGAGCCGATCATTAGATAATTCTTTGCACAAGTGTTTGGCAAATTATATTCTTAGGGAAGATATTTTTATATTTTAGTAATTACATCGGGCATCTTGTAAACCAAAGAGACCAGCACATAATTTTCCGGCACGCTCACGACACCGTGGATCGGCTGGGTCCACAGTTGAGCCACGAAGTCGGGACGGAGCGTGCCCCGGACCGAGGTATAACATTATTTATTTCAGTAAATAAATTTAAAACTTCTTAGCAACTGATACAACCACGCATTTTTTCCGACGCCCACGCCGCCGTGAATCAGGCAAGCGCACATCTGAGCCGCGGAGTCGGGACGGCTACAAGCCGGACAGCCCTCGGTGCGGTGAGCCCGAAGAAGTCTCCCATGTCGAGCTCGCTTGGTTTCATCCCATCCGGCAGTGACCAATTGAAGCAGTGCGTGAGCTGCGCCAACGCCAACTCCAAAGAATACAGGCCCAGCTGCATCCCCGGGCATGACCGCCGGCCCGACCCAAATGGCACGAGCTCGAAAAAGTTCCCTTTAAAGTCCACACCGGCGCTGTCGCCACCAGGGGAGAATCTCGATGGCTGGAACGCCTCGGCGTCCTTCCACGCCGCCTTGTCGCGGCCGATGGCCCAGGCATTGACCACGACGCTTGATCTCTTGGGGATGAAGTAACCGGCGACCTCGCAGTCCTCGATGGCCTCATGTTGGAGGAGGGGGATCGGAGGGTGGAGGCGGAGGGTCTCTCTGACGACAAGCTTGAGATAAGAGAGCTTGTCGAGGTCTCTATCGTGGACCCTGCGGTCCAGCCCCACTACGTCGGCCAGCTCTTGCTGCACCCGCTTTAGCTCTTCCGGGTTCCTCATTAGCTCCGCCATGGCCCATTCGATCGCCGACGCCACCGTCTCCGTGCCACCGAACATCACATCCTGTTCCATTCGGTGAATCAGTTCACCATTGAAAGCTAGCCATGGGAGAGAGGGGAAAAAGAGCGAACGTGATGCTGGTTTTCTTTGTTTCAAAGCCGGAGGCTTGTTACTGTGGCTTAATTGACGTGCTAACTACGTGGAGGAAAGGTGACATGTTAGACCGTAGCGTACCATGATCATGGCCTTGATGTTATCCCTGGTGAGCTTCAGATGTCCCTGGAGACCATCTTCCTCCCTACCCTTGCTTGCTGGAGAGTCCTCGAAGAAAGCAAGCATGTCGTCGACCATGTCGGCATCGACGGCGTCGGCCGGCTTGGGGTTTGCCAGGTGATCATTGATGATCTTGTCGATGAAGCAGTCGAGAGACCGCCGTGCGGCCTTGAGCCTCTTGTTGATGCCCTGCGTGTCCACCCAGCTGAGCCAGGGAATGAAATCGCCAAGGTTGAACGCCACGAAGAGCTCCGAGAACTTCTGGATGATCCCAATGAACTCCTCCTGGTTCTCAGAGTTCTGGGTTCCGAAGGCCGCCCGAAAGGTGATGTTCTTGGTGAGGTTGAAGAAGAGTTCCCCGACGTTGACAGGCTCGCCGACTCGGCTGGCGACGGCGAGGAGGGTGGCATCGACCTCGTCGCGGACGGAGGCCCACGACTCGGCGCGCTTGCGGCTGAAGAGCTTCATGACGCAGAGCTTGCGCATCTGGCGCCAGAAGGGGCCGTAGTTCGCGAAGGCCATGTCGGCGCGGTCGTAGGAGAGGTAGGTGACGGCGTAGGAGGCCGGGCGGTTGGCGAAGACGCTGTCCTGCACCTGGAGGACTTCGCGGGCCATGTCGGGCGTCGTGACGGCGATGGTGTGGTGGCTGCCGAGGCGGAGGTGGCAGAGCCCGCCGTACTGCTCACCCAGCTTGGCGAGGCCGCGGTGGGTCAGCTGGTCCATCATCAGCATGTTGCCGATGATCGGCAGCTGCTTCGGCCCCGGTGGGAACGGCAGCCTCCGCCTCCGCCGCCAAGAGAAAGCGAAGATGAGACACAGGGGTATCAGCAAGAACATTATGAAGCGCACGGTGAGGGGATCTTGAAGGAGGCGATCCATGGCCGGTCTAGTCTCCTTGATACGAAGAGATCGAGAAGGGAAGAAGAAGGGAGAATCTGTTCTCTTTGCTCTTCTCCGAGGAACGAAAACGTATGGAAGGAGATTCTATAAATATTTTTTTTAGGAATTTGGGACCAGCGATTCTTCGCCGCTTTCTGGCCAGAATCTATCAAACGGACACGGTGATTTTTTTTTTTGGTAAATTTATCTCTTACGCTGTAACATAAATTGATGATACCTTCGTACATCGGCTGATTTGGTATGGAAGTAACTTCAGAGATATGGTGTTATGCTTTCTATAACATTAAAACGGTGCTAAATATTTAATTTATTGGTTTAAGATCGAAATTTTCGGGATTTACCAAATAAAAAAACCAAGATTTTCCAAATCTTGCATGCTATTGAATCCGGACACCTTCGGACAGGGCAGAGACATCGGTATTTTTTCTTTTCTTGATAGCGGAGATTTCGGTAGATTCTATAAATAATTTTTTTAGGAATTTGGGACCAGTGATTCTTCGCCGCTTTCTGGCCAGATTCTATCAAATGGACACGGTGATTTTTTTTTTTTTGGTAAATATATCTCTTACGCTGTAACATAAATTGATGATATCTTCGTACATCGGCTGATTTGGTATGGAAATAACTTCAGAGATATGGTGTTATGCTTTCTATAACACTAAAACGGTACTAAATATTCAATTTATTGGTTTAAGATCGAAATTTTCGGGATTTACCAAATAAAAAAACCAAGATTTTCCAAATCTTGCATGCTATTGAATCCGGACACCTTCGGACAGGGCAGAGACATCGGTATTTTTTCTTTTCTTGATAGCGGAGATTTCGGTAGATTCTATAAATAATTTTTTTAGGAATTTGGGACCAGTGATTCTTCGCCGCTTTCTGGCCAGATTCTATCAAATGGACACGGTGATTTTTTTTTTTTTTGGTAAATATATCTCTTACGCTGTAACATAAATTGATGATATCTTCGTACATCGGCTGATTTGGTATGGAAATAACTTCAGAGATATGGTGTTATGCTTTCTATAACACTAAAACGGTACTAAATATTCAATTTATTGGTTTAAGATCGAAATTTTCGGGATTTACCAAATAAAAAAACCAAGATTTTCCAAATCTTGCATGCTATTGAATCCGAACACCTTCGGACAGGGCAGAGACATCGGTATTTTTTCTTTTCTTGATAGCGGAGATTTCGGTAGATTCTATAAATAATTTTTTTAGGAATTTGGGACCAGTGATTCTTCGCCGCTTTCTGACCAGATTCTATCAAATGGACACGGTGATTTTTTTTTTTTTTTGGTAAATATATCTCTTACGCTGTAACATAAATTGATGATATCTTCGTACATCGGCTGATTTGGTATGGAAATAACTTCAGAGATATGGTGTTATGCTTTCTATAACATTAAAACGGTACTAAATATTCAATTTATTGGTTTAAGATCGAAATTTTCGGGATTTACCAAATAAAAAAAATCAAGATTTTCCAAATCTTGGATGCTACTGAATCCGGACACCTTCGGAGAGGGCAGAGACATCGGTATTTTTTCTTTTCTTGATAGCGGAAATTTCGGTAATTAAAAGCTTTGCATTTTTGGGAACGCTTTTCCGAATTTTTCTTCTTCCTCTTTTTGAGGAAAAAGGAGTTTTTCTTGTCAAAGTTTTAACCTTTTGATCTTTGGTAAGGTCTCAAGAAGAGTTTCCTTAGAAATAGGGAGGCAAGGCATGGAGCTTACTTTCATTGTAAACCTTTTAATTCCAGGTAGGTGGCCCCACAAGTTCCAAACATTCCACTCCGGTTCTTAGCCATGAAAATTCTGGTCTATCCGTTCCTCTCCAGGTCTTAACATGGACTGTTTGAAATATGTTGAGCACCCTCGCATCAGGATACATAAAAGATAAATTTTGATGAATCAATTAATTCTTTCCTTATCAATGCAGATGCAATTGTTAAGGAGTATTTAAGGCGGATTTGTTGCCTTTTGCTAAGCTCATTATGGTTAGTATGAGCTGTGACGAGTCATTCATAAATTTTTGAAGTTCAAGAATAATATTGGAAGGTGACCATCCATTCCTTTGTAATCTTTAAATTATCATTTCATCCATTCCACATTTTAAATGTGTTTAGGAGCCAACTAGGTAGGGAACTATTAGCAAACTGGGCTACAATGTGGAAGAAGCGAAGTAGTGAGAGCATGGCTGATATTTTTTAGGTATTAGTCCTTCTTGTTTGTTGCTTAAATTAAAAAAAAAGAAAAAGAAAAAGCGGGCTCTTAGGATACAAAGGAGTTCAGATTGCAAGATCGGATTAGGTCTTTCATGAAAGGAACAAAGACAAGGGGGACAAAATCTTTTATGTCCATAATTATTCAATTATATTTTGAGATATATCATAACAATTGATCAAGTACAGCTACGTATGAATAAAGTAGCACTACAACGCCTTAAATATTGGCTGAAAAAATCTTTCTTAATCTTTCCTCATACCACAAATAGATGGAATAGAAGGTGATCAAAGAAATGGCATGAAAAGTTGACCAAGACGTCCAGTGGTATGTAAAATACCTTCATTCAAGTAATCTTAAGCAAATTAAGTGGGCTTTGCATTGCTAGACTAGTAGGTTAGCTGTCACGCCCCGGACCCAGCTGGTGGTGGCCTAGGGGTGACGCTTGGCTACTCATTGCACAGTATGTGCATCCATGATAACATATCAATTATAAACAAGGAGGGTTAACAACTATATAATATACAAAGTTTAATTCTTAATATACAAATTATGTAATGTTGGGCAACAAACCAAAGTTCCAAAATAATTCCAAATGGGGTTACATATAACAAAATAAAATCAATTTACATTAAGAACTCCCAATTACCCCTGTTGTTGCCCCCCGATAATACCCCGTGGCTCGAAAAAAACATTGTAAGATTTAATAAGTTTACACTCGCACGATGAAAGTAAATATACTATTACACATTATAGCCAAATAAGAATTTTTTTATCAAGTCAAATACAAGTCATGCTTCAAAATTTAAAAACATTTCATTATATTATAAAATTGTACAAATCTCATATTCGAATAAATTGGAAGCAATTAATATGAAATAATATTTCAAAATACCATTTCAATTTCAAATCACTGTAAATCTCATTTCATACTAATGTCCCATGTCCACGTAATAACATCACAAAGATGTAACCTCCCTGTATGCCCCCAGTGGAGGAAGGGTGCCGGAGTCAATTAGCATTTAATGCTATATCCTGTCACAGCACATCCCTAGGATGTGTGTTCTCCACATATTTCCCCTGTGGAGGTGGGTCCCGGAGTCATGTAACATGTAATATGGACCATGACGACATATAATATCACAATCACAAATAGCATTTATTCGCATAATAGCAAACATGTATCAATTTACTTTTCATATTTTACTAAAATTTGATAATTTTCTATAATCATGTAATAACCAGATGCATGTATCAAATGCCAATTTAATTTACCAAAATTAACAATAATCAAGTCAAATATTCATTTACAAAAATATGGTACCACAAGTATCATTTTTTTTTTTCAAATAATACTATAAATCAATTCATTATTTCAATAATGACATAATTTAATAATGATTTAAGAAAAATCATTATAACTGGCTTAGTTACCTCACAACGCTAATCCAAAAGTGTAAATCAACTGTAGGGATCTCTGGGTACCTACAACATAATTTTTCAGATTTTTAAATTTTAATTTTTGGATGTCAAACTGACTCCTACACTTAACCCAATCTAATCCTGGGCCCAACTTGGGGCTTGAATATCTCCAAATATAGAAGCCCAAATGGGGAAATAAAAATTCCCCGACAAACTAGGATCAACGCTGATCCCGACCATAATTTTCTTTTATTGGGCCGAGCCCAAATTGGGGCCAAAAAATTCAGCCCAAAGGGGCTAATTGGACTGGGCCGAACCCGACCCAGTCCCGGTTTTTTTTTTTTTCCCTTCTTTTTTTTTCTTTTTCCCTTTTTTTTTTTTCTCTTCTCGCTTCTACCCCCGGTTCACCCGAACCGGGGGTTGCTGGTGGCCGGCGGCCTAGGGCCGCCGTCGGCCCTCCCCGGGGTCAGCTGGCCGCCGACGACCGGCCCCAGGCCGGTCGCCGCCGCGGCGGCCCCAGCCGGCCGCGCGCCGGCCGGCCACCCCTTCCTCTTCTCTTTCCTCTTCCTTCTCTTCTTCTTCTTCTTCCTTTTCTTCTCCTCTTTCGTCACTGTGCCGGCGGCACGGCCGGCCACCGTTGGCCGGCCGGACCTCACCGGACGCCGCCCGGCGCCGGTGAGGGCCGCCGCCGCAGCCCGGCTCGGCGAGCCGGCGGGCACGCCGCCGGGCCGGACCAACGCGGGAGCCGGTTTGGCTCCCGCGTGCGGGGAGGGCCATTCGGCCCTCTCCCTTCGTTTCGTCCCATGCTCGGCGACCCGGCCGGCCACCGCCGGCCGGCCGGACCTCGCCGGACGGCCCCGGCGCCGGCGGGGTCGCCGACCAAGGCTCGGGCCGGCGGGCCGGCGGGCACGCCGCCGGGCCCGAACCCACGGTGAAGGGAGGGCCATGGAACGGCCCTCCCCCCTTCTTCCTCGCGGCGGCATGGCCGGCCACCCCCGGCCGGCCGGACCCCACCGGACGCCGCCCCGGCGCCGGTGGGGGCTGCCGCCCAAGGACCGGGCCCGGCGAGCCGGCGGGCACGCCGCCGGGCCCGAACCAAGCGCGGGAGCCCGCTTGGCTCCCGCGTCAGGGGAGGGCCTCCTGCGGCCCTCTCCCTCTCTCTCCACGCTCTCTCTCTCCCTCTCCTCGCCGGTGAAGGGGGGGGCTTACCGGACGGCGGCGAGGTGGCGGGGACGAGCGGAGGGCGACACAGTGGCAGGTGCTTGCGAAGAGCAGGAGGGAGGAAGAAGACAGGGGGAGGGGGCTTCAGTCCTCTCCCCAGCTATTTTCCTTTTTTTTTTAGCGAGGGGAGGGCTGAGCCCTCCCCTGCACCCCCATGTGCGCGCGCGTGGGCGCGCGCGCGCTGGCGCGCATGCAGCGCGCCGCGTGTCGCGCACCCACGCCGCTTAAATTATATAAAAAAAATTGCCTGACGGGGGTTTACATCCTCCCCTCCTTATAAAAATTTCGGCCTCGAAATTAATGTACAACACGAATAAAATTTTTGAGGCCCAAAATAAAAATTACTAGCTGTATTTATCTATCTTTCTGGTCAAAATACAACAGTAATTACACTTTTGTGCTTATATACAAATATCTATTGAGATACAAATAGATGAGGATATTTCTTTTTCACCTCCTCTTCAAGTTCCCACGTAGCCTCCCGTTCAGAATGATTACTCCACTGAACCTTAACATAGGGAATGCTACGCCGTCTCAGAACTTGGTCTTTATGGTCCACAATACGTATCGGATGCTCTTCGTATGTCAAATTCTTCTTTAGCAAAATGGGCTCCACTTCTATGACATGACTGGGGTCAGAAATGTATTTCCTCAACATAGAGACATGGAATACATTATGTACCCCAGAGAGTGCAAGAGGTAGTGCGAGGCTATAAGCCACTTCCCCCACTCTGCTCAAGACCTCAAATGGACCAATGTATCGTGGACTCAATTTTCCTTTAAGCCCAAACCTCATCACATCTTTGGTTGGTGAAACCCTTAAAAAGACATGGTCCCCAACCTGAAATTCCAGCTCCCTTCTTCTAACATCAGCATAACTTTTCTATCGGCTCTGAGCTACTCGGAGTCTTTCCTTAATCAGCTGCACTTTTTCTACTATCTGCTGAATCAGCTCAGGGCCCAACAATTTTCTTTCCCCCACATCATTCCAACACAAGGGAGATCTGCATTTTCTACCATACAGAGCTTCAAATGGAGCCATTTTGATGCTGGCTTGGTAACTGTTATTGTAAGCAAACTCTACCAAAGGTAGGTGGTTGTCCCAAGCACCACCCAAGTCCATTACACAGGCTCGCAACATGTCCTCTAAGATCTGTATGGTCCTCTCCGATTATCCATCTGTCTGGGGGTGAAAAGCTGTACTGAAATTTAGTTTGGTCCCCAGAGCCCTATGAAGACTCTTCCAAAACTGGGACACAAACCTGGTATCCCGATCTGACACAATTGACTCGGGGACACCATGAAGTCTCACTATCTACTCAATGTACATGGTGGCCAATCTCTCGCTTGAGACCCCAACTCTGAACGGTAGAAAATGGGCTGACTTGGTCAATCTATCAATTATAACCCAGACCGCATCATTGCTTCTGGGAGTTTTGGGTAAACCAGTCACAAAATCCATAGTGATCTTTTCCCATTTCCACTGAGGGATCATTAGAGACTGAAGAGGTCCCGCAGGCCTTTGATGTTCGGCCTTCACTTGTTGGCACACTAAGCACTTGGCCACATATTGAGCAATTTCTCTTTTCATTCCTTTCCACCAGAAATTTTCTCATAGGTCTCTGTACATTTTGGTGCCTCCTGGGTGAACAGTATAGGGAGAATAATGAGCCTCCCTCAAAATTTCAGCCCTTAGATCTTCCACATTTGGCACCTGAGTAGCCTAGTATTAAATCTCGGGGATCCATCATCATTTATTCCGAATTCATTACGAACCCACGATTACACGGCTGCCTTTATCTTTTGTAGTTCCAAGTCTTCTTTCTGGGAAGACTTAATCCTGTCAATCAGGGTTGGCTGAAGTACAAGTGTTGCAAGAAGCCCATCAGATCGCTGTACTCGCAAACCAACCTCCAATTTTTCAAGGTCTCTACGAATGTGAGGCTGAGAAGTAATTATGGAAGCTAGCTCTGAGGAGGACTTTCTGCTTAAGGCATCAGCTACCACATTGGCCTTCCCTGGATGATAATGCAGGTTCAGGTCATAATCCTTTAATAGCTCCAGCCACCTCCTCTGCCTCAAGTTTAGCTCTTTCTGGGTGAAAATGTATTTTAGACTTTGATGGTCTGTATACACATCACAAGTCTCCCCATACAGATAATGCCGCCAAATTTTCAGTGCAAAGATTACGGCGGCTAACTCCAGGTCATGAGTAGGATAGTTCTGCTCATAAGGCTTCAGCTGCCTGGAGGCATAGGCTATCACCTTCCCTTCCTGCATCAGAACACCTCCCAATCCCTTTCGAGAGGCGTCAGTGAATAAAGTATATCCTCCAGATATAGATGGAAGAGTAAGGATAGGGGCTAACACCAGGCGCTGCTTGAGTTCCTGAAAACTTCCCTCATACTCCTCTGACCAAACAAACTTTGCTCGCTTTTGAGTTAAGTGAGTCAGAGGCAAAGCAATGCGAGAGAAGCTTTCCACGAATCTGCGATAATAACCACTCTGGGCCCCCAAGAAGCTTTCCCCCGACTTCCGATACATTGGAAGGCCGACACCAGTTCACGACGGCCTCAATCTTCTTAGGGTCTACTGATATACCGTCTTTGGATACGATATGACCCAAGAAGGATATTTGGCTCATCCAGAAGTCACATTTCTGCAGCTTGGCATAAAGTTTCTTTTCCCGAAGAGTTTGTAGAACAATCCTTAAGTGGTTTTCATGCTCCATATGACTTTTAGAATAAATCAAGATATCATCAATAAAGACCACTATAAACTGATCCAGGTATAGTTTGAAGATTCTGTGCATCAAGTCCATGAATGCTGCCGGGGCATTAGTCAACCCAAACGGCATCACAAGAACTCATAATGGCCGTACCTGGTTTTGAATGCAGTCTTAGAAACATCCTCAGCCTTTATCTTGAGCTGATGGTACCCTGATCGAAGATCAATTTTTGAGAATACCTGAGCTCCTTGAAGCTGATCAAATAGATCATCAATCCTCGGCAAAGGGTACTTGTTCCGCACTGTTACCTTATTAATTTCTCGGTAATCAATGCAGAGCCGAAGACTGCCATCCTTCTTTTTAACAAATAATACTGGAGCACCCCAAGGAGAGACACTAGGTCTAATAAATCCTCGATCCAGAAGCTCCTGCAACTGACATTTTAACTCTTTTAACTCAGCTGGAGCCATACGGTAAGGAGCTTTGGATATAGGTCCAGTGCCAGGGGCTAAATCAACAGTGAACTCGACTTCACGATCCGGGGGTAATTCCGTCAATTCCTCCGGAAAGACATCGGGAAACTCTCGAGCCACTGGAATATCTTCCAACTGGTGTTCATCCTGCTGAAGGTCCCTAACCATAGCAAGAAACCCCTGACCACTTTTTCTCAAGTATTTCCCAGCTTGCAGAGCTGACACTAATACCGAAGCCAGATGTTCCTGACTCCCACTAAAACTGAATTCAGGAAGATTAGGAATTTTAAAGATTACCCTTTTCCTGAAATAGTCAATAGAAGCATGATAGGCGGCCAACCAGTCCATCCCTAAGATTACATTAAAGAATTTCAGTGGGAGGACTATCAGATCAGCGTTCAACCTCCTATCTTCCATGTCAATCAGGCAAGATTTACACACTGAGTCTACCATCATGACATCTCCATTAGGAAATGCAATATGCAACTCTTGCTCTAGAGGAACGGGTGTCAATGATGCATTCTTGGCAAGAAAACTATCAGATATAAATGAATGTGTGGCACCCGGATCAATTAAAGTTTGAGCATAAGTGTTGCCTACTTTAAACATACCTGTCATAAAGATTAACTTAACTTAGATGTCATGCAGCATCATATGTTTTTCCTCTATCTACTACCATAATCCATGCATTATACCAGGTATGAATGCAATAATTTTTAAAGAAATAATTTAATTTAACAGACATACCTGTCACCACAGTGTTAGAGGCAGCAGCGTCCTGCTGAGTGAGGGTAAAGACCCTCCCTTGGGTCCTGGGCTGCTGCTGGCTCTTCCCCTGATCTGGAGGGGGCTGCTGATCCTTCCGAAGGGGACAGGTGGCCATTTTGTGGTCCATCTTCCCACAAATAAAGCAGGCACCAGTCAGCCTGCGGCACTGCTTGCCCTGATGGGCCTTCCCGCAATGAGGACAACGGGTCTCCTTATCCTTCTGTCCTGAGGGAGCCTGAAGGAAACCCTTCTTCTTCTTAGCCTGCCCTGAAGACTGGCCAGAAGGAGGTCCTCTCCTCTTCATCTGCTGCTCTCTCATCTGCTGAATGGCAGTCATGTCCCTCTCAATGACCAGAGCCTTGCTCACCACTTCACTGTAAGTGGGGAGCTCAAATGCATTGACTGCCTGCCTCAGCCTGGGGTGCAGTCCCTCAGTGAATTTGGTGATCCTGGCTCTCTCGGTCATAACAAAATCTGGGGCAAATCTGGCCAATCGTCTGAACTCGGCTTCATACTGGGCCACAGAAAGGTTCCTCTGCTCTAACCTCATAAACTCAGACTCCATCTGTCTCTGAACACTCCTGGGAAAAATACTGGCGATAAAAGGCCTCCTTAAACTGTTCCCAAGAGATGGCCCGCCCTCCAGAGTGCTGCTCCAACATCAGCCACCAATCGTATGCCTCCCCCTGGAGGAGGTAGGCGGCAAATCTGATCCGCTCCTCCTCCGGGCTACCAAGGGCCGTAAAGGCCTTCTCAATCTCTCTTATCCACCTCTCCGCATCAAGTGGGTTGGTGGATCCAGAGAAGGGAGGAGGGGCCAAGCTCTTAAACTCAGAGAAGCTACGACCCCCTCCCTGCCAGGGCTGAGATGGAGCGGGCTGAGTAGACTGATCGAGCTGGGCCGGCTGGGTCTGAGGAGTAGGAGGGGCAGACGGAGTCTGCGGAATAGTAGAGCCAGATATAGCAGGCAGATGTCCGCCGAATCTCTGGCCGCATGGCACGAACGACCGAGTCACCCCCAAGAATGCCCGGAGTAACTCGGCCTGCAGCTGCTGTGGGTCGTTGCCAACTGGGGCAACGGAACCCGCATCTGGTGAGGCTTCCGGGCCTCCCTGCTGGTCAGGGTCACCAGCCTGAGAGTCCCCCTCATGTCGCTGACCACTGGTGCGACGATGCATTATGAAATCTGCCATGGTTAGATTCCAATCAATATCATAATAAATCATCAAATCTCAAGTATTTATTTAAACAAGTCACTTGAATTTTTCTAATGTTATTACCCTCCTGATGTCATGTCAATATTTGGCCTAATGTAAATCATGTGTTTGGCCCTAATGTCAAACCAGGCTCGATAGCCACTACAAGCCGTCACGCTCCGACCCCGGTGGTGGTGGCCTGTGGTGAGCGACCCGCTGCATGCCAGGCATGCAAGGCATCCAGTACAATATCAATTATAAACAAGGAGGGTTAACAACTATATAATATACAAAGTTTAATTCTTAATATACAAATTATGTAATGTTGGGCAACAAACCAAAGTTCCAAAATAATTCCAAATGGGGTTACATATAACAAAATAAAATCAATTTACATCAAGAACTCCCAATTACCCCTGTTATTGCCCCTGATAATTCTGTGGCTCTGAAAAAAACATTGTAAGATTTAATGAGTTTACACTCAGTAAGTAAGCCTACTATTACATATTATAGCCAAATAAGAATTTTTTTATCAAGTCAAATACAAGTCATGCTTCCAAATTTAAAAACATTTCATCATATTATAAAATTGTACAAATCTCATATTCGAATAAATTGGAAGCAATTAATATGAAATAATATTTCAAAATACCATTTCAATTTCAAATCACTGTAAATCTCATTTCATACTAATGTCCCACGTCCACGTAATAACATCCCAAGAATGTAACCTCCCTGTATGCCCCCAGTGGAGGAAGGGTGCCGGAGTCAATTAGCATCTAATGCTATATCCTGTCACAGCACATCCCTAGGATGTGTGTTCTCCACATATTCCCCCTGTGGAGGTGGGTCCCGGAGTCATGTAACATGTAGTGTGGACCATGACGACATATAATATCACAATCACAAATAGCATTTATTCGCATAATAGCAAACATGTATCAATTTACTTTTCATGTTTTACCAAAATTTGGTAATTTTCTATAATCATGTAATAACCAGATGCATGTATCAAATGCCAATTTAATTTATCAAAATTAACAATAATCAAGTCAAATATTCATTTACAAAAATATGGTACCACAACTATCATTTTTTTTTTCTTCAAATAATACTATAAATCAATTCATTATTTCAATAATGACATAATTTAATAATGATTTAAGAAAAATCATTATAACTGGCTTACTTACCTCACAACGCTAATCCAAAAGTGTAAATCAACTGTAGGGATCTCTGGGTACCTACAACATAATTTTTCAGATTTTTAAATTTCAATTTTTGGATGTCAAATTGACTCCTACACTTAACCCAATCTAATCCTGATTTCAACTTGGGGCTTGAATATCTCCAAATATAGAAGCCCAAATGGGGAAATAAAAATTCTCCGACAAACTAGGATCAACGCTGATCCCGACCATATTTTTCTTTTATTGGGCCGAGCCCAAATTGGGACCCGAAAATTCAGCCCAAAGGGGCTAACTGGACTGGGCCGAACCCGGCCCAGTCCCGATTTTTTTTTTTCTTTTTCCCTTTTTTTTTTTTCTTCCCCTGCTTCACCCCTGGTTCACCCGAACCAGGGGTGGCTGGTGGCCGGCGGCCTAGGGGCGCCGCCGGCCGAAGCCTCCCCAGGGGTCGGCCGCCGGCCGCCGACGACCGGCCCCGGCCGGCCGCCGGCGCGGCCGTGCCCCTTCCTCTTCTCTTTCCTCTTCTTTCTCTTCTTCTTCTTCCTTTTCTTCTCCTCTTTCGTCACTGTGCCGGCGGCACGGCCGGCCACCGTTGGCCGGGCCGGCCTCACCGGGACGCCGCCCGACGCCGGTGAGGGCCGCCGGCCGCAGCTCGGGCCCGCAAGCCGGGCAGGCACGCCGCCGAGCTCGGACCAACGCGGAGCCGCTGGTTTGGCTCCCGCGGCAGGAGGGCCATTCGGCCCTCTCCCTTCGTTTCGTCCTATGCCGGCCGACCCGGCCGGCCACCAGCCGGCCGACCGGACCCCGCCGGATGTTGCCCCTCGGCGCCGGGGGTCGCCGACCAAGGCTCGAGCTCGGCGGGCCACCGGGCACGCCGCGGGCTCGAACCCACGGTGAAGGGAGGGCCGTGGAACGGCCCTCCCCCCCTTCTTCCTTGGCCGACGCGCATGACCGGCCACCCCCGGCCGACGGACCCCACCGGACGCCGCCCCGGCGCCGGTGGGGCCGCCGCCCAAGGACCGGGCTCGGCGAGCCGGCGGGCACGCTGCCTGGCCCGAACCAAGCGCGGGAGCCCGCTTGGCTCCCGCGTCACGGGAGGGCCTCCTGCGGCCTCTCCCTCTCTCTCCACGCTCTCTCTCTCCCTCTCCTCGCCAGTGAAGGGGGGGCTTACCGGACGGCGGCGAGGTGGCGGGGACGAGCGGAGGGCGACACAGTGGCAGGTGCTTGTGAAGAGCAGGAGGGAGGAAGAAGATAGGGGGAGGATGCTTCAGTCCTCTCCCCAGCTATTTTCCTTTTTTTTTTTTAGCGAGGGGAGGGCTGAGCCCTCCCTTGCACCCCCATGTGCGCGCGCGTGGGCGCGCGCTGCATGCGCGCCACGCGCGCGCTGGTGCGTATGCAGCGCGCCGTGTGTCGCGCACCCACGCCGCTTAAATTATATAAAAAAAATTACCTGACGGGGGTTTACATTAGCTAATCTATATTTCCATCGTACTAGCTAAAATCTTGAGACCAGGACGATGATTCATTGTTGTTTCTTAAAAAAAAGGAAAAAAAAAAAAAAATCCACTAGTGAGTGCCTCCCATGAACTTCAGCTTGCCCTCACCGTTAACAAAAGTATTTTCACAAAATCTATCTAAATTCTGTCATACAAAATAAAAACAATTTTCCTACTTAGATTTGATAGGATTCTTTTTGTTGACGTTGAAAGTTACTTCCAAATGTGAGCTTATGTGGAGATAAAAACTCGGCTAAAAGGGTATAGAGTATCGACATGAAAGACATGAGAAACCTACAAAAAAGTTTTGAAGAGGATTAGAGATATTTTTTGAAAGAACTCTCCGGCACTAAAGTTGGTACGGGATTGAGAGAAGAATAATATAAAAAGAGTTTTAGAGGAGCTCTTGTGTCATACTTGTACTTTAGGGCATCTTATGTTGTTGTGCAGACAATCCCTTGATTTAGTTTGTTTAATAACATACGGCTGGATATGTATAATTTTTAAGAATGGATAGCAGCTTTTCTAGCCTTCTTTTCCTATACACAACTTCCTCCTTCAAGCTATCACCTGTCAGTCTTAAGTGGGTTGCCCATTTGATGTCTAATCACTTGCCTTCTACTTCTAAACCCAAACTTATACTCAAGTCATGGAAGTAGTTTGGCTTCTTGGTATGACCGACTTTCTTTACTTATCTTTCATGATTTAGGCTAAATGAACAACCACCTAGCTTGAATAAACCAATTCTTTAGAGTGCTACTTAGACAACACTTAGATTTTTTAGGTCATCTTTTCTCTTAAAATTCCCTAATTTAAATTAGCTAACTTTAGGAACAAATCTTCTATGTCGCCCCTTGATAATGATCCTTATATTAGAACCATTTGGTCTTTTATTATTTTCAAGTTCTTAAGTTATTTTTGGCATTTTCAAGTTCTTTTAGGTAACCCTTGGACTTTGATTATTAGTAGAAGCCATGTTGTTAGCAAAATGCTTGAAGTTAGAGCCAAGAGTGATTTGGAACCACTCTATGAGGAGTTTATGGAAATCACCTTTAATTGCCTTAAGAGATAATCTCTTATAACCCACACTGGTTGCTTTTATTAGCCTTTAGTTTTTTCTTAATTTTCTAAACTACTTTTCTTTATGTTTTTATGGCCTCTTATCATCTTATCGTTAGAAGATTAAGCTAAGGGTGATTGGTTGGTCCCGAATTGGGTTTGAGTTATATCGACAAAGTTCACTGGTGGTTAGTAATCAAGTAATGAAGTTAGGTATTATCATCTCTTTATCGAGCCTATATTAGACTAGAACCTTATAGATCGATATTGAGCTATCAGCTCTTCATTAGTCGTTTTTTTTTTACCAATCTTTGTAAAGCAAATTTTGCTTGTATTGATATTATGGGCTAATTCCGAATAATCACCTTTAGATGCTTCATTATTCCTCTAGATGATGTTGCTAATATCAGCATGTTTGTTGTGTATGTTATTGTTAAGGTCAAAGTACATCCTGCGCTTGCATTGTTGAGGTTGGAGGGACTCCTTTGCACATACTATTGAGGTTGGCATGTTTCTTTTGCATACATTGTTAAGGTCAATACATTTCCTCTTTATATGCCATGCAGTCAGTGTGCTTACTCTACACAAACCGATGAGATCATCTTTTGATCTTGGCTTTGCAAGCTTGAGATGCTCTCTTTTTAATTTTCTAATTTTCATGTCTATGCAAAGACTTTAGTTACCATCAAGGTCTGCTCGACTTTAGAACTTTTGATTAATTCAAAAAGCAATTTAAGGCCATCCTTCCTGAACAATTGAAGTTTTTTGAGTTAGTTTTAGTCACGTTATCAAGCAAGCTTTCAACTTATAATGGTGAGCTCTATCTATTTTAGTTTCTAAGCTATTTCCCATAGCCTTTAACCATCTTGTCCTTTAGAGGATCAAGCCAAGGACAATTGATCAGTCTTAGACTCGATCAGTGCTTTCTGAACTGAGCATTGTCAAATTACTTTCTATTATCGATGATTAAGACTTTAAAAATTCTAAATTGGTAAATGATAGTCTTTGAGATAAAATCTTGAATGTTTTGCTTAATAATTTGAATTAACAACTTAGTTTTCATCCACTTGATGAATGAAATAGTTGATGGCAACTATGATGAATTTTTTTTTTTTCTCTTTGGAGATAGAGTGAATGATCTTAAAATGTCTATTTCTCATTGAATGAAGGGCTAAGGATTGCTAATTAACATTAGCTACGTCATTGGTTAGCGTGAGATCATACAATGTTTCTGATGCTATTATGGCATTAGATGAACTAAGCAGCTTCTTCCAATTCAATTTTAAAATATAAATTTAATAATATAAAATTAAAAATATATAAATTTATTTATTTTTTATTTTTTTATTAATCATATTAGCTATTATTATTCTGGTTGCTGTGGGAAGAAGGTGGGCTTGGGTTTTCGGCCGTTTGGGTAGAAGGTGGGCCTTGTGTTGAAGCCCGACCCCCAATTGCTCCTGCCCGGCCCGGTCCGAAACTAGCCAGGCTTGAAAGACGGTTCTCATCGACCAGGATGCAAGCCGCTTCCGGTTCGACCCGACCCGTTCCTGCCGAACATGTGAACCAAAACCTCTCGTTCCTCGCCTTATCCCCCAACCCAAAGTTAATAAGACCGCCGCCGGAGCCACCATGGCTGCCGACTCTCCAAATCCCGATAGCCCTCGCCGCCGGTGAATGGACGCCGCCACGCTCCGAACTTCTTCCGCTGTCTCGAGTCTGCTCACCTCCACTGAAGCCAAGATGGCCGCCCGAGCCTCCTCCTGCCTCGTATCCTCTCTCTTTGACTCTTTCCTTATCTCATCGATGGAAGCATCTCATTCGTGGCTTGCTTGACGCTAGGTTTTTTCACGACGGACTCGCTATTCTATCCGAAGAGCGGCCCCTTTTAGGCCGGTTCTCCTCGCCCGCCCTTTTTCCGTTGATTCCATGGAAGACTGTTTTGGTTCCGGTTCGAAAAGGAGAGCCAGAGGGCCTGTGATGGCAGCGAAGAAAGCAGCAAAAGGTACTTTGCTCTGTTTTGGCCGATGCTGAGTTGAATCTTAGTTGCCCAATTGGAAAAAATGCGATCTTGAATAGGATTCTGTGTTCTATTATAGGTTTTGGATCATCATGAGTAGAATCCTGGTTTTCCATTGTTGAAAGGTTTGATTTTGAATCGGATTACGTATTCTTCTCATGTTGTTGGGAAGCCTTGAGTATAAGGCTGACAACCTATTCCGGAAAATGTCTTATTGAATGGTATTTAGTGTTCTCGGCTTGGATTTGTGTCTTTTCTTATTTTGAGTGGATTTAGTGTTTGACACTAAGCGTTGGGTCGCTTCAGTAGATTCAGCACTGCCTATTTGGAAATATGTAAATTTGAAGGGAATTTAGTAACTCTTGTTTTGGGTTCATCATGAGTAAAATGAGAATGCTCCAATCTTAGTGTCGACTTGAAGTTACCTATTTTCAAAATGGTGATAAATGGAATTCAATGATTAACTCTCAATACTGAATTAATCTTGAATAAGACTCAAATTGCCCTTTCATGAAAATTTGGTTTTGATAAGATTTAGTTTTTATTCATCTGCAATTTATATTTGTTTTGATTGTTTGGAAAGGTGAGAAGCAAGAAGAGGGGAGGTATAAGCACACAGTGGATTTGCCCAAGACAACATTTGGCATGAGGGCCAATGCAGTGGTGAGGGAGCCGGAGATTCAGAAGATGTGGGAGGACAACCAGGTGTTCAAGAGGGTGGTGGACGGAAACACTGGGGTGGGTTTTGTTGTTTGTTTTAAGTGGTATGTGAACCGTATTATTATTATGTTAAAAGAAATGACTGAAATTTATTATATGATTTTTGTAATGCTTGATTTGGCAGAGGAATTTTGTTCTTCATGATGGTCCACCATATGCTAATGGCAATCTACACATGGGCCATGCATTGAATAAAATTTTAAAGGATATTATTAACCGCTACAAGGTACTTTTTTGTTTGCTTTATTTTCTTTTATTTTTTAAAAATATTTTGTCGTTAAACTTTGACCTTTGACCATTTCTTGATTGATGAAATGGAATCAAGTGCATGTACTTGTTCCTGAGAGCATGTGTCAAAAACTGTAGTGGTGTACTCAAAATTTTTGATTAAGTTGTTCAGAAATCATGTTGCTGACCATTCAATTATTCCTTTGCAAAGCTTCATGGAACTGTTCAGCCCTTAATTGTTCATTGTCAAATCATAGCCTTCTATGCTGCATGAGTTTTCTTCTGAATATGAGCTTCTACCCTCTGTAGTCCATCAAAACATCAGGTTCAGGTCTGATCAGAAATACTAATGCATTCATAAGTTCAATTTTATCTTAATTTATCCATTAACCCAGAGGATCCATTGACCCATTTGACATGTATTAAATAAGGGGTATACCATTTAGGCCATCCAGCAAAGTGAGAGAATTGGTCTGGTTATGCCTTTGGTATGTCATGGTCTGAAAAAAGTAAGAGAAAGGGCATATTCTTACTATGCGCAATTTTGTGTGTTCTTTGGTATAGGTTTAAGTATCTGGACCATATAGATCCTGATACTTTTGGATCTATACCTTTGGTATGGTCCAGATCTTTGGTTATGCCTTTACCTGATACTTTTGGATATAGGTTTAAGTATAACACTTGCATACTCTTCAGTGCTTCTTTTCAAGTTATATGTGTGTTCTTTGGTACTTTGAGTACATGCATGTGCTGTCATGTCAGCTGTGTATAGTGATTTGTAGATGTCCTTTCAAATCAATCAGTACCATAATCATATGGCTTAAAAATTTTCTTGGTTGCTGCAGCTACTTCAAAACTACAAAATCCATTTTGTTCCTGGCTGGGATTGCCATGGCCTTCCAATAGAATTAAAAGGCAAGTGCCAATTTGCAGTTCCTTTGGTACATGCTATTTATGTTTATTGACCATGTGGCTTCTTCCAATGCTTTTGGTCTGAAACTTCTGTGGTAATTGTCCTGGCATAATCAAGGTTTCTGGTATTTTTCAAGAATCTAGTTGAAGTACACAAATATGAGGAAGCTGTTTTTCTAATCTTTAAATGCATGCACATGCGCCAATCAAATCACTATAAATTTTAAATTTAAAGCATATTAGGTAAGGGTATTTTCATTCTTAAAAAAATCTTGGCAATACTGTTCTATTATTGTTTCAGTATAAGCATATTTGTAGAATGTAAGACAAGTTCAGCCTTTTGCAGCATTAAAATTTATTTGGCAATTGCACAAACTCCCACTTGCACAAGTCAGATGTTTAACTCCTTGGACTCAAGACTAGAGCATGATCCTAAGTGCTAGAAACATAGCCAAGCCCCTTAAACATAGGCACCTCACCACACAAGAGGGTCCTAAGAATTACAAAGTGGACTTAATTAATTTGTGCACATAGACTTGGATGCTTATAAACAAGGGTTTAGCCTCTTATATATACTTCAGCATACTTTAGGAGCCTCTGGATTGTGCCAGGTAGCATTCATCATTGCCCATGAATAATTTAGAATTCCCTACTCAGTTCCATAGTTGACACAGGATATTGGCTCGTATTGTTACAAAGGGAACAAGTCTATATTTGATAAACCTGCTGCTAAGTAAGCCAGATTTTACCAGTCCAATGTAGGTGTTCTTTACATGGAATGAATGGAAGAGTCTGGTTAGGCCAAATTTAATGGATAATACTAAACAGAAAATGAATAGAAATCAACTTCTTTGTTGAAGCTACTAGGTCAGATTGCTCCATCAACACTCTGGGGATCTTTTCGACTGAGAAAAATGACCATTTTGATAGTTGCATCAGTTAGCTTGTGCATAATGCATGAGGTCTTATAAAAATAAAGCTTAATGTAAGTGCATAGTGCTCCTATTACGAGCTGTTGCATTTTCAAAAACCTGCTAAAATGGGGGCTAAGTGCACGAGGCTCTTGTTACTGCAGGCTTTGGGGAGGGTTTGATGTACATAGTTGTATCCCAGTGTGTGGAGAAGCTATTTTTAAGTTTCGAACCCATGGTACCTAGGCTACAATCGAGCAACCTTACCATTGCTTTAAGGCTGATCCTCATTTTTGGAAACCTGCTCCTTATTCCTTACTAGTTCCTATTAAATCAATTATATACTTCCACTGCTTACATGGTTGGTCTAAATATTTTGACAGCCATTCTTTATTTCCTTAGTTTTGCAGTCAATGGATCAAGAAACCAGAAAGGAGCTAACACCATTAAAATTGAGAGAAAAAGCTGCCAAATTTGCCAGAGAAACTGTGAACGTTCAGATGAAATCTTTCAAGGTCATACCATGTTCTCATCTTTTTATTCATTTAAAGTTCAACGTATAGATTATTAGTGAGTTACTGTTTTCTATTCTTTCACACAGGTTATATGGTATTTCCGCTGTTTATTTCTGATAAAATATTAATTTTTTCCTATATTATTTGCATGTATTAAGTAAATGTCTTAACCCTACAACCTTTTTCTGCTTTTATATTGCTCATAGGGTATTCCTTTTTTATCTTTTATGGTTGGCATGTACATTGAAGACCTTATACCATCTATGTGTATTGTCATTTTGTGTGCTCACAGCGGTATGGAGTATGGGCAGATTGGAACAATCCTTATCTAACCCTTTCCCCAGAATATGAAGCTGCTCAGGTTGGTTCCCCTGAACACCACACCCCCTCCCCTCCCCAGGGAAAAAAAGAAAAAAAGAAAAAGAAAACAACAACAACAAAAAAGAAATTCTTTCTCGCCATTCTGCTCTTTTTTTCTGATTCATGAAAATCAAATGGATTTACCACCAATGTGACAATGAACTCTTTGATGCCTTTTCTTTTATATAAATGGTTGTTGTCATTGCTGATTTATTAATTTTTTATGTGTTACTAGTTTTTCATTCGTTAGCTGAGAAGATTTTTCTTCCCATTATTAAATTGTGATATTGCTGCTGACGTGGTTTACGTTGACAATTTTATAGCTTCAATAATGTTAAATGTTATCTGAAAATGCAAGCAGTAAGCTATTCTGTTTTGCATTGTTCTGGGACAGATAGAGGTGTTTGGTCAGATGGCCATGCGGGGTTACATCTATAGAGGCCGAAAACCCGTCCATTGGAGTCCGTCCTCTCGTACGGCTCTTGCGGAGGCGGAGTTAGAGGTAAGGTTAAATTCTGAATTGGGTGCTTTGATGCTTTTCATTCAGATGTTTCAGTTATGTGTTGGATTGAATTAAAATGTGAGCCATTTTCAAGTGTCTAGAGTAGTCCAATTCTCATCTAGAATCCACAATTGTCTATTAATTGAACAATATTTTTTTTTCCAACCATAACCTAGGAGACATTGCATTCCACTGCACAATTGGTGCAACTCCCACTGTCAGACTCTCATAATTCTCTTTTGATCTTTCAGTGTTTGTGGTAAGATTTCTGGTGTTTTAAAATATTACCAGCCATTCTGATAACTAGGTACTTGTATGTGTGAAACATATTATAGGATGCAATAGAAAGCTCTGGCTGCAAGGAGAGTCAGCCAAACATTTTTCCCGCCATTTAATTCTTATTCTTCCACAGCCTTCATAAGAGTTCAACATGATTTCTTGTACAACCCTGTTGCTTCTTTGGTATTTCTTGGCAAGACTTATCACTTTATCTATGTAATCATAGGCCAAAATGGGGTTTCTTTATCTGTGCCATTTCAAACTATGGGGTCTCACGGTTTACTCCTATCTCATATTTGTAATGAATAATATGTTCCCTTTTTTACCTTACACAATACACAATATTTTGTGCAGTATCCTGAAGGGCACATATCTCCAAGCATATATGCTATTTTCAAGATTATTAGTGCTCCTCCAGCTTCATATGACTTACTAGGGGAATTTCTTCCAGATTTGTGTCTGGCAATATGGACAACTACTCCTTGGACTATTCCAGCAAATGCTGGTAAGAGTTGCATCGTTTCATTTTATGTTTGCTAAAATATCTGACTGGAGCTGTAACATGGCTAATTGCTATTCTAAAAGAAAGTTTCTGTTTTGGTTATATATACATTCAATTTGTGATCCATGCATTTATTCAATGACCAAAAATATAAAAGTAAAGGATACATGCCTGTAGGGTTCATTAAAATTATCTTATGCATGACAATTTTTAGCAGATCTCTTTAAACCATTTTAAGACTATGTTGTACCTGTCTTTGATGAAACATTTCCAGTTAATTTGGAAGGCAAGGGTACTACAATCACACTATTTCTGATGACTATTGGCACATCAAGATGATCATCTATCGCCCTAGTCAAGCATAGGCAGAGATTTGTCCTTTGCATCTCAACTCTGTCCTGGCTTTTTCTTTTTTTAGGAAGTAATCCTTGATGGAATTCAAATCTCATCTGACTCATCCTCATATAATTCTCCATTGGCTTGTCATGATGAAGATTAAGCCTTTTGAATGCTTAGGGTGTCTGATGAAAACAAGCTTTATTTTTTTATTTTTATTTTCTTAAACCATCATGGCAACTATGCCTTTTAATTAGTCAAGTTCTGATTTCTGCTCCTGAAGGGCATATTGAAGGACTCCCTGTCAAGGTTGTAGAAAGCAATTAAAAGTGCATCTGTTTGTAAACTGACCAGAAGGTTAGCTTCAATGGTCATGGACCTGTCTCTATTAGTGCAATTTCTCCATTATGCAATGTTTCTTTTTTGGAATTGCAGGAGTATCAGTTGAGTATAGGTTTTTTTCTTCAACAGAATTCTGTAAATACCTAACCACATGGTTGATGTGAAACAGTGAAAGAGCCTCAACCTCATCCGAGGCTAATGCTTAGCCTCCATTCATGGAACTCTAAGCAATCTAATGCCTTAGTCCTGTGAGGTCAAGTAATTAATAATCAGCAAGTGTATGGTCATGAGTAAACACACCAAAGCAATTAGGTTCAAGTAGCCACGAATTAGTTTTCTTCTTATGTCAGAATGGATCAATTTGACAGATGCCTTGGCTTAGATTGCCTCTCCTCAAGGCTTCCAGTAGACCTTTGGGCCACATGTTATTCACTTATATGGAACTCAAGTTACGAAGTGGGCCCAATCATCCCTGGCTAACTTGCATACATCTTGTCTTGCTACCTGGCCTAGTTTCATTCGTCTTTTGAGATGAAAACATCATGATTATGAATAGTCAGATAGGTTACAATTTCTAGGATTAATGTCATGAAAAATAACCATCTGAGATGAAATTTTAACATTCTTAATAAAGTTAAATTAGTGTGGATATCTCCCTGCGGAAATCAAAATGAGAATTATGACTAATAAAAGCTCCTCAAAGCAAACTACATTGGGCTTAGGTGCATCTAGAATGTTAGAGAAGGCTTCTACCATTGTGCAAAGTAGACTCCTTTTACTGGTCTCTGATGGTTTGCGTCCATCCATCCTACTCAGCATAAACCAATTAATCATATGAATAGTTTACATCCTGCTAGAGGTCCTACATCTTGTGTACAGGCCTACACTGCATCAAGTTATGCAATGATGCAGTCTTTTATGAAGGGAAAAAGAAAGAAGAAATAACTGCCATTCTCATGAAATAATATATCCTTTTCATCTTCCAGCTGTTGCAGTGAATCCCAAGCTTCTGTACGCAGTGGCTGAATTGCATTCCATCCCAAAAGACACTGCAATATTATCTAAAGAGAAACAAGCAAATCTTGGCAGCGCTTTGAAAGTTGGGCAAATGAAGCCCTTTGTAATAGTGGCATCAGAGCTTGTATCAACACTGGAAACCAAGTGGGGAGTGAAACTGGTGGTTAAGAAAACTTTCCTTGGATCAGCACTGGAGAACTGCAGGTTACATCTTGACACACAAAAACACATGCGCGTGCATACTTGTGTACTTTTGTCAATTGTCAAATTATGTTTCTCATTGCTATCATGTAACTCCGTCAGTAACTACCACTAGGTGAGATTGCAGATTCACATGACAAATTAAGCATGTAAATTTGCAATGAGTTGTTTCTAGAGTTACTATAGCTATTTGTTTTCTTGACAAATATCTGCTCAGTTCTGGTTTTAAACCATGATACCAGGTATATCCATCCTGTGAATGGCAAGGAATGTCCTGTTGTCCTAGGGGGGGACTATATTACAACAGAGTCAGGAACAGGACTTGTTCATACTGCCCCTGGTCATGGTCAGGAAGACTATGCAACCAGCTTGAAATATGGACTTCCTATACTTTCTCCGGTGGATGATGAAGGAAAGTTTACTGAGGAAGCTGGACAATTCAGTGGTTTAGATGTCCTTGGGTCTGGTAACGCTGCTGTCGTGAAATATCTGGATGAGCATTTGTCACTGATTTTAGAAGAGCCATATAGTAAGTAGAGACTTAACATGATGAAGACGTCATTCTATCTCCTAAGTCCTTGCTAATTTGAGGTTGAAGTTGTGTGTTAGATTATCTTCCCAATTTTGAACATATTTCTTTGTTATCTAGAGCACAAGTACCCTTATGATTGGAGAACAAAGAAGCCAACAATATTCAGAGCCACTGAACAGTGGTTTGCTTCTGTAGACGGTTTTCGGCAGACTGCTATGGATGCAATTGATGAAGTGAACTGGATTCCGGCACAGGTATTGCTCAATGATTTTTTTTTTTTTTGGGTCCATGGTTTTGCAAACATTGGATAATCATTGAAATACATGAGATTTTGTTGTTTCAATCTATTTGACAATTGTGAATGGTGAATTGTGTGCTCAGTTTTACTGAAGAAAATCATAATTTTAATGTGTTTTTAAGTGGTTATTCAAGGAATACAATTATTAAGCAGGCACTTTACCAAAAGTTCTTTCTAGTGAGAGGTATATCGCAAGAGTTTTAAACCTACAGTTGGGCAAGCTGCATGGTGTAAGCCACTTGTTTTCCCAGTCTGAAAACAATAACTTAACTGCGATAATAAAAATGTCACAAGAGGAAGAAAATCTGAAAAATGAAAACTCAGACAACAAATCACACCCTAAGTTCACCTAATTATAGAAAGATTTAAATGTGGCATATGCCTCACAAAGTGGAACTTGTACTGCATGAGGCATATGCCTTGACTATGTTTTATTCTTAAAACTAAATTGCTGCCAAGAAAGTACCTTAACAATTACTGGCTAAACCTCTTTTTCTGGTTCATTTTTTCAAAAAAAAAAAAAAAAAACTATGATTATAATTATAAAATTACATCAAAATGTAGTGTTTTCCCTTTTTCTTTCCTTAAGTGATGCTTGAAATGTTCCTGTTGTTACTTAGCCACTAATACTCTGAATGTCAGTTATGCTGTCTCATTAATTAGAAAAGATTGTATCTGTAATGATTTTTAAATTATTTATCAATGAATGTTTCTTGACTAGTCCTACAGATCTTTAAGTTTCCCCCCTATCCACTTTTTTTTCTTCCTTGTTATGCCTTTTATTAGAAAAACCCAAATCTGTCCATCTGATAACATGCATATCATGTCTGCAGGCAGTAAATAGAATCATAGCTATGACTTCTAGCCGCTCTGATTGGTGCATTTCACGGCAAAGAACTTGGGGTGTTCCCATTCCAGTTTTCTATCATGTACACTCGAAAGAGCCACTGATGACTGAGGAAACTATTGCTCATATTAAGGGTAGGGAAGTATTACTAAATATGATATATAATCTTCCAGTTACCAAATAAATTGATAACTTTGTTCTTTTCTTTCTGCAGTTTTTCAAAACCATTACTTTGATTGTAAAATTGTTCTAGTTTTAATATGTAAATGCAGATTTTTTAGAGTTGTTTTTCCCTGTTTCCTATGCATTATCTGTCGTGAACCATTGTCATGTGATTTCTATATATCACATACTATTACATTGTTTGGATAGGTTATGTAGACTTTTGCTACATATAACTTGTTTCTTTTATTATTGTATGTCCACTCAGATTTGTCAAGAGATGTTGTTTTATGTCATCATAAGATATGCAATTATTAGAACTTAAATTTTTTCAACTAGTTCCTCCCTTGCCAACAATTCTCATTTATTTGTGTTACACATGCAAATGTGCATCCATTCAAGAAGCATAATAATTTTTAAGATGGAAGCTAATCAGTCAACCCTAGCTGCCCCATAGGGGTTGCCAGGCTTAAATCAACCGAACCATCTGGTAGGTAATGCTAAGAAAATATTAATTTTTCAAAATATCCCTCGTACTCTCCATCCATGCCATGTTCCTCTTTCTCTACATCCCTTCCTTTGTTTATCACACAGTAAAGAAGACTTCAGCCTACCCCACATCTTCACTCCCTCTAATCCTCTCTTCTTTTTCTACCCTCCCCTACCTCTCTCAATTTTTCCCTTTCCCTCCCTTCCCTTTGTCTTTCTCTCACCCTCTCACCCTTCATCCCTCTACATTCTAATACTTAGAGTTACGAATGGGTAATTAGATTAGGGCATGCTTGACTCCGATCTGATCATATTTCATATTCGAGTCATCATTTTGGATCCGAACTCAATATATTTGCTGAGTTGGATTGGGTCTATGGAATTTTTTTTTAAATTGATGGATCATTCGGGTCGAGTCGGGATCAACCATGACCCAAACCCAATTCGAAATATTTGGATTTGTGTTGAGATCGAGTCAGGTTGGGCTTGCATTTGAGCTAAGCATCTAGTTATTATTATAGACCTCAAATCTAATAATTTATAATTAAATATAAATCATTAAAAAATTTAAATAAAACTAAAAAGAGTTAAATTTTCAATCAAAAAATTTTAATATCGTTCAAATATTTGGTCATTCTTAAGTTTACAAACGATGATTTTGAAAATATATATTAATATACTTGAGAGCATTATAAATGAGAATCCATCAAAATAAATAATGAAATATGAATGTTTAAATAGAATTAAGTGAAAATAGATGTGAAGATGTAATTGTTAAGATAAAAAGAGGAATTAGTTTAAATGAGAGTTCATTCACTAAATTGATAAAGATAATTAGAGTGAAGGATCGGGTTTTTGGGTTGGCCGGATTAGGTTCAGTTTGGTCAGGTCCATTTAGACTCGGATATATGGGTTAAATTGAATTGGGTTGGAAAATACAAGAACCGGACCAGATGTAGAATTTAGTTCAAATCTAATTTTTGAATCCGTCCCAACCCATGTGTCTTCAAATATAGATTGGGTCAAGTCTAAGTAGGTCAAGATCAAGTCAAGTAATGAGTCAACTCGACTCATTTTTTGCCTTACTAACACTTTGACTATTTGCTCTACTAGCTCGATCCTATTTCACTTCTTTTTTCATTTTTTATGATCCAAAGTCATCTATAGCTATTCTCTTGGATAAAGGAGATTAAATCTTAAAAAGAGGTGAATGACTTCCTGAGCGGGAGAGGTTGGAAAAGAGAATTATTATGTTTTCTTTAAACCTATCCTAGATGGTAGCAATCACATCACTAGGGCTGCTAGCTCTACTACAATACCACTACCATCACTATTACCACCTCAGCCACACCATCATCATCTTCTTCGCTGCCACCACCTCCACTGCTGCTGCTGCTGCAACTTTTGCTGCCACTACCATCATCGCATTGTTTATGTTTTTAAAAGCAATTAAATACACCAAACATGTTTATATTTTTAAAATTGAGAAAAACATAGAAACAGAATTTTTATTTTCTTATTTCTGAAAACATAAAAAACGAAAGTAATGCCAAACGACACCTTTTTAATTCCTCTTCAAATTCTTCTCGGTATACAATGCAGTAATCATCTAATGATCCAAGGAACCTACTACACATTTGACATTATGTAACTAATTTAGAATTCACACCACTCTACCCATTTTTGAACTGGATCATATTTTCTTCATCATACCATGGCTAGCTGAAACTATCTGGTTTGCTAACTGTGTTAACCGGTAACTCGGATGGTCTGCTGAGTAGTGTACAAATTGGCGGAATCAACTTGTTTCATGCAAACTTATCCAGTTTTGTGAAAGAACAAACTGGAGTTCACTATATGAGAGTGATCTAAACTTTTGTACTTTCTCATGAAACTCTCCTATTATGATTGGTTGAAGCAGTGTCACTGCATAAAACATTGGGTAATTCAGTAGTAAGAAGGAAAAAAAGGATGAGGAGGAGAAAAGTTGTCCTCACTCCTCATCACACAAAGCATTGAGTTTTAAATAGTAATGAAATAGATGTCCTCTATGATTCTGTTGATTGATAGCTTGCAATACCATAACTTTTTCATCATAGACTTTGTCAAAGACTCTTTTTTTCACCTTTTATTTCTCTATGTTTCTTGCTTTTATCAAGCATGGAGAATAGAATTAGACCAGAGGGAAGACATCTATTGGAAAGTGAAGTGTGATAATGAAACGACTCCTAAGAAATTTATATATTAATTTGCTTGTTGTGATGGTTTCTCTCCCTTAAAGTGGTTTACAGAGATGAAACATAAAGGATTTTGGCTATTGAAAATTAAAATGATGGAGTGCATATAACCCCACCCAGTTTATTGTTTTATAACTGGAAAGCAATGGCTTGGAAACAACTGATTGTTTTACATGCATTGAAGTTTGTGGGTGTTTTTCCTTTGTTTCTTTTGTGTTTGTTGTTTGGGGGGAGGGGGGCAGTTTACTGTTGAACAGAGTAAACTGGCTGGTTGAGCTGGCTGAGGTTGGATGGGACAGTTTGCTGGTCAGTGCCTAATTTGCTTAATATATAAGAAAGTCTACTAAGTAATAAATGCTCTATCAAGAAATCATAATATTGCTGCCAACATTATATCAATACATGCTTCTATAAGCATATAATTGTTTATAAATTGAACTATTATGTAAATCAATGTAGTTTATATTTGATATCTAAACATAAATAATTAATCCATAGCACACATGGTGATTTTTAAGTATTATCATTGCTTGTTATTTATTAGGACCATATAAATATTTTGATTTCTTGTTTGAATATACTAGTGAAACCAAAATGTACAGTCATGGATGAAAACAATAAGCTCTGAACATTCTGATTTCTTAGTTCTTTAGAGTTGTGGTTAAATCTAGTCTGGAACATCCTTTTGAGTTTTATGGATCATCCTTCGGTTCATAAGTTTGAACCCATATAGATCAGATCATAGGATAAAGCCTGCTGGTTTTGTTCTTTAGTAAACTTTCAACATGGGAACAAAGAAAATATTTCTATAGTGTCTTTAAAGGAACTTTTTCTAGAATTTGTCTATAAGTTTATTGCTGTTGTAGGTCATCCTTAGACAACGGACAGTTTCTTGTTGCAGATAAACCCATGTAAGGCTATCTATTTTGAATTTGTTGATTTCTCCAATATGTCAGGGGAACTAGATATTTCTTGAAAGAAGCCCTTAAGCTTCCTTTCCTCCCCCTAGAACCATGGATTTGATGTACGTTTACTGGATCCATGATTTCAAGAGCAATTGTATGAGAAGAAACAACGGGCCCCATTGCTTAATGATTATTAAGCTCAAAAAACAAAAGTTTCCTATTACCATGCAAAAGCGAGCATCATTGCTAAAAAACATAATTGCTTCCTCATGTTTGTTATGAATCCATCTGATTTCTGTTGAGTGAAATAACTATGAGTAATTTGTGTTGATAAACATCGCAAAACAAGCTATCTAGGAGAAAACCAGAATTAATGCTCTACACTTTATAAACAAAGTTGACCTATTCATTAACATCATTTAATATTTACTTTCCACGTTTATCGACTTTCGATAATTGATCGATGCATATCATATAATCAGGTAAAGTATGTTTTGCATCTTCCAGATTGAGGAATATTGAGCAGCATTGGTTACAAAATCTGATATAGTGGGAAAATGCTGGATATGTGGTAACTAGT
This sequence comes from Metroxylon sagu, assembly GCA_017589505.3. NCBI lineage: Eukaryota > Viridiplantae > Streptophyta > Magnoliopsida > Arecales > Arecaceae > Metroxylon > Metroxylon sagu. The sequence continues at coordinate 367,790 of JACVBY030000447.1, read as the reverse complement.
AGACCAAAGCTTGTCCAAAAATAAACTATGGCTTTCTTGATGACAAAAGAAACTGAGTTTATCAATTATTTTTTTAAGTTATTATGGAAAAATCAAAAGTTTGGATAATTTGCAAAGTTTAAGATTATACAAAGAGTTTTCAGAAGAAGCTTGGTAGATTTTGTTCAAAGCTATTATCCATAAGTTTTTAATTTATTTAATCTTGTATATGTTCTAAATCCTATGTTCTTATTCTTTCCGGTTAGGTTGGATGGAATAACTTTTTTGTTTTCTGCTTTTTTTTTTGGAGCAAAAAGCTTGGTAGTTATCTTATGTATGATTTTATCACTTATGTTTGTCTTTCCATTTTCAGCTATAGTTTCAGATAAGGGTACCGATGCATGGTGGTATATGTCAACTGAGGAACTTCTTCCTCACAAATATCATAACAAAGCTTTGGAGTATCAGAAGGGAACTGATACAATGGATGTTTGGTTTGATTCAGGTACATTATGATGCTATATATTATTTCATGCCTTATTGAGCGATAACTTAGTTTATAGAATTGCTATCGTGTGGTATACTACATTCTAGTTGAATTTGAAAAGTATTTATGAAGCCTTGTCCCAGCTATTAAGGTAGAGCCTTATGAATCTGGTGATTACCATTCATACCAAGGACAAACATGTAATATTAATGTACAATCCTTCTACCTTGGCTACTCTTCAGCCCCTTTACCATCATGCTAGCTAACTTTCAGACGTCAAATCACTGGGCCTAGATTTAATAGTTAAAATTGTCATTTTAGTTGTTTCTGCTATTCGCTTGCCGATAAGATGCTTTGGGTATTGATGGGAACAAGGCTTGCAGTATTGGTGTGTATTATCCATACTGGGCATACCTGCCATACTAGCATCAAACCGACACTTAGTATGGGAGAAGTACCGAGTGTTGGTACACCGAATGGACCCATAACAGCGGTGTGCCCACATGGTACCTGTAGGGTACCGGTGCCGGTATTGTGAACCTTGGGTGCAATGTTTGAATGTCATCTTGGTTTTCGTACATTTGGAAGTACAAAGTTTTAGACTTTTAGTTTTGCGCAAGAAGAATTGTAGTTTTAGTATAAAAGATAATCCTTTGGGTATTAGTTCCTCCTGTAAAATAATCTTTGGGTACTTGAGGATGAGAAAAATAAGGGGCATGGATCAAAATTTGTGATTACCAAGAAGGAACCTTCAAATTACTTTATATTCAGATAAATTGCATACTTCTTTATATACAAATATATAACAGTTGGGCTTGCTGAAGAGGAGGTGAATGAGTCAGTGTGGTGTTCCAAATGATCGTGATGCATTAAAGATATGAAAGCTGAGGAGTAAGTGGGAGATTAGATCCTTGTCTCTACCTGGGCATCTGTCCATGTCCATACTGCCCATAGAACTTAAAAGTTGCACACTGTAATGAGGCGCCATGGTGCATTTTGGACAATTTCTGTAAGTATATTTGTATACAGTATGGCTAGTATGGGAATTTGCCTCTAAATCCCGTTCAAAGCTAAGATGGTTGGATGGATCAACAAGTTATAATGACATTTTAGTGAACATTTGATCAGCAAATTAGGAAGGTGGTCTGCTAAGATGGTAGCATGCCAGCCATCATGAACTGTAAGTGGTGGTGAAAGTTTTGGTTGCCAGAAATGGGAGCAGGTGGGGGTTCCATCAATGGAAATGGTGATCCATCAATGGAGACTTTCAAGGTGAACACATTGATGATGCAACTACTTCAAAATTTATGTGCCATTCACTTGATTTTCTCAAGTGATACATGTTGATACTGCCTTAGATGGGTGTAGTTACCATCCTCACCCATTAAAAAAAAAAATTACCACCCAAAAAGTGAAACATATATTGATAGAGTAAATAAAGTACCTCTAATATCAAGTACATAAAATCATCTCATAGTAGTTTTTAGTAATTTTTGGGATACCTAAAGAATTGATGATCACAAATATATCTGCTTTAGTTTTATTTTGGCACAGTCAGTGGCATCTTATTGATTTCTGTAGTCCTTTCATGGATAATATGCTTTTGAAGTCTCTATTTGGCATCAGATATATTTTGAACATTACTGCTTATGTGGCTCTTGACCATATATTTATGTATTTATTTTCATTTTAATTTCATTTTTAGAAATGTTCCTTTTTTCTCATTGTTCCTAAAGCATTCTTTTGGGATCGTATCTGACACTTGCCTGTGATATTTTTTTATGGAGATGTTTTTTATGATTTTGAGATCATTAATTGTTATATCCTCATCTGTATTTTTGGTAGGCACATCCTGGGCTGCAGTCTTGGGAAAAAGGGATGTCCTTAGCTTACCAGCAGATTTGTATCTTGAAGGTACAGATCAGCATAGAGGATGGTTCCAAAGCTCATTGTTGACCAGTATTGCTTCAACAGGTAGCTATTTCTGAAATTTTATTTGAACTATTTAGAGAAAGACTTCATTTAGAAGATTTTCCAATATGTTATCAGATGCATTTCCTTTTTCTGATGATCACTCAGCATAGATTTCGTTATGATTACTGCTTATTTGCATGCACTTATATGTTGATGGATCTTCAAACAAGCAGCTATCATAAAATTCTCCTGTAAGGAAACGGAATGTTTTATTTTTTCTTACAAATGATCTGCACGATGTCTTGTATAGTGCTGAATATCATAGTGAGGTAACATCAAGTTTGTGGCAGCCCTTTTCTTTGTTTAACTACACCAGCTCTTGCGTGTAGCTTGTAGATCTGACTTTTGTAGCCAAAATAGTCTGATCGAACATTACTGAGATTGGTCATTCATTTGTAATTATATGAACATACTTGAGATTTATTTGATATGATAAAAATTTAAATGTTCATCTGAATTTGCAAAAGCAAGAAAACCAAAAGTGGAAACAATGCTGCATATCAAAAGATCCAAAGACATCAAATTCTTCTGATCACTGTAATATATGTAGTTCATGAGAAAAAGAGGATGTTGAAGCTAGAGAAAGGGAAAGAAAATATAAGAACATTTTGTTTTGAAAAATTCTTCATCAAAAACCAAGATCCATTTATATAATAGTCAAGTATTCTGAAATTAATAACCTTAATAAGCTCATTGTTTAGAAGTTAAACTCTTTACTATGGCATTATATCACTTAAATGTTGATGCTTTTCATCAAGATGATTTCATGCTAAACTAATCTAAGATAGAGTTGCAATCCTCCTCTACCTCCTGCAATGAAATTCAGGTGTAACTCCCTATGATGGAGAGTTGAATTGTTCATCTTTTAAGACTATTCAAACATCCTTAAACTTCCTAGGTCCTAAATAAATATAGTGAAATTGCAGTGTCCTTTAATACCTTAAAGAAAAGCTCATGCCTCTGATTTGCATGTTTGACTCCAATCTGGTTGCTCAGACAACTCCTCTAGAATAACATAAATTTACCTACTCTTATAATCTTTAACTGAAGTAATTCCTATATCAATATGATTGCAATGCATTTTTCACATTTCCATCAATTTTTTTTCTCCCTGTTCTCAATCATGATAAAAAAAAAATTTGTTAAAATATCACTGAAAAACCCAACTATTCTTTTCACCAGAAATTCTAGAAGGTGATGTTTGTCCTATCAGATTTATTTTAATTTCTTTTTGGTGTTTTATAGCTTTTACTTATAAATCATACAGGGTCTTTCACTGTTTATTCATCAAGCAGTCACTATGGGACTACTCAACTAAACAAATATTGAAGCCTTAAACCCTTAAATAATTTAAATCTTCCTTCCCAAGGCAACAAGCCAATATCCAAATTATTTATGATAAGTTTCGATTGTTCTATCATTTACCAAATCAAACTAACAAGGTCAGGCCCTGTTTTCTTCAGAAAAATTTTGTGATATTATGTTATTTAAAATTATGAGAATAGTATGAAAGCATTAAACTTAGGGAAGCCTATTGTATAGACTTACACGAGATCACAAAGATATGAAAGACTGGTTCCATGATGAGGGTCCACTTAGTTATCTGTGGGATGTTATGGGCCATAACTTCTCATAAAGTGCGCACAAACTGGATGAAAATGCTAATATAATACTATGGTGCATTTGAATTATTATCTGTATACAGTGTAAGGTATAAACAAATCTCTATATTAGTTAATTCTTAGCATTACTCATATTTGATGTAGACCTCTATGGATATCAGTCAGATATGGACTTGTACCTGAAGAAGAGATAGGTGATAGGAAATGAATGATGGCCGAAATGATTAAGAAACAAATCTGTCAGAATATTCTGTTTCTTTCATCATGAATATTCAGTTTTCTGAGGCTAGTTGTTATTTGCAATCTCTGGTGGTATGTTTGCCATGACTTCATGGATAATATACAGAATGCCTACATGCTTGTACAGGAAAGGCTCCTTATTCATGTGTTATAACACATGGTTTTGTACTTGATGAGAAGGGTTTGAAAATGAGCAAATCCCTTGGTAATGTTGTTGATCCAGAAATCATTATTAGTGGAGGAAAAAACACAAAGGTTTGTCTTAATTTTTTTTTTTAAAAAAGATGCTTTTAGAAATTTTCTTCTCTTTTATGGTTTGTGATGGTTTTGATGGTTTTGTTCCTTGTGCTGCAGAATGAACCTGGTTATGGAGCTGATGTTCTCCGTCTTTGGGTTTCCAGTGTTGATTATACTGGAGATGTAATGATTGGCCCTCAAATTCTTCGTCAGGTGTCTGACATGTATAGAAAACTACGGGGAACATTGCGATTTCTTTTGTCAAATCTGCATGATTGGAAAGTATGTTCAGGTGGTCTAATTTATTTGTCTTCTATTTATAAAATCATTGAACTATCTTAATTGTCCATGATATATTCATTTCTCGACTTTGTCTTCTTCGCCTAGTTTGTACTTATTTTCTTGTAAAAATAGCTTTTTGTTATTTTGTTTGTTCAATCTATCATATGCTATCACCTGCTATCCTCTGTTTCTTATTCTTGTTGTTTTCCTTTCTTTACAGACAGTGAATGCTGTTTCATATGATGATCTTCCCAAAATTGACAAATATGCATTGTTCCAACTCGAAAATATTGTGAAAACCATCAGAGAGAGCTATGAAAACTATCAGTTTTACAAGATATTCCAGGTACATCAATTTCTCTATTTTTAGTTACTATGGGGCTGTAATCCATTCTTGTTAAAATTTTTGTACTAAATCCATACAGTTATCTAATTTGTTACTATTTTCATTTAATTACCAGCATCTTGTGCCTGTTTCAAGGATTTCTTTTTTTTATGACATATTAAGGTTTTAAATATCCATACCAAATCTTGTAGCATTTTTTTCATCAGAATGGTATGGTATCAGTACAATACCTATATCGATGATGCACATCAAGATTGACAACATTAAATAGAATGAAAGACCATCAATACTAAGTGGTATGGTCGATATGGTACCATTGACATGCACTAGCATGGACTAGCAAGGCTAGCACAATGGTTTTGGTGTCTCGGTGCTTGTGCTAGTGCTAATTTCATATTGGAATGGTATAGTGCTGTCCCATTTGGTTGTAAATCCTTGTGACATTCTTTTGCCTACTATATGTTTCTATGTCAAATTTGTACTTTGCATGTTGACAATAAATTTTCTTGGGAAAGAATGTTATATTTCCTTTTGGTTGGCTGTAATGTTAATATTTAAAATTACATGAGATCTATTGATGGTTTGATTTAAATTCTTCAGGTGAAAGATGAGTAGCTTCCAATAGCTAGGGATTTAATCAAAGAAACTTCCTCTCGAATTCTTAATTCACTCATTGTTCCATATTAGACCAATGACTTCATCATAAACCATCTCACAGTTCATCACAACTAAGTGAACCATCTGACAATCTGATCATATTACTAGTAACCAGCTACTAGAGGAAGGGTAGGTGGTTAAGTGGCTATTGTTGACATTCTTATTGTCTCCATGACTTCCAAACCTTCATAAGTATTTCATCTGGCCCTAACATTTTATTTTTTTGCATCCTTTCCAAAGCTACCTCCACTTAAGTTTGGTGAATTATATAAAGAAAACCTTGACAAATCACTCTCTCTCATCCGTCAAAGTTTCTCTAGTAAAATCATTGTTTATCAATTTCCAGAAGCATGGGCAACTTCTAGGGTTTCTAGTGACGAGAATAGAGTTTCCAAATTGAGGTCATCTGTGTACGCAAGGATATATGCCTGGTTTGACTCATTGAAATTTCAAGGAGTTTACCTATGAATTTTTTGCCACATCTTCTAAATTCAGATTAGGAATTCTGTTTAGTGAGTTTTATGTGATGCAGCACCCAGGTATTGGCAGAACTTCTTAGGATAAGATGTCTGTTCAAACATATATGATATTCTTTTATAGATTTCTTATCTCCTTAAGAAGACTAGATTTTGTTTCATAAAATGTTTGAATTTGCATGTAATCATAAACGTTCTAAGATGAATGAATATTGAGAAAAGCTCAGTTGGAAAGCTAGCAATGGATTTAACATTGTTCTTGACCCATTACTTTGCATGCAAATTTCTGGATCAATCAAGCAAATGAGGTAATAGAAACAATACCTGCAGTTTTCATTGTGTCACTTATAGAATGTATTTTATGCTTTAAAATTTGCCTGTTGTAGAGCACCACTGATGCATCTTAAGAGGATTTATTGAATAAAATATTATGTTCCTCTGCCTCTATTTAATGCATATATTACTGATTATTTCCATGTCCTTGGATCCTGATACTTTTTTCCTATTTCAGATCATACAACGCTTTGCCATTGTCGATTTGTCAAACTTTTACTTTGATGTTGCTAAAGATCGACTTTATGTGGGGTATGCCTTTCTTAACTTTGGTATATCCTTTCTACTAGATTTTTTCTCCATCCCAATTCCCTTTTTAGATTTTACATATCATGATATATATTACATTTATCATGCCTTGGAAAACTCAACTGTGCATATTGTGTATCAAACTGTATTAATTATCAGTTAGCACTGGAACATTGTGTTGCTATTATTAATTATGCACCCATGTAAAAGTTGAATTATTTGACTTCTCTTCTAAAATTTACAAAGTATAGCAGTAAGTTTTTTACTTATAAATCGTTGCTCCTATGTTATGCTAGTTTGTGTTAATATGTTGGTTATAATTATTTAAGTAGGCCAGCGTACATGTCAAGATTGTATTTGTAAACATTTGTGCATCATTTGGCTTGAGATGCTGAAAGGAAAAGTTAATGTTCATATCCCCTAGGAAGAAATTAAACTACACAGGATACGATTAGGTTTCCTTTGGTTTTGTTCACATGCTTTTGTCATTCTTGTCCAACAATATCATGCATCTCACCATGCATATTTGTGCTGTTTCTAGACACAGTATAATGCAATACAGATACCATATGGGGCCTAACTAACATGAACAGTGGCTAATGGGACTTTTTTTAGTCCATTTTCATGTAAATGTATAGACCAAAGTTGTTTGTTTCTATAATTTCATTTAAAAATATTAAAATATTTGGATTGTGTGTAACTATTGTAGAAGAATTTTCAATGCATCAATCTGAACAAGAATTGCATGAAATCTCCATGAATTCAAGACAGCCTGCCCATATATTCTTTGGAATATAACTAGATATTTCTTGACTTAACCTTTTTTTGTCCTCTTGTAACAGAAAGTATGTTGGTATTTTAGTATAGTTTGCTACACCACTACTATGATCATTTGGTGGGATATGGGTTAGTTCATTTTGTCTCTTAGCTCCCGCACAGTTTGCTGCAGAATCAACTCAGTTTTTCAGTAACAATTAATCAGCTCAGTTTTTCAGTAGCCATTATCTGTTGAGGAGTATTGGAGAAGTGCTATCCTCTAGTCATTTAACTGTTTTTCAAACTATCTTGTTATCCCATTTTTGGCAAGGGCATCTTAGCACTCACATATTTGCAATTTTTCCTCGACACCTCTCTCTATGTGTTGCATGAAAGTTAATCCATAGCTGATGGAATCACTCTTAAGATCTGATTCCGACGCTTAACATGGAGGCGCTTCCTAACTTTGACCAGTGATCTGGCCCAGCACAAGAAAAGAGTGGATGATGGAGTCATCATCAGTAGAACTGTCAAGGAATTATGACCTAGTCATCATTGGTAGAACTATCAAGGAATTATCACCCAGAGGCAATCTGAAGGCATCCTTGATGTTTACTTTCTGATATCCTGCAATACATGGAGATGAAAAGCAGCTTTTTTGTTATATCAGCGATAAAATTATTGAACAGCTAAAATGAATGGCTGCATGCGCCAATCAAGATTCTTGGCAGGCTGAGAGAACCCTTTGCTTGCTGATAACAATCATTATCTGTTCTCCTATATGGCTCCTACTGTGAGTCCTATTAACAGCTAAAAACTTGCATAAAGCCATGTAGTTGGATTGCCAAACACAACTTATGATTGCCCGACTTGCTTTTTGGAGGCCTCTTTCATGTCATTATTGTCATATCTGTAGGGTTCATTTTCCAGGACTCTTGGAAATCCTACTAGGTTACTAAACAAGCAATCTTTTCAGCTTATACTGTTTTACATTCTTTTGTTTGTTGGAATTTAAATTTGTCATGACTCATGACTAACTTGAAACGCTGAAGCTGGTTAAGACAAAGAAATAAAGTAATTAATCAACTAAACTAGTAACATGCTATGTGCTACCGAACTTATCTTCCAAACAGCAAAATATGATGATACTTCCTGTCTGGTTGCATCCTTGAACTGACAAATGATTTGCTATTAAGTAGGTACTTTCAGCAATCTTGCATTAAAATGTGCTAGTTTAAGAATGGTATTGGAGCAGATTAGTTTAGTACAGAGCTGAGTATTGCTGATGACTATCAAGGATTTTCTCATAATTAATTGCTATAAGACCGCTATAAGACCATCCTCTCTTTTTGAAAGCACATCCGTACTTTAGCTACTATTTGTTGTTGTTGTTATTGTTGTTGAATGCTCAGAAAGGAAACCTATTATCATCCATGATTCTCTATTTCTAATATTGGCTAAAGATGGTTACTGAAATGCCGTTTCATCATAACCATGGTACTTTTTTGCTCTTATGCTTACTGGCATATAATTTGGTGTTGCTATTTTGAAATGGGTACCTTTTCAGGGGTACAAGCAGTTACACTAGAACTTGCTGCCAAACAGTTCTTGCAGCACATCTTCTTTCCATTGTTAGGGTGATTGCTCCAATTTTGCCACACTTGGCTGAGGATGTTTGGCAAAACCTTCCTTTTGACTATTTGAAAGAGGATGGTTCTGTTGCCAAATTTGTTTTCGAGCTCAAATGGCCAGATGCAAATGAAAAACGGCTTGCTATGCCAGCTGAGGATGTTGATTTCTGGAGGATAATTCTTGAGGTATGTGGATATCTCTATATCGCTATGCTAGAATGTGTAGGGCTAACACTCCATTTGTATTTTCTTGTTCTATTTTATCAGGAAGCTTCTGTTTATCTGAAAAACTGTAGTCAACAATTTGTCTGTACGGTCATTGCCTAGATATTTATATCATAGACTGTGATAGTAATTATTGATCCCAATTTTCTATGCCTTCAGCAGTTTTTCCTCGTCTATGATTGTATATAGGTTGGTCTATTTTTGGTTGGTGCAATGTGTCGCTGATCATTCTTCCCTGGGATTATTTTCTTGTGTTGTGAATTTGATCAGAACATACCAATTATATTATTTAAACTGAAGATTAGAGCATAATCTTAATTATATGGAGCTCTTAGAATATGAACAGCTTGTTATTGGAGAGAATTTTCCTCCTATAACATTCTGCTCGTAGGATACTTTATTAATGCTAAATGCAGACTTCCATTAACTTATGACACTAGAAATAAGCGATATTGAGGTTTATGAGTTTCCTTAGATATTATCCATGCAACTGCCATTTTAACTGTCAGCCAAACTAGAAGATGTTTCCTTGCCATTTAGCTACAGGTGCCAGACGGGAGAGGCACTATCCAAATAACACTGGTTCCTAAAAATGTCATTGAGAAAAAAAGAGAACCATGATACAGTAAATTAATGCTGATACGGAAACAGCAAGATGTGACTTTGATACTGTAATGGATAAAGCTTTCTCTTTTCTCGACTGCAATGGATAAAGCCTTCTCAATGGAGGACTAATAGTGTTATAACTTAAATGCTAAAACTTCAATGGCATCATGCCTTACATTTTATGAAGGGCCAAATAGGTTTAAAGATATCATATATAACAACCCATGTACAATTCATTGCTGAAATGATTAAGTTACCTTTTGTTTCTGGTTATTTTAATTGTGTAAGATTTGCAGAAAGCTGTCAAGTTTGTGCTTTGGCAATTGTAATTGTAGGAGGATAATAAACACCTGGATGCAGTGAATTTAGATTTGTATAATGGGAAAAAAAATCTTAAAACTCATTAAAAAAGGGTTTTTTTTTTTTTTTTGTGCATATGTGCCCTGGCAAACATTCCTAAATTAAAAGGATCCACCAAATGTGCCAAAATTAAAAATAAAAGGATCTATCATTTTGAACTCACCAGCGGAACACAAGATGTGGCACTCAACACTTTTTAAAATCACTACTATACCATTGCCTAAGCTTTTTCTGATGTTAAACTGATCATTGACCAGCTGAGATCGGAGGTGAATAAAGTTTTAGAGAATGCTCGAACTGGTAAGCTGATTGGTTCCAGCTTAGAAGCAAAAGTGTATCTTCATGCCTCAGATGGTGCCACAGCAACCAGACTACAGGAAATGTGTACAGCTATAAATGATGCAGATGCTCTTCACAGGATACTTATAACATCTCAGGTAGGAAGACCCTAACAACAATTGTTTTTCTTCTTCGTTCATCAATATCCAAGAACTATACTTATCTGCTGGGTGTTTGCAGGTTGAGATTTTGAGTTCATTAGACGATGAAACGGTCTCAAGTATTCCATATTCTGGTAAATATACCGATCAGAGAACAGGTGAAACATGGATAGGTGTGACTCGGGCCAATGGTATGAAGTGTGAGAGATGCTGGAATTATTCACTGCAAGTTGGTTCATTTGTCGAGCACCCTACTCTTTGTGCTCGTTGCTTTAGTGTAGTTGATGTGCAACCACTTCCAACAGCGGCTGGGGTCAGTTGAGTCCTCACAAAGACAAAGGGTGAAGGATCTGCAATCACGTTTACAGGAGAGTTTGCATCTGTGTGCCCCTGAAGCATCTGGCTTTAAAATTATTCATTTGTTTAAACCACAATAATTTTCTTTCGGTGGTACAGGTAGAAAAGGAAAATTTTGCATGTTGGTTGACCATGTATCTAAATGGAATTCAGTGTTTAAGGTATATTGATTCCCATAGATGGAAATTCTTTGGGATTTATGTATTGATTATTAGCAATATTTATTGAGATTATAAAGGTTCTTTCAGTTTTGCGTAGCCTCGGTTGTATGTTTGTTATAATTAAATGTATTATGTTTTAGTTTATTTTTCTGTACATTTTGCAATACTAAATGTCTTCCCTTGATACGGGAACCATCCAGCACAAGGTCTAGGCTTCGGCGATCTCCGTCTCTGCGGGCTTGGAAATTGTTGGTTGTTATTGTTTTTACCATGAGGTGATGGGAATACTATGAGGTGACTGTTGGCTGATGTGGCCGAGTAAACCGGTGTCCGGTTGGGATGGGAGGATGGTAAGAAGAGTCCGTTGCTCCGTGGACTCCACGGCGTCTTTCCAGACTTTGTGGACGCCCGACGCCCGTCCACGGAAAGAAGGCGTAGCCCCCACCTCATCTCGCCGCCGCGGATCAGAAGCCAACAGACGCTCTCCCCGCCGTCTCCACATCGCCGTTCGGTTTTGGCGAAAAGGTCTCCTGTGGAACAGAGGAGTTGGGGGGGGAGGGGAGGAGTAACTGGTGGTAGACTCACCCGTGGTCCCAACGTCCTCCTTCTTTCGCCGAGGATTGGCAAAGCCCACAATCCCAGAGAACAGATCCCGCCGCCGCGAGACCTTCGTTGCCGACAGTCAACAGTCGCTGCTTCTATCATTCTCGGGCCCTCTTCTTCCCCACTCGAGCCGGTCTTCCTGCGACCGGCGCACGAGAATGGTGCAACCGTTTCGGAGCTCAAAACAGAGGGCTCTTGAGCACCTGATCGACTCCTTGACCGTGCTCTGCTTGGACGCAAGGATCAGCGGAACGGATGCGCCATTTTGGATTGGCTCAAACATGAAGGCCCAAACAAATGTTCTGAGCACTGGATCCCACTCCCATCTAATCTTCTATCCATTACCGCAAACCCACTTCAGACTGAAGAAGTCCACCGTCTCCAGCAACATCTGCTGGTTCCTTTTATATTAGTCCTCCGGTCCGGTTAGCATTCTATCATCTGAATTAAATTTTAATTAACCATTTCTAATAGATTAGTTACGAATGAATTAGCTTAAGTAGAAAAATTAATTGGGCCTAACTTTGCTATGAAAAAAAGAAAAATAGAATATATGTTGATTCAAGATGGACCCTTATATGTTTTTAAAACTTGATAAATCGAAACGGAGTAATGATTCAACTGAAGATTAAAAAAATAAATAAAAAAGATGATTTAATTGCTAAGTCATCCTTATTAACATTCATGCAAGATGACTTGATTAGATTATTTGAAAAATATAAAACTACAAAATAAATTAATGATGAGGACCGTAGTTAAATAATATGATACTTATTCGGGTGTTTATGATTCACTTCTTGATAAATATATTTCGTATGAAATGATAGAAGGAGATAATATAGTGGAACATGTCAATAAAATGCTTATGATGGTCAAAGACCTTGCAATAACTAGACATGAAATTTTTGAGAAAGTGCAAGTCTCAACCACTCTAGATAGCTTGCTTCCTTATAGAAAATGGTAACGATAGCCTTAAAGGCTTAATACCATATCATTGAATTTAATTAACTTACCTATGCAACTACAACTTGAAGAAGAATGTATGAATAAAGATAAAATAGAAGAGTTAATGATTGCTCTGGAAGTCCCTAAACAAAATAATGATAAAAACTCTAGTAATAATAATGCATTCAAAAGAAAATTCAATAAAAATTAAGGATATTTTAAAAGTAAAAGAAAACAAACCTATGCTAAAAGACTCTAATTAAATCAAGCGAAAAAATATTGTTTCATTTGTAGAGGTCCAAAACATTTAAAATTTAACTGTCTACAAAATCAAAATAAAAATAGGTCAAAAAAGAATAAACCAAATAATAGAGGAGAATTTATTTGTGCCATTCTTGAATGCCTATTTATTGATCAGAATATCAAATGCTGACGGACTGATTTAGGATCAAATTGCCACATCATCTGCTCAAAAGATTTTTATGAAAACTTTGAGGAGTTTAAAGCAAATGAAAAGAAAATTTACATAGGAAATAGCACCTATTCAAATATACTAGGTATAGAAATCTACAGATTAAAAGTTGGGTAAGTTGATTTTATATTAACTAATATATATTTTTATGCTTAGCATAAGGTGAAATATTATTTCTATCCTTATATTAGTCCAAAAGGGCTTTGACGTATGCTTCCAATTGAGAAATGTAATCATCAGAAAGCATGCTTGTATTTATGCTAAGATCCAACTAATTAATGGTTGTAACTTATTTATGCTTGACGTAATTGATGATAATAATAATAATGCATCTTCTTCTACTTATATTGGTTATGCTTTATCTGTTAATTGTTATATATGGTATGCAAAACTTGGTCATATAGGTATAGATAAAATAAAGGCATCGGTGTTAATTATTTGCTTTTTGTTAATATGATAGATGATCCTCTAAAAAGGAGTATTAATGTTGAAGTATTTTATAAATACATTGATATAATGAAACTTAGAAATATCTAAGTCATGGTATAAGATTCATACTTGAAAGTATATTAGTTAGATATGTAAAATCTCACGCTTAATTTAGTTATGATGGGTAAATCGGTTTATGCGTGCGAAATTCTAAGCAACATAATGCTTATGCATATTGATAATAGTGAAAGAAATTTTGACTTTCATATCTAATCGGAAGGTATTGTCCAACGTAGAGCCATGCAACTCAATGCACCAATGGACGAATGATATAAAGAGCCATTTTTTTTTTTTTTTCATTTCTTGGAGAATGGATCAACATGTCTTTTTTTCTCTTCAATGCAGCATTCAAATGTTGAAAGAGTATAGTATATTCTAAACTCTTCCTAATATATTCATGTTCTAATTAAAGTGTATCGTAGAGATTTTCTGCCTCACAACATCTCTACATTCAATCCTTCCTATTGTTCCCTCTCAACGGAAACTGTCAACCTAGCATCAGTTCCCTGCCTTTCTGATATGTGTTTGAATCTTGCACTGATTCATATTCATATTCATTAAGAACTAACCGGCAGTTGCATTAACGTCTGAAGGGCCTTGGTTTCAAAGAGGAGGAAAGATGAATCTATTCTATTCCTTTGTATTTCTTCAGATTAGACCATGTATAGATAAGATGTGGAAATACCTAGACTAGAGTTGGAGGACTAATCTTTCTGTGAATTTCTTCATGTTATCTCTGAATGTTGAAAGGGGATCTCTCTCATCTATTTATTAGATGCACAAGCAAAAGGCATGCTCTACTTTCGTGATAGATTAGGCCCAGAGAAGGCCCTTGCAGCGCCCCCAAACAAGCTTAAAGTATAAGTTTTCCAACTGAAATTTTCAGGATATCAAACATGGGTCAGAGCATTGACTTACTTAGATTATTAGGACAGAATTCTATATGAATTGAAGCAACGTAAATTACTGTTTTTTAAAAAAATTGATTGTTTAAATTATTTTTGAAATTAGTTGATAAAAATTGAAAGAATTTGGCATGATAACTTTGTGTTAGATTCACTGTCCTTACAATGAGTTGCCACTCGTTAAGTCTACTTCACGGTTGGACTGAATCATATCTGGCAATCACCACCACTCCAGTTTTCGTCTCTTCCTCGTCGTCTTGTCGCTTCGGGGGAGGAATTGGCCTACGCGTCGATCACTCATGAACGGCTGGGATGTGCGCATAGAGATTCAGTCCATCAACGGGACATATTCGCATAGAGATTTCCTATGCACCCCTCTTTCCTCAATTCCACGATTGCTCTCCAGACTTAACCCAATATTACTTAACCTGTCCTTTCGTAGCCGAGAGGATTTCTATTAAAAAAATAATTTATGCTTCAGGGGACGCGGTGCCCGCTTTCGAACGCGCCTCTTGAAGGGCGATCCTTCCTTCTCCCGGTATAAGCGCGCTCCATGACCCTGTCTCTTTGGAACCCCTCAGCACCAGTCTCGCAGCCAACGCAAAGGTCACTCTCTTTCTCTCTCTCTCTCTCTCTCTCTCTCTCTCTCTCTCTCTCTCTCTCTCGAATTGTGTTCAGTAGGAGATTTCTTCTCTAATCCATGTGGAAACTAACTCTGGTTCAGTCCAAGGATTAGTTTCAGAGAGGTTTCAGTTTACGTAGGGATTAAGTTTTCAGTGTGAGGGCAAGGGAAAGTGGTGGATATCGTGGAAGTCCACCACCTAAGGGAAGGCGTGGTTATTCTAATGGCCTTTCTAAGACTTGTCTTTTATGGCCGGCTGAGAATTATTTGCACCTTTTGTTCCTTCCTTTTTCTTCGATGTTTTTAATGCTTTAATTGCCTCTTAACATGACAAGATCAAGACTTTATGGTACTTGCGTTGTAAGATATCAGGAGACAGAGTAGTCTTGGTTTCGCCGTAGAACTGTGGTTTCCATGCGTGGAAAAAATTATTTCCAAAATAGATGGCAATAGTTATTACGGACTTAAGAAAGCAGGTAAATTGAGAGCCACCATGGACCAGGATTCATGCTGGCCATATCCTGCAATTTAACGAAGATTTTTTAGCATATTCTCAGACGCTTTGTTCTGATTTGTTTATGAATCACTATTGTCATCAATTGTGCGTGATTGATTCATCTGGCCTTTAATGATATTATCAATTGTTTCTCTTGGTGGTAATGACTCCGCTGTTCTTTTTGCCAGTGATATTTTTTCTCTCCATACTATTCTCTTTTTAATTAAAGTTTCTCTAACTGTGAAGTTTCTGATTTCTTTTCAAAGTTTTGATGAGTTTATGCCAACCTTGTGACTCTGCCTTTTTTAACTGATGGTTCAAGTAATTCCTTGAAATTATTTGGTGCAAGTGCTTATTTTTTCCCAGTTTTTTTTTTTATTTTTTTGGTGTTGTCTTTACTTAATAATTTCATTCTCTGCAGGTTGAAGTAATCATCAACTATCACACTTTTTTTATTCTGAAAATTATTTACCCAATGGGCAATAAATACCACCTATTTCCACTACTCTTGGTCTGTTTGTGCTCTGAGATTCAGAGTTTGTCATGGCCCTTCTCTTCTTCTTCTTCTACAATTCCTCCAAACCATGGTGTTCCGAAGAATGAGTTGATTGGCACGAAAGCTGACTTCTCAATTGAAGGCATTGAAGACCCCAGGGGAACGAAATTAGTCGAGGATGCGAAGAGGAAACTGGCGGTCTCCAACAGTTGCTGGCAAAATGCTTACAGAAATCTATTTTCTAGCTGCAAGGACATCATTGCTGATAAAGAGAAGCAATCGAGGTTAGCATGGCACCTCAGCGATTGCTTTCAGGAGGACTCTGGTAGGCCCAACTTCCCTGCCTGCGATGCAGGGACTCCAATGCTGCAATGTCTCAAGAAATTAGACGAATTCGAATATAAGATCTACCTCCCATTTTTTCTTGAGACCAACTCCATCTGCCACCAATTGCAGTTAGGTGTTTGCGTTTGGTTATTTCCTATCAGGTTGTATGTCAAGTTTTCTTAAGAAATTTTCCTTACAGTTAATGTGGCTTTATTTTCCCAGGACCGAAGCATTCAAGCATGATACAGAGAGGTTGGTCAATGATCTTTCTAGATCAGCTCGATTTGCAGAGGATAAATTAGTGATAATAGAAGAGAAATCAGAGAGGCTGCTTCAAGACTACGGCAGAGTTCATGAGTCATTAACTTCAATTGACCTCCAAACCCAGAATATAGCACAAGCATCAAAGGATGTTGAAGCTCAGATCCATGATGTGAAAAAGTACTACGTGGCAATTATTGAGGATAATAAGGAAATAGTAGAAACACAGCAGGCAATACAAGCAGGGCAGTTGAGGATGAATGAGAATTTGGAGTCAGGTATGGCTCGGTTGCACAAATCCTCTGAGAGATTGGGTGATGGCTTGGCAAGATTGGAGGAGGATGCTATGGAAATAGGGAGGGGAATAGAACTTCTTGGGGAGTCCATGTCTTCTCAGATGCAAGATCTTCAGATGAAGGCTGATGACATTGGAAATGCGGCAACCATGTCCTTGGAGAAACAGAAGCGACTACTAGATGGACAGTCTCTGGCCCTTGAAGGCCTTGATTTTCTTACAAAGTCTCAATCTGAAGCAGTCAAAGAAAGCCGGTATGGTATCGCAAACTATCTCAATGAATTTAATGGAAACTCCATACTGTTAAATTCCCCATTCAATTTTTATTTCTTTATCAATTTTGGTAGGAAAAATTTGGAAAAGCTAGCAGAGCTTGGTCACAAGCAGCAAATGGAGCTACTCCATAGGCAAGAAGAAATTCAAAAGGCTCACGATCGCCTAATCCAAAACTCACAATCAATACTGGCAGCTCAGGTATGGTTTTCGATCACCAAGCTCGGCCCAATCCTTTAGTTAATCTTCTCTAGAGGCATATCTAATAACTACATTTCTCTTTGCAGGAAGAGTTCGAATTAAAACAGGCAAATATTTTTGCTGCTCTCGACAAGCTCTTTGCACTGCATAATGCCCTTTTGGTTGAATCCCGTTTCATAAAGGCATTCTTCTTCTATGCCTCTGTGATCTTTCTTCTCTACATGCTTACTAGTGCTAAACAAACTTTTGGCATCAGAGCCCGTCTTTATCTTGGTATGCTTCTTTTACATCATTGCTGTCGGTCCAAATCAATCGATAGCTCCTTTAGTGTTGACTTGCATTTTGTTTTCAGGTCTTTGTGTCACATTTATGATTGAGCTAGCTATTATTAGACTTGGGGTGGATGACTTCAATCAGCAAGCATGGACAATGTCCAAAATCTTCTTAGCTAGATCATCATTTTTAGTTGCTGCAGCTCTTCAAATCTTGCATTCCATCTTTACTTTCAGGTATATAATTTGTTCTTCTTTCTGCATTTAGTGTCATGTATTTTAATGGCTATGTTTAGAAGACCAATATTGAAAATATATCTGTGATTCTTTCAGAGACTACGAAGTATTAAACCATCAGTTGCTGCAAACACTGGTAGAGAAGGTTCGCATAATGGAACAAAATTCAGGTCTGGAATGTCTTCTTATTTTTATTCTTTTTCTTGACATTTGACCATGTACCATGAATTATAAACTGATTCATAGATTTTCTCTTATCAAACAGGGAACAAATTCTTGTCTTATAGCATGGAGAGTGATACAGATATAAGTCAATATTCATGGATAGATGAGGAATTGCCAGAAGATGTGGATAGCGATGTGGATCCTAATTATGTCTTGCCAGAAGAAGTTGCAGAGAATTCGATCACTACGACCTCAGCAGAAAATATGATCTCCGGCACCTTCATGGATAGATGAAGAATTGCCAGAAGATGTAGATATTATGTGGATCCTAATTTATTATGTCTTGATGAAGTTTTGTATGGAGAATTATGTTTTCCTGAGTCCTATGTTGGAAAATATGTAGTGATAAAAATTCAAAAGTCCTCAAATCTTTCTCGGTTCTAGGATGAGAAAATTCATATATTTTACTGATAAAAAGATTCAATATCAAATTTTCTCCTGATTTGTGAAAATTTTATAAATGACTCGGAACCATCAGGATGATGCATAATAATCCCTAGGTGGTTGATGATAACAACATACCTATGATCCTTGTTGACAGGTTAGAAGCATTGAAGCAAACTCCTATTAATGTTATATGCAAGAGCTAAATACGTAAAGTAAAGCATATTTTTCAAAAAAAAAAAAAAATAGCCCTTGTTATCCCATTACATATATCTTAGCTATCATCGTCATCATCTTTGTGTGGTAGGGAGGCAAGTTTCAATTATGTTAATCTTACACCTATGTGTTGCACGGTTATCACACACAACACTGAGCATAATTTTATACGATCATAATTAAAATAATATATATAATTAAAGAAAAAAAAAGATGCACAATTAAGAAATTGCATAATTTGGATGTAATCATATGTATGTAATCATAATTAAAGAACAAAAAAAAGGGCCGATACAACCTCATGGATCACAATAAAGAAAAAAAAAAAATACAGGATATGTTCTCATATGATCATAATTAAGAAAAAGAAATATATGACGCAATCACATTGTACAAAAAGTTCGATTCATATAAATCATGAATCCTAAAGTTTGAAAAGATGAGCAGCTTCAAGAATTATATGAATCCAAAGATACAAAGAATAACTGAATCTAACTCGATACGAATATAGTTAAGATATATATATATATATATAAAAAAAAGGATTTCTTAAAAAAATCACTTATATTCCAACTTTTTTCTAACTTATTTTTTAATTAAAAAGGCTTTGCCGCCATTAGCCATTTGGTAGCATGTCCGCCCTCTCAGAGCTCCCACGCTGCTCCTCCCCACTCCCCTCCTCCGACCAACGAGCCCTCTCCCTCCTCCTCCAGGGCCCCGTCGCCCCCTCCAAGCTCCCCCAAATCCACGCTCGAGTCTTCCGTCTCGGCGCCCACCAAGACAACCTCATCGCCACCCGCCTCATCGGACGCCTCCCCATCACCCTCGCCCTCCGCATCCTCCGCCTTCTCGATAAGCCCAGCATCTTCCCTTTCAACGCTGCCATCCGCGTCCTCTCCGATGCTGGCCTCTCCCTCCCTGCCCTCTCCCTTTTCAAGTCCCTCATGCTCCGCTCCCTTTCCCCCAATGATTTCACCTTCTCGTTCCTCCTCAAGGCCTGTTCATTCTCCAAAGAAGCTCACCACGTCCAGCAAATCCATTCCCATGTCGTCAAAATGGGGTTCGGTTCGAATACTTTCGTCCCCAACGGGCTTCTCTCTGCCTATGCGAAGGGTGCAGGGGATCTTGTCTCGGCGCATAGATTGTTTGATGAAATGCCGGATAGGAAGTTGGTTTGTTCCTGGACTTGTTTGATTGCTGCATATGCTCAATTTGGAAAGTCAGAGGACGCTTTGAAGCTTTTTCTGAGAATGATAGAAGGGAATTTGAGGCCAGAGGATGATACCCAGGTAAGCATCCTGTCTGCATGTTCAAGTCTCAAGATTGTAGATCTTGAGAACTGGGTGAATGTTTTCATGCAATTTGGCAACAATCTTGATGATTTTTCACGTGATTCGGTCAACACTGTTCTTATTTATCTGTATGGAAGGTGGGGGAAGATTGAGAAAGGTAAAGAACTATTCGATAAGATGATGGTGAGAGGGAGGGAAAATATAAGCATTGTGACTTGGAATGCCATGATAGGTGGTTATGTCCAAAACGGTCTGCCAATTGAGGCTTTGGAACTTTTTCATAAAATGATTCCTACATTGAGACCCAAACCTAACCATGTTACGGTTGTTAGTGTGCTTTCAGCTTGTGCTTTAGTGGGCAATCTGGAACTTGGGAGATGGGCTCATGAATATGTGAAATCCAATGGTCGTAAAGGGGTTCTTGAATCAAATAGAATTCTAGCAACTGCATTCATAGACATGTATTCCAAGTGCGGAAGTTTGGTGGAGGCTAAGGAGGTCTTCGATGGAATGGCCAGAAAGGATGTGGTCTCTTTCAATGTCATGATCATGGGCCTTGCTGCAAATGGTCAAGGAGAAGAGGCTCTGAGGCTCTTCTCTGAAATGGAGAAGTCTGGTATACAGCCCAATGATGGGACATTCTTGGGTTTATTGTGTGCATGTACCCATTCAGGATTGGTGGATGAAGGGCGAATGCTTTTCAAAGATATGTACCAGCAATATTTAGTCACACCAAATTTAGAACACTATGCCTCTTTTGTTGATCTTCTTGCACGGGCTGGCCATGTTGAGGAGGCTCTTGATGTTATTAAGACCATGCCAATTGAGCCTAATGGCCTTGTGTGGGGAGCATTGCTAGGGGCTTGCTTAGTTCATTCTAGAGTTGATATCGCTCAAGATGTAGCAAGAAAGCTTGTTGATGTGGACCCTGGAAACTCTGCTGGTTACGTTATGTTGTCTAATGCATATGCAATCCATTGTAGTTGGCGCAACATTGCTGAGTTGAGAGAATTGATGAAAGTGAGAGGTGTCAGAAAGCAACCAGGTTGCAGTTGGATTGGTATCAATGGAGTTGTGCATGAATTTCAAGTGGGATCTATATCACACCCTCAACTTGAGAACTTGCACTGTTTATTGGCTTCTTTGTATCAGGAAATGAGATTGATGGGCTGTTAGAAAGTCTACGAAATGAGCATAGAAATGGATTCACAGGGATCACTTTCAACCCAGAAGGAGTCTCCTTGGTATGGGTTCTCTTCATGCAAGTGTTTTGATTGTTAAATTTTTGTCATGCATTTGCATCAATCACAGCCCATTTTTCTTCTTTTTGGATAAAAAATTGTAGGTCAACAAAATGCCTTCTGAGCATCAAGTAAATTTGGAGAACAGCCTACTTCATAGACCCTGCAAATACGAAGCTTCCTCACAGTTATCTTTATCACACTGGCTCAAAGCCAAAATCCTTGGGTATGTCAGTTTTGACAATACTTATCTTTATATTTACAAACTCCGGTTAATCTTATTTCTCCATTCATGCAGCGGTGATTTGGCTGTGTAAATGGCAATTCCCAATTGGATCAGGCTGATGCCAAATTTCTGTATTTTTTGACTGCACTTTTATTGTTTTTATCTAATAAAGCACACAATTTATGATTCAGAGCTTTTAATTGACTGTTCCACAGAGATATAGCATGAAAAGTAAAGACTTTACATGTTTATTGCCGTGAAATTTTTGGAAGATTGGTGATTTCCCACTAGTATGATGTTCACCAAATTTAAGTTTTATAAAAAATAGTACTGGTCTTTTTTTTCTTGGTGTTTTGGGATTTATTCAAAAATTTATGATTGGTTTCTCATTAAGCAATGCATTACTATGTATATATGTTTTTGCTTGGTTGCTATGAGAATTTCTTCTTTGCTATTGTAAACTACATGGCCATTGTAAGATGATAGATTTTTGTCAGACAACTTACAGTCTCTGATGATGTGGGCCTTTTTCCTTTTCTTTTGAGGAAAAAAATGCGGAGTATCAACATCTTCATGTTAATATCTGGGCTCAGAGATTCCAGGCTTCCCTGGGAGTAGGGCTTTTGAGGCTTTTTCAAGTTCATACACTATTCTTGTGTGCACAATAATTGTTGTTTCATATCTCCATAAGATCTTGTGTGCCTTTTGCATTTCATATCTCAACAACAGCCTGCACACCTTAAACTTCATTGAGTCATGCTTCTATTCCTAATTGCTTATCAACTCATACTTGTCTTTAGATTTAAGTTTCATTCTTGACTTACATCATCTTGAACATGGTTCAACCTTTGTTCCTCGTGGTAATTTGACACATGCCATCCCATGCCAAACTTTAAATGTTAAAAAATGAATCAGTTATTGCTGTCCAAATTGTGCCAGGCTGTGGTACTGACCCAGCACAGTATCATTGATTTAGCATCCTTGCACCGAACACTATTCCTTGTTCAGGCTAGTTTTCATTGGGCTCATCACGTGCCATCCTTTTCCCCCTTGTCGAGTTACTATCCCATTCTTCATGCCTGGTGACCTCAAGTTGCTCATCCTTTTAAATTATAGCGATGTCTTGGAATGATATGTTATAATGGTGTAGGGACATACAGCTATTTTTACAGCAGGTTAAGGTGTGTATAAAAAACATTCTGTGACATTACAAGTCACGTTTATGGTCCAATATGGGAACATGAAGGAAATCTTCTGTCTTAGATAACTAAAGTGATGTGGGAACAGCTGATGGAAACTGAATATACAAATTCAATTCTATGTTATTTCTTTCTTCCAATTAAGCATCTACCTGAATTTTAAAGCGTGTAACTATGTGCCTTCTGTGCTTAACATACTTGACTTTATTGTTTGTGGGTCTATAGCAAGTCATACATGAGAAAGTGGTTGGTCTACTTTGATTTGAAGGAGCCACTCCTAAAGAACTGCAGCAAGTGATGAAGCTGTAATGTAGGTACTTAATTCTTCTGCAAGGTAATTGTACCTCTCAACATATCTGTTCTTTAAAACCTATTGAAGACCTCTCTCCCTTCTCTCTTTGTATTTGTGGGGTGTTTGGGTCCTATGGTTATCCAACCATCGGACTATTCTATTTCAAATTTGTGTAAATTGTCATAACTATACTCTTGATGAATATTGATCCGTATTGTTCCAATTTTATTTATATATCCTTCTTATAAAATTCATGTTACCCTAAGAGGATAGCTTTGTCACTTCAAATTTTCATTGTAGAACAATTATGGGAACTCCAAAACTACATGTTTTATTCTGATAACCAGCTCCTGGACTAGAGCTTCATGTACATATAGTTCATGGCAGTTAAATGCCTGGTTGTAAAATTGAAATTTCTTCATAGTAAGCGAATTTTCTCAATTTCAGAAATTTTTTTTAATTAAATCATATATAAATAATAGAATAAATTCTTCTAATTAGATGGAAATAGGGGTGTGAAAGTGCCAGCTTCCAGATTGGCCGAACATAGGTGTACCAAGTAACTTGCCATTGAATCCCCTCTTCGTTAGGATTTGGGGGTTCAGAGTATTGGGGAGGGCTACCCCTCAATGAACAAGCATTTGCAGTTGTCTCCCAAGCAACCCTTGCGAACGGACATTCAGACAACACATGGTCCACTGTCTGTTCCTGATCAAGGCATAGATCACGAGAGATTTCCTGTGGATAAAGCATACCCCAGCGAGCGATAACATGTTTAAAGGGTGTCTTTTCCGAGATACTCTCCACCAAAAATATTTAACCATGGAGGCCATTTGACATTTCCAAACCCACCTGCAGTTCAGATATATATTATTATCATGTTGCTGGTAGTTGTAATCCTCCTTCAGGCTAATATCTGTTGAAGCATTCCTTCCTCAAGTTAGGACATTAGGCTATTCATGATGAGGTATAACAATGTCAACAATTAGAGTGGCTATTTCTTCCGGGAAAATTGAAAAGATTTCCTGCAGTCCCATTCTTCATCAGAAGTCATGAGATTACAACGCTTGATCTGCTTTTTAATGGCTGTATTAAATGTTCATGGCCATCGATTGATTGGAATATTTGAGATACATAGGAGATACATGGGTGTGCTGTAACATGATCATATCCCTGAATCAACCGACCACTGGAAATGACATTGGATTTTCTGTGCCTGTTGCCTAATAGCTTTCCAGATTGATGAGCTCTATCTTGGCATCTTGTGCCACCAGGAGGCAGGCATTGTCTCAAACCCCTGTTTGGGTAGAACCAATCAGATGGAACTCCATTTACCAGCACCGAGAAGCTTGGATTCAGAATGCCTTTTGTGCATTGATAGTATGTCCCTTTTTCTTGTATGTTAGAATGAAAAAGAGAAATAAGACACCTTTGTGTTAGTCCCTGTTACTAAGTTTTTTTTTGGCAAAGCACCTGCAAATTCAAATGCCAAATCTAGTAGGCTTTGCAAGTTATTAGGTTGCGCTTGGTTTTAATGTGAAATCCAAGATCATCTCAGTTGCTTGAATTTGGATAGAGGCCAAATTCTTAACTCATCATGCTCATAGTTCCTAATTATTCTTGAATAATAATTGTTTGATACTTCTCTTCTTGTTTACTAATTTCAACTGAGAAGTAATACTTATTTTCCCTTCCTCTTTTCTTCCCTATATTTCACAACGAATTTATGATAAACAGTGTCACAACACCGATGAATAACTTGTGCAACAGACTGGAGGACGACAACTAGTGAATTCTCTCCTTCTTTCTTCAATCTCGTCCTAGGAACTACGTAGAACCACAAGTACCAGAAAGATAACTTGGCGCCCATCTATCCCTAAATTTCATGATATAGGATTGTAAACTGATTGAAGTGGGCATATATAATTGTTGGACATGGATATACTAACGATACCCAATTCTTCCCCAACTTCTTGCAACCCAAGATCACAACAATTGGTACAACCCATAGCAAGCATCTGGACCCTTTAATGGATTCAATTATTTCTCCAAACTACTTTAATTTTAATTTCTTGTTGTTGTAGGTTGCCACCACTTCTAATTGGAAACAATTTGCATGGCAGAATGTCCATCGACGTAGGTCCTGTGTACCATGGGCTCCATTATATTACCGGTTTCTCATGCCTAAAAGGAGGGATTGATAAACCATAGAGTCTAATAGATTTTGAAAACCGATGAGATTGGGTTATCACCTCAATGGCGATTCAAACAAGCCCTAAACGGCTGTTGGCCAATGGTTAATTCAAACGGGTCGTAACCGGTTCTACAGGCCGAGCGAGATTCGGAGCACTCGGTTCAACATTTTGCCTCGAAATAAACCGGCCTGGTGGCGATGCGCTGGATGACCGCCGGAATTGGCGGTAAGTGGAGTCCGCGAAAGCAACGATCCGTGTCGGCACGATGGACCGCGAGCGGTCAGCGCGACGGGCAGCAGCCTTAGGCGTGGGGGGCCACGCGCCGGCGTACGAAGACTCGAAGTCGACACGTGTTGATGACGCGGTGGCTACCGTTCTGGTCCGCGGGTACGACGTTTTTTTTTTTTTTTTATTGGTAGGAAGGACGCGACGTAGGAGAAGAGCGACAGTTCCGTGGGGGTGCGGTCACTTGTTACGTTTCTTTTGATGCCTGCTTTACCCTCCCTTCTTTCTTTCTTTAGTTATAATTGTTAAGAAAAAGGAGACCAATCCCTTTACTCCAAAGCACAAATCTTTTGTGCGCTGGAAGTGGGCATGTACTGCTAATTACGCTAGCATAAGTTTTCACACATGCTTGTCAGGAGAAGGGAATAATCAATGGCATCCTTCGATCCAATGCCAAGCATGCATATAGAACCCATTCATTAAATATTATTATTATAATATAAACATCCTTAATAGCAAAAAAAAAACTTAATTTTTTTAAAAAATAATTTTTAATGAATACCTACGTGAAAAATATGAAGCATGCATATGAGAATTATTATAAAGAGTTCGATGGATAAGATCATAACCATTTATCTTTTTTTTTTATTTTGCTTAAATAAATATATGTAATGCCAAGGTCATAGTTATTTTTGACATCCTATTTTCTTAATTATACAGTGGAAGAGTTGAACCTAGACCCATATAATTTCTTTAAAATATATTTTAATACATAGGTTGGATTGTTTTCAAAGTTATGTGGTAAGAAAGAGTTATTATAAGCATGTAGGCTGCTGCCCTTATCCATTAACAAGGAATGATAGTTTATCAAAAAAATCTGTATATAGTGATGATCGCTGGCCTGCCACTATCTCTACTTTATACCTGACATATCTTAAAGGTAGATAAATATTTGAACATGTCGTTTTCTTCTAGACGAAAGTTAAACAACTAGTTGCTAGCCTAAAAAGAAATATATATTATCAACATGCCGAGTCCTGTGTTTAGATTAATATAAGGTTGATGTTACCGAGTCAATATCATAGAACCTTCTTTGCATATAATCAATGATATAGTAATCTTCATTCGCAATCAAACCAGCCTCCTTCATTCATCTCATGATTTTGCATCGAAGGTTGTCAAACATTAAAAAAAAAAAAAAAAAACCTTTTTATTTATTAAACAATATCAATTATTTATAATCACGTTATGCTAGAAACTTGGTTAAGGCTATTATAAATGATTAAAAAATATGATTTGCTTCTTACCATTATGAATTATGTTTCATCAAGCCACAGGCCTCAGCAGACTCCTCCAAAACAGCTATTGCTAAAAATTATTTTATATTTGCATAATTCTATTCAACACTAATCAAAACTTAGCCCAGCCATATGATACATCTTTTCTTGTGGGACAAGCCATACCATTTAGGGAACCCAAGTCAACTTCCACGTCTGGAAATAAAATACTGTAATTTGGTGTAATTACTGCAATGCACAGACAAATATAATCGATAAAATATTGATGTAATTGATAAAATAAATAAATAAATAAATAAATATATATATTAAATTTAGACTATTAAATTTAATTTTTTAAATATTAAATCTACTTGATTCGAACATTGATTGGAATAAAAAAAAGTACATATAATGAGGTACTTTAACAGAGAAGCAAGTATAATATAACAAAAATTTAACCCTAACTTGCTCATCTGGCATTAGAAATTAGATGATAAGCTTTAGAAGTTATTTAACATGCCTATATACATGGTAGAAGTTAATTTTTAAATAAATTTTTTAGCTTGGTAATATATATATATTAATCAAATGGAAAATTAAAATTTTATTTTTAAAAAAAAATTCTTTGGTCATTCTACTGTATCCCCTCTTTAGTTTCCAACCAATCGATCCAACTGCGACGCGCCAGGTTCTTCCCCTAAAGCATAACAAAACAAACCAACGGCGAAAGAAAAACAACGGAGGACAAAAGTACATATAATATTAAATCTACTTGATTCGAACACTGATTGGAATCCAAGAAGTACATATAATGAGGTACCTTAGCAAAAAAGCAAGTATAGTATAAAAAAATTTAATCCTAACTTGCTCATCTTGCATTAGAAATTAGATGATAAGTTTTAGAAGTTATTTAACATGCCTATATACGTAGCAGAAGTTAATTTTTAAATAAATTTTTTAGCTTGATAATATATATATATTAATCAAATGGAAAATTAATTTTTTTTTTTTTAAAAAAATACTTTGGTCATTCTACTGTATCCCCTCTTTAGTTTCCAACCAATCGATCCAACTGCGACGCGCCAGGTTCTTCCCCTAAAGCATAACAAAACAAACCAACGGCGAAAGAAAAACAACGGAGGACAAAAGAAGCGTCCGCTCTCTCTCTCTCTCTCTCTCTCTCTCTCTATAGTCCGCCGCTCTGACCTGTCCCTGTCCCTATTCTCTCTTCGTCTCTCCTTCCTCTTTCCGGAGACCTAGGGTTTCTTCAATAAAATCCCCTCGATTCCCGATCCCCACTCCCGACCCCATCAACCTCCCTCCTTCCCCCAGATCCTTGATCCTCTTGCCCGAATCACCCTAATCTCGCTTCCGTGTTGCCGGACTAGGGCTTGTGATCTCGGATTCGAGGGTAGAGAGCGGAGAAATTAGGGGTCGGCATCCATGTCTGTGCCGGCGATCGCCCTCTACGTGAGCCCCCCGAGCGGCATCTGCTCAACGCCCCACCACTCCTGCCAGATCGCCCACGGCCCCTCCGACTTCGACCTCAACCCCCGCCCGCCGTCCTCCTCCGCCGCCTCCTCCTCGTCCTCCGCCCAGAAGTCGATCACCGGCGGCCTTTCCCGCCTCTTCTCCTCCCCGGCCGCCCGCCATGCCGGCTCTTCCTCCTCGAGCTTCACCGGCGCCGATGAGCTCGGCTCGCTCTGGCACGATCGGTCCGAGGATCTCAGCAGCTCCTTTCGCTACTCTTCTTACCCCGCGTCGTCCCTCAAGTGCCGGGACCCGAGCCCTGTGTCGGTGTTCCAGGGCCCGGTGTCGTGCGGCGGGAGCGGCTCTGCCAGAAGCCCGTCGTTGTTAAGAACGACGCGTGAGTGGAGCAGCGGCGACTGGAGGGTGGGGAAAGATAGGATTTTTAGTGGGTTTATCAGAAATGCGTTGGGTTCTTGTCTTGATTTCAATTCCCCGAGTTTACCTTTGCCGGGAAGTGCTAGGCCCGATGTGGAAGAGTTGGCTTTTAATTTGGAAGGGAGTTTTCATGAGGAGGCGCCTGCTTGCGAGCCGTATGCCAGGGACTTGCTCGCTGGGGCTCAATCAAGACATAAGATTTTCTGTGAGGAATTTGTGGTGAAGGCTTTCTACGAAGCCGAGAAAGCTCACAGGGGGCAGGTGAATATAATAAATATTCAAACTTTTCTATTTGAGTTTCTTTGCGTTGATTTGTTTTTGATATATTCAGTGAAGTTCTGGTATACATATATATTCTGAGTTATTTGTGACTTGGATTGTTATTTGAAGATGATGATAGTATTTTAGGTTTGTGAATTGAACTGGGTTTCTTCTGGCTTGTTTATTAGATGAGGGCTAGCGGAGATCCTTATCTGCAACATTGTGTGGAGACGGCGGTTCTGTTGGCGAGGGTTGGTGCTAATGCTACTGTAGTTGCTGCAGGGCTCTTACATGATACATTTGATGATTCTTTTGTGAATTATGATTATATTTTCCACACGTTTGGAGCTGGCGTAGCTGATCTGGTTGAAGGGGTAATTCTCTTTTTCCCATTATTCTTTGTTAGTTCTTCTTGAGCACTGTGAAAGATTTGAGTGACGAGTTTTTAATATGAAATTTGCGAAAGTTAGTAGGTGTAGTTTTTGCGCACTCTTCTGCTGCGTCATTGACTATTAGGTCATTCTCTAGTCGCATCATCTTTCTGAACGAGTAAAACAATCAAAATTTTAGCACTTAATGCAGATCACATGTTCAAATGGGAAACTTTTTCATTGCCTATGTTCATCATTTTCCCTTCACTGAATGTTTTATATTGTTGTTTCTGAATATCACTTAATGTGAGTTTGTTGTTTACTAGATGAATCCTTGCAAAAACCTTTGCTACATTTTTTCATGGCAGAGGCGGAACTTGGCTTTGCTTAATCTTGTTAAGCTTTGCTCGATCTGGTAGTTTAGCTTCTAATACCCCTAAACCACTCCAACCCTGATGAAGGCAGGATTCGGACACAGGTCTCTGGTACATAACCACCAAATGGTTTTACCAGCAGATTGAGCTGGTCCAGTTCATTGTTTCCTTCATAAGCACTATCATTATCTGATTGTTGAATACAGGAAGATTTTTTTCCTTATCATGCATTAACATATCAATTGGATTACATAAGTGAATAATAAGACTGTGAGAGATGTTATTTTTGTTTTATGGTAATAAAAATGGCCATTGCATGTTATATGTTGCTGCTGTGGAGTAAGAGCGATACAAAAAAATAAAAGATAATATGAAAGGTTCAACATTTTTTTTTTAAAAAAAAAGTTTGTTTCCTTTTATCTTTCTGGTACTTTAATCAATTGGTTGATAAATTTTTATGCAGAGGCAAATGTAACATTATAACTCAGACACATGCTCTGAAGACTAAAATTTTAGTTGCTGTTTGGCATGTTATGCAGGTCTCAAAATTGAGCCACTTAAGCCAGCTTGCTCGAGATAACAATACTGCAAGTAAAACTGTTGAGGCTGATCGGTTGCACACAATGTTTCTTGCAATGGCAGATGCCAGAGCAGTTCTTATAAAGCTTGCAGACAGACTGCATAACATGATGACATTGGAAGCGTTGCCTATGGTTAAACAACAGGGGTTTGCAAAGGAGACCTTGGAGATCTTTGTTCCTTTGGCCAGTAGATTAGGAATCTCAAGGTGGAAGGAGCAGCTTGAGAATTTGTGCTTCAAACATCTCCATCCAGTGCAACACAAAGATCTATCCTCCAAACTTGTCGAGTCCTTCAATGAAGCAAAGATCTCGTCTGCCATTGCGAAACTTGAAAAAGCTCTTGAGGATGAAGGTGTTTCTTATCATCATTTATATGGGAGACACAAGGGCTTGTACAGTATATACTCCAAGATGCTGAAGTACGTCCTTCCCCTTTTTTGTATGATCATATGTCCCACTGAATTCATACGTCCAATCTAAACTAAAATTCATTGTTTCACATATATAATGCCTAATTTTGTAATAAGGCTAATTAGCTTGATGCACAAAAATTTCAGGAAAAATCTAACCATGGATGAGATCCATGACATCCATGGGTTACGTTTGATAGTTGATAATGAAGAAGATTGTTATACAACTCTGAATGTTGTTCATCGGTTATGGCCTGAAGTTCTTGGAAGATTCAAAGACTACATAACTCATCCCAAATTTAATGGGTATGTCATCAGCAAACTTAGGTAGTTTGGCTAAATCTTCTTGCAATCAAGTGCTGATCGTTATTTACAGGTACCGATCTTTACACACGGTGGTTCTGAGTGAAGATATGCTCCCTCTGGAAGTTCAGATCCGAACTAAGGAGATGCATCTACAAGCGGAATATGGAATTGCTGCTCATTGGAGATACAAGGAAGGTGATTGTAAGCACTCTTCATTCGTGCTCCAAATGGTGGAATGGGCAAGATGGGTGGTTACTTGGCAATGCGAGACAATGAACGAATGGTCTTCATCCCTTGGTGATTCCAGTCTCGTTAGGCCACCCTGCCCGTTTCCTTTTCATTCTGATGGCTGTCCTTATTCATACATAAGCCAATGCGACTATGATGGACCCATTTTCATCATCATGCTGGAGCATGAGAAGGTGAGTTGCATTTTTCATATTACGATTGTTAAAACCTTATTGTTGTTGTTGTTGTTTTTTATTGTAGTTCAGATATCTAAATTGTGATATTTGTGTGTTATTTCAGATGTCTGTGCAGGAGTTTCCAGCAAACTCAACCGTAATGGATTTGTTTGAGAGAGTTGGTGGGGGGAGCTCGAAATGGCCTCCTTACAGTTTCCCTCTCAAGGAAGACTTGAGGCCGAGACTGAATCATGAACCAGTGAGCAACCCCAATCAGAAGCTGATGATGGGGGATGTGGTTGAGCTGACACCATCTATACCTGACAAGTCGCTGACAGAATATAGGGAGGAAATCCAGCGCATGTATGAACGGGGATTATCTCGAGCTGGCGCCGTTTGAGAAGCTGGCGCGTTTGCACGTGTAACATGCCTCCTGTTTGTTATAATTACTCCATTGATTCATTGTATACATGAACTAATTGTACAGAAAATCCACTCCCATTTGCGATGTATAAGATGGGGGATGAAGTGAGGTTACAAGCATGTTGCTTGGATCTTCAATCTAGCAGCTAATGAAGTTTCTTAATTTGTTTATCAGTTCTTTTCCCCTTCTCCCAATGGGTCTGCTCCCAATGGGTCTGCTCTTCTGTATCAGAAAGAATCATGTGTTCCATACGAGAGTAGCAAACTGACCCGTTACCAACTGGACTATATTTGACTACTTGTTGCCTTCGGCGTCCTTCTTTCTTAGGCAAGCAATGACGTCAAATTTCATCCAGCGATTTCCTTAGGCAAGCAATGACGTCAAATTTCATCCAGCGATTTCCTTCTGCTGCTGCTGTGGATGGTCCAGGAGCTTCTGATGTTGACGTCCTGAAACCTTTCCCAGAAATCTTCTGGTTGTGAACTGGCTGCTCGACGATCTTCTTAGAGCCTTTGACGATGGGTGGTCTGCATGGCTTCACGAGGGAGGTCAGAATAAAGATCGTCAGATTATTATTTTACCGAACGGTTTGCTGTCTGCATCAGTTCGTGAATCCTGCGTGATTTTCTCTGGCGCTATGTTCTGAGTTTCAAACAAACGACCCACATCACTCAGTATCGAGGCAGTGGTCACCCCCTTGTCAACGCTAAACCTCTCTGCGTGCACGAGGGTGCATGCGTGGGTGAACTTGGCCAGCTAAGGGATGCCAGGAAAGCACTAGATTCGAGAGGACGAAAGCCATTAGCATCAGGATTGCCTGCTCCAATTAGCATCTTTGGGAGTTCGGAATTGTCCAGACTCGGCTTCTCTAGGAGTGAAATCCTTGAAATAATTCTGAGCTTCGTTTGCTAATGGTACGAGCTCAAACTAGCCTGTTATTAAGCTAAGCATGGGCTGTTCACAGACTGCTTGATTCATCGGTTGGTTATGTTATAAATCTTATTAAATATTTGGTAACAGTTAGGTCATCTCGTCGCTTTGGCCGAGTGGTTAAGGCGTGTGCCTGCTAAGTACATGGGGTTTCCCCGCGAGAGTTCGAATCTCTCAGGCGACGGTTTGCCATTTTCGCACCTTTTTTAAAAATATTGGGGATTGTCGACACTAAATCGGTTCTATTTTACAAAAAAAGAATAATATTGGGGAGGGACCAATAACAAACCTCCTAAAATTGAATTTTAATAAAGTTTTAAAAATAAATAGCAAATCTAAAATAATAAAATATTAGTTCACAATCAATTTTATTTTATTTTATTTATTTATTTATTTATTTTATAGACATTACAAGAAAAACATGAATTTGTTGCTTCAAATTACCTTGATTGATGCATTCATGATATTTAACACCTTACTAAGGTAGCTTAAAATGATGTGAATACTTTTCTAAAATCTATGTAGCATTCATACTATTTATGCGTTATTAAATTTATTGCCTTGATAAGATTTTTTAAAAATCTACAATGCGTATCTAATATTTATTGTTTGTGTTTTATAAAATTTATTATTATCACGTGTCATGACCCGCACAAATATAATGATTATGGGCTTCTAGGCTATCTTTCCTTTTTTTTATTTTTTTTTCTTAAAAAAAAAAATGATGGTTCTAGTCCCATTTCTCTATATAGCAATCCATTTCATCCTGTAGTCTGGCATGCATGGTTTCTTTAACCTGTGCAGTTTTGTTGCAACATATGCTATACGTTTTTGAGGTCTTCATATCAACCTAGGTCTGCTGTTGGATTTTTTATTTTTGGTTCAAAATAAACGGTTTAGAAATTGTTGAGTGGCCAGGTATGTTAACTATATCTCTCTTTTTTTTTTCTCTTTTTCATGCCCTTACATGTTAATTAAATTTATCATAGTTTGAAATTAAAACTTCATTACCGTTATTATTGTAAGTATCAATTAAATTTATATCTTAACTTTTTAAGATTTTTATTCGGCTTGGATTAAATGTCTTTTCAACTAGCCTTTTCTTTAGCTATTATATTTTCTATGATACATTTTTCATTGATTTTAGGTACATTTGGCTAGCGTTTGCCATCTGAAATTTCGGGTGCAATCTCGATAGGCTTGCCGAATTTTTTCTTATCATCATCTTGGTTTCTCCGTGGTTACTGCTGTTTTGGCGCTCGAAGAAGCCATTGGTCGTTAACCGTGGTTTCTCCAGGTAAGGTTGCATTTATTATTTGAGGGGATAAGATGACGGGTGGGGTGTTTTGGTCGTTGTTTGAATATTTTGCCTGTTCTCGTTGGGTTTGTCTTGTTGGGAAAAGGCTCTAGTCCACTAGAACCTAAGACGCATTCTATAAAAGACTTGCAAGCAAACACCATTCCTATCCTATTTGTTCATTACAAAGATATTATTTGACCTCCAATTGTTTCTGTCTGCTATGGTTAGTTATCTAGATTCTATGTCAATTTCTATACATGAACCATAACGATTAATTCTCCATGCTTTCTTATTGGCTAAGAATATACCAGTTATTTTGCTTCATAAATTGGATGTTTGTTTGGGTTTCTATATGGAGTTAAGGGTGTTGGACGTTGAGTTAAGGTAGGCATTTAATTAATAAATAGGAGATACCTTCGCTCGAAGAATTGGATGGGAACTTATTGCCGTATTATTCTTCTCCTTATCTACTCTTTAAATACACGCACAAAAGAAAAGAAAAGAAAAAAAAAAAAGAGTAATTTTGTTCTAGTAATAAAATCTAAATCATCGCAAAATCTAATACATATTAAGTGCAATTTATTTTTTACCCTTATCTTCAGTATTTATTTTCGGAACCAAATGGCAAGAATCTATGTGGATATCCTTTTCTTATGCTATCAAAATTTTATTCATGACCAAACACAATCTAAAGCTTCTTGCCAATATTTTTCAGCAGGACAAACCGTGTGGACGGAGGAAGGGTTCCAAAGAGTTCAAAACCCTTTCAACACGTTCCATTTTTCTACTTATCATAGTTATTTCCTCAACCTTGAGTAGGAATTGATATAGAACTTGGTCAGACATTGACCGCAAAAAAGTAATGTATAATACTTCAAATTTAATTTTATATTAAATTAAAAAAAATTATGTTATATATTTATAACTCAAGTTCACTTGCTATTCATTAACTTTCATTTAAAATTTTGATTTGCTTACTAAGTTAATAGTATTGTAAGCGAGTTTAAGGCGTAACATAATGACTTTGTGGGCAAAACTATTATTGCCGATGGAAACATAAGAACGATCGATAAAAATAAGATATTTGCCGACGATTATATTTGTCGACAAACAATCTGGGGAGAAATAATAGGATTGTATTCGCAAATAGCTACGAGATGAAACGAAAGCGGGAGCAGAGCACACGCAACGCAACGTTCAAAGCACGCGCCAACTCAGACGAAGACTAGACGAGTGATGGAGGTAGTTTATTTTGTCCATCATTTTGTTGTTATATTTGCTGTTAACTTTGAATCCTAACCCTGTAGGTAGGAATGCAAAGTTCTTGGCAACGAGGCAATCTAAAGGATACCACAATCACTCCAAGAGCCGCCTTCGACGCCCCATGCGTCTCACATGAACAAACGTCGTCCGCCTACCTCCCGCCGACAAGCTGGAACAAGCCGTCTCGGATTTTTCCACTGAAAGATGCCAAAAGACAAATGATTTGGATTGGTCCAGAATGCATCGCATTTTCCTCGTTGAATATTCGAGTTCACGAGGTTTTAAGTGAATCTGACAGCCGGATGTTTTCTTTTCTGATTTTTCTACTCCTATCCCTGCTTTGCATGGACTTGGTCTCCGAGCAAAATATACGTTAGAGAGAAGAAATGGAGAGTGAAAGTGAAGAAAAGACCAGGCAATGACGTGATGAAAGAGAGGATAAGAGCAATGGAAAAGTATTTGATTCTTAAACGTAAATACACTCCAATTTTTCTTAATGAATTTGATGATTACATCTAGGGTGGGACTGGGCTGGAGCCTATCAGCCCAGAAAATTTTAGAGCTTGAAACAAATTTATCCTTTTTTTTTATTTTTTAATGCCTGTTCAAACTTGAGACTCAGTTAGGAAAAAAATATAAAACATATTTTTTTAAATGCATTAAAAGTAGGAGTTGGCATGAGCTGGATCAGACTGAATTGATGATAAAAAGGATAGCATGAAACATTAGGCCAAGTCCAAACTGAGATCAAATATGATCGGTACGAGCCCAAATTTGACTTGATTTTTTGGGCTGCTCTTTTTATGCTTCACCTGATCTAGCTTATTTCTATCTCTATTTGAATGCAATCAGATGTTAAGAATATAATATTTTTAAAATATAAAAAAATAAAATGTAATAAGTGAAAGTTTAGAGTCAAAATGTATTTTAAATAGAAGACTAAAAATCAAAAATATATTTTTCACTCAAACTATCTGTACGGTATACAATCTATTATTGTGACCTGCCATTATGATGGTTGGGACATCATACAGAATTTTTTCGTTGAAAATCCACTTAGCATACAGTATTTTGGAATGGGTGGTTTAGAAAATATTAAGAGATCAGGTAGATTAACTACAACTTTTTTCTTACGTCCTACATGTAAATTGATGAATTTATATCTTAATTTTTCTGAGTTAGATCTTGCTTCACCAAAGCTAGCGACCATCTGACATTTCTTCATTCCACCAACCTCCTGTCCTCCCTCGGCAAAAAAGAACGAGCCTTGGAAGAAAAAGATGGTTGTCCTTTTCTTTGATACGTGTTTCCATATATTTCTCCAAAGAAAATCATGTGTTTTGAATCTAGAGCTTTAGTTGTTGGTCAAAGCTTATTTCTTGATGGATATTTCTGATGTTTTGTTGCTCTCTGCAGGATAAGACACTCGGAGTTGACCTCGGCGGCCTTCACAAAACTTTCGATGGTGAATACTCCTACAAGAACTTGGCTGAGTAAGAGAAGGGAAAAGGCATAATCAAATCATAAAATAGTAAAATTTTATGCTTTATTGGCAATCTGAATATTTTAAGATTGTAAAACCATATGATTTTATAATCAAAATTGAGATTTTAACAACCATACTCTTGAGTATCACTAGATTTCTTTATTCACAAATAACTTAGATCGAATTTGATTTTCAAAAATATATAATTTTTTTATTTTTATTTTTTGAAAATAATTTTTATTTTTCATCTTCTAATTTCTAGAAAATACATTTAATAAGTAAGATTAAAAATGATATCCTATTTTTCTATTTTCACCATAAACAACATATCTTAAAAAAAGAGATGAAAAAAAAAAAAAAAAAAAAAAGAAAGAAAGTTACCATTCAATCTAGCATTTTCAAATTCTTTAGCTTTTATTTTTTATTCTCTTCTTTATCCTCATAAAAAATGATAAAAATATGTTTAGATTATTTTTAATTTTCTACTATTCTAGAGATATATTTTTCAAAAAAATAAATCAATTATCAAACATGTTTTGCATAATTTTTTATTTTCAATAAAAATGAAAATAAAAAATAAAACCATTATTAAAATCTAAGCACACCTTTATATCTTAGTTTAGCTACAGTAGCTACCGTTCTTTGCAATAACTGCGGGACAAATTCCTGTTAACAGTCGCATGAATAAATGGGGATAGAACTTAAGGAGCAGTTCGTCCGATTCTATCGCTCTTTGCTATCACCATGAGGTTTAAGTGTAAGCTGAGGCAGCTCTAAAAAGTAGGCAAAAGAGAGAGAATCAAATGGCCCACACCTATGAAACTGCACCTAAATTGTAATCTTTCAAACAATGTGAAAAGGTGAGATAAAGACATCCACAAGCTCTTTGTTGCCTTCACGACCCGCCGAGAGAGCAAGGGATTAAGGGGGTGTCGCCCTTTGTTGCCTTTCTCTTCTTGTTCCCACATGCCACCGCCAGACATCCGCCGGTGGATGTCCGGCGTAAGTTTGGGCCATGCGACGAAGGACGGTGGAAGGTGTTCTAATTTTTGCGAGCGAAATCAGACCCGGGTTTCTAATTTCCCAATATCCCACTCCCTTTACAATTTAAAATCAGATACTAATAGTGATATAATAATTATTAGTAGTATTTCCATTGTATGCTCTATATAATACATCAGACCGAGCCAAGCTAACCAACAAAAAATAAAAAAAAAAAAAATCAAGCCCGAGATTGGCCAAATCAAATTGGGCTTAAAAGCTTAGGCCTGAAATGGCCCAAGCCCGACAAAAATCCAGCAGGTCAGGCACACATACAGAGAGAATTAAGCTAGAATACTTTAGAGATCTGGAAGCATTATTTGTCAGGCAAGAAGGGGTAAATGTGCAGGGAGGGAGCTAAGGTTGAATGTTTTCAATAGCCAAAAACCTCAGGAATTATTGTCAGTTGGACATGGAGATCAACTTTCCTGCGTAGAGGACAAACAGCAAAGGTAAAGTGTTTGACATAATCTAACCCCATTAAATAGTGAAATATTTTGAGATTGGATTCTTTGCTAATAATGTCATTCCCAATTTGATAAATGCTCTCCACTTTTTCTCGTAGACTTTCTGTCACCTCATGTTTTGCATGAGAAGATGATCAAATTCTTGCTTTTATGAAAAATTTATGATGCATTTCTAACATAAATTACTTATATTTATGTAATGCATTGCAATACATGGTCAGGCCGCCTAAAATTGTGATGGCTGTGACATATAGAGTTTGTAAGCCATTAATCTCCTATACGGTTAATATATACTTGTGCTGCATGGTTGTTCGTACCAATGGATGCTGCGCTGCATGGTTGCCCTATAAATTCAAAATGGATTTGGTGCACAATATTTAGGATGGGGGGTTTAGAAAATATTGAGAGGCTACGTATATCAACTATAACTTCTAACTTTTTCTCACTTCCTACAGGTAAATTGATGAAGTTTATATCTTTTTTTTTTTTTTTTCCCCTTAATCATTGTTCGGGGTTTACGTCAAACTTTGCCAAAGCTAGCTTCATGTTTTTGTCACCAACGTCCACTGTCCTTTCTCTCTCTCTCCAACTTCCTTTATTGTTTCCTCTCCAAGACTCCAACATCAACATCCTCTTAGACACCAAAGCCGAAATATTCCAACCCACTTATAAATATTCATCTATCTTCAAAAGAAACAAGACAGCAACAACAACAACAACAACAACAACAAAAATCCCAAACTCTAAATTATTGCATTGCATTGCTCATGTATGATAAAATGACAGGAGCAACAAGGAGGACCTTCAACTGCCATATATCAGGCCAGAAAAATGTCGAACACCAAGCAATAAATAATAGTTTATCTCTTCAACATATAGTAAATGAGAATTATGCAAATCCATACTTGACGTGGCTCTTTGACATCATAAAAGTTCAAGAGTTGTGAGATAGTACTAGCACGAAGAACGCTGCCTCAGTCCTTACAGGTGATTCACATGACCGCTTCCAAAAAAAAGAGACTCATTAACCAATTTAACTTTCTAGGCCCCAAGCTCCACGTGCTTCAAGGGAAAGAGCCACTTCAGCATTCAACTAAGTAAAATTTCTTCTCTTCTCTACTCAATTCTTAGCTAAATGACCCTATGTTTTCGATCGACCCATGTCCTAACTAGAGAAAGCCACTTTCATCAACTCCCATGCAAATGATATATCAACACAAACTAGTTGTACTAATAATCAGCTCCTTCTGACAAATGCTTCTATCATGGGAATTGTTGGCATGGGAATTGTTGGCTAAAGATGATTATTCACCAACCGGTTCATTGACTAATATAAGATCTTTGAAATTATAAGCTTGTTTACAATCTATTCTTCTAAATATCATTGTGAAATGGACAAGCTGTACATGCTTATACAGCGGCAACCTGAGAGCTTTAGCTGACACCTGAAACTCCTGGACACAATTTTTCTCTGACAACAAACAATACAATGAGTAGCAGCTTGCCCTATCTAACAAGTCTTGATGTTTCATGGTAACTAAATTTTCCACCAATGATAGTAACAGAACAATAATCCATGACTATGATCCAAGATCTTGGGAAGGCTCTCAACAATCGTATTCCTATTCCTAGGACATCAAATTAATAAAGACCAGAAGTACCTACAGCCAAAATAAACAAGGCTCTTCCTAGGGCCATAAAAGAAAAATTGCCTCATTTTTCTACAAAATTTTACAGCCGAGTTATTCAGCAGTGTGCAAAGTAGCTCTCAACTAAATTCAGATCGAACATTCAACAAAATCATATGAATAAATTTTTAAAAGTATCTTAAAAAAGTAGCCATATGCATCGGGGAGATGGAGTTAAAAGTGATGAGATTGGTTGCTCAGTCTGTAATCAAGCCATAAGCCTTGAGTTCAAAACCAAGCTTGGTCTGTTTCCTGTTTGATCAAAAGCTTAACCAAGCTTAATTTCGAGCTGAGCCAAAAAGAAGCTTATTTTGAATGTCCTGATGCTCTCAAATCAAGCTGGAGTCAAATCGAGCTTGCTTCAAGCAGAGCTCAAAATCAACTCAAGCATGAAAAACAATGCCTGTTCAAACAAATGTAATACAATGACTCAAATACTTGCCAGCAAAGAATGACAAGCTCAAGCAATTGGGTTTTGTGGCTGTGGAAGGTTAAGGGAGAGATGGAGAGAATTGAGAGGGTTAGGCTTTATTACCAAGTTGGGGCTTGCTCGGGCTCAACTTATGACTTGAAGCCTAAATGTCACGTCAACATCAGCTCATTTAATTTAACTAGAGCACACAAGCTGTTCGCAAGTGGCTTGAATCAATCACCAGACCTGCAGATTGCCTGCACAAGAAAGATCTGCATGATGGAGAAGCACCAAAAAGGTATCAATAACTAAAAGAAGCATGCTTTGAAACAAAGCAGAGCAAGATTTGATCAACTTCTCTAGGCCCAGTTGCATAATGGTGAATATTTTGTTATAGGACAGGTCATGCAATAATGGCAGCCACAAGTCCAGGAAAATGGACTTACATGAACAAAAATGTAAACTGGTAAAGGTATGCTATATAAATTTTCTTGCAATTTTGTGGGTGCAGAGGAACATGATAAATAAAATCTGGAAAGATACAGACGCCTTTAGAAAGGCCTGTCATACAATTTCTTGTAGAGCTGACTGTTCATCTAAGTTCATTTCCAGAATACAAAGGCAGATGAAAGTTGTTCTTCAAACAGATTGCCTTCCTCCTGGCTGACATTGCTGTGCAGCCATGTAGCCTGGATTTTGCTTATTGGTCTTTTTATCATGTTAAGCACTCTGTGAATATATCTTGATATGCCTACAAAATGACAAATTCAAATAGCAATTGCACCTATTATTGTATTTTAGTTTCAAGATATGCTTAGAAAACTATACAAGATCCTTTGCATACTGAATGTAGGAGCAGGATTATGTTTCAAATGTTGGCTCTGTCTATTATTCTCAGATGTGCACCTGATCCGCATATTTTCTTAAAGATAAACATTACTGTGAGATCTTAAAGCCACAAATCATGCTACTTCAAAATACCTTCCTTTTGAGTTTTGAAATAATTCTTTGTTGAAATTTTCACACCAAACAACCCAGGTAAGGTGTCAAGATAGCACAGAAAAAAACAGCTTTGAAATAATTTCATGTAGTCTCCAACAAAATCACAGACACCCTTTACCATTACCAAATAACTTCCAAAAGTTAGCAGGACTTTCATGAAACCAACCCACCAACTGTAATATTTCTTCCCTGCTGATTAAGGATACCATTGGATGACTCACTCTTAACTATATGGTATCCAAAAAAGGGACACGTAGTGTACTAGCTAATAATAAAGACTAAACTTATGAGATTATATCAAGCAAAGACAAGTTCAAGAAGAAAAAGATTTATAGCAAGCAAAAAGCTCAATGATTAGCGTACAGGAGTTGATCTCAAACATCAACCCAGGCAAAAGTAAGAATGACTGTACGCTACAGAAGCAAAAGAATACAGCTCACAACAATTTTGATGGCATTGGTATGGAATTAGAACTCTGCATGTCAAAAGAAATCAGAAATCATATGACACAAAGCAATGCGATGAACTTACAGAGTCTTGATTCAAACGCTGCAAATGCCAAGTTGATCAGAAACCAAAAGTATGCCATGTGTGTCTAGAGGCATGTTGCTTTAACTGTCAATCTTCATGTTGTCTAATTGGTTGATTCTGACAACTTAGCATGTGCCGCTCCTCTCCGTAAAATACAGATAACAAAGTCATCACCCTTCCAACTCACTCCTCTAGATGGAGAGCATACTACAGCTACACAGCCACTGAAATATCCTGACTTTTTACCGATGACGAAGGGCTCTCCTTTGAAGATGACATTTCCGATCCTAAATCTCTTCCTGACGCGATAAGCATAATGTGGTTCACCTCATTAGGCAAGCCAGCCTTCAGAAGACAAGACACCAAGGAACTAACTGTTACACTATCAGGGGCACAGCCAGTGGCCACCATTTTATGGAAAAGGCCAATGGCTTCTGTCATTCTCCCCTTCATGCAGTGTCCTACAATCAAAATAGTATACGTAAACTTATCAGGATAACACCTCTTCTCCTCCATTTCCAGCAAAAGTAAATTTGCCGCATCTAAATTTCCTGCCTTGCAAAGCCCATCAATTACAAAGGTATAAATGAAAGCACGGGGTACAATATCCCTCCTCCCATTCATTTCCTTCAGAAATTCCCAAGCCTCAGTTATTCTATTCTTCTTGCACAGAGAATTTATGACAATAGCAAAGGTGTAAACATTGGGCCGAATCCCCCTCCGTCCCATCTCATTCCAAAGTCTCATTGCATCATCTAACTTCTCACTTCGACAGTACCCATCAATCAATGAAGTGAAGGCCACAACATCAGGAGAACACCCACAGATCATCATCCTCTCATACACTGAAACAGCCGACGGCATGTCACCGGCCTTACCAAACCCATCGATGAGCACATTGTAGGTGAATCTGGTAGGCCTTATTCCTAACTCAATCATCTCACTGAAAACTTTAAATGCTTCCTCCATCTTGCCCATCTTGCAATAACCTGAGATGAGAGACGTGTACGTGACAACGTTCGGCACACACACGCCATCTGATTGAATTCTCCTCAAAATCTCATGCCCCTTCTCCACCTGCTGGGCCCGGCAAAAACCGTCGACGAGAATGTTGTGTGTGACTATATCTGGAGTACATCCAAAATCTCTCATTTCTTTGAAAAACTCAAATGCACCATCAATATCACCCAATTTACATAAACCCTTGATAACAATATTAAAACTACAAGTATCAGGAGTGAAGAATTGCGAAGCCAATTGCTCTCTGAAGAAAAAGATGGCGTCCTGCACTCGGTTTCTCCCCACCAAAAGGTTCATCAGCTTATTGAAGGTATAACATCGAACCCGGCAATTGAATTCAGAAGCTCGAGCAAGTAATTTCAAGGCAGCATCCAGCTGGCC
Organism: Metroxylon sagu; assembly: GCA_017589505.3. Lineage (NCBI taxonomy): Eukaryota > Viridiplantae > Streptophyta > Magnoliopsida > Arecales > Arecaceae > Metroxylon > Metroxylon sagu. The sequence continues at coordinate 324,146 of JACVBY030000447.1, read as the reverse complement.
GGCTTCAGCAAAGGAATAAGCCAGAAACTCAAGATATGAACCATCAGGAGAATGCCCGTCGGTCGCCATTTGGTCGAACACCTCGAGTGCGGCTTCGTGGAGGCCCGAGCGGATAAGAAGCCCGACAAGAAATCGATAGGCGGTAGCCGAGTGGGCGACGCCGAAGGCCGAGCGGGTGACTTGGAAGAGGCCAAGCGCCGACTCGGCCGTTGGGAGGCGGCGGACGGCTGCCAAGGCGACGGAGGGCGAGAGGACAGGGAGGAAAGGGGCGAGCCGTGAGGAGGCGGCGGAGGGGGAGAAAAAGAAGGCGGTGGCAACGGCCTTGGCGATCCAGAGGTCGGGGGCATCGGAGGCCGAGGCGGCGGCTGTGGCGGTGGCGAGGTGGAGGCGGGAGAGGAGGAGGTGATGGAGGAGTACGTTAGGGCAGGACGGGCCGCGGAGAAGCATTTAAGGGGGTGGGAACACTCGCGGAGGAGGATAAGGGGAGGCATCGGAGAGGGAGGTTGGAATCCGGTCGTTCTTCATGGCGTCGGGCAAGGAAGCGGCATAGCGGAGAAACGCCGAAGAACGTAGTGGGGTGTGGCGACTGCTAATTCGTTGGAACCGTTCATAGTTAGGTCAGAGGAGAGGTCCAGCGCGAGGTAACAATAGGGACGGTCTTTGTAACCACCACACGGAGGCTAGAGAGAACGTGGGAGAAGAAATGAAGAATGCTGCCACCAAGTGTAACGGAGCGAGAGCTTTGTAGAGCCTGGGCCTGGCTAGGTTGGTTGATATTAATTTAATTTTAAAATTAAGCTAAATATAAGGTTTAATTTGATAATTTTATTTAAGCCTGAAATCAACTCAAGCTTGAATTAAGCTCAGTTCAGTCTTAAATTAGGGCTTGATTCATGCTCGTCTTTAAATTTTGTTTGTGCCTAATTAGTCTATTATAAAATAAAAATTTACTAATTAAAGCTTTAATCTAATTAAATGTTATCTACAAAGATAACATAAATGTGAATATATTCAAGCCTTATTAAGCCAAACTCGATAAAGCTAGATCTATTTTAGCATGGCTTAAATTAATTTCAAGCTTATTTGTTGGTTCAAGTTAGATTTTTTTTTTTTTTTTGGGGTAACATTAAATAAAAAATTATGGAACATACATTAAGAAGTCTGAATCAGTAATTCATTAATCATGGGTAAAATGTTGATAAAAAAGGGAAGAAAATATAAAACCTAACTTGATGATTTTTAAAATAATAACCTAGGTTTACAGCTATAGCTTGGACATTTGTGAAATCATTTTAAATTTTTCTAACAAAAGTTTATTTTTTGAGTTGAATGAAGCAGTTATACATGCTCTATCGGATATAAAAAATAATAGTAATAATAGTAGTAGTAGTAATAATAATTAATTCAAAATATTTTTTTTTAATATTTTTTCTTCTTCCATCCCAACAATCAGAAAGCTTTTCAGTCGACATTTGCTTCATATACAAGTTGATTACCAGTTAGGGTTCAAAATAAGTACAAGCACACGCTATTATCCGTCGCACCATTAACGTATAAATTTATATTTGGACAAAGTTTAGATGTAGTGCATTATATGCATCCTTTTCAAGTGATTAAAAAAAAAAAAAAAAAAAAAACCTGAAGGGTTTGGTAGCACATAAATTCCATCCTGAGAATACTGCTTGGTGTGCAGGGTCCAGGTAATAAGAACTTTAATTCCTGTTCTAATAATTAAGCCATGGTTGGCCAGGGACAAAACAGCTTCCTCGTTACACTTGAGGAACAAAAGAAGGCAAACCCGTTTCCATCATCACTCCCATCACTCAGAGTTCCCGTGGTTCCAATTCATCACTTCAAAAGGTTCAACGTACCACACTATAACTCAGAATATCCATGATTAACTTTTACATCTATGTACAAGCAGTACTCCAACAAAATCTCAACATCTCCAATAGATGTCTTTGGCCATCATGTACATCAATCTACATCACTGGTGAATTGATACCCTAGAGGGCTCCCATATCTTCCAAGAATCAAACCCGACTCTCTTCAGCCGACTGACTAGATGACTGGCTTTGCAGTTTTGCTATGCTCTTCTGCAGTTCCATATTTGACAAGCGCTCTGCTTCCAATGCTCTTTCAAGCTGCAAGCCAGATAAGTACATGGCTATGATAAAGATTATGGCAGCAGAATTTGTAATAAAACATAACTGTGGTGATTCGTGTTACCTTTGCTGCTCGAGCACTCCATTCTCCAAGTATCGCTCTCAGTCTTTCATTTTCCTCAACATACTGTAGTAAAACCATTAGTCAAAAACATGATTGATAAAGACACTATAAGTCAGTATGCAATTATCACTAAAACATGAAACAAATTTGGATGGAGAATTTAACAAGTTGACCTCATTGTTGGTTACACGAATGCGTTGGATCTCAGAATCCCTCTCAGCAATCAAGCTACGAGCAAGGCGTAACTCCGAATGCACCTGTTTCATCTGCAATGCTAAATCTGAATATATCAGATGCTATTATAGTTGTATCTCTTTGAGACACTTCTAACTGTATGTCCATTTGAAACAGATTTTGGGGAAGAGAGAGAATATGATTTTCTTTATCTTTAAAAGCCGGCAAAGGTTAATCCTAAATGTCCTAGTGGTACTAGCAAGTAGTCAGAATTTTTCATGATTGGAGCCACCCATAAAGTATGAACAAACTAAGGGCAGTGCTGCACCATAAAAAACTCATAAAAAATGTTACACAGCTGATGCCTAACCCACCCATTGCACTTTCACTGACAGCCAGTACCTGACATAGTGCAGGCTGTCAGCCGGAAGGGGAACAGGAAAGTCGCAAATCATCTATGCAACTCTTTTTTGTCAGATTTTCATGTTTCTTTAGCATTTTTCACAAACTATTACCTCAGCAGATAAAGCACGGAGTTCTTGATCACGAGACGCTAAGAGGTGAGCAAGGTCAACCTGCATATAAAAAAAAAAATTAGTAGCTAATTAGGCTAGTTTGGGTTTTATAAATTTTCAATTTTTTAAACTTTGAAAAAAAAAAGCAATGATGGTTTTTTTGGTTTAATGATGGAAAAGGCAAAAAAAAACTATAATCTCTTCCCCTAATGTGTGAGAACGCATGTGTGTGAGTGTGTGGTGTGTGTTTATAGTCAATAAACCTGCATTATTCCAGCTAAGGGTTCCCACACGCAAGTTGAAGGACAAAAAACAGGAGGATCTACTAAATAAGCTTGGGATGGATGAAGGCTTGAAGGCTTCCTATTTCACAGTTCTCACATATGGACATTATCAATGGTGATGCAGACCCAATCCCCTGGCTACCATTTCTCTTCTAAGTTATAGAATGCTTTCAGTTCATTCTTCCCATTTTCCTAGTTCATGGCTTTCTCATCAACTGAAAGTCCCTCCTAGAAGGACAACAAAATAATTGAAGTTGTACCATCAATCCCACCAATCAGAATTTTGGGCCAGAACAGACAGAGACCAAGACAGAGCCAAGATTATGAGTTTTCTTTTTTTTTGACAAAAAAAAACCAAACCAAAGCAAGGGAGAGAGAGCAGAATCCACTGGTACTTCAATTCCCATTCTTGAGCCATATAATAGATATGCTTTGAAAGTGTAACTAGATATAGGAAGATAAAGCATTTTTACGCTTGTTATAATTACATTGCACAATTATGCTATAAAATATAAACAGAATAACCTGCATGTGACTAGATTGTCTTACATATTCTTGAAATATTACACATTAAAGTAAAATTACCATTAAAAAATACTCAAGTGATATATTAACGTAATGTCCGTGATGCATTTACGCAAGTGTGAAAATCTTAAGATATGGAAATGCCAGAGTTGTGGACAAGTATGCAAGATGTTTTCATGAGACTACAAGACTGACCTTCACAAGAATATAACACCAATAGTAAAGCAATGTACCTCCTTGACACCCTTTGTGTGTGTCTTTATTGCTGAGTGGGAAAGAAATTATAGAGTCCAATCAAATAAAAGTGAAATGTAATTTCAGATCACGAGAATAATAAAATCATGGCAAGATATAAACTAGTCGCAGACATTTTATCAGTTGATGGATTCATGATCATCCATCAAATATGTCCTTTTTATCGTTTAACCAAGCAAAAGACAACTATTGTGAGGCCCGGCACTCCTAGAATGACCTGAAATATAGGCCAAAATTCTATGTTCACCAAACCAACAGGTCTAAGGAGAGAAAATTGAGTCAAAAAGACCAAAATCACACTCACATGACCAATAAGATTCTACCAATATAATGAACAGCCATGTGTTTCTAAGTCATCATTTGATATTTGAATTGCTTGAAAAGTGCTTCAAAAGATGTTCCAGAGGGAGTCCGGGAAGTATTGGATACGGTCCATAGTTTTACTTTAGGGGTCAACATGTGGCATTGGCTAACATCCTTATGTTTGTGTAGGGCAATCCTTTCAGTCTGCTGAGATAGGTTACCATCTTAAGGATTGTGTTGGCAAATCTCTTATTTCTACTTTCATTTAGACTCCTCTCTTGCTTGCCACATTGCTTTGAAACAAGTATATGGTTGTTCTCTTACCTACTCATTTCCTAGTTTTGAAAAGCTTGTCATTAATATCCAATAACAATAAATCAGTACTTTTAAAAAATCTAGAAACATCAACTTGGATGGATAGCAAGTTCATCATTGATTATACACAGCGAGCATAATGGGATCATTTAAATTCTTGTTGGGAGGCCCTTGCTAAGAATGCAATATTCTATTAACCAACATTATACCTTCAAGGAGCACAGGTGCACCAAATACCGGAGGACTATGTAGGCATGTCACTGTCATCAAGGAAAGGAAAGATCTATAAAAGAGAACTCAAAATATTCCTGCCCCTCAATCAGGTCCCTTTTGAAATGTAAAAAAATCATCTACTTCAACTTCATGTCTTCAAAATTACTCAGCCAAAATAGCCATCCCGTAGCATACCATTATCAGTTTGAAAGCCTCATGTATGATTTGATGATTGTGAGTTGAAAAAAACACAAGATATGGCACAATAAACTATCCAGGTTAATCCATAATGACCCTGAATCAAATATTTGCAAACCTGTGGAGTACTTCCATCATCAGATCGTTCATATTTTCTCAAGCATTCTTGTAAACGGAGAACCTGCAAGAAAGAGATTTGATTTGAGAAACACAAGTTGTATCAGCCCAACACTATTGGCCAACAGGGATTAAAATATAAACCTATTATAACGCAAAAAGTGGTACAAGCGAGACACTAGATGCACCCCAAAATCCAAATCCATCTCTCTCATTAACACTTCACTCTCTTTCAAAATGCAAGTGCTATGGAAGAAGTTTTCAGAAGTCAATAGTCATTTTAAATTTAATCCATCCATATATATGAGATAAGATGTTATATGTTGACAAATTGGGCAAAGTGAGAGAGTTGAGCACAAATATATTACAGATGAATAATATATTCCAAATGATTCATACATTTCTGCATGAATTATTACTTTTAAGGTGCACTAACTCAAGCAAATATATTTAAAATTCATTTTACCTTCCAATAAGAACAAGGGTTCTAAAAAGACTCCCTAATGATTTTAAGACATTTAATTTATGAAGAGCAATGTTGGTTTAAAATGATGAATGTTGTTACATAATACCTCACAACCAGATCATTGTTTTCCTAATTAGGTGCTAAATATGCCCAATAATCAAGAACTTATGCTCTTTTGAGGGTACTAGTCTTTAAGTATTTAAATGCTATGAGACCAGTATATTATAAATTGCTTATAAAGTGAATTGATTTTCACATCTTGCATTTCTAAACATTTTTTTTTAAAAATCATTATCATAAATAGGACTACCGAAATTTATATAGCAGAAATGTTACAAAAGGTAAACTATGGCACTTGTAACAAATAATTTAATATGTTGTATAAATCATTTATTTATGTTATTGCTTCAAATATTTTAAATGAGCTCATAAATTAAGATATTATAATTTGTGTATGTTTGAAAAGGCTTATAAACTCCCAGTTACTCATGCATGCCTATATCTATTCAGTGCCCATATGGACAACACAAAAGTCAGAGCACAGTGAGCCTATTTGGTAAGTAATAGAATTGCATATCAAAAACATATTATTTGATTTAATCCATACCTCCTCGCTCAAATAATGAAGATTTTCCCTTTGGTATTGCAACAAGGCCATTTGTTGATCAGAAAGACGGCCACCGTCATGATATCTACTAAACCAGGAATTCAAAATGACAATGAGATTGACGTATAAAATATTAATGCAGAACATATGACAAATGAGAAATATATTTTAAATTTTGAAACACATAATCTATGTTTACTAACCTAATTATCTAACAAATATTCCTGAATGAGACAATTTGAAGAGTTTAACTTTCACCGATGGTGTCGTAAGTAGTATGACTTTGAAAGTTTAAACCCAATAATAATAATAATAATAATTCAGCACTTCCTGGCTTATTACCTTGGCTTTTTAAATGGTGAAGCCTCCATGCATGCATATACATACATGGTCATTTCAAGTGGTTAGCCTTTGCAAATGATGTTGTAAATAGTATCAATCTGACAATATTGAAAACAAAGAATAAAAGGATTTTATGTTATTTGGTTTTGCAAGGTTGCTAGAAGAACAGGCATGATGATTTTAAAAATTCTCAAAGTATCAGATGCTAATATGTACAAATGCTCCAGGATTTAAATAAATTATCAAGTATTAGAATCCATTTGGGTTCAATAAAGTTGGATTCAATTTTAGAAGGTCCTTACAGGACCTGAGTTGGCATACAGTTTTATTTTGGGATCATACTTTGACCTATTGGTCTGAAACTCAGGTAAGGGGACAGGTCAAAATTGAGTTGACATGCGTTGCATCTGGGTGAGAATTTTAGTTCCATTGAAATTGGGTATAATTATCAGCGGCTAGCATAACAAGTGTCATGCATGCCTTGCTGTGTTGACATGCTGTAATATCAAGCTACTCCAAAACAAAACAAAAAAAAAGGGCATCCTGATGCATGAGGTTCCCGCCACTAAAAGGTCTGAAAAGGGTCAAATCTATGCAGCCTTATCCTAGCATGGGAAGAATTGCACTAAGACCCACCTTCATGCAGTCATGCTGCACCAAAACAACAGAAAAAAGGATTTAAGATTCCTTTTCAACAAAAATGTAGAGAGAGAGAGAGAGAGAGAGAGAGAGAGAGACTTGACAAGGATCATGTGGACCTAATGTTGGGTGTCAATACCATCCTTGCAAGATACGTGCCAGCCAGCATGGACCAACATGGTTCAGGACATCGAGTGATGATTTAAATGTCGCCCTTGCCCTTGCGCGTGTGAGATACATACATACATACATACACATGCATGTATATATTTCTTGAAAAAAGTAGTCAATGACTGATCCAACTCACTTGTTAAATCTTCTATGCGCAAAGCACAACAGCTCTGATCATTTGAATTAAAAAGGGCACTTGGATATAAAAGCACCCCACACATGTCAATTAAAACCACGAGGGTCAATTTGTAAGATGTTGCCATGCACCCCCTTCGATGCAAAGGCTGTTATTCATGTGTTTCAAACACAGAGAGAGTGTGCTGGCATCAACTGTAGATGCCATGTCATCCTACACTAGCATGGGCACATGCCACACCAATCCATTTTTTAAAACATTGTAGCATGCATCCATGCTATGTAACAGTCTAGGCTTGGCATGACACACGGTGGTGCATCCTGACTGGCACAATCAGCACTTTATCCTTGGTTGGGATTCCAAAAGTTGATAAAAAGCATGAGGATAACCTAAGATATCGCTGTTTTTTCATAGGTGCCTCCTAGATGTCTGAGATCTAATGTAAAAATGTTTTTTTAATTATCAGTTTCTTCTTGTTTACCTTGGATGGGCTCTCTAAAATTGGAAAAAGTTATGACCATGTGTGGCAATATTTGCCAACACATAGGTGTCTAAAGAAATTGGTGTGCAAGAAGTTAGATGTGCATAGGAGGGGTACCTAGATTTTTTTTGTTTCCATTTTCTCCTTTTGACATGGGGACGTTTTGGAAAGAAATATTCATTAATCTGGACATTTAGGAATTGGATATCCTCAGAATAAAAGTGCAAAATTTTTCATACAAAGGAAATAGTCAGGCTTTTATATAGTGTAACATGTCTGTTAATATCATGGCATTTATTCGTTCTCCTATCATAACTGCTGCTACTTAGAAGTATCACTACAGTCCATCAGATTAAAATTTTGTTTCTTGAATTCAGATTTTAATACCAGTCCGAAGAAATTTATTTTGTTTTGAAAAAATCGAAAGAATATGATTTATTCTAGAAACTGTGACTTGACCAAATAAAGCGGTCAATTTTCTTTTTACTCTATGTTATTTCTTGTTATAATGACTACAGTGGCCATTGTAGCAGTCATTATTTTATTTCAAGAAAGTATAAGAAATCACTAAATGGGTAAACAATGACTGTTATGTCCATTATAACAGTCAATAAGCTTTCCGATCAGGTCTGTGATTTGAGGATACTGGCATTATTTATGCATTAGAAACTTCTACAAGTAAATTCTACCGTGAAAAAATACGATTGGTTCCTATTTACTAATACAAGATCGGGATGAAAATGTAAATCAGGAATTTTGAGAGAATAAAAATAGTACTGAAAGGAAAAGACCAACTATTCCTTTCCCAAAGTACATGGTGCAAACTTTGAATATTTAGGAGATCTGAAAAGAAAAAAAAGATTTATTGAAGTCTATTTATGTTATTCTGTGAATACAGATGTCTTTATCACTGTATATCATGCATGCACAATTGCACAAGTGTTGTGTTTAGAGCAACAGGTGGGTGGTTGGTTGGATTGGTTTGGATGTGCATGTCTAGAAGATTAGGTAATCATTCAGAAGGTTTAAAAGTTAGGAATTGAAAGATTAAAAAATGAATATTGTTTTAAATCTTAGTCAATTTATCATAACTAAATTCTATCCAAAACAAATTCCTACCTCAGCTCCTCCAATGAACTAGATGGAAGTAATGCAGAATAAAGTGATTTCAAGACATCAGGTTGACCATTTAAAGAATTATATTGATGGATGCTCCCTGCAAAATCCAGGACAAAGAAAAACAGATTGAGGCTAAATATTGCATGATATAAAGAGTTATTATGAAGGAAGTACATGAAAAGGAAAGAACATTATTAAGCACAATGCAATTCCAGTAATCTACCTCCGCTAAAGATTATTAATTTTAGTGACTTTAAGGTTGGAAATGTTGGCATATGGGGAGGAAAGTGACCAATGACAGTGTGGTAAGCTCTCTCTTAAATCAAGGCCAAGCAGTCATTGTTAATTTACAGGATTGCTCATGGAACAGGTGGACTGACATATCTGTTATCAGCTTGACCAAAGTACTGAAACAATCCCGGCGGTAAAATTGAGGTCCAGGTATCATTTGAAGACAAAAGGTATATTGCAGAACGTTGTTTCTCATTACATACATTACCTTATCTGAAAACCTGTCAAGAATCAAGTTAAATTTTGTTGATAATCGAATGACCAGATTCTGTTAAAGACACCTTGCTAAATTCTGGGAGCGAATGATTGTTTGCAGATCCCAACTGAATTCTGACCTTTCTAATCACTAAAATTCATAAGTAGACTGACTATGATCCAAGGAAGGTCATTGTGGATTTCGTCCAATCAGATCAAACCTAGAAAATATAAAGTTTAAACACTGTCTAGAAGCTTCTATGCAGATCACTGTGTCGATTGTAGACCAAAAAAGATCACTGTCCAGCCATGTATTGTGTCATGCTCCAGTTTATTGCAGGATCGTAAATGATCTGATACATGAACAGATGGGAATGAAAAAGCAAGCAAATAAACAATTGATGCCTAGTCTTACAAAAGTCCCTGATCATTTGACAATGTAACAAAAATCTTGAATAGCAATAACCTTTAAGGGCTGAACAGAGACCTACATGTCCAACTGTCTACATGATATGTCTGCTTCAGCAAAATTTATTTGACAAGAAGGGGAAGCAGGATGGAATTTTTAGGATGCCAAAATCCCAAAATTTTTAGGATGCCAAAATCCATCTAAAAAGCAATTTCTGTTATCCACAACATTTTGAATTGTCTGACCGATATACTACCTAATCCTACCAATAAACCTTTCTAGTTTCTACCTCTCCTTTCCACTCCCAGCTCTCAACAACCAATTCTCACAGACATGGTAGGTATCTCAAGTATGTGATTCCCAACATTTCATACAAACCATCATGTGAAAACTAGGTCCAGCCCATGATTCGTTAGTCTTTTCTTCACTAAGAATTAGTGTCATGTGTCCTGAAATTTTAATAATGTATTAAATAATTCTGAAGAGCTTGGTCTCTGGATCAACTTAAGATGCAAAATATGGATAATCCTGGATCAGTTCAAGCACCTGCTCAGTTCTTTTGTGAGACATTTAAGAGATGCTTCATGAGCAACCCCATCTCAATAAACAGTGCTCAAAGTCTGTCCATTGTTGTTGAATGGGTTTAGACACGAACATGCAATCTTAAATCTAGTCCCTTACTTGATGCCCATCATGGATGATTGAGCATTTGAGAAAGGAAAATAGAAGGAAACCTTAATATTTTAAAGATTTTAGAAAAGTATATCTTGCTGTTAAATAGGAAAAGGTGATAAAAAGGCATCCCAACACACAAGGCTCCTGCCACTACGGATTATGGGGAGGGTCAGATGTATGCAACCTTACTCCTACACATGAAAAGGTTATTTCTGTGTTTTGAATATGACCCATAGGACACAATAAAACAACTTTAGTATTGCACCACGGCCTACCCTCTAACTTTTTAAGAAACTCAAGTGATGAATAAAGTATATTGCAACAAAGGTATTTGAGCTTCAATATAGATTAAACTTAAGTAGATGGATTTCAAGGAGTCAAAATAACAATTTTAGCAATATTTGCTAGAAATAGCTCTGGAAAATGAAAGCAAGTCAAATGATCCAGAACACACCAAGAAAAGGCATATACTCAATGGAAGAATACCAATATTACTTGGCCAGCATGCTAGAATCACTTATTGTTAAACACCAAATCACTCAAAGCAACTAAGACAAACCCTTGCATAGGTTGAGAAATGTTTATCCCTCAATGGAAAATTATTTCATCTCCTAATATGTTGAGGCCTAAAAGACATGATGAAAGATAAACCACAATATAACTTCTTGAACTCTTTGATTATGCATCTGATGCTCCAAAAACTAAAACATGATTTGAACAGTAATAAGATCATGTAGTCTAAGACTCCAAAAGTAATATATAAAAGTATCTACAAGAACTCCAAAAGTAATATATAAAAGTATCTACAAGAAAACTGTTAAGCATCCAAGAATTCTCACTTATTTAACAAAAATAAATTATTTTCCCCAAGATCAATTTACAAAACATTATTTTTATGAAATTAAAGAGGAATGATGGGCACTTCAACATATTTTACAGACCACAAAAATAACTATTCAGGAAAAAAGCTTTACAACATCCCTCCTATCCTAGCGTTCCTATTGACATCACAAATTCTCTAAATTTTCTTCTTCAGGTCAGTTTTAATTTTTGTCCTAGTGTTTAATTGGAACGCTTATGCATCTGATGCAGCACGATGATGAGACACGAATACAATAAAATAATATTATATATATATATATATATATATATTATGAAATGGCTAATTACCCAGAAAGATCAAAAAACTAGTTAAGCTATACTATGCAAGACAGGCGGAAGCATACACTGAAACTAGAACTGTTAGAATATTAACGAAACCAGGAAAGTGAAGGTTAGGAAACCCTCGGTTAGGACATGCTCTCAATATTCACTAAATCAGAGAAAGAGAATTAGAGAAAGAATTTCATATACCAACAGTGATCACTCAAAAATTGAAACAGGAAGATCGCTTTGACAGGTTGAAAGTCCTGGATGAAGAAGCTGTCTACCGGAGAGGATCTTCGAAATATGGTTCAGGGGCAAAGACGACTTTCTCTTCGGCTCGTGAATCCTTGAGAAAACAGCAAGAGGAGATGGGGGCCTATGGTTGGCGGCAGGGTTGTTTTAGGGTTTTTAAAGGGGGGACGGCTAGGGTTTGGGTTTGAGGGAGGTTAGAGAAAATGAAAGGAAACACTAAAGGCTTTACACCCACTCCTTCCCGGAATATCAGGGCCTTCACAGCAATGAAAAAGAACTTCAGAATTTTCTCATTAATCGTTTTTTCATTTACAAGAGAAATGTCTTTTTATAACTCTTTCATGTCAATACAAGTTAAATCATTCATTTTAAATACATAATTGGCATGGATTGTAATGTATGGCATGTGATTCTTCTTGAGGAGGCAAGGATCTCTGCATGCTTTATCTGGGACGGCCAAAAAGAGAGATTGGCTACAATTTTCAAGCTTGTAGAGGAGGGGAACCACTTGAGAAAGGAAAAGAGTGGGCGCCCCTTGATTCCTCCTGCCATCTTTGATTGGGCGGCAACCTTCTTCCATCTAGGACGCATGAAGATCTTCCAATTAGAAAGGGGCAGCTAATTTCTTCCATAGATGCTTGCCAGGGGACCGCATGATAAATATGAAAGTCAATGAGCGCCCAAAAGCTTCCATATAAGGGTGGGCGGCATGAAGAAAAGAGGAAGGAGGGTGTTGGTGCCTAGATTCCTTCCTAAATTGATGTGGGCCGGCTCCTTTGCTCTAGTGATGCCATGTGTCCTAAAGTGATCCAAGACATGGGTCATTGCATGATTGATGGGTCTTCTCTTGGGTCTTCAAGGTGAACCTTCTATTGATTTATTACAAGACTCAATGAAAGAAAATAACACTTGACACTTGACCAACTCATGAATTCCAACAATGAACGAGGCTAACTAGCACAACTGGACTCGACAAGGACTCTCATAAATTAGAGATCCATAAGGAACCCTGAAACCTCTGTCTCAATCTGGTGCCTGCACCAATTCTCCCGGGCTGGGAGGAACTCGACCCCGTCGAGTAAGGGTCAGTTTAACTTTGGTACTTTTCTAAAAGATCTGAGTCTATGTGTTGCAGATCTTTCCGAGTAATCCACGAGTCCTTTGATTCCGGCCGACCTTGCCAACGAATCAAATATCTTTGGTAACCTATATTACGGGTCGTGACAGCTTGGTCATCCAGAATCTGCTCAATTCTACCTTTCCTCTCGGACCAATTTGTGGATGGACACTCAGATGAGGGCTCACTCTCAAAGGAATGGTCAGGTCCAAAAACTCACTGAGTACCACTGTTGGGTCCCTATATTCTACTAAGTCTGAGGTAGTGAAAATAGAGCTAATGCCTAACCATGGAGGTAACTTTAACACACAGGCATTAGTTCCTACCTTCTTTAACATTCTAAAAGGATCAGCTCCACGAGCATGTAACTTTCTAACATAACATAGTTTTTTCTTAACAAAATCCTTGATTCAATTCTAGGGATTAACCAACTTATTATCAATATTCAAATGAATGCTAATGTCATGATGCAGGTGCTGTGCAATTGACTCTGAGACTCGTGTATGGTTGGACAAGTTGAATGGGCAGGTGAACTCAGTAGAATGTGACAAAAGTCCTTATTACTAAGACTTTGATTGACACTTAACTAAAATGCAGACTTACTAAGGCATTCCTATGGAAAGGAATTTTATTGGACTCTCTGAACCTAAACCTAACAGACTATAGACTCTCTAGGTTTGACCCTGAGTTGATGGATGGCATGGATTCTTAAGAGGTTCCATAGGATCTTCTGAAAGTATGTGGCAAACCGAACTAGGACTAGATCTAAGAGGTATAGGATATCCCTAAGTAGTGGAAGGTGACTAGATATTCTTTTTGGAAACACCTTATGAAATTCTCCTAAAATCTTCACTACTACCTCTTGGATGTGATCGTGAATTTTTCTAGTCCAAATTGATGACCCCTTACTGATGTCTTGTTCTAAACTCTCGGCAAAAATTACATAAATCTCTTGCTCTAAATCCTTCATAAATTCCACTATTTTTAGGGGTTGCTCTATAGGGCTTAGCTCTTGGACTTCAGCTTCCTCAAGTTGACCATTTTGCTCCTCCATAATCTCTTTAGCTACAAGCAATGGTTCAAATTCAACTAGGATGGTATCAATTTCTTTAGACTCAACCCTTAGATCAGACTCAGTTCTATAGACTTCTCTTTCTATTTCTCTAATAGGTGCAGTTTCTTCTTCCTCTAACGTGTCACTAGACTCAAGCTCAATTTCCTTTCCCTTAGATTCATCAATAGGCTTAGTGGCTTCTTCTCCTAATGGACTAATGGACTCACAAATGTCTACCTCTACATGACTAAGGGACTCGAGACTATCGACCTCTAAATGATTATTGGGCTTAACCTCTTCGTCCTTAAAGCCTTCAATGGGTTCTTCCTCATCCTCTTCGTATTCATCAACTAAACTTGCGTCAGCCTCATATACCTCCTCGATACAACCTATAAGGGGTTCTTAATCTCTCTCCTCGTCACAGTCAATAGGTTCAGGATTTTCTAGATTGTCAATTTGAGTAGGATCCTAAACAACTATGCCTAGGCTGGCCATGTCTAGCTTTTTCTTCTTGTGTTCAACTATGGTGGTAGGAATGGGTTGGGCAAACTAATAGATAGGAATGGACCGGATAGTAGGAGTGGATGGGGCAAGTGGGAGAATAGGAGTGGGTCGACTCATGGGAATAAATGGGGTGGTAGGGAAGGATGAACTCTGGTGAACACATGGGGCAATAGGGATGGACTTGACTTATTTTCAGGGATATTAGTCCTATTAAGTGTGGCCTGATGGATGATGAGCTTCTTATGCTTATAGGACATGGGTAGGTATTCCTCCCTAAGTCTAATCTTCATAGCTCTCCATGTTCTAATGGGCATCTCCCTCTTTTGACGACATACGTACTCAACCTTTTCCCAATATCTCCTAGCATATCGGGTTAGTTTAAGCCTAGCAAATTTTAGCTTCCCTTCTTCTGACATTTCTTGCTGATCGAAATACTCATCCATCCTCCTTTCCCAATCAATGTAATCCTCTAGCTCTATATCACCACCAAAAGTGAGTGCATAGGGCCGGGTGCTCCTAATGGATCTTTCCTCTGAGTCCACTAAGTATGGATATGAGCTTCTAGGGTGATACTCAGGGGTAAAATCATAGTGATAGGTTCTCCTAGGGTTAAAATGTGGGATAGGTAGACGAGGGTCTAACTTAAGCTCAGTCCTGGTCTTATGACTTTTTTCTAGGGAGCTCACTTGATCATTCAATTGGATCAATCGTTTAGTAATGGTCCTAAGCATAGCTCCAATGTCATTGTCCATGGGTGGGTCGGATGGGGACTGACTCTGACTGGATTGGTATGGGCTCCGGACTGGGTTGGCATGCAGGTAAGCACACAAAAAGAAAAAAGAACGACTACTGGCTCCTAGACCTAGGCTCAAATAAAGTGTGTCAACTAAATGCTAATCAATCATCAAATACCCTGTAGCTGGCCAGGTAGCAGATGGGAGGGGAGGAAGGTTCTTCCTACTTAACGCAGGGGCTTAATTAGAGTAACTCCGTCACTCCGTTTAAGTCCTTTGACATTTGACCTCCAGCCTTAGACACCAAGTTCCAGTCGTAAATGGAGAAAGATTCACACCAGTTTCGATAAAATATGTAAACCCAACCGTGGGTGTCCCTAATGCTCAATTATGTCTACTGGATTTAAAAATTGGGAGGTTTGGGCTCGTATGCAGGTTGATGATTTTCTGGGCTCAGAAAGGGTGATGAAATCCCCACTTGATCTGAGATAGCGGTGCCCTTAAGTCAATTTAATGCAGAGATGATAGAACACTAAAGACTTAAATTAACAAGTCGGGTCTCTAACCAAAAGGATGCAACAATACATAATTTTTTTTTTTTTAATTTTTAGTTATGAAACTAATTAATAGCAGTAATTAAAATATTTTAATTATTTTTTTTTTACCTATGTGTGTCACTTAAGGCCTTGCCTCAAGTCAGTCTTTCTTGCGACGGCTATGCATAGCCCTCTTGGTAGCCTACGACACTCCCAGAACGTAGGTAGTTGGGTCAAACGTACCAAGGTACTACCGGTAGCTTCTCTTATTGGTACGTCCCTGATATCCCTACCAAACGCTCGTTTGGTCAAATAGCCCAAGGTACTACCTCTAGCCTCCCCCTTTGGACTATTCCTAAATGAGCACAGTATATGTTCTTTTTTTTTAAAATTTTTTTTTTATATGCAAGAAAAATAAGCAAATATGGAAAGTGTGCAGAAATTTTAGCGAGCTGAAAATTTTCTTATTGGTGCTGAAAATTTCAGCACGCTAAAATTTCTGCACCTATGCAAAGCTACTTTCCTAATATGATGCAAGAACAAGTCCTAACAACGAAGCTCTGATACCAAAAACTGATGCAGCACGATGATGAGACACGAATGCAATGAAATAATATTATATATATATATATATTATGAGATGGCTAATTACCCAGAAAGATCAAAAAACTAGTTAAGCTATACTATGCAAGACAGGCGGAAGCATACATTGGAACTAGAACTGTTAGAATATTAACGAAACCAGGAAAGTGAAAGTTAGGAAACCCTCGGTTAGGACATGCTCTCAACATTCACTAAATCAGAGAAAGAGAATTAGAGAAAGAATTTTATATACCAATAGTGATCACTCGAAGATTGAAACAGGAAGATCGCTCTGACAGGTTGAAAGTCCTGTATGAAGAAGTCACACGGGAGAGGATCTTTCGAAATATGGTTCGAGTGGGCAAAGACGACTTCCCTCTTCGGCTCGTGAATCCTCGAAAAAAATAACGAAGAGAAGACGAGAGCACGTGGTTGGCGGCGAGGGTTGTTTTAGGGTTTTACGAAAGAAGGAGGAGGCTGGGGTTTGGGTTTGAGGGAGGTTAGAGAAGATGAAAGGAAACACTAAGGGCTTCACACCACTCCTTCCCAGAGTACCAGAGCCTTCACAGCAATAGAAAAGAACTTCAGAATTTTCTTATTAATCGTTTTTTTATTTACAAAAGAAATGTCTTTTTATAACTCTTTTATGTCAATACAAGTTAAATCATTCATTTTAAGTACATAATTAACATGGATTGTAATGTATGGCATATGATTCTTCTTGAGAAGGCAGGAATCTCTGCATGCTTTATCTGGGATGGCCAAAAAGAAAGATTGGCTGCAATTTTCAAACTTGTAGAGGAGGGAGACCACTTGAGAAAGGGAAAGAGTGGGCGCCCCTTGATTCCTCCTGCCATTTTTGACTGGGTGGCAACCTTCTTCCATCTGGGGCGCATGAAGATCTTCCAATTAGAGAGGGACAGCTAATTTCTTCCATAGATGCTTGCCAGGGGACCGCATGATAAATGTGGAAGTCAATGGGCGCCCAAAAGCTTCCATATAAGGGTGGGCAACATGAAGAAAAGAGGAAGAAGGGTGTTGGTGCCTACATTCCTTCCTAAATTGATGTGGACCGGCTCCTTACTTTGCTCTGGTGATGCCATGTGTCCTGGAGTGGTCCAAGACATGGGTCATTGCATGGTTGATGGGTCTTCTCTTGGATCTTCAAGGTGAACCTTCTCTTGATTTATTATAGGACTCAATAAAAGAAAATAACACTTGACACTTGACCAACTCTTGGATTCCAACAATGAACCAGGCTAACTAGCACAACTGGACTCGACAAAGACTCTAAGAATAAAGAAAAAGAACTCTCATAAATCAAAGATTCATAAGGAACCCTGAAATCTCTGTCTCAATCTGGTGCCTGCACCAGTATCTCTTGAAGATAACATGCAAGAAGCAAGATCACACTTAAAAGAAACAGTAACCATCAAGCCTGATCCCTCCTACTTGGGATCAGCTTTGTGGGGTCCTTGTTCACCAAGATTACTCTAGGCTAACTCTGACATTATCAGAAATGCCCTCACATTTGCAATAAACATTGGATCCATTTTCATACTTTGATCTATTTCTTATGCCTGACACTCAACCTAATGCCAACCTTTTTTCTCCAGGCCTAGGAGGCTAGGACCAGATTGGCAGTGCCACTATAGATGAAAGAAGCAAAAGGAATAAACTTTAAGTGCGAATAAAAGTGTTAGTATCCGACAAAATGAAGTTAGCTTCCAATGGCTTCATAATGGACTGAGGTGAAGGGACAAAAAGAAATAATGCAGAACTTGCACATGAGAGCAGGACAGAGTCAAAGTTCCAAAACAAGCAAAGCACCTATCATGAAGTTCTACAAATAATGTACAGCCACCATAAGACCCACATGCATAAGCATGAACAAATGACAAGTTTCATACCATCAAATTAAAGTCAACACCTTCACAATAAGTTAATGGTAGTTATCTTTCAATGCTAAATAGAAAACATCAGACAACCCCCATAGAGTACTGGTTTTTTTCGTCAACACAAATCAGTGATCAACAAGAAAAAGACATAAAAATCTCATTAACTTGATTAAAGAATATCTTAGTATAGATGATCGTGAATATTTAGTAAATCAGTGATCAACAAGAAAAAGATGTAAAAATCTCATTAACTTGATTAAAGAATATCTCAGTATAGATGACCATGAATATTTAGTAAATTTAGTTTTTAGGTTCCCCTAGATTGGTTTACTCACCTATGTATATACCCATAAAACATCCAGCACATATGACTTCGACAAACATGACAATCCTGCATAAATGGCAAGGCCACAAAAAAAAAAAAAAAGAAAAAAAAGAAAACTGCCATCAGTTAGCCTCCTTGTATTATCAAGTACAATAAATCATGGTAGTCAAGAACAAAACATACAGCAACAAGTTGTCATGTTGGATGAACTAAATATATAAATTCAGTTTTCAACAGCCCATGCTAACCAACATATAAGGTGTAAGATATGGATTAATACAAAATGCAGTTACATGGCCCTGATATGTCGCATGGTCCATCCTGTTAATGAACCAGCTGCCAGCACTGAGTTTTGGTTTAAAAAGGACAATACGTTACATACCAGCAATCTGATTATTTTGTTGATTGCATAGTTGAGAAGCTTAGTAGATATCATCCCATTATTCTAATCTTAAAGCACATTTTAGGCAGCTTTTCATCTTCCTTTGTTCCATTAATGAATTGTCAAGAGAGATAGAGAGGATGCAGAATACACTAAAAAGATATCTCTCCAAAATTTAAATGATATCTTCACCAGCTTTGTTCCCGCAATATATCCAATCAGACCACCAACCATCCTGATCTGATTTGCGTGAATCTCTACAGACTTCACAAGATAAGGAGATATAATTGATTAGTACAGGATCTAATTGCTGGTTCTTAGTACAAGATCTTATTGCTGGTTCAATGTCTTCGAATGGCAATTCATCTGATAGGATATGAACAAGACAGAGAGAAGTCAATGTGAGGTTTCCAATAACGAATTTAAATCATGAGGTGCTAAAGTGGTTTATGAGCTTAGAATTAAACAGTTCCCATGGTGACTTATTCAGTTTTACAAGCATAGTTTCTTTGGACTGGATGCAGCGCACAAAAGCACATAGGCTTTGAGGAAACTAGCATGACATAGATGAGATGGTACAAAACTTCTCAAAAGACCTATATCGAGTGAGGGGAGCCCAAGTTTGACAATCATAATCTCGTGGTTTGGCCATTGGCAGTAGCAACTTAGGCGTCCATTCATCACTATATCTGATTGTTCACCTTTGTGAAATAAAAATGGATAATAAGAATTTAATCATTACTTAGGGAAGAAGTTAGCTAACCATGCATGGGTGCTCTAACATAAAAATATGGTTTGAATGGACTACTGAAGTTTGTCAATATAACATCACTTGAACTCATTGAATATGCTTCTTAAAAGCAACAGAAAGTTTCTAGTCTTTTCAAATTAGAATAGAGAAAATACAAAGAGATGTCTTTGGCAAGTGTGATAACTAATAAACAATTTTCGTGGGTAACAACCAAAAGGTCCTCGCAGTCACCATACAGCAACAAATGGACTTAATTACCTCATCCACAACTACATACATGTTTTCAATTATACCACAATTTCTTGCCCTCTAAATGTCCACTAAAGCATGTGGAACAATGCTTCAAGTCTCCAACTGCAACCATCCACCTAGGCAAAGCCTTTGACAGATAGCTGAATCTTGAAACCTATGATATGGCCAACGCAAGCATTGATTTTCAAACGGTCACCTGGAATTTCCACGTCAAACAAGGCTCTAACCATAAACGAGCCAACCCCAAGGCTCTAACCATAAACGAGCCAACCCCAAAATAATCTGACATGCAAGAATAAGTAAAAGTTCAAGGACAATTCGAGAATCAGCTTGCATAAGTGGCTGATGAGCAAACTTTTTGAACATTCATAGTTATGATCAAGCATAAGATTGAGCTTAGCACAAAGAGCAAAAGCCCAGTTTATTTGCAGCCTCAGGCAGCAAAGTTTTGAATTACATTGTAATTATTTCTACATTACTGAAAAATGCCAAAAAACACACCACCTTAAAACATTAAAACCACCACCTTAGGTTGCCCTTATTATATACATGGGAACAACTGGTGTTGTAATAATTATTGGCATCAATTAAGAACATGATGTGTTTTGAGGTAATATAAGGCACTATTCAGTGTTCATCAATTTTCAATTTGCTTCTCATCCATACATGTCATTTATATATTGTAATGCCCATATCCTATGCGATGCCCACTTTAATTTCTATAGTAACAAACCTTTTTATTATTTCCGTTATTAGCAATGATATGTCATAAGAAATTTGGGTTCAACTAAGGTACTTTTTTATAGTTTTCTTCGGCAACCGGGCTTCAATCCCATCCATCCAACATGGCTTCAATCCCATCCATCCAACACCTCCATTCAATACCTTCAGCCCCTTCAACTACCTACTCATGCCCTTGGACTTCATTTTATTTACGGCACCACCCACATACAACCAAAGTATTGCAGAAATAGCCAAGAAATTTTCATTACAATTGCCTGATATGCAGTGACTACAGTTAAGGAACTAGACAAACATTAAGTATCCAAAAATACAACTGAGGTGAATATATGTAAAGGAATAGTCTACCTTAGCAATGTTGGGATAGATATTATATGTATATACGGTTGCCAAACTAAGACAAGTACCATCAAAGCGGTTCCTATAATGCAAATAATAAGATAAATCAATGAGAAATGATCAAAGTGCATTATTTAAGTGATATGCCAAAATCCATCCATTGCAAGAAACAAGAATTAGCTTTACACATTTACTTCATTTACATGAAAAGACTGAATAAGCAATAACAAGTTGATAATATATATAACAGAAGCTCCAGATATATCAATAAGATTTTGTTATTCAAAAAGGTTTAAAGTTCCGGCAGGTACATGCAATACCAGCCTTTAACTAGTAAACAGGAACTTGGCACTCCCATTATCTGCAAATCGGGATGTAACCGCCCATATCATGCCAGATCAGGATGGATCCAGCCCACACCAAACCTGAGCTGCATGGTACCAAGCAGGACAGGTATAAACACCTTTTCTTTGGTTTTTCCGTCATATGAAGGTGGCAGAGAGAGCAAGAGACAATGTGGAGCTCTCCAAGTGCTGGGATTGAACAATTTTGATGGACAACTCAAAAAAAAAAAACAGAAGAAAACTTTAACACAATAAAGAAACAAATAATTATGCAATAATCTACAAAATTTGGATCTCCATGACATCCCATACATCAATACTCCTAAAACTTGATATATTTAATCCCAAACTGTTTAAAACTTTCAAAATTTCATCATATATGATTGCTATAACTTGAAAAATAAACAAAAGGCATAAAAAAAGGATGCCAAAATGGGCTGTACCCATGGGTGCACTGAACAGCTACGGTTGTGCAGGCCAGTACATCATGTCAATAATGTACATGGTACAGCACTTACCATATCAACCAGAGACTGGTACAATCCCAATCCTCAAGATTTAAAACCTTGATTGATCCCAAAAAAATAAAAAAAGGCCTGTCTAGCATCAGCAAGCATGCTCCACTTTAGTGAATAAAAGTTATTCACTTTCATAATCTGCTTGAGAGTTGGGACAACAGTTAAAATTGTTGATCTTTAAATCTTGGATCATTTCATAATTTGAAATATTTTCTTCAAGTGGCTGTCAAGCTAATGTCAGTGTTTCACTATTCTCATATTGGATAACATTAATGAGTTCATGGAAATTACATACCATAAGCAATAATGGCAAATGGAAGTCGAGCAATGTGCTTTAATTTTTGGCTGAAAGTGTAATAACCCTGCATATCACATGCATAATCATATAATAACAGATGATACCAACAAAGATATCTGTTGGATATACTTAAAAATTCCAAATCATGAATTTCTTAAAAGATAAGTACATGTAACATATGCTTTTACTGTAATGGGGAAGCTTCACTATCTCGAAAGCAGTAAAAACAAATTTAAGGTACTAAAATAAAAGGAGGAAATGTATCTCTATCAGTGTTTGGACTTCATCTGAGCCCTTCATTTTGGATAGCATTTCAAATTTTCTAGACATGAGTTTGGGTGGAAAAAAGAGAATTATTAAAAAGTTGACGGTTAATAGAAAATGCTAACAAAAAAATTTAGAAGTTTATTACCCAGGAGAGTCCCAGCAAATATAATCAAGTATGCTATTGGAACTGTCATATCATTAGTTTTATATTTTTAGACCACCACATAGTACAAGAATGATAAATAATATACTAAAACCCAACCAAGTTGAGGATAAAATGCAATATGGTTATCATATGGAATTTCAGGCCGAAACGACCATCACATATTAATTACTAAGGCCACAAAAAAACTACGTATTTAGACAAAAACATGCACAAACATAGCACAAGGTGTAGCAATTTGGTGCTTATTCTAGTTATCAAAGAATAAAATTCATTTGGATAATTCATGGATTGAATGGATAGGACCTAGAAAACCACCATCTTGGCCTTGCAATGCTGCAAATAAAAAACAACAAGACAACCCTAAATTGTGTCACTTTCAGCGGTCATATACTTCAGCATCATTCACGAAACCAAAACAACTCTATAGACAAGCTTTTTGAACGTAATTCAATAACTTCAGTGATAAGGTAAAATTAATAATGTATATTTTCTTTTATTTACTTACATGGAAGGTTCACTTTGTCACTTGAGATGGTGGCATATCCACACTAAAAAGTTATACAGTTGTATTTGATTGAAAAGAATAAATACTACTGAGGGAAATCTTCTGTACTTCTCCTTTGATAAATCACTAAAACTAGATGCAGTAAAGTCTTTTGGAAAATCAAACAACTACAACTATATGGTGTACATGTACAAAAAAAGTGATTTCAATGGTAAAATGTTTGTGCATGTTTGTTTTTAAGCACATGCATGTGCATCTATCTACACTAATAACAACAAAATCAAGCCCCAACCATCAAGATGCGGTTGAAACTATCAAACCTTGAACTGTTACATTAAAAGCATATCCATGATATTTTAAAAGAACTGAAAGGTACTTCAAATTGCACACCATATAAAGAGGTGATAATAAATACCTGCAAGCGCACTTTCCTAACCTGGTAAACCAAATATTGCCGGAATATCCCTGTGAAATGTACAATTAAGCAAGAATCATGAAAATGAGTAAAATTTTCATGGAAAGCTTGCATTATTTAAAGGTTGATGGTCATAGAACATACAATAAATACAAATTTAAAAATGACAACAGCCTTAAGACTGCATAAAATGCCAAATATTAAAAGACCACAAGGAAAAAATAACATATGTAATGTTATTTTTCCCTTGAAACACTAGATTCAAAAGAAAATTGCATTATACTCTCTCTCTCTCTCTCACACACACATAGATATATCTCGAGAGCAGTGTACCAAAACATAAAAAGCTAAGGACAGAGAAAAGAAGACCACTGAACAGTACTGTTTAACATCAAATAATGTTTACAACAAGATCTGCCATGTCAACTGAACAGTACTATGCTGAAAAAGTATTGGTACAGAACCGAGGCTTGATTTGAAATGAACCGAACTGGTTGAACCAAGGAGAACCATCCTGAGTACCAAGCTGTACCATCCGCTTTCAAATGGCACTATAGCTAAGAGTCAAAAAAAGTATCAACACCCTGTCTCGGTATGGAATGCATACCATACCATACTGATTGTACCATAGCAAACTAGTAATATACCGATATTGTTCTCGGTAACAGTTTTGCATACTTTGATTTTCAATATATAAAAACAAAAACACCAGAGAAAAAATTTCTGAAATTTATAAAGGAATAGAAACATGGTGGAAAAAGTAAAGTTGAGAAATACCGCATGATATTTACAATTGATGTAGTTCAAAATCAATTATTTCAATTGGTAAGACATCAACTGAATAAGCAAAATTGTATTATGCTGTTGCTTAATAATCACCAACTAGCTCAAGTTAATTATTTGATAAAATTAATCAGGTAACTCAATTAGCATTAGATGAATATATAACAGGTCGATATCTGATTAAGATTACTAGAAACTCGCCATGTAAATAACATAATAATATATTCATTTCCAATCAACAAAAAGATCATTGGGGGCAGATCTTGATGACAAATGCTGTCATGCAGCACCCTTTTAAGCTGATATGGCCAGCTTCAGTAACCTGCATCCGGTGCTCATCCATATAATATCATCACCCAGGACCTAGGCAAGCTGATCTAGTTGCCAAAAAGGTTACTGCTTAGGCACGAGCCGCCCCACATAAAGGGATAAATTTGCAAGCAGTTTTACGCTCATTAGAACTTCATCTTGAGCATCAAGATTTGAATGTTATGCACAGGTACAACATGTAGAAGATTAGTGAAGCATCAGATATTAGACTTAAAAAGATTGAAGAATGCAGACCAAACTACTTAGCACAAAAAACAAGCAAAGGTTTTCTATACACATGTTAGACTCCAAATCATGAACTTTAATTTTTGCATGTCTGTTAACAAGATAACTTAAAGCAATAGAAAAAGAAAATAGAGAATCAAGCAAATCTGATAATCAACCTGTAACTATCAGAAGGATGACATTGGAACTGCAGAGCAATGTCGGAATCAATTTCAATATTGGGGCAAATATCCATGGAGCTGCTGCAGCCAAGACAGCATAACCTGCCTACAAACAAAGAAATAAACTTATGAGCACCAAGCAAGTACTTACAAAGGAATAATCACAAATAACTTGAGTAGTGATGGAAAAAGAATATAGGACGAGTGAAGGAAGTATTGAGAAAAGAAAATGCTGCCTAATCTGCTTTATTTGGATGGAAAAAAGAAGCGAAGCTTGGAACACTTCTGTGTTATTGTAATTAGATGGCACAAAGGCACAATTGGTTTGGATTATCTGGTGGAAAAGCAATATGCAGAAGAAGAAGAAGAAGAAGAAGAAGAAGGAGAAGAAGAACGTATACTTGCCAATAGCAAACAATACATAACACTGCCTAATATGCCTCTATGCTGTCGAAGAACAGATAATGGAGCTTCTTGCAATATATCAACAAACCTACAGCATACAAATGATAAATATTCAAACAGTACCCAATGATGTTATACAGCGACCTGTGTAACCCATCACATTAGGATAAAAAAAAAAAGAAAACATAAGCAGAAGTGAATAGTCAAAACAAATAATCGGGCCGCACAGAATACAAACTGAAGTACGTTTCGATCGCTAAAAAGAAAATGTGATCAAAAAATGCATACCATATGCACTTCTTATACTGCCATTTATAAAGCATCACCACCTCAAAATAATAAACCATCATTTTCAGCAAAGTGGTTAGAAAACAACATAACTTCAGACTTTAATTTTCTTTTAGTTGTTGACAATAGAAAGATATATTGACGGGGAGGGGAAAATAGGGAAGTCACTTAATTCTTAAAAAGGTTATAAATCGAAATAGGGCATAACCATCAAAAATCTGAAAGGATCGTAGATTAATCACAAGTTTCAGATCCATTGCTATCCCCACGTCAAAACGAAAAGAAATACATACTATAATAACTCTCCATCAAAATAACTCAAAATCTGACATGAGATTCATACAGCAGTTATTGTATAATTGTTCCCAAATCTGTCTTCCTTTGCATTAGTTCCACACTCTTATTGGTATTATACACCCTATAAAAATTATTAAATTAGCTTGCTCAGTTAGAAGCAAGCCGGAATCGAGAATTCCAAATCAAACATCTTCTGTCTCTCCCCAACGCCCTCAAGTGTTAAAAACTGGGTAAAGAACTCAAATTTTCTCTGGCTTCTACGATCCATAAAACCCTCAATTCGCACGGATAATTCGACTCCTTTGGGGTCGGAGAGGGCCAAAAACTCGCAAAAAGGAGTGCAGACGGACGAAATACAGAATGGGGTACCGAAATGGAGATCGGGAGCGCTAGGGTTTCCGAATTCAAAGCAACGGGATGGGAGGTGGGCGGAGGAAGAGATGGGGGAAGCTTACAGGTTGTTTACTTCGGCGGAGAAAGCGGAGGAGGACGATGCGCGACGCTCCTGTGACATGGCGGCGGCCAATTACTCTGAGCCTCGGTCTTCCGGGGGCTGCCGCCGTGATTCGGCTATATTTGGGCTTTCGTCCTCCGGGCCCGTATGGGGCTTTTTAACGGTTGGTTTTACCCTTCGATGCCGTTCTGTCAGTTATCGGCTCCCGCGCGTCCAAAATTAAAAGGCTAAAATATTGCTTTGGTCCTAAAACTTTCCCTTAAAATATATTTTAATCCTTAAATTTTTAATTATTACAATTTAATTTTTTATATTTTAAAAATATTATATTTTTAATATTCCAATAGAACCAGAAATTTTCTGATGAAGGATTGAGTTATACTCTAATTTTTTATTAAAAGAGCCCTAAATTGATTCTATTATTTTCTTTTATTTAAACATATTTTTGTTAATATATTATTAAATTATTGTACAAGTTAAAAGTAATCAATCATAAAATACTATATTAAATGAAGTAATAAATTTGAATAGTATATAAATTTTGATTGGATATGAAATACTTTTTTCCTTATAATTTGTATAAGCCCACTTCATCACAGCATTTTTTTTATATAATATAGTACTTAAACTTTTTATAGGACAACTTTAAAGAAATAAAAAAAAAACTTTTCAATACTCTTCATATTAATAAAAAAACTTCTAAAATTTAGGGGGAAACCAAGGCCCCCCTTCCCTCCTCTATATTTCGGCTTAACTCTTGCCTGCTACCTAGTGTTAATTAAAATTAACAGAATAACTGACATATCATTCTGATACGAACATATGAACTGATTACTAGAGTGACATATTAGCTATTTCATTAATTTTAATAGACCCTATGTAATAGGGCATCAGAAATATAATATTTTTAAAATATAAGAAACTAAACTGCAATAATTGATAGTTTAAGGACCAAATTGAATTTTGAGTTAAAGTTAAAGGACCAAAAGTATATTTTTGCCAAATTAAAATCATTTATGTATTTTTATATTTAATGTAAAATACATGATAGCTATTACTTTTATATTATTTAAGTGCTATTAAATTGTACTCATATATGTTACACTATCAAAGTTGAGTCCATATAGTCTAACATGTTACACTATCCAATTATGTTCATATGAAAGTTTGGTTACATTAAGTAAAACTTGAATAAAACACATAATTAGTTAAGTATAACATTTCAAATAATATTGATGTAATCTGATAGCGTTTAAAATACATGAATAGTTAAGTGTAATATATCAAACCACAACAATTTAATAGTATTTAAAATAAATAATAGTCAACTGTAACATTTCAAACTAAGGGTGAGCATAATTTTGGATTAACCAAAAAACCAAACTTAACCAATATAATTCGGTTAATTCGATTCGATTTTTTTTGCAATTCAATTCGGTTTGGATTGCTTTGAAAGTAAAAATTAGTTATTCGGTTCAACTTGGTTTTTTCAAGATTAAAACGGAGCCTATTTCTTTATATATATACACCTATTTGCTCTTTCTAACCTAGGGTTTGGTGGTTCACTTCTAATTCTAATCCTAGGGTTCGATAGTTACTCTCTAACTTTCTTTGTCTCTCTTTCTATTCTCCCTAATCGATAGCCACCCTTAAAATTTCGACAAGTTTCCTTAAAATCAGATTGCTCCATCCACATTATCATTTGACCTCAGCCTGTCTTCGATTTAAATGTCAGCCTCGCCACTATTGTAGACCTCCAGGCTCCATCAATAAGCCTTCTCCTTTTCTCTCTTCCCCTCCCTTCCCCCTCTCCTCTTTTGGATAGCAACCTCAATTTTCTTATAGAGTTGTTATCTAAGAGCTCCATTTTTTTACATATAATTCACAATATGACCATTATCCTTCGTATGGTATTATTGGCCGAGATGAATTTATGTCGTTTGAACTTAAGAGTTGATACTATCATATAATTAGGACCTTACATGGAATTTCAAATCAAGATTACATTTCTCTTTGATAATTCTATGAAGTAAACTCCCCATCAAAAAAAAAAAAAAAGAGAAAAGAAAAGAAGAGAGAAAAAATTTTGCCAAGTAACCATAAGATATTATCTCTTTTTTTATGTTGAAATGGGTGCCCTCATTGGAAAGAAAGATCCAAGTACTGTCTCGTATTAATGTAAAATTATTGTTTAATCAAGGAAGAAAAAGCCTAGGAGTTATTGATGTAAATTATCATTCTTTAGCATCAAAATAGAGCAAGAATTTGACGAATCTTTTTGTTTAAACATCCATTCCACTATTATGCTGAAAACTTGAGCAATATGAATTTATATATTTCAGTCTATCATAAAAATAAACTTATGGAGGAAAGGAGTAATTGATGCCAAAACCACATATCAAAGATAAACAAAATTATGAACAGAAATAACAAATGGAGATTTCATTTTTTTTTTTTTGTTATACACATTTCCTTTTTCTTGTAAATTAGTTAGCTATATTTTGGTAGCTCATTATGCTTATGTAATTGAACAATATTTTGATTCGAGAGTTGTACTAATTTATGTGGTGTTCTAAATTATATAAATTTATTTTTCCTATTGATGTTGAAGAAGATTATGCTAGATTTGAAATTTTACAAATTTGTTTTAAGTTATTTAAATTTTTAATTTTAAATTATGCTGGATTTCGGGCTTAAAGCCTAAACAATAGGCCTTTAACTATCTTAGTCTTTTTTCTTTAAGGTTTATAGGCTTCAATCCCAAATAAAAGGCTTTATTTCTTTTATTTTCATGTTTTTGAGCTTAAAGCCAAAAATAATAGGTCCAAAACTGAAAAAATCGACCAAACCAAATTAGCATAATTCAGTTCAATCGATTCAATTTTTTTACAAAAATTGGTTTGGTTTGGTTATCAATTTCAAAAAATTTAGCTTGTTCAGTTTTATAAAATTTTAAACTGAACCAACTAAACCAACTGAATGCTCACCCCTATTTTAAACCATTTGAGTATAATTTGATAGCACCTAAATTATGGTTTAGTAATCTATATTTTATCCTTATATTTATTCTCATAGAAAGAAAAAATGTATTAACATATATGTATCAAGTTTACATTAAGATCATCTTTATAGAAATAATAAAACTTGCCTTATTTTCTTAAAAAAATTAAATTATTTTTTCCATATTGTTATATAATTTTGTCCATCCGTTGAGCACCACATCAACTAAAAAATGAATGTTAAATATAATGATTTAGAACAACAATTTTCTAAATTTAGATATGTAATCGTATAAATAAAACCTAAGGGAGTAGTAAACCAATATCTATACAATATTTATAAATATTTTTTAATTATCTATTTTTGATATGAGTATTATACCTATCAAAATGTTAGATAAGTAATTGAGTAGATCTAGATAAGAATTGATCTTCAACACACTTGCAATCCTTCGTAATATATAATTCATTAAGAACATTATGTTTTCTATGTAAATGAGCATGGTATCTTGAAAAATATCTATTTTCTATGAAGGACTAGACTAGTTTGACTTTCAAATTTATATAATAAAAATTATTTTTTATATTTTAGGATTCTTTTATTGATTTAATTTTTCCTTTCTTAATTCTCCTTTTTGCTCTACCCTCCTCTTCTTTGATTTTATCTCCTTATAGTTTTATACTCTTTTTTTTCTCTTAATGAAAGTGACTACACTTTTGTCTATTCTTTGTTTTAGGAAAAAATATTATAGTTTTTAAAAACTTTAATATGAATACTAGTATGAAGAAAGTAAAAAGAATAAAACTTATGAAAGAAAAAAATGGGAGGCACAAGTAATGAAGACAACATACATACCTCTCTTTTCTTCATTTTTCACTGAAATTTTTATATCTTCTTCTTTCTAAAACATTGTCCTTAGGAAATTTATTAATAAAAATCCACTTGATGAATGATAGAAGTGCTATGGAATGTAAGACTTACTTCCTCTTTCTCTAGGTTTCTTCCCTCATCTCTTTTTCTCTCTCTTTCATTTTTGATTCTATATTTTTTATCTCTTACAGTAAGAAATGTAAAGATTTTTTTTATTTTTTTAGCTAAATTTGTTTATTATTTTACTTATACTTTTTACTGTTGCATGAAGGTTTTCTTTGATTCTATATGATTATGAAGAGTTTTCTTAACCGAAGCACTTCATATTCAATATGCTAGAGTCGTATATATTTAAATAATGAAGTAGTTAGCTAATATGCCTGTTGTTTTTCTTAATTATTTTTTTTCCTTTTATGAATAGAATTATTTTATGCTTTCGCTATTTTTAAAAGTTATAGTATGAATTTTTCTCCTTGAAAAATAAATAGATGCTACACTAATATCTCAATTAACTGAATGTATATTCCTTTTTTGATTTATTTAATTTTGATCTTCATATATTAATAGACTGATTCAATGGATGAAAACCACTCACAAAAATATGCTCAAGAGTCATGTTTACCTTTTCCATTATCAAAATGTTAATAAGGGGTATCTATATGTAACAGAATTTAGATATACTATTATCATAGATAATGAAGTGACATTCATATCATCTTGTACATTTTCGAAAAGAAGTGGAGAAAGATGCGGCAAAATTTGCTCTTAAAGGCATATAAGACAAAGAATGAAGTAATCCTTCTAATTAATGCAATATGTCACTATATTGCATTTCTCTAATTATGGTTTCATTTAAATTTGTCATTGCTACATTTTCATCCTTTTAGATATGTGTAGTTTGTGTTGTATATGTCCATACTTCAAATATTGATGCCAGTAACCTTGCAACTCAAATTATTTATTTCTTAATATATTTTGATACTTATGAAGAGAAGAAAATAACTTTTAAACAATAAAGAAATGCTAAAATATTATATTGAAGCAAAAAACACCTACCTTTTATTCTTTAATTATATAGTCATACATTAAGAAGATTAAGAAAATTATTGTTCCTTACGGTTTTTAAGTTATGCATTAGTTGTAAATTCAGTATACTTCCTATAAAGCAAATAAGAATGATGCAAGCATATATATTCTATGTAGGTAAATTTAAG
Source organism: Metroxylon sagu (assembly GCA_017589505.3). Classification (NCBI taxonomy): domain Eukaryota; kingdom Viridiplantae; phylum Streptophyta; class Magnoliopsida; order Arecales; family Arecaceae; genus Metroxylon; species Metroxylon sagu. The sequence goes on along the minus strand of JACVBY030000447.1, from coordinate 292,334 downwards.
ATTATGAAAAAGAAAGCATGAAAATCGTAGAATATAAGACATAACCATAATGCTTTATAGGATATTTGTGGACCATTGGGTCATTAAAAAAAAAAATGATGCAATATATTAAAATATTATTTTCAGATATTTAATCCTACATTTTATCTTTAGTTATATACCTGTACACTAAGAAGATTAAGCAATTTACTGTTCTTTCTTTGTGATTGTTTTGCTAAGTCAAGCATTTGTTTGTGAATTCAGTGTGTTGCTCATAATGCAAATTATGTTTAGGCAGGCTTATATATAGCTAAATTAGCAAGATAGTCCACTACTTAGTTGGCTTATCAGAACACATGCTTGCATGAGAAGTTGGACAGCATTACAATCTTAAATTGAATACACCACAATCAAGGATAAAAGTTCTTAGAGTTGCCATTAATCCAAGAAATCACAGTAGTTGAATATCCTTCTAGTATAATGCCTTCTATGGATGATTTAAGTGATTTAGTGTAATAAAAAAGACCAAACGTCAGTACATACCAAGCAGTCATCACTTCAATAGAAGGAATATAAGGAAAAGAAATTGTAGTAGCAATCAAAGGTCGATCAAAGAAATCTCAAATGATAAATCTTGATCCAGTAGAGTTTGTATAAATTGAATCATCAAAATTGATTTTAATATAACCTAGTTGTGGGGACTACCATAAAATTATTTTTTGAAGAATTGATCCTAGCAGTTAGTAATTATCGCTGCAATCACCACTCCAAATGTTTGAGACCATGAAAGAACATTATTTGATGTAATGGATAAAACTCTATAGATATATAAAAAGCCTTTCTGAAAATATGAACAAGATAGAATTCTTTATTTTGAAACAGCTTCCCATTTCTCCTCTCTAGATGAGCATTGGTAAGTAAACTAGAAAGGATTGCATAAGTAGTTATTGAGATGTAACAAAGCTTTTTTTATAAGGAAATTATAAACTTAAAATATAAATCTAACCCAGTATAAAGCTCTCAAGACTTGTCACACTGGATGAAAATATGATTGGGACTTTTAGATTCGGTACCACATCTTTGGTAGATTATGCTCTAAGGTTGAATTTTGTAGGTTAGTAATCAAAGTGTTAGGAGACCCCTTTAAATAATTTTCGAAGGAAATGAAGAACTCTTTGATGTACTAGGAGTTTTTATATTTTGTTGAAATTAATATCAGATATATCTTTTGTAGTAGCCGTCAACTTCTAAAACACATGCTTTACTACAATTCTGTGATCAAATCTTGAGCGACAGCACAACATATTCTTGTTGGTGATGCAGTCCAGCAATAAGAATTTTAACAATTTTAGCAATCATGGTAAGGAAAAGTAGTAGCACAACTGTCCCAAATTTTATTCTCCATCTTACCACAAAAAAAAAAAAAAAAAAAAAAAAAAAAAAACCTCTTGGTAAAGAGCTCTACCATAAGGCCTACATCATATTTAATTAGGAGTGTTTTAAGAGGAGTTATGAAAAATAAAAACTAGGTTACAATATCAATTGATTCTTCATAATCTACAAATTAAATAGATCGATCTATGGTCAGATGCTTAGCACAAAATTATCCACATCGATGAGCAACTTTAGGAGACTTATAAGCCCATCAATCTTTTTGAAATTGATGCTTAACTTTTAATATTCTGACAAATAAACCATTAATTGATGATCATTCTAAACACCCTTAGTTATAAATAGCTAAACTTCACTTTAGTAACTAAAAAATCAGACGGACTAATAGAAACAATCAATCTAATAACTTCTTGATGATTGAAGTAATGCTGGAGTTGCATATGTTTTCCATACCAAAAAATTCCTGAACATTGATGCCGCACATGGAATTGGTGTAATCCACAAGGAATGGTTCAATAATAATTTGCTTAGCTCACATTAGTTGGGTGCGAGGAACTTTCTATATGCACCAACCGTGACCAAGCGGCAGGAAATTTATCGTGGGATTGGGTCTACTGGCTGCCAGCTTCAATTTTTAAGCACACGTTGATATTGGTCCTAATTGACCGAAAGGTGGTCATTGTCGCCAGACTGTCATCGTTGAGGAGAGTGATTCACGCCGAATATTGAATGCAATCGTTATTTATTTATTTTTTTTAATTACTAAATACTGATGCTATGATGCCCTTCAATTACGGAGAAGTTTCTTCGGAGCACCGCAAAGCTTGCCGGCTCGCGCCCCTCCCCTGCGGTTATAACGGCCCCTCCCAAAGAGAGTAGACTCCAAAGCGCGCCATCCGCTCCTCCTTCTTAGATCCCGTTTCCTCTCTCTTTCTGTCGACGCTTTCCTCGCCCGGTCTCTCGTTTCAGGTATCGATCGAATTCCGCTCTCCTCCGTCTCCGTGTCTCCGAATCTGGCACGTACTTCGTGTTCTAGGATACTTCGGAGATCTTTTCTTTTTAGTTTTTCTCGTTCGTGCATGCTTGAATTGTGATCATATCGTGAAACATTGCGTGGATCTGGTGGAGAGTGGATTGTTTTGTTCTTGCTGTCTGAGATCTGGTTGAATTTGGATGAATGCTGTTTGATTCTAACGATGCTGATGTCAGGTTTGATAGAATTTTGATTCCTTTCTTTATTAAATCACGATGAGTTTGAGTGCAGATCTGTTGACAGAATTTTGATTCCTTTATTTTATTAAATCACGATGAATTCGAGTGCAGATCTGTTGAGAGACTTTTGATTCCTTTCTTTATTAAATCATAATGACGGTCGAGTGCAGATCTGTTCATCCGATATGGTTTTCACAACAAACAGAATTTTGATCTGTTCGTTTGATATCTTTTCATTTTCTGTGCAGCAAAGTCAGATCGCACGCTTAATTTCTCTGTTTCTTAGTTAGAACTTGTTAATTTGTTGGAACTATTTATCCAGAGAGGCAGATCTGGTCTATTTGTAAACAGTCGATGCTGCCTGTCTCGATAGAAAGAAATGTGATGGATCTGATACGAATCTATTTTAGTTCTGCAAATTTGGGTTTGAAAAAGTAGATTGTAATGTGTTAGTGTTTGTTCTTTTTTAATTGCCGGCATGATTCATTGTGCACTATATAACAGCTGGATAACATTTTCTACTAATTTATATGCGTTATAAGAACTAATATGTGGGACTAGGAAAGTGTCCATTTCTCAGTGGTGATAGAAAAGTTGGTCTTGGACCAAGGCATTTACTAGCTCCATAGTTCATATGATTTGTAGTAGATCCAATGTGAAGACAGAGACAGCCGGTCTGTCTGAGCAAGCATCCAAAGGAGTTAGGACGTTCTGCATGTGTGAAAATATGTATCTGAGTTTGACAGAAATGAACAGATTTTGCAGAGGTGTAGATTGTCTTGATTGACCTGAAAATCTTTGTTGGAATTACATAAATCATAAGCAGTTCATTTTAAGCTTCTATATCTTGAAGAATTTATTTTTATGATATGAATTTTTTTTATTACAACATAGGTTTCTAAACACATGCACACACATATACAGCAAGGGAACCTACTAACATCATCTTGGGCCATGTAAGATGATTCCACTAGTAATTAATTAAGATACAAGCATGGTTTTATCCACTTTCACCCGAACTTATGAAGCATGGAGGAAAGTCACCTTACCATTTGAGTTGAATTTTGACTTTGCTAAGTAAAGATCATAAAAGAACAGTTCGCCTCTAGGTTATGATAAGGGATGCTAGTCTTAATATACACTTTTTGGTTAGTAAGTTAGAATCTAAAGACAAGATGTTGGGCTTTAAATTGCAAAGAGTAGCCAAGTTAAAGAAACTAAGAAATGGATACGTGCACAAAATCTGAAGACATTCATCAAGAGTTTGAAATAGATTTAATTATAACTGTAGCTGATTTTTTTGGTAACGACTAAAGTGGGAGTTCATGATTGGATTTTGAAAAGCCTTAAGAGGAATGCTTTACATGACGTGTGTAGGCTATTCTTTAATCAGTGCAATGGTTCTCCTACAATAGGTGCAAAGGTCATGGCCAACTTGTGTTTCTGAGAAACTGTCTGAAGATGATTTGCTTAGTTGCACTCTTATGTAATTTAGTCAAAAACCTTCATAGTGAAAATATATGATTTGGTGGACAGAAGTTCTTTCTTTTCTAATGACACTGGGACACTTGAATGACTTTAGATAAATATTGTTTATGGACATGCGCATTAGAAGGAAGTGAAGCTGAATATCATGGGGTTGTATCATTTTATGGTGTCATGTAGACATGAAATTGCTAGCTTAATACTTAATATTTTCGCTCATGAGATTCTCAGGCTTCCTTTGTGTTACCACTTCATCAAAATTATTTTTCATATTGTTCCTCAGCATGGTTTATGTATTACACCAGGTTTGTTGGTTTAGCAGATATATATTTTTTACACTATATTTTTTTGCTTTCTTGCAGATTTTAATTTCGTAAAAACTTTCATCAATGGGAACTGTGGTGGATGCTCCTGCTGTAGCTAATGCAAGCAAGGTACTTCATGATCTTCATGTTATTTTGCAAAATAAGAGTTATTGCTGTCTTTCTTACCGTTTATTTTCTAGAATGACAAACGGAGTTGTATCCTTCTTTTTGCAGAAAAAACGGTGATATCAAAATTAGTTTGACCATATAACTTGACTCTAGTTTATATCAAGTGAAAACATGCAAAATTGTTGACATTTATTCTCACAAGCTAGTCGTGTCAAGTTGTAAATTGCATTTATATTGAAGCATGTAGTGCAACATATATACAATGATTGCATACAATTAATATATAAAAACATGTTTCCACACATACTGAAGTGCATTAAAAACTACACAACAAATCTATTTTCTAGGATTTGGAAGAGAAGGAAAAAATATATGCCCATTTTTCTCAAATTGCACTATTGATTGAAAAGAAGATATGGCTTTCCCTATTGACTTCTGCAAACTCATCAGTGTAACTCAACTAAGTTATTTCCTAACTTTATAGCCTTCCTGGAGAATTTCTAAATCTTTCCATGGCTGAATTTTCACTGTTTGTATTTATTAACGCTATTTATATAAATATTTGTCCATTGTTTTTCCTATTTTATCTTGTATCAAGTATAACAAATGCCATTTGGCTGCAGGATTCTAGTGAGACCCTCTTGGGTGACAAGAAAGTCACAGTTGTGTTTGTTTTAGGTGAGATACTTGCTTCAGATCTGGTCACATTGGATTCCTTAAAACCAATGTCGTATAACTTTGGCCTTCCAAAATAATGGATACTATCTTGCATAAATATTGTGAGAACTTTGTAGCATCTTGCTTCTTTAAGCATGCATTTTTCCTTTAGCATATGGTATGTATCATTGTTGTCCTTTTTACTAGTTAACCTTCAGTCACAAATAAGACACAATCCCTTGTAGCTGTTCCCTTTTTTAGTGCTGATGTTTAAAAGACAATGATGACTGTTCCTTTCTCAGAGATATCATTTTCTTCTGTGACATTTCTTATAGCCAATTTTGAAATTTATAACATCTGATCAGGTATGCCTTTTTTGTGTTCATTTCAACCAAAGCAAGCCAGTTATGGTTGCCTGTTGGAATGGACTTATTCTACCTTTGTTTGGAACACTGCTAAGTGAAATGAGTGGTAGGATAACAGCATGAGGATTGATTTATTCTTAATGGTAACACTAGGTCTATATCCTGTATGGGTGTATTTGTTATATTTTGATTTGTTTCTTTTACATGATTGGCCATCAATCTAAGTTGATCCTCCAGTTTTTTCCTTTGGGCTTTAATTGGTGTTGACATTTTTCATTGGCATAAAAGTTTATGGTACTTATTCATGCTTTGGTTAGTTTTATATGAGCTATTCGCATAGAAATAGCAGTAATATGACTCTAGGTAGCCATTAAGTTCCTGAAAAAGTTATGCCTTATGGCTTCAAACATGTGTTTCTATGTATCTAATTTTTTAGGATACAATATCATTCATTGTTAGCATTATTTCTTGGGTTCTCCTTTCCAAGTCAAATCAGGATTCTTCTGTGTTGAGGATTTGGCAAGCTCTTTTCAATAGCTTAATTATGGCTGTAGCTTCATTTCCTTCTTCATTCATTTTTATCAATTTTTAGATTATCTATCCAACATGGGACATATGGCAGTAGTATGGGGGTGGATGGTTTAACATCACAATTATTGATAAAAATTTGAAGTGGAAAAACCATATAAAGACTAAATGCCCACCTTGGAAGAATATAGGCTCAAACTTTTATATAACTTGCTGAAAGTATTCCCTCCCCTCCCCCCCGGCAAATACATTATTTAGGGCTGCTCATAAATCCTCCAAACTGTAGCAAATATGCTCTTTAACATGCTGTCTTCAGTAGTCGGCTAACCTGTCTGCTATTTAGTTCAATTCCCTAAGTCAGAAAGTGCATTTTGGAATCTGCAATTCATCCCATAAGCTCTTTACATTGTTAAAATGATATTCCCTTGTTAACAGAGAATGGGGTTAAGCAATTATTCTAATATTTGGTGTGGGTCCCAAGCCAGAACTGTGTACTGCAAGTTGGAAAACAGCAGTTAAAATTTTATCTCTTTTTTTATTCTATAAACTAATTTTCTGTAAGGAAGACCAAGTCACTTCTCTGTTACTGATATGTTGCCTACTGTAATTATTTTATTTTCTAGTTTGATTTTCTTATTCATTATGTGTTTTATTTTGCCATTAAAGTAAGATGTATGATATGGTTAGTATGTTTATGGATGATATATTGCAGCATGGACACATCTGACATGGCAAATTCACAAAATCCTTGTATTTTTTTTAGATCCACCTTATTTTACTGAAAAATATATGTTATGGTGCGTGTTAGACCAGTATGCTATGCAATGAGTTACTATTGATAATATTTGCAAGCTTGTCAAAGATACAAAATATCTGGAATTAATGTGCAAAAGAATCGAATTCTTACCTTTAGTTTCATCTTTGCTTTCCCATCCTTCCTCCTCTTTCACAACTACATAGTATTCTCTATATCTGCTCCATTTTTTTATTTAATTATGAATTATCAGCCTGATTGGAGTCATATACATTTATTTACAGGTGGTCCTGGCAGTGGGAAGGGTACACAGTGTGCCAACATCGTTCAACATTTTGGATTCACTCATCTTAGTGCTGGTGATCTTCTGCGTGCAGAAATTAAATCTGGTTCTGAAAATGGGTAATCTTCACAAGCTTTTATTTTGATAGAAGGCCATTTATGCGATTATCATGTGTCAAAGCAAATGTTTGTTTCTTTTTGTTGCAATATATACATGTAATTAAAGAAATTATGTTTATACCAAAGTTTTAAATCCTATGGTATAAGGTCATTCCAGTAATTTCATGGAGTGGGACGCGCTGCTGTCCTAATGCATCTGGACATTTGGATGCTGGCAGAATAGTTCTGTCTCGATACTTAGGATGGCAACCTATCGAAGCATCTCATAGGATGTTCCATCGGGATTTGACACCATAGTTTATAGTATAGAAGTTATTAGATGGATTCTTTGTTTTACTGATTTGACAAAATTACTTAATTCTTTTTGGGAAATGAAAAGTGAATTGCAAATTTGCAATAGAATAATTCCACCCTATTCTTGGCATTGCTTTGATAAAATTATGACTTGTTCACCTTTGCTTTTACAGCACCATGATTCAGAACATGATAAAGGAGGGAAAGATTGTCCCTGCAGAGGTAACCATTAAGCTTTTACAACGGGCTATGCTTGAAGGTGAGAACGACAAATTTCTGATTGACGGATTCCCACGGAATGAAGAGAATCGTGCTGCATTTGAGGAAGTTGTAAGTCTGCATTTTTCCTTGCTGATAAATTAATTAAATGTTTTTCTTGTGCTCCAGTCCTTTTTATATCAATAATTCTTTTGGTCCTTTTTTTTTCATGATATTTTGGTTTAAGAGTATGTAGAGAACTCAACTGTTTCTTGCTGTCACAGACAAAAATAGTACCCGAGTTCGTGTTGTTTTTCAATTGTTCAGAGGAAGAAATGGAGAGGCGCCTTTTGAGTCGTAACCAGGTTGCTAAAACAAACTTTTCTCTAGAGAATTCGGTCATATTATATATCATTCTGTTAAAAATTTGCTGTTCTTGTATTCCCTTATTGCTGAAATATCCTTTTTCTCTGTGGGCATAATAGGGAAGGGAAGATGATAACATTGATACCATAAGGAAACGTTTTAAAGTTTTTGTGGAATCCAGCTTACCTGTGGTTGAGTATTACAATTCAAAGTGCAAGGTTAAGAAGGTAATATTTTTTTCTAAAAAAAATTACTGAGTATAATTTCAATATCATTGTCAAGTCATGAAGATTTAGAAAAGCACTGCTATTTTGATGTTGCATTCATATAGTTTCAACCAAGTATAATGAGATAATTGTGTGCTGCATATTCTCTTTCCCTAGTTTAGATAGGTTCATCTTTTCTTGCGCGTAGTTGTTTTTCCTGTATTCAATGGTAGATGATATATCGACCACAACATGGCTTCGTTTGAAGTTATTCCTTGTCAGTTTGTTGTGCTCTTTTTCCATGTCTTAAATTTATAAACATTATGATCTGGTATTCTCGTATTTCACATGTGAAATATTTTCTTAATGTAGCAAGCTGTTTTCCATGTTTTCAATTCTTCATCATCTGGCTGGCACTTGGGAACATGTCATACAAATGCATCTTATTTTGAAGCCAAAGTGTGTTTCAACTAGTCAACTGGGTTGGGTTTGTTGGCACCCATCTCCTTGGCACATGAGCTAGGGATAGGTTACAGTTTGGACTCTAGAAGGTGGCATTCCTATTGTATTTCTTCAAGGAAAAAATTGTTCTTTTGTTATACAAAAGTTAGTTCAAATTATGTCTCATGATTAGTATTAGATACTATCCCTGGTACAAACATTCATTTGTGTTATACAAATGCATCTTATTCTGAAGCCAAAAGTGTGTTTCAACTAGTCAACTGCGTTGGGTTTGTTGGGACCCATCTCCTTGGCACATGTGCTCGGGAGAGGTTATCGGTTTGACTCTGGGAGGTGGCATTCCTGTTGTATTTCTTTAAGGGAAAAAAAATTCTTTTGTTAAAATTTTTGAGCTAACCTTGGTGTACTTATATATGCAGATTGATGCTGGAAAGCCTATTAATGAGGTTTTTGAGGATGTTAAAGGCATTTTCTCCCCATTCCATGCTAAGGTAAGAAACTTTTCTGCTCTTTATGGGTGTCAGTCCATATTCAAAAGAAATGGCATGATGAACAAGTGCATAATTTGTTTTTTGTTTTTTTCTTCTCATGGTTAGACAGTTTTGAGAATACATCATGGCTTCAACCAAGCTACTGGTTAATTACCAGTGCCTGGACCTTACTGAAGGGTGATGAGTGTTTTGGTAGTGAATAATTCAAACTAGCTCTATATCCGGAGCTTGATATGATCTGGACGGATATTCGAACAGTATAGGAGTAGTGTGCTACTATCTGATGCTGATTCACTTGCACACAGAATCTACCTAACTTGTTTGTGGTTTGACAGGCTGCTTAGAGATGCTGGGAGGATGGTGACATCATATACGTTATAAAGGGTAATAGTCTTCTGGCTGGTGTGGTTATATGTATTTAAGAACTTTATCAGCTTTATCTTCCTCATAGTTTTTCGCATTTACTTGTATCATTTCTTATCATGTCAGATTTCTCCTAGTACAATGCAGGAGTATCAACAAAACTAATAATTCCAACAAATTAGATATTCTGTCCACCAAATTGCCCTTTAGAAGAACATGAGAATGAATCCAAAAATACTTTAAAAGACTTCCAAAATTATATGGTATTAGTTATTTTTTAAATGACTAGTACCAAATACTCTATATTGAATTTCCTCTTAATCTTGTAATTAGAATTATAAATAGACTATATTAATAATGCAAACTTTTGAACTATTTTCATTCGTCTTCATGGTTGATATCTATTTATAAGTTACCAAAATTAATGCTAGAATTTAAATAGAACAAGAGCAAGATATTAAAAATTATTTACCAAAATCATTTTTTTGTATTGGATTTATGGTATGAAAAGCCCCATATTCAATCTCTATTCAACTAAAACTGAATGAACAATGAAGGGACCAGACCATTCTGACAGGCATTTCTTGTTACTTTCAGGAGATTATTTTAACCTATATCAATGCTTGTTCAGTTGAAACTTAAATTTTTAGCATGCCCTGAAACTGGTGTGACTCATAATTTCACCTTCAAATGTTCTTTTATCAAAAAACGTTCATGTATGCAAATGCCTGCTGTTGGATTCATAATAAATTTTTGTTTTGCAGGTATATCTGTTCAGTGCCGCCTAAAGAAAGTTTTAGCATGGATGAATTCGTATAGAAGAAACACCATTCTCATCTGAGCTGTCTCTTTGTATTATCATCCAACCATTATTTTATAGGGAGTACTCAATAATGTTTCCATGTACGTTTAACAGTATTCCTTAGAAGAGATTATTGTCTTCAGTTTTCAATAAGCTCTGTCAGATTAGTAATTGAGGATATGTTGATGTTGTCGTTGAAGTATTTTTCCTTATCATACTTCTTTTTGTATAATTAATATAAAGTTATAAACCCTCATTTCTTATTTTATTTGTATCTTAATCACACCTTTTCATGTTATTTGTATTGGTGATATAGCACTGGTATAATTTGTATTGAGATTGCATTCATCTACTCATATCTCAATTGTTGAGTTTTGGGATTTAGCATCTGATTTTCTTCTTCTGATGTAGGAAGCCTAAGTGCTAACTAGGTGTCTTCTTAGCTTGCTAATACTGCAGTTTAGGTTGCCTGAGCCTAGGCACACCATATTGTAAACATCCTTGACCAAGGTCAATGACAGGTCGCACATGACATTGTTTGCAATCTTAAGAGTTGGTCTCTTCTTGATTGAGATCAAAGTTTGGATATCATCAACTCTGGTTATGACTAAATGTGGCTGCATTATGCTAGTAACCGACATGCATGATGCAATATACTGTAACTGGCATTCGAGTATCATCTCACATATTTACATTGTTTTTTTCAACATTGTACCACTTGGTTAGCTTTTCTTAAAGCTTAAATGTTGCAGTATTTCAAAAGGTTTCTAGCCTCCTTTATTCATAAGGATGTTATAGCAATTGCATAGTTGTACTTTTATCATATCAACAAGGTTTAAACTGTTAGACACTAATGTTAGTTCTGCAAGTATAGGTTGCATCTCAAGTCTAAATTGCCATCCTTTATACAATGCCACACCCTAACAATTAAACCATTTGAAGCATGACTTGGACTCAAATACATGAGCAATGTCTTCCTTGATATATGATCAGTATTGTTTTTATGGTTGGTTGAGCAAGCTCTTATACTGACTTAGAAATCTGAATTCAGAGTGGTGCTTGGTATTAAACCCAACTAGGGCTCAATATAATTCTGCCATATCAAATTCATGCAATCAACATTTAAACCGATCCAAATTAGGTGTCCGTTCCAACGCAAACCTGCTGATAATTTGTTTGACGTCCAAATTTATCATGAATTCATCATCTGTGCTATTACAAGATTATAGCCATTGAGTGCCAATGTATGTAGAAATATTGCCGCATTTTCATCCCTAAGGTGTTCCATGTATTCTCCATATTAAAACGGCAATGTTCATGGGTGCGATTCCCATCCTGAGCATCGAACTTCATTTACTCTACAGAACCCCTTCATCGCATTTTGAACAAAATAAAATAAAATTAAGGAAAAAATAAAACCCTTTTTACATCTCATCATCTCGTCTTGGACCCAACAGATCCACGGTTTAGAAGGAATTAAATAGCAAAAATGGAAGATTAACTGCACTAATGAATAAAATTCGTTGGTCATTTAGACTTTAACATTTTGCCAAAGGTACATCTATAGAAACGTTTTATGTTGCAATTTTGTTGTAGTATCACAGCACTGCAGCCTATACTGGGCAGCGATAACAGAAACAGCAATCTGGCGTCAGGGAAGAAGCAACAATGGAAGAAGCTGCGGATCCCTCTGACCAAGTTCTGCTGTTATCTCATGATACAGTTCCAGCCAAGATGATACCTCGCATCCTACTGGGGTGTCATTGGAGAGACAAGAGAGAAATGAGTTCTCCACAATATGGTCGGTCGAGAGAAACTTAACTAAAGAATAGATACCAGGGTAGATGATGTTGCTCCGCTCCTTCGCATCTTTACAATGGTGAAGCATGCTAAAATTCTCTAACTTAAGTAGCTAAGTGACCATGCCTATCTTATGGTTTCTGAGTGACCCTATGGGATTTGAGGAAAATTAGAGCAATATTGTACTGTAGACTACTGATCTGATGGTAGCAAAGTGGTGATATCCATAGATGCATGTAAAACTAATGAGAGTGGTTCCAAATTCTCATTTCTTCTTATTTAAGAAAATGATCTTTATGGATATCGATGTGACGATGGTTACGAAGAAATTTACAAATTTAATTTCACTCTCGACTATTATGATGTCCCAAATTTAGTTTCACATTGCCTTAGATAACTCAAGTCTACTTGTTACCCATTAATTTCCACTTGAGTTTTTGAGCGACATTGTTTCGGTCCGCTAACGGGTTAATTGGGCTAGCTCGGTCCGCTAACGAATTAATTGGGCTAGCAGGTGAGCTTGGGGTATTACAAATGGTATTAGAGTCGATCCGAGTATACGGAAGTTAGTGGGTTCTGAGAACGTCATATTATAGAAAGTTGGTGAGTCCTAGGAAGTTGGTGAGTTCCGAGAACGTTATATTATAGGGGAGGAGGTATGCTTATAATTCAAGTCCACTTGCTACCCTAACTTTCACTCAAATTTTTAGACCATATGATTTCGGCCCGCTAATGGATTAATTGGGCTGGTAGATGGGCTTGGAGCGTTACAACCATATTTAATCTTTATGCTTCAGGGTGGGATGAAGTTACTGCAAAACTAATGAAAAAAATGTGACTTTCTCAATGAACAGAGACAAGATTGTTCTTCTTTCTGTCAACTTTATCTTTTCTTCTTGTTTCTTTAAGTGGGGCAGGAGAGGAGTGTTTAGATTATCAGTCTACTTTAAAGAAAGAGTAAATGCAGGATTGTGTCTGATGCACATATTAAGAAAAAGAAATTCTTCTGGCAAAATATGAAATACAAATATGTTATCAATTGAGAGTTGAAGCATCATTAAATAGTCTCCATTCTTATTGGGTTATTTTGAATTGCACATGCTTTAAAATGAAACAACTGATATAGTAGGTGATCCTTAGCACCTGATCTGCTGATGGATGATGTCCATCCATTACATGCTCCTCTGGATCAAGAGGTGTGGGTTGCATTAATTGCCTATAATAAGTTCAACCCACCAACAAGAACTCAGATGAAGTAGCACAGTTACATGTCTCATGCATCCTAATTTTTATAAAAAAAACATTACTCACTATGGATTTATCACACACTCATTTACAGTTGAAGTTTGTCACCTGCATTAGATATGCTAAATGATGAAATCTTATAATACCATACGAACAGAATTAGTGTAACGCACATGGTGTTTGGCCCACTTGTATCAAATGAGAAAATTATTAAAGCTTTCTCATTAGTAAAGCAAGCTTTATTTTATATATATATATATATATATTGTCAAGATCCAAATGTACCATGACAGCATGGTGGTAGAAAATAAACACAGAAGCAGGGTTTGATGCATGACTACCATGCAAGTCCTGTTGAGATATGATTATTATTCTGCTTTAATCTTTTTTAACGTTGAGAAACATAGCACCGTCTGAGCGATATAGGCTGATATTATAAATTTTATTTCTCTATCAACTTCAATTCCCACATGCAATTAGAATGCTAATTCTCAGTGATGATAACTTGTGGAGTTTCATGTCCAAGTACAAGTACATCTTGCCGCGAAATGATTTGGTTAACATCGTGTCAACATCTCTCACACACAAATAATTTTTGTATGGTTTTAGAGCACATTAGAAATATTCTTTTTGGTGCCGGGTCCAAGACCTCATTCTACGTGGGCCCACCCCATTCGACCATCCATCTATGCCGACACTCAAAAATCACGCGCTATATTTTCTGTCCTCACGGTAGGCCCCATCGACGACCGACTAATTAATTTTGTCGTTCCCCCGTCACCGGCCTCCAGCCGAAAAAGTCAGCGGCCTGGTTCTACCTGATCAACGTTCCAGATTTTTCCACATCTGCCTTCCGAGATTACTTCACCCGAAAGGTCGGACGCTTTATTTAAACTTCCTTAAAAAGGGGCCGGTCCCCTGCCACAGACTTTCCGGACGCCTGTATAAAAATATTTATGCGTGGAAATAAACGGACTTTCCTCAGATGCTCGCGTGAAATCCTAATTAATGCCAGATTTAAATAACCAGCAACACTATATTTCAAAGGTGATAAAGACGATTAATAGCATACCTTTTTTTTTATTTTTCAGTAATAAATAAACTGATGATTATATCAAGGATCAGAGCCCAAAGAAACTGTGCGATTATTGTCTTTTAAAATTGCCATTAATTTTTCAATCTATTATTGCACTACCAAATGGTGGAAAAGGCTGCATCCACTTTTGAGCTTAATTGGAATGGACTCTGTTTTCTAAGATTCACTGCATGACAATGTCAAATATAATTATTGTTTTAATTAATAATGATGAAAATATCAATATAGTATGCAATATTTCTCTAATAATTCATTAACTTCACAAAGTCTGCTCAATTTGTTATAGTAGCTGCTATTAGGGGCCAATGCCTGGTATCCCAGCTCTTGTCCGCATAGAAATCTGTATGAGAAAACCCGCTTCCATTTCATTCGCTTTGCCGCCTACTTGTGCAACGCCCTCGTCCTCCCACCACCTTCGAATTAGAGAGCCAAGAAATAGCGGACGAGCAAGGGAAACCTTAGCTTTCTCCTCCTCGTTTGGTTTTCTTTCATTCATTCTTCCCTCCTTGCTCTTTCGCGTCCCCAATTCTATATTCAATCGACTCCGTCGGATTCAGCCGCCGTTGACGGATTCAACCGCCGTTGGTGGCCGGAGCTGCTTGATCTCGAGGCGTGGATTTGTCAGAACCCCATCCTGCTATTCTGCTCCGAGGTTTCACTTCTCGATTCATCTCCTGTTCTTAGATGCTTTTTGATTTTCCTTTTTTTTTATTTTTTATTTTTTTTCTGACGATGGGTGAGATGATGTGATTTGAGAATAAGGAGGCGTGGGCACGCTTTGATTTGATTTCTTGGATTATTGGGGAATGCTCGAATTTCTCGTTCGGAGTGACCTGATTGTTTGCATTGATGCAGGGATTTGTTTTATTAGATTGGCGATTTTGATTTGATCCGAAAATGCAGTGCCTTTTGTTTCTTGTCTACATGTTTTGTAATGAGTCGAATGCTTGTGAGATGGCTAAAATGCCTGTTTTTTTAGTCAAGAATGCTATCAAAAACGCAGAATCAATTTTGGTTATATTTCGAGGTTGTTGTCGAACCTGTGGCAGTTCATACTCTAGCTCTTTCGTATGTTGGGAGATTCAACTTTGTAATGCCAAAACGTGAACTTTCTTAATGACCATCTTCAAAGCAATTTTTGACATCCCAGTAATTTCATATGCGAGTCTCCTATGGTAAATCTTTTTTATAATGCCATTTATGTTCTAAAAGATGTACCTTGGTTTGTTAACTATGCACTCTTCCATCATGAAAATTATTAAATGCCATTCTCAACTATTGATCATCACTTTCCATAAGAAATAAAGTAAGTGAAGAGTGATCATTGCATCCAATTGTTGTTCATATTATTGCTATGGGTGGTTATCTTGCCGTTACTCTTAGTCCTCAATAACTACTTACTATATGTACTTTAACTAAAGTATCCAAGACCTTGTCACTATCATCGTGGCATGGAAGCCACTTGATTTTTGAAAATTCGAACAAATAATGACAGGTATATATTTGTTATATGTTGGCATGCTTAGTTGCAGAACCTTTTATTGATTCTTATTTTAAGCGTTTATGCTCAATGATCTGTTACTCTTTATCAGGGTCACTTTTTGTTATTTGATAGCTGGACTTCTGTAATATCTGACAGATGACAGGAGGGTAAAATTGCAGCTATGATGTATAGCGGGATGCATTATTGTATAAGTCTCTAAGAGCAATAACCATGTACCATATAAGGCATTCAGTGGTTGCATTACATGCGTGGAGGAATCCACAACCTTCAAATATTCTCCATATCATACGCTTTTCCTTCTCCATATTATATGTATCAATGCTTTATGTTAATTTTGCACCGTACCTTAGAACTCATTGTTGAAACGTTCCTCTAAACTAGGACTTGGTCACAACAAAAAAGCATGGATCCACCCTTCTTGCTTAAAAGCCTAACAAAAGGCAATTATGTTGAATGGGAAAGAAGATTTGTTAAGATAGATTAAAATGAAGATACTTCAGTCTTCTGCTTTGGAAAGAATTGGAAGGGTGCATGCAATGGTACCTGAGTCTTATAAAATATTTACTGTCATGTCATTATCATCAGCTGCCATAGTCCAAGCATCGACTTGTGTAAGCTTAGTGTACATCATGCATAGATCTTCCAACTACTTGATATTGAGAAATAATCTCTACTTAGTTTAGAGTATTTTTTCCCTCTCTTTAAATTATGACTTTGACTGCATCTGCATCTTCATGTGTCTGACTAATATATCAGCTGTTTTTGCCCATTCATTTTCATATCATGGATCCTTCTTGTAACGTCTAATATTTTCAAATTCAAATGCTCTATTATTGGTGCTTCTTTTTTGTTGCTTCCTCTTGGCATGGTATTTTGCTAAAATGTCAAATAACTCTTCTGACTTTTAAGTTTTTCGGTTCCTCATTTTTTTTTAAAAAAAAAATGTCGCAGGAGTACTCTAGGGTTCTGAGCAGAAGCTTTCTGTTCATCATCCTCCTTGGCACTATATTTTAGCATGAAGAATGGTTGGTTCTGCTTTACAAATCTGGATATTGATGGTGAATGCCCATACATCTTCCCAACAGAGTCCCAATTATCTCAAGTCTTTGGGCAAAATGTATTATCACAGTTTGGTTCATTGGCGGACAGTTCGTTTTATCGTTCCAACCAAATTTATGTTTCTGGGAGTTTAGCCCTTCAAGAAGCATTTGGTTGCATTTCTAAGTTTGCTGGAGCTTTATTTGTCTGGCTTTCTACTGGGTCAAATTCCAATTTATTCCATAAACTATTGGCCAATGCACATAGTTCAAATTCTACAAGTAGCCAATCTTGTAACCAAATTAAACATTTAGCTTCTTCTAGACAGAACCTTGCTGGGTTGCATTTTAGTTGTGGGTCAAATAATGAACATCCTATGCCAGTGCTCCTTGCAAAGCTTTTGAATTTCACCATTCGATGCGTGTGGAAGGAAGTCAAACAATGTCAAGCTTGCTCCTTTTTATCATTAGCTGCAACTCTACTACCACCATTTGACAATATGTAAGTTTCCTTTGTTGCCAAAAAGTACTTATTTTCTCTCTTATTTTTACTTATCTTGTTCAGTTTACTGCATTTGTTCTTCTCACTTTGAGTTCCTTTTACTTTCAATGGTCTAAGATCCACAAAAGTACTAGCTGATTCGATCCCGCTGGAAAACACTGATGAATGCATCAATGGACCTACGGAAAGGTTGCACAGTGAGGTTCACTATCGAGGCTGTGCTAGTCATGTTATGTCAAACATCACGTGGAAAGGAGATGCAGTTGAACCAAAAACTGGCATCGAATTCCCCACATTTTTGGAAGATAATTCCAATATGACTACCGAGGTACTTTACTTTTTGGTTTTCTATTATTATATCTCATTTGCTTGTCCATGGCATACCACCAATCATTATAGCAAGGCTAGATTTCAAAGAACAATCCAGCTGCAAAATGCCATTTGTTAGAGTTACTAATGAACCTCATTTTTCAAGAGATCATTTTATCTTGTACATTCACTTAGAGCTAGGACTTTCTGATAGTTTGAAATTAAACTGATGCATATCTCAATGATTTGAAAATGTAGTGCACTTTTGTTAGTTTGGGATATAAATATCAGAGCATAAAATAAATTATAGCAAAATGTTCCTTTCAGGTCTTTTCTTCTTTTGTGTACTTATTGGTGGACGTAAACTCATATTTGTCCAATATTTCTTGATTTTGTACACATGCAATTTCATTATGCATAAAGGCACCTGCATCATTTCCTATTATACAGTACATATTCATATCTTTAAAATGTTAACCCTCCTAAATGCATCTCCTTTAAATGCTATACCAATATAATTTTAATCCTCTTTAGAACTCTCTTGTAAACTAAACAGGTTCATATTTGGATTCTTTTCTTATTGTTTTATCAGGTTTGACTAGGTTTTTGATCGACCATAAAATATAAATAATTCTTTATCGTCTAAAATTATGTCTTCCTAGAAGTTAGATACATTCCCCAATATCTTAAATATTATTTCGAAATCTGCTTCCGACAAAATGGATTTATAATGTCAAGCTATCAATTTCATTACTGAAATGCTTAAAATATATAAGTTTTTACTTTTTCTGACTCTTAACTAGCTTGCTCTTAATAGAAACTAGACCATGACGAGTCTTGGAATGCATTTGCTTGAATTTAGTGTTTTTAATTTTTATCTATGGATGATAGCTATGACAAATTAGAATGTAGAATTTAAATATGAAGTTTATATTGTTAATATAATACCAAATTAGTTATCAGGTTATTGGTTTGTTTTGAGTACCATCCAACTAGTGCCAAATAAGCTTATCAGGTCCAATATCAGGATCTAAACTTAAAATAAGTAATTACCTATTTGTACCATTTACAACTTTAGGTTGTGGATAAAAGACACTAGATATATTGCAGTCATAATTGATAGATGCTCTTAAATGCTGATGCACACTTTGGAGAAAATTATTATTCTTTGGCTTTCAGCTAGTTTCCCAAGGATAAAATTGCTTGTTAAATATAACAACAATCTAAAAGATGTCATGAAACTCATATAAATGTTAAAGAAGACTTCCCTATAATTTGTATGACAGAAAGAATGTTGCAAACTTTTATTTTTCTTTTAAAAGAGCAGATGTGATATGTATATGTATGTATGTATACATGCATGGTTTCAAATTCGGTGGGATGTCTTGTAGGATGCCGGAATGGGTTTTCTTTCCAAGTAACAGAACAGAACCATCCCATTAATGATCCAGTAGTCTAGTTGGCACAGCTTGGGACGTTCCCCAATAGGATAGTGGCATGCTCCATTCCATGAAAAAATCAAAATGGTCCCATTTCATGAGATTTAAAACCTTATATACATGTGTGTGTTTGTGTGTGTGTGTGAATTGAGAGAAGAATATGTCCACTCCTCTCAATTTTAAAATCGCAATAGGGTATCCAAACTGAAGATCCACATTGTTAATCATGATTTAGACCACTAAAAATACCTAGAAATTAAAAATATCATATTTTGGTGATCTCTAATCTATGCATCATGGGTTGTGCATGTATGCTAAAATATATGATAGAGTATTTAAATTGAGAATCCACTTTCTTAATCATGGATACACATGTTACAAAATGTATATATTGAAAATTGATAGATTTTAATGCTTAGATGGTGGCAAAATATGATCTTATATTATTTTAACCATTCTTTTTGGATGCGCTTGATGCATAGGTTGGAGACTACTAAAATGTATGATTTTTGGTTTTTAAATAGTTTTAGCTGTACAAATCACGATCAATAGTATGGATCTTCGATTTTTGATGTTCCATTATTGATTTTGGAGTCAAGAGAATTAGACATGCTCTCCTTTTGAAAGGAATATGGTCCATCTTACATACATATATGCATACATATGTAGGTCTGCGCATGTGTGTAAGTCAATATTAAATCTAATAATATTTATGTAAAATTTTGGTACATATTATTTGATCATGTATATCTCATGCATTGGAAACATACTAAGCACAAAATATTTCAAGTTTTCTGTTCATTTCTGTTTTCATTCTGCATTTTATACCATGACAACAGTTTTTTTTATTGGAGCGAAGACATCAAATGTAACTATGAGAGTTATCATGTTGAAGCTATTAACTTATTGACTTTATTCACAATTTCGCATGGCATAGAATGGCCAAAAATCAATTTTACCGTGCACAAAATACATTCAGAAAAGGAATTTGGTTTCATTATTAATGCTCTGATTGCCTTTTAGTCCTTTCATTGAATGAGAATAAAGCCAAAAGGTGCAGTGGTCATTTAGTTGCTAGCTGCAAACACTCTAAATACGATAAACTATAATTTTTTTTTCACATTACAACTGAATAACTTTGTTCTAGAAATCTATATAATAGTATGCTTTTCCTGTGTTTTGTTCCAACGTAGATGTGGATGGGATAACTTGTAGGAATGCACGACTGCCTTCTGTGAGACTCAACCATGACTTTCAATTTCAATTTTTTTAAAAAATGATTTATGTTTTAGCTTGCTTAATTTGCATTTTGTATTCTTTTGTGCTTTGGTGAATTTACTGTTTAATTCATGCTATTGGTTTTTTATTTGATGAAAACCATCGTTTTGGCATAGGCAATTTAACTAAAGTTGGCTCCTCAGGAGTTCAATTCTATGCTCATTTCAATACAGTAAGCCTTCTTACATGTTTCAGGTTCTTGTTGGGACTGGTTGCAGAAGCATGAGAATAATAAAGCTAAAGTCTTTGAAGGTCTATGCATTTGGTTTGTGTGAGTGGTTCAAACTACATCTATAATTCTTGTTATTTATTCATATTCTTTTATATATACCCATATGATCTTAAAGATGTTGGCTGCTGATTTAACCTGTAACCTCAACACATAGTGATATATTCCTCCTTCAGGTACCTTACCATTAGTTGTATGTTTCTTCTTGTAGATGTCCAACCTAATTCTGTTTGTGAGAAACTGGGTCCCAAGTATGCTTCTGTGCCTGTCAGTGAATTGCAGAATCGCATAGATTTTCTTGAAGATCTTCTCAGGTATACCTCATTGTTTTCCTGGAAATGTCACAATGCTTTTTTTTGGTCTCTGTTTTGGTCCCTCGTAACAGCTTCCACTGTATTTACACCTTAGTTTTAAATTGTTAAAGTATTGTCAATTTACAACCCTGCTGCACCTTTTGGTTAGTAACCTTTTCATACCATCTACTTCTGGAAAATTAGGTACACAACTGTACAAGGAAGAAATATTAATAGAAACTCTGGTGAACTTTTAAAGTTGTTGAAATGCAAAATAGATATGCTTATATGCTTGATGCTTTGTAATTGAAAGCATACTGCTCCACCAGTTGAAATAGGATTGCATGGTGGACAGTTGGAACAAAGTTTGAGTAACAAAATTGGAAGGGATTTTGCTTAAAGGATTTTAAAGCATAAGGGACGGAATTTTGTGGAAAAAATTCTTGGGATAAAAGGACAGAATTTTGTGGCAAAAATTCTTAGGATAGAACATGACAATTGGGAAAGCTAGTGATACTGGGGGAGGAACGTTTAATTTTCAACCTTGTGCTATTTTTTAATGCTTTGGGAATAAGGATCCTTAAAGCTGACCCCAAATATTTAGGACTTGGATGGATGACTTTGATTGTTTTCATGGTCATAGTTTATATAAATTCAGGAGTTATCTAAATTGCCAAACATGGTTATAGCTGAATTTTGACTCTTCGTATGCTCAAGACACCTCTTGATTGCTCACAGAATTGCTGAGCTAACAAATTAATGGAATGTGTATATTTCTTTCTAATCACTTGGTCATGATGGGTACTGCTGGACACTTTCTGAGCATTTAAGTGCTTTGTGAAGGGATTAAAGTGCTGACAGCCTTGTACCATGCCAAAATGGCGTTGACATTGGCCATGCATGTATGCTGCAATACCTATGTTGGCCTGTGTGAAATTGATATGCTTGGTGCTTGGCCCTTTTTTTTTTTTGAAAGGTCTTTTCTTTGTTTTGGCACAGTGTGTAGCATTGCAGAATGGCACAATTCATGCTAGCTGGGTCTAATGCCACCAGCACTTAACTAAAGTATGTGAAAACCTATGCTATCATGTGTTTAGTCTCACATCATCGGCTATGCATTGAGTAGATATTGAGCACTTATATAAGGTCAAGAAACCTAAATATCACTTTTTGATCAGCTTTTTTGGGTGAGGCCCTAAGTTGTTATGGCAATCACTACATGTTAAATGTCACACAAGGGAGTGTTCATTTGGAAGTTAATGTTCTCCATATTGTATGGATCTGAATCTTGGAAAATAAATAAGGTAGAAACAGCTAAAACTAGTTCGGTATATATGTGAATCTAAGCTGGATGTGTAATAAACAAGAAGAATAGAGCAATTGCTTGTCAAATGGAATTTTATTTGTAGAGGTTAAGATGATTAAATAAATCAAGGTGCTCATAATTTGAAAATATCTGAACAAGGGTAGAGGCCCAAGAAATCTCAAATGGGAATTATGCACAAGCCATGAGACCTGCTAAGAGAGAGAATTGAGCCCTTGATGGATATGAACAATAAAAAGTTCCTTAGAAATCATTCCCAAGACAAGGTTTCTTCATCAAAAACTTATGCTATGGTTCTAGCAATGACATATATAATGAGATCCAGGGATTTCCATAATAAGCAGAGAGGAAAAGACTAAGCATATGATAAGCAGACAAGTCTTGTTGATTTTTAATGTTGTAGAACAATTGCTGCTTGCTTGATTGTTTAGTTTGTTGAGATTTTCATTTTCAAATCAGAAATTACCATCACTTTATACACCTATTTTGCTCATATTTGATGAAAAATTAATTAATGATCCCATAAGAACTGTAAAATAACCATTTTGTTTCATTTTTAAATTGTCATCATTTTTTGACTGGTAACATGCTATTAATTAATTTTGTCTGGCATTAATGCAGAGAGGATATCTATATGACTGTAAGGCTGGTTGTTAATTGCAATGGCCTCAAAATTAATACTGTGCGAGAGTAAGTGACTAATTTATCTTAGACTTCTTTAAACAAATTTTTGTAATTTTTGTAGGTTAATTCTAATATAAATTTTATTTCTTGGCAATTGAAATTAGAGGCCTTACTTTGATTGGAAAGTTCTAACTTATAATTGCATTTTAGTTTTCTATTTGCATGATGGATACCTTGAATATGTACATCTTAGAGATAAATTATCATACAATCTTGAATTTATGTAAGTTCCTCTGTAGCTAACTTATTTTTAAATATCATAAAACACTTAATTGTTGGTTTTATCAAAGTTCACTAATTGTTAATAGTGATTTTTTGTAGCATTAGAAACGCCTCATTATGCTAGAGGTAATTTGATGCCTAATCTCACTACATTTTATGGTTTGCTGAAATTTAGCTCACTATCCTCGTTATGGACACTCAGGAATGTTGCAAGATTTGACAATCATGCCTAAGGTTGTACATCACTTAGCTTCATGTGGGACTGGGACATGATAAAAGCTCTCATAACAAAGGTGGATGGTTTAAGTGTTGTGTAATAGAATAAAGTAGAAGCACCTAAGAGGCAAGGTTTTAAGTCTCAGTAGGATAGAAGGTTTCCTAACTGTCTTGTGCCATTCCCGCGAGAAAATGGGATCGGACAGTGGTGACTTCGAAATCCATCCAAACAGAGAAAAAAGAAGGAAAGATAGAAAGGGAAGAAAGAAAAGAAAAAAAAAAAAGAGGAAGGAAAGAAGAAGAAAAAGAAAAGAAATAAAGGAAGGAAAAAGAAAAGAAATAAAGGAAGGAAAGAAATAAGTAAAAAAAAGAAAGGAAGGGAGCAAAAACAAAAAAAGAAAAGAAAAGAAAAGAAAGCAAGGTAGGTGAGAGGGAAGAGGGAAAATAAAGAAGAAAATAAAAAGGAGAAAAAGGAAAAAGGAAGGAAATAAACATTGTAAAAAAGAAATAAGAAAAAAAGGGAAGAGAGATAAGGGTATCTAGATGTTCCATCAGGATAGCCATCGGGATGAAGGAGAAATTGAGACATCGGATTTAAATCCTTGCTAAGAGGCGTGTTTATAAACTATATTTGCTCGATTTACCACCTATATGTAAATTGAGATTCAGAAGGAAAACATTAAAAAGGTCATAGCTTTGCATTAGTGTTGATTGATCAATCATGAGAGAGAGAGAGAGAGAGACAGAGAGAGAGAACCTGAAATACTATCTCAAGCATTTTTAAACTATCGATTGAATCCTTTCCCTTCTTATTTCTCTTCTTCCTTTTTTTTATTTCCTTCCTATCCTTTTCTTCTTCCTTCGTTTCTTTCTTTTCTTTTTTCTTTTATTCTTTTTTATATCCTTTTCTTTCCTTTTCTTCTACTTTCCTTTCTCTGTCCATTTTATCCCTTTCTTTTCTTTCTTTCTTTCTCTTTCCTTCTTTTACTTTCATGAATGGGTTTCACTGTCCCACCTCTATCCTTGTCCCCTTTGTTTTCTACAAAAATGGGATAGGACAGCTAAGAGGCCCCTTATTTTGCCAGGTTTTAAAACCTTGAGTCTAACAACTTGTCAAAAATTTCTTATTCTAATCTAAGCTTTTCTTATGTTGACAAAAATCATGAGTATTTTCTCTTATTCATGTTCTCTGATTATTTTATTGCAGTGCCTTTGAGAAATCCCTCCGCACACGATTGCTAAAGGTATCGATTCTTGTAGCCAGCATGCAGACTACTTCCCTAAGTTTGAACCAGACGTGGACTCACTTCATGCTTTTTCTCTGTTAAGATGAATCCTGATACAGATTATCATTGCGTGAGAGCATTTGGTTCTTATTTCACACAAGATATTCCACTATCTATGGTAAGACATATTTTGCATAATAATTTCTTCTGCTCTCGACCTCAAAGTCTATAATGAATATAATTTGCAGGGCACCACTATTAATTTCAGACAAACAGCAGAAGGTCGGCTGATAACAGAAAGTAAGTAGTGGCTGACTCAGTGTACTTTAATAGTAGTTTGGCATTTATTTGATCACATTTTGATGGAGTGGGTAATATGCAGTTGGCGGTAAACATATTGGTGCTGTCCACAGCAAAGATCTATGTAGTAAGTTGGTCCTCTTCTTCAATCCAAAAGTGGTGTTTTGGCTTTTATTTTTTGTGCAATAGCCCCCCAATGCAGTTGTAGCTTAAGAAATATGTATCGATATAATGACACTTCCTACCCACAGAACCAAAGTTTTGGACACGGCAGCCCTTATATTGACCCTGATGCCAGTGATGCTAAATAATTACAAGCATTATGGCAGTGTGCTCCATGAATGCTAAGTTTCGTGCTTATTGATTAACGAAGGTTTTCTGTCAACAGGGGCCTTCTTCGACATGTACATTGGTGATGTACCTGAATCCGTGCAGGCCAAACAGGAGATTGCTCAAAATGTTGCAGGCCTTATAGGAAGATGTTAAGGCAAAGTATTGGATAAGGAATTCCACTGTACAAATATTGATCGGCTAGAATAGAGCAGCAGCCAGATAAAAGAGATGAAAACCATATATAAGTGAGAGATTAGATGCTTGACTTGCAAAAGCAAAGCAGCAATATATTATATTACAGGTAAAAAAGAGAAGGGAAAAGGTTTACATTAAAATTGTTTATTGCCTTAATAATTTTCATTGGACAGGCTTCACCTTATGTTGCAATCTGTGAAATAATTTTTTTTTATTCAACACAATATTAAGAATGAAGTTGATGGTATGGTAATTTTACCTTTCTGAATTGCATTTTCCTTTTTCTTTTTCTTTTTCCTTTCCTCCCAGTGACAATATGTAGAAAGGAGTCAGCATCCTCTGTAGGACGCCAATCTTTTTATTTGGGTTGGTTCAAACGCTCATTATGCAGTTGAACTCTCATGGAAAACTGAAACATGCCAGTAGGAAGAGTCTGTCTAACACTAAGCTAATCTAAAAGCCGTTTTGAGAGGGTAAACAATTTTCAAAATGTTGTAAAATTAAATAAAGAGTACCTCAATCTCAGGTTGCTATTGGATATGGACCTCTAAAAACTCATGATAGAGTATTACTATAAAGGCCGAGCACCACTCATACCAACCATATCTCAAAAGCTTCTCTTCTTTAGCAAAAGGTGAGAGGGAGGGGAAGAACAGAACTTATATGTTTTGTTTTAAGAATTCTCTCGTAGTAGAGGAAAGAATCAAAGATAAATGCATCTTGATCCCATTTATCTGATGATTGAAACTAAAATAAAATTTGAATAAATTAAATTTTCAATCAACAGATGGAAAAAGGTTTATTATTCTTAAGTGAGCTCCATTTGGCATATCATGGGCGCATAATTGGCGGGCCTAGCTGTGTAAGAGAGAGCCTGCCTTCTTTTCGTTGTTTTTGGTCATTAAAAGAACTTCTGTCAGAGGTTTTAGACTGGATTTGAACCTTCTATTCTTGGATTTGTGGCAGTGGATCATCTCGTGGGCAGCATCCCAAAGAGCAGGTCCTGAACCCCCACCACCGTCCCTTCCCTGTGCTCTCACCTGAGACGGAGGCCAACATTGGCTCGACCAAAGTCAGTCCTAAAGGCTCACTGACACCATTGTTGGCGGCTCTGTTCTCTGCGACAGGTTTGAAGACTTGCGCTCAGACTCATCAAAGCTTGAGCCTTCCACCTGCGTCAATTCGATCCATCCGGGCCACCTTTGGTACGCCGGTGTAGGTGGGATTGGATCCAATCCAATCCCTCCTTCGGAACGCCCGATATTGGAATAAATCCCATGGGCTCCATCTCATTCGACGGTGTGTGAAACCGGGTGAGGTGGGAGTTCGAAGCACAAGTCCCCTTTGGTTTCGGAATCCCACGGCATGAGATTGGAATGAAATTCTTAAATCTAATGATGGGCCTCTGGTTTCCTACCAAGTTATTTTCAATTTATTTCTGATTTGCATATTATTATTATTATTATTATTATTATTATTATTATTATTATTATTATTATTCAAGGAATCCCATGAAAGCCTCGCTTTTATACCATAAACAAAGTTTTAGATAATAAATAATCTAATGTCAAGCCTTTTGGTTCAATTTTGTTTTCGCTATTTTATTTTTTTAAAAAAAAACTTATTTTTTAATAGAAGGGAGGAAGAAATAATTAGTATAAAAATTTGAAACAAAAAGGTTTGAACTAAGTAACAGAAGCAAAAGAAAATCGTAGTCCAAAATAGTAGCTTATGATGCCGTCAAAAAAGATATTTTAAAAAAATTTTAAATTATCAAAAAAATTAAGTTGGTTTTAAGTGTAAAGTTAGGGTAGTAGCTGTAACTACTGCAAATGGAATAATGAGAAGAATGGAAGTGATTGCCATAAAAGCTCCTTTAAATGTTTCAGTCAATAGAATTACTTTCGAACGTATTTTTAACATTCTTGAGGAACATGTTAACCTCAAATTATATAAATAAATTTGAGTTTTAATTGTATTGATAATAACAATTTAATTATGTTAATATATATTGAAAGTGAGAAAGAGCATTTTGAAAAAATTAAAGTCAATCCAATCTAATCCAACCTAACCTTACATTCATGTGTCTCAAACACTATCGTGGAATTGCCAATTCAATCCGATCTAACATTTCAAACATATGAATCCAACCCAATTCTATGAATATGAAATACCATGAATTTGATAATTTCATACCATTGCAATGCCATATGGAGAACCATACGCATCCTGATATAGCCTACGCTAATACGATGGCAGGATTTTATTTTGACTTGGGATTGTTTATAAAAGATACGATAAGATTTTGATTTATGCATAAAAGGTAAATATTGCGAAGGTATTTAAGATATGAATATATTTCTTACCATATATTAATTCATCAGAAAGATATTGTAGCATTTATGGTATGAAAAAAATCCCTATCGCATCTTTGCTGTATCTAGGTGTGGTAACGCTTGCCTGCTGTATATTTAAAGCAGGTCTATCTCCTTGCCTCTTTCATGGAACAACCCTCTTTTTCCTTTAATTTAAGTCAACGAGTTGCCTGTTTAATAAAATAATGATGTTTGGATTTAAATTTTTAGCTCATTTAATAAGCAAAAGAAGTTGAGACTCCTGAATTTATATTGAATCCGACCCTTAACTCTTATATAATTTGATCCGACCTGATGGCCACTGCTAATTGTTATCTCGTTTGATCAGGATTATGTTTCTTCAGAACAAGTCCTTGGATGAGGAGAAAGACAACCAGTACTTTTTCCCACATTGCTATCATTCAGGATAGCATCTCACAGTAAAGGCGACATCAGCGGCTCATTTACAAGACCAAAATCAACATCTTATTCATAGGATGAAGATTGATGTCAATGGCTTCCATCTCATGTAAGCGATCCTATTTTTATACATGAAAGTCAAAGACTTATTTTATATTTGATTACAAAAGCTGACCTCTTGACGAGCTCAATGGTGGGGTTAGAGAGCTTGAACCCTCACCCTCTTTTTCCTTTTATTTTATTTTATTTTATTTTATTTTATTTTAATTGAGGTCATAGCTGATCCTCACTTAACGAATGAAATAAAATAAAATAAAATAAAATAAAGCAAACTGGATGGAGGGGGGCCTCTCGGCTTTGGGCTCTCCCTGTTTTCCGCCACCACAGTGGCAGCAGAGCAGGCGCCACCGCCGTCTCGGTTTCTCTTCGTTTAAGCTCCACCGCTCCCAACAAATGGTCCTCCTCTTCTTCTTCTTCTTCCTCTCCGGCAGCCCCCTGCGGCCTACCGTGATTTGGGAGCCCTCGCCGGCCTTTCCTTTGGATCTCGGTTGCCTGTACTCGGGTTCCTTCATGTGGGTTGTTTGATACGCGTCTGGCTGCATGCCTTCATGGAGTTAAACTTAGAATTTTGTGTGCAATCTTCTCTAGAGATCCATAGCTTCGCTGTTGCTTTGACCACATATCATGTCTTGAAATGTTGTCTCATGGTCATTAGTTTATGCAATCGCTTCAAATTCTTGCACATGTAATGTACATATACAAAACAATAACAAATATTTTTTAAAAAAAAAATATGAAGACAAGTAATTACATTATATTAATAATATTGATATAAAATATAAATAGCAAATGAGAGAAAGATGGGGATGTGAGCTTCTTGAATAAAAATTTTATATTTGAAATTAGAGGAAGCCTACTTTGATAGCAGATATTGTTAAGTTAGCAAAATATCATTGGTAAAAAAGATGGAAAGATAAAAAATTAAAGTTACATTGTTTTAGATATTTACTAAAAATATCCATGGCAAAATGATTTATTAAGTAATATTTTTTTGAAAAAATTAAGTGTATTTCCATCATTGAATTTGAAAGATAGAATCCATTTTATATATTCCTTTTTATTTTATAATATAGATTTAAATTGATTTTATTTTATATATCTATGTATATACGATATACACATGCAAGTACATAAGTGTGTAAAGTTGGTAAGAGTTTAGATAAGCTAATACTTAATATTAGGCTTAGATTGAGCTAGTCGGTTTGATCAATGAACTGAATCTTTGATTAGTCCAGTTCTTTATTGAATCGATTATATAATTGATTTGATGAAAATTAGATGTATTGATTGTTTTTTTATTAACCTATAATTTGATATGAAATGATTTCAAAACCTCATAGGTCTGATATTCTAATTGCTCTCATCCTTCAAAACTCTACAAGCACTTCATTGCAGAATTGGTTACTTTAATCCTATCATTTAATTTAAATTTAAAGATTGTTATTTGAAAGATAATCTAAGAAAAAAATAGGGAAGCACATGAAAAAGAACTGTTTTCAGATGTTATTCCACGTAATGGCTCCAAAAAGATGATCTAATCAAGTCGGCAAGATGATCTCATGTTTAGCCCAAAATACGAGGCCGACTCAACATGACTGGATTGACTGCTTTCCTAATTTGAGCTAAGTTTATAACTCAGGCATAAAAATAAGATGTAGTATAAAACAAGTGCCTAATCACTGGTGACACATAGTAGGGAAATATTCTCTTAGAAACTCTATTCCAAATAAAGAAAATGATAAAGATTACTCCCATAATTCTAGTTAAATAAGGATTCTATGGTTTTCAAATCATGAAGGGATCCATTTAAGGTTCCTAGGCTCTTGGAAGAATTAACCTTTCATTATAAATTTATGTTAGGAGCGATAAAAAGGCATAACTTTTAGTATGATAAAACTTTACATAAATGCTCTCCGCTTTCTCTATTTATCCAGTTTTATTGCCAACTTAAGCATTGGAGGGTCCTGAGAGAATAATTCTAAACTTTTATTAGTGGAGTTTTTAGATGCTTTCTTATCTTCCTTAGTTGTTGAAATCTAAATTAATTATGGACATTCATAATTTTTTATTTAAGGAATTTTAATTTTTTAATTCTCTAATTGAATAATTTTATACCAAATATTGAGATGCAAATATACTTATGTTTATTGAATTCTAGGAGTTTTATGAACCAATTAAGCCTTATGGATGTCAAGTTAATGACCAAAGCTGATTACAGCCAGGTAGTCCATCCAATTTAGCTCAAAATTTTATAATTTTATGCACTAAAAATAGGCCCATGAGATAGGTATAGACAGAAGAAAGACCTTATCTAGAAGAAGGGTCGATAATATTTTTTACATAATTATATATAATTATATGTTAATTATATACCATACTTTAATGATTTAACTTAATATTATAAATATAATTTATATAATACCAATCTAACATCTAAAAATAATTAGATTAGGTGTTTATTTATTTATTATGTTGCTAAATTATGTTGTTAGTGTGCAAGGGAATTAAAAAGTGCTTATTAAGACATAATGTAGATTTTATATGTAAATTAGAGCTTAAATGAGGAAGGAAAGAGAAATTTTCATTTAGTGAGTTGGTTTTGGATTAGCTTTTTGAGATTAGGTTGAGCCTAATTAAAAATATAGGCTCGATGGCTGAGCTGGGCTAGACCTGGGCATAAACATTAGGCTTATCTTTTAGTATATAGCTTGATCTAGCTTAGTATTTAATTAGTTCTAGTGATGACTAGACACATGTGCTCAATTGCTCGATTTGACCAGCTATACCATTGATATGACATGGTGCAATGTGATATTTATATAATGTAAACATTACAACTTTCTATTATTTTTATAAGATTTTGAGAAGTGTGCTTATTCATGGATTTTAAATTTACTTTTAAATTTAAATTTGAGCTAACCTACCATCCCACACATTGTAATATATTTGGTATTAGGACAACATAATTAAGACTTGAGTGTGGATAAGTCATCAGAATCTCTATTACAATAATTATTGAGGCCGTTATTAAGCTCTTTTAAGATTACTTAGACCAAACTTATATAAAGGCTTAAGGTATAAGGTATAAGGTCTCAAACACAAGTCAAGCCAAGCCTTATGCAAGCAGTTTGATTCGAACAACATTCTTTCTTTTTGTCATTTTTCTTTCTTAAAATTTTTATTTTTTTTTCCACCATCCATTATTTCAAAATTTTTTAACCTTTCTTGTTCTTGGTTAACTGAAGGAGTCATTTGAGGCTGATGTTCATGTGATTGTGCTTATAACAAGAAGCTATACAAATAGAGCTAGGTCTGTTGTATCTATACAAATGGGGTGAGGTGAGTTTATTTCTAGGATAGTGTTATGACATGACCCATTCCAAGCATGCCATTGTTTGTATTCTCTTATTCCATGTATTTTTGAGATTCTTTTTTTAATTATATCTATTTTATTGTATGTTAATATTAAAAAAATTACAAATTTAAAAGTAATTCTCCATCAATTTAAGAATGAGAATGACATGCTATGTGTCAATAACTATACATATTATCATGCTTTTAAGGGTCTAAGCTTTATTAATTCTATAAATCAATTTCTCCTATCAGTTTTAGTTTAATGCTCCTTCGAATCCTTTGTAAATCAATTTATTTAAAAACTAAAATCTGCTCAAATTTGCCACTCTAAAATCTGTTATAAAAAATTATTTTAGTTTTCAATTAAATTTCTTAAGATCTGTTACTTTGAAATTCATGCCAAAATTTTTAAATTAGATAGCAAAGCAAAGTCTTCATTTTTACCACACTGAAAATGGTGTGGAAATTTCTAAAATAGTTCATCAAACAAAAAACATTTTCAACTGCTTTGAAAACTGTGCAGCAATCAAATTTATTGGTTTGATGTTATTTTTTTCTTATTTTAAAACCTACACTAGAACAATTTTATGTCTTAAAAATATATTTAAACCTTGTTTTAATTTGAAGCTCACACATTAAAGTTTATCCGAGCATTTATTCGTCATCATGCACTGTTTAGGGTAATTGCTATTATTAATATAATTCCATGCTAAAACATGATTCTTGCTGCTATTTAATTAATTACTCTTTCAATTAGTACATCTATTACATTTAAAGTTTTTAATTTCAAAACTTAATGCACTATCATTGAAGACATTAATTAATACTAAAATAAAATTAGAATTAAACCCTATAAACCTGGTGGATGCAGAAACGTTAGTCAACAAAGAAGCCATAAAATGGCTTTTTTTTTTTTTTTTTTTTTTGGATGAGCATAGCACCATCAAAACTTAAATTTAATGGATCAAGAAATGGCTATTAAAATACTTTGATTTTTTTTCTATTTTTTAATAAATTTCTTCACATATGCTATTTGAAATCCATGCAAATAGTATTTAAATTAGATCCAAAGCAAAATCCTCATTTATGTTACCATCAAAATGGTAGATAAATTTCTAAAAATAGCTCTCCAAATGAAAATAATTTTCACCTGCTCTGAAAACTGTGCAGAAATTAAATTTATTAGTTTGATATTAGCAATTTTGTATCTTAAAAAAATATTTAATACCATATTTTTAAAACCGTGCAAATACACTTTATTTTATTTTAACTCATCATTACTCTACTTCAAAATTTGAAACTTATACATTAAAATGTATTCGACTATTTATTTGTTATCTTGTATTATTTAAGGTTATTGCTTTTATTAATATAATTATTTAGTACATTATAATATATTATTATTGGTACTGTTTAATTAATTAATTGACTAAAATTTGGCTTGCGTCTGTATCTATTTGGTACAGGTTTAGCACAAGTGGATATTAATTTTAATGTCTATTTTTAATATCTGAACATATATTCATATTCTCTAAAAAATATGGATATAGCTATGAATATTTTAATTCTTAATTATTTTGCAGCCATAATTGCAGAGGATTTGGACTCACGACTCGCAATGGATGGGAAGGGCTTTTGTATTATTTTATCAGAAATAGTTTAGCTTGTCATCAATGTGTGGATGATGATGGTGATGATGATGATGATGATGAATATGATGATGATGATGATGCAAACCCTTACGCATGACATTGCACATGTTGTGCACTGTGTTTGGTCATGAACACAAGCAATGCACATCATGCATACAAGTCTCAAGTATATGGGCATTATCATCCATGCATGGGTGGCGCTTGCTCTATTCTTATTTTTACTTAACCCACAAGAAGGATCATGAGTGTATGCTCTAATATTTCTCTTCTCATATGCATGCAGCCTTTTATATTTCTCCATGATTGGAACACACTTTGTTAAAGATCCAATCTAAGATTAGATTCAGTGGAAAAACTTGCTCTACTACTCAATAAATACTTCAGCAATAGAAATCCTAACTTTAGCAAAAAAATAAGCCATAACACTCCCTCCCCACCCCCCACCCCACCAACAAATACTTCTCCAAACCTACATCCCCTGAAAACCCGCCACCTGAGGGAATAGTATCACACAAATAAAACATACGGTTCTAGCCATAATAGGAAAACTTGAGAACAGAACCATTGGGGCTGTTTGTTTAAATTCCTTGTGTTACTCTTTCTTCTTCTTCCATCTGCCATCCTTGATTCCTTCTCATCCTTGATTTCTTCTCACTCTCTGGCTTTAGGAAAATAAAGCCAACCATGAACGCACTGATGGCTTTATGCATGGCTTGGTTGGCGCTATTCAATGGATTTCCTGCTGTTGCTGGTTTCGATTACAAGGAAGCACTCACAAAGTCATTGTTGTTTCTTGAGGCCCAAAGATCAGGGAAGCTCCCCCCAGATTCCAGGATCCCTTGGAGAGGTGACTCAGCGCTCGATGATGGGAAGCTTGCTAATGTGAGTTTTACTCATTTTCACTTGTTCAAAATCTAGTAGATTGTAGATTGTAGATTGTTGCTCAAAAATTATATATATATATATATATATATATGCACATCCATGACGAAAATCAATATCATTTCGGTATAAGACCGGTATGATTCAATATGAACTGTGTTATACCAAATCAATGGTGTATTAATCATGTAAACTAGGAAACTTTAACCCATGAACTGCCTTGAATTAGGTCGAAACAAAATGATTTAGAGTGGTTCGATTCGATTGTTACATCAGTATAGGATCGGTTCATCCTTTGTACCAAACCGAGATATCGAACCATCCTAATTACGAACTATTTGGTTTGAGATGGTTTGGTATAATATATATGCATATATATTATTTCTATCGTGCTGTTAATATTTTTGGTATGGATTGTTATTTTATAATGTGAAATCTGTCATTCAAGTTTTGCCTATTCAAGATGATATTGGTTTGACAAAAATGCATACATAATATGGAATTTTTGGTTTGCTTGCATTTTGATGGTGCCTATTTATCCATGTTTATTAATATATAGTTAGGATTAACAATATTCATGTAAATATGATTTACCCATGGTAAAAATAGGAAGTGTAAAATCTGAAAGAGTTTTGAAAGGAAAATAGATTTTGTCAAAGTTTTTGAAGAGAAAGGTGTAAAAAATGTCAGAAGAAATCTAAGATGCTACTATTTTTTCCTACACCTAACTATTTTGGGTTATGCAAATTTCAAATTTGTCCCTTTGATGAAAGGATAATATTATTTATATATGTAGATGTAGCTTTGATTTGCATTATATTATTTGTGATGCAAAGTTCTTTGATATATTAACAATATTTGAAAATAGCATGAGGAGCCGAGGTTACCATCAATTTAATCTGCCTCCATTATTCGAGAATTGAAAGATAAATGGAGCTCAAAGTTATGGTTGCAACCAAGGTGTCATTTCTATCATCAAATGATACCTAAACTTAATTTGATTTTGCCAATGTGGATGTTTTCTTGCAACGTAGGTGGACCTTGTGGGAGGGTATTATGATGCTGGAGACAATGTGAAGTATGGGTTGCCAATGGCCTTCACCATTACGACTCTTGCATGGTCTGCTATTGCTTACGACTTTGAGCTACAAGACACGGGGGAGATGACCAATGTGCAAGCTGCCATTCGCTGGGGAACAGATTATTTTCTCAAAGCCAGTGCTCAGAATAATTCTTTATGGGTCCAGGTGAGATCCACACCATCCAAGTTTGTTAATTTTAATCATATACGAGCTTCCTAAATTAATCATATAGCCAAGGTTTTTAAGTAAAGGTGGAATTCATAGGAAAATGAGATTGGAAAAAGAAAGAAGAAAGAGGGAAGAAGGAAAGAAATTACAAAAAAAAGGGAAAAAAGGTTAAAAAAAAAGGAAAGAAATGAAAGGAGAAGAAAGAAAGAAAGAATTGAAAGCAAAAGAAAAAGAGAAATAAAGTAGAAAAAGAAAGAAAAAAAAGAAATAAAGAAAAGAAGAATGTAAGAGAGATGTATTTAGGCGAACACTGTATCAAGACAGAATGAGATAGTGAGGGTATCTTGTTCTATAAAAAAATTAGGATTTAAAGCCTTATCTGCATCTATTTTAAAAAAAAAAAAAGGAATATTGATCATATTAATGCCTAATTTACAAAATTTTTTAGTGAAGCTAATCGCACTGTCAACATTATGCCTTACTTATATTTGATGATCATTTAAGCAGATGATAAAATTAAGAAGCTAAAGTTTTAGAAAAATAGTATTTAAATTAGTAAAATGAGTACGTGCATGTCAAATAATAAGTGGATTACTCCATCTCTTTATGTAGCACAAATCCTTGAATCCATGGATATAATTTGAAGAAATTTGATTCGGATATAAAACAATAAAATTTCTCTTACCAAATATATATATATATATATATATTAAAAATGGTATTAGTTTTCATGAGCACTCTCAACCTTCAATTTTGACTCTTCAATTTCTTTGAACAAAATCTCAAAATTTCTTCTTTTCATTCATGAAAAGATTAAAAAATTAGGAAGAGAATAATGGCAATAACCCTTTTGAGGGAAAAAAAAAAAAAAAAAAAACTTATCTATACCATGCAAAGACAAGTTAGTCATGAAACCGAGTTGGCAATTCAAGATATTAGATTCCTTATAGCTAATTATATTCCAATAAACTCATCAAACTTTATTAATAGATGATGTTCCTTTGCATTTAGACAATGTTTAAGCTTGAAAATTTGTCTTTTTTTTTTTTTTTTCACTTAAAGGTTGGAGATCCGGTTGCTGATCATCAGTGTTGGGTACGACCTGAGAATATGAAGACACCAAGAACCCTCTATAAGATTGACGAGTTTCAACCAGGGACAGAGATTGCAGCAGAGACAGCTGCTGCCATGGCTGCCTCTTATATTGTATTGAAGGACAGTGACAGCGTGTACGCCAATGCGCTCCTGGACAGAGCTGAGCAGGTGATGATGATGCTATTCCATACATGGCTTATTTGATTGGTGTATGTGAATCTCATAAGTTAGGCAACCATCAGTTCATTTGGTTTGCAAGTAATAGCTCCTAATAAGGCTATTCAATTCAATTAATATACTAGTTTCAGTGTGTTGTTCTTCTTATTTCTAGAAAGAATATACTTAATTTTCTTACAGGTATTATTAAACTTGATATAAGCTTCCAGAGTCCGTCAGTAGTTAATATACCAAAAGAGCTCAAGTTGCTAATTATTTATTTAATTAAATTAGTTATTATCCCAAGTTATTGCACTCTCTCTCTCTCTCTCTCTCTCTCTCTCTCTCTCTCTCTCTAATATATTGTTGACTTATTTCCGATTTAAAAAAAAGAAGAAAATAAGCGATAAAGAAGATATAAAAACAATACATTACTTTTGAGAAAGGTTCATCTCATCAACCAAGTGACATGAAAAAAGTGCATAAAAATATGTTATTATAATTATTATTTGGAAATATTAAAAAAATTCTAGAGTACTTAATCAAATTAAATGAAGTAAAAACGCTTCTTCTTTTTTGATCATGTCAAAGAGTCAAAGTTGGATAGAGAGTTGAAGAACTTTTTATTGATTATCTAAGATACTTGGCCAAATCCAAACACATACTAACCTACCTCTTTCTTTTCTGTCTGGTTTTTCAAGCAGCTCTTTGAGTTTGCGCAAAGCCACAAAGGAACCTATGATGGGGAATGCCCATTCTACTGCTCCGTATCTGGCTATGATGTCTCTCTCTCTCTCTCTCTCTCTCTGTGTGTGTGTGTGTGTGTGCGTGTGTGCGCGCTCCTTCACGTAGGTTCCATGCATGCAATTCATTTCTCATCTATATATATATATATTTGTGCAGGATGAGTTGTTGTGGGCTGCTGCATGGCTATACAAGGCTACAAATTCTGATGTTTACTTGGACTATGTTCTTAATAATGGCATCTCTGCTTCTGTGACTGAATTTAGCTGGGATTTAAAGTTTGCCGGTGCACAAATTCTTCTGACAGAGGTGAGAATCCCAAGCCAGAATTCTCTAACAAGAGGATAACTTGTCATTGATTGGAAAAGAGTATTAAAAAATACCTCATTAAATCATAACATAGTACTTGTAAGGCCACTAAAGAACTAAAAAGATGGTTCCCATGAAAAAAGCCAGTGTCAGTCTCTAATTTTTTTTATATATATATTTTTTTATTTTTTATTTTTAATGTGATCAGTGTATTACCTTGTATGGCTAAGAGTATTTTGTTTCATTGCAGCTTAATGTCACTAGCAATGACAGTTTTCATGACTTCAAAAATCAGGCCGACAACTTTGTTTGTGCAGTCCTGCCAGAGAGTTCACACCACCAAGTGTATATTACTCCAGGTTTGCTTAATCTTTTACAACAATCTCATGAAGTTATCAACTTCAAGCTCAATAGGAATTTGTCATAGATTAATTCATTAAAATAGTCTATAATGAGGATGATTATTTTACCATCAGCATAGCATAAGAATAACAAAAAACCTGAAAACTACACCATAAGAAACAAATGAGAACAGCAAAACATCACCATTCCAACAGACTTGAACTCATACTGCCCTTATTTTCTTGCATTCCATCTTGTTTATTTGTGCATATATTTCTATATTTTTGAGACATACAATTAGTAGTCTTACTCATTGGTGTATCCAAATTCCATCTTAGGGGGGATGATTCACATCCGAGATGGAGCCAACACACAGTATGTCACGGGCACCGCATTGCTGTTTAGTATTTATGGTGACATTCTCAGGGATAGAGGGCAAACAGTTTCATGTGGAGACATGCAGTTCCAACCCACTAATCTCTACGATTTTGCTAAGAAACAGGTGATCTCTCTCCCACATTTAGCATCCGGATTAGTGCTTTTTTTTTTTTTCTTTTCTTTTCTTTTTTCAATTATGGTCAAATTCTCTACAAATACTCATAAAATTATCAAGGTCATTTTATGACTACATATTAATAAGCAAAACAAAAATTTGTTTGAAGAAGAGTTGTTCAAAAACACTCAGTGCTAGGATGATGAAATGTGTTTGTTGAGGTCTCACATGTGAACTAGAAATTTCATCACCCCTACATATAAATATATTTTTAAAAGATTTACTCTCCTGTAAAAGTTCATGCTTAATTTTAAAACTTATTAAATTTACATCTATTGTCTTTTTTTTATGACTTTCTGTTGCATAATGTAGCAGTGAAGCCTGTGATTGTAGTCATGTTTAAAAATTGTTGAAAAAAATATAAAAGGAGAAGTATAGAGCAGGGATTGTTAGGTAGAAAATTATCTGCAAAGTGATTAAAAATAAATAAATATTTTTTTCATCTGAAATGTATGCAGAGAACATTGCATGCATACTCCATATCTTCATGAGACATCATCATGTTCTGAACTTCCTTAACTTGGATTTGTGGCAGATGGACTACATTTTGGGTAACAACCCAATGGGAAGGTCCTACATGGTTGGATTTGGCACCAACCCCCCAACGCAAGCCCACCACCGGGGTTCATCAGTGCCAGTGCTCCCACCGAACACAGTAGTCAACTGTGGCATGAGCTTTGTATACTGGTTTGGGATAGACCAGCCCAATCCTAATGAGCTCACCGGCGCCATCGTCGGCGGCCCCGATGCCAACGACAGCTTCATCGACAAGCGCTCCGATGGACCCAAGCTCGAGCCTTGCACCTACATCAACTCCCTTGCTGTTGGCCCCCTTGCCAAACTAGCAGTGCAGGGATCTTGAGCTCATGAGATGATGTAGATGCTGTCATTGGATCTCAAGCATGGACATGGTGTGGCCTTCCATTGTGGTTCTATTTACTCCCCTCTGGATTCTCTTAGGACTGAATTGGAGGTGCAAGTGAGATATATGTAACATATGGTAGATGTGCTGCCATTGGTTTGGCCATTGAAATTGCTAATAAATTAAGAGAACAAGTTTTCTCGACACACCAACTTCACCAGTGTCAAGAATTTTGAGCAGGTCCGGTTCAAACGCAGTAGAGTCGGCCAGAAACAGTGAGAGAAAAGGTGGACGCTTAACTCCTTTTTTGGAGTGAAGTGTGGTGTTGGAGGGCATAACTTGAGAGGACCCGGGTTGCTAACCTAAGTCAACACAAAGAAGGTCTTCAGGCTACATCAAGCTATGCCTAAACGATGCTATGGTTTCATCATGTGGGTGAAAAACTGAAAATTCTACAGTCTAGGATTAACATTTGTAGCACAAATTCAATGGACTAGTTAGTGTAGATCCAACCATTGGCTCCTATGTCAACTAGAATGGTGCTTAAAAATTGGAGGTGAGGAGACCTCAGCAGTCAATAATGAGGCTAGATCCGGAAAAAGATCTGTGATGAGGCCTGAGTAAAAACTCTAAGCCGTTTGAAGTAAGCTTTCTCACATAAATTTTCAGATAAATTAGCCGACATCTGAAATTATTATGGTTGAAGTGTAGAAAATTGC
Organism: Metroxylon sagu; assembly: GCA_017589505.3. NCBI lineage: Eukaryota > Viridiplantae > Streptophyta > Magnoliopsida > Arecales > Arecaceae > Metroxylon > Metroxylon sagu. Next base: position 251,960 of record JACVBY030000447.1, on the reverse strand, counting down.
TCCTCAAATTCTTTTTTGCACTCAATTTTGGGAATATGAGATAAACAGGAAAGGAGTGTTAATATTTGATTCTTAAACTTTTTTTTTTTGTCAATAAAAAATTATCATAAGAATTTGACTTTTGACTTCAAACAACCCCTAAGTATCTCTGATTGCTGGTAAGGGGTGGCAAAAGAGCCAGCAAGAGAATTTTTACGAATCTAGAGCCAAGAAAAGGAAAGTGAGGGCAGTTGTAACTTGATGAAGGTGAGAGAAAAGGTTAAAAAAAAAGATAAATTATTAGCCTTAGAGAAAAAATAGGATAAAGTTAAAAATTAGAGAGGTATAGACCTGATTTATTTTACTTCACCCCCATGAAATATATTTAGCTAAGTTAACTAGTGTTTCTTCTTCTTAATTGAATGGTTATCCATCACTTTTTTTATGATGCTCGGTTAGTTAACCTAATAATCTTTCATTATCGATCCATGGATCAAATACTGTCTAAACGACTAAACCATGGCCATAGCTCCAAATCAATCACCATGGTCACCCATGAAACTAACCTATTAATATGATTTAACTAAATCTGAATTAGAATTCTAAAGTTTATAACATATTGGCCTTCAATATGCTTTCCTGCATAGTTTTTGATAAAAATCTTGCAAAATCACTTATTTGTAACATTTTTCAGCTACAATCTAACATTTTCTAAGTCTTCATCGGTTTGGACGCATAAAACACAAAAGTGTATCCTCTAAGTAAGCACAAAATTTAATGGCAAAAAGTTATACATATTTCAAGATATGAAAAAAGTTGATACGTGGCCATAACAAAGACGAATCAGGGTTGGATGAGGTATTAGCCCAAGAGAGCTTAGTATAGAAAGAAAATGCTTTTATCTTATAATTTATTAGGATAGGTCTCGGTCTACTCACAAAGACTCAATTTTAAGCTGTAAGATTTAAGTACTCCTAACCTAGCTAAGACACTGCAAAGGGTAAAGGTCTAAATTTGCCCTAAACCATGGCCATTCAAGAACTATATATGACTAGGTTTAGGTAGAAGATTTATCCACCAAGTGTATGGATTAAATTTAGATGCCTCGGTGAAATTTTGGAAGACAAGAGAACCATAACAAATTATATCCATGCAAAAGACATTTCGAGTAGCATCTTGGATCAATTTGCAACGAGCACTCTCGAGATGATGTATAAGAAAAGAGAAAACTTAGGTAGAATTTATTAGATGTTTGTCCTTAGATTTTTTACTTGTTGACACGTGTACAATTGTACACTCTATTGCACATTTAGAGTTGTTAAAAAAATAATGATAAATACTTACCACTTGTTAGGGATGATGGCTATACAAATGTCATTTCTCAAGGGGAGAAGACAAACAACATCTAAATTTCATCCTATATATATATAAAAGCAAATTCAATTTCAAAGAAAGAATGGTTAAGGGTAAGGGTTTTACTCTCTGAACTCTATAACCCACTTTAACTTTCTTAACAATGCATGTAGGTTGACATGTTAGATATATCTTTTTTGTGAAAAAGAAAACAAACATATCAAAAAGTAAAGCATAACTAATCCCTCTCTCATGTTAAACTTTTTGATACTTTTGTACAAATTTTTTTGTTGTTCTATTTGGATTATCAAGCAAGGAGTGACCATATTATTATTTCATAAAAGATGATTCAAAAAGAGTTCTGTTTTGCTGCATGCTTAAAAGAATGATGCTTTTAAATTTCTTCCACCATCTAACCAAAATAAGTTAGCCATGTAGAAGAAATACATAAATTTTTATTCTTTCAAAAAAAATTAATTGAAATAATATATTAGATGAGGATAATTGACACCGAAGAAAATTATCCTTCTTCTACTAAAATCCAAATATTTTCTTAATATGAGACCGAAAGTTATTTGAATTAAATCGAACAAAATATAATTCAACCAACAAAATATACAAACCTACTTTAACATGTCCAGATAATTAGTCTCATTAATCAAATTTTTTTATATATCAATCTATTTAGTCCAATCAAAATAATGAAACGAACTATCTCAATCTAACCTATTCGTATAGTAAATTTATACTAACTAAATTTAATAGAATACACAACTAATCTAACTGAAATTGACAACGACTTTGATTAACATGCCTACATGATAATACCTATATTTGATATTTTTTGAATTATGATTTTTTTTTACTTTAATTTAATAAGAACTTATTTTTTATGTGCTAATGATCCAAGCCATTCTATTTTTACCTTAAACTCTATTTTCTGTATATTAATACTTAAGATTTTTATCTTCCTCTCCTGACTCAAGAATATTTTGCTTGTATATTGCTATCAAGAAAAATTTGTATTGCTTTGCTATTTTATATCCACATCATACATAATATTATTTTAAATCCATCTTTTTACTTAAATTTAGTAATAATTTCTTTTATATATCAATAATTCAAATCTCTATTTTAGCTAAGTTTTTTTAATACCTTAGTATCTTTTTTTTATTTCCACTTGTTTTTGCTGGTAGACTTTTCAAAAAAAAAAAAAGAATTAATTTTTTATTATATTACATTAATGCTCATATTAGGCTAACACTAATCCAAAGCAACTTTCACACCTAATCTTAATTCCCAATTCAATATCATCGTGCTTTGAATTGAAATTTTAACCTAATTTTTTTCAAATCTACCTTAAGTTAAGTTTTGATGAGGTGTAGGTTGGATCAAACCGATAGATGCTTAAGATAAGAAAAAGATTTAGAATATTTTTGTTGCATTATTATTTGTTAGTCTAAATCTTAATCATCCATTAGTTTCGATGGTATTGTTACTTAATTTTATAATAATATAGCTTAAAATATAGTTATATAAAATTTATAAGTAATTCATGTGAAACGTAAATATTATTTATCTAACTGTAAGATTCGGGGTTGGGCTAGATAACATTGGAGTTGGATTAAGTTTAGTGAGAATATAACGGCGAGGACGGGTCTCCCTCCCACCGCCTGGGCCCCCGGATCCCTCAAATTTCGCTGCGTCCTCCTCGCGAGGGCTTCTTCGGAGCAGCAAGCAGCGATGGACGCGCCCGGAGCGGCGGCCAGGAAGCGGAAATCCAGGAGGGGGAAACGGAGGGGGAAGGCGTCGGAACGCCGCCACAGCGAAGCCCCAAAGGAGGAGCCGCCGACGGTATCCACCACCCCTCAGCCGCCGCCTCCGAAGCGGAGAAAACCCGATGCCACTCCCGACTCCACGAACCGGCCCAGCTTCCTCGACAAGGTGCGTGGCTTGAGATCTCACGGATCCCTCACGACCACTAGAGTCCTCCAGATTGCTTCCATCCAAAATTCTTCTCTTCTTGCGTCTTACGAAGTGATCGATAGCTACTTCGTCGCTGATTTACATGGAAATAATGCCTTCAATAGTGTCTAGAAGATTTTTTTTTTTTTTTTTGCGTAAAATATTGTAAGGTGTCTTTCATTGATGCGGGCACTACATCATCAAATGTAGAATTTGAAGTCTGTTTCTAATCTTGTTGGCAGGATGGCAGATTATGATATACACTTCATTAAATTTTAAAAGATTTTGTATATTTTAGAGATCATATGATGCTAAATTGTAGCTCAAATTAGTTTTTTTTTTTTTTTTAATCATTCAAACATTCAAAGCAGCATTGTGTACACGAGTATTTTCTGCTAGGGCTTCGTTTTGCTTTGGGTTTAAAACGTTGGCGTGGTGCAGCTCAAGGCTTCAAAATCTTCAGTCCAAAGCTTTCCCTGATGGCATTTTTATCGCTACGTGGCTCTTGCAAGGACGTGTGGATTTAGGAATTGATACTTATGAGTAGCACTAATATAAGATTTAGTGGCAGAAAACCAATTAATATGGTTATTTTTTTTGTATTGATGCATCAAAGTGATGAGGCATATCTAGTGGTGAGACCTTTCTCTAACCCTACCTCGAAAGTCTTATCTATAATTGGTGATCCATCAGAATTAAAACATCTTCTATGGCTGACTTTGTTGCCCGGCTTCAACCATCTCTTGATTAATACTGAAGGAAACTGTGTATATGAGGGGCATGCCATGGTAACCAAGAATGTTGGTTAGCTTGAATAGAAACCTTGGTGGTTTGCAGGTTGTGCCTAAGCAACTACGAAACAACCGTTGGTTCCAGCTTTTGTTGACAGTGATGGTGTTACCAATATTGGTTTGATATTTAGTTTAGAAGCCTTTTTTTGAATATCTGTTTTTAGTGTCTCTACTGTGAGCAGAAATGCGTTCTGTTTTTCTGCTCCTTAAGCAATTTGCTTTGATTCAATGTATTAAGTTAGTTACCCATCTTGTAAATTCTGACTGCAGTCAAATGTATTTACTTAGAAACCTTTGTTCCAAAGAAGTTTTTTTTCTAGCTCCTGTGGTTCTGCACTTTTTTACCCTTTTCATTGTTCTGTAGGTAGTGATGTCATGTCTTCCATTTTCATAATTTTTCTATTAACGTGCAGATGCGAGTTAGGTTATCTGGAGGCCATTTCAGAATGATAAATGAGAAACTGTACACATGCAGGTGCACATTTTCCTCATTCATTTGTTCACTTATTTCTTGCTGCTCTTCTTTGGTGAAATTTATTAGATTTGCTTTTGGCCATGCTCAAGCTAGCATCAAGTGTCAGAAGAATGAGAATTAGCCTTAACACAATGACGACTTGTTATCTTAAAACCAAATTGAATGGAAGACAAGTAAATTTTCGAGAAGTTTTAAGCATCAATGACATGTATTGATTATTACGAGACAAGCCATGGAAGCAACATAAACATAATTCTAGGTTAGTGTTGCCATTAGATCTTGGAGCATCTAAGATTTGATTTCTGATCATAATTTATTATTAAAAATTCACATTTGGTAAACAAATTTCATTTCTAGAGGTTTTTCAGCATGTCATTGCTCCATATTTTTTCAAAGTAAATCCTTAGCCTACACTTGAAGAAAATTGGAAGAGAAATGAGAAACTTCAAAGGAAGAAGGTTAGCTTATTTCTGTTAGAATGAAACAGCATGAGATCTTATTTTAAGCCCCTGATTGACCAGTCTTTTTCTTTACCCTTTTCTTGCTTGATTAGGACTGTTCCTGACAATAGTCCTAATATGTGGGACATCATCTTAGTTCTTAGCAGTAAAAAAGAGAAAATGTTGAAATAAAATGTTGGTCATAATAGGTTCATGGATTAAACTACCAATTGATTTGATACTGGAATGTATCCTATTATATGTTTGGAAGCATGTCTTGATACAATTCTTGCTGACTTTTGTCATCATTGTACTGGAATTTATTGCTTTAAGATGCATGGTACAAATTGATATGTGGTGTTACGACCTTTCACGTAGCTAATTTCTAAATTCTAAACCCATGTCTTCATAATTATTTTTTAAAAAACTTTTCCACAGGCCCATCAACAAAGAAGATGTTAGAGGTGCAAAGTCATTGTTTTAATTGAATAAAATGCTAGAATCCAAAGCAACATATCCTTTTCTTTTCTTCTCTGTTTTCATAAGTTTTCCTTGAATTAAGTCTACTAAATTATGCTTCCGTGCTTTAAACTTTGATTGGACTATCGTAATCTAAGAAAATATGTGATGAGAGGAATCAGAATTATCATGTATGCATTCTATGGGAGACATATCCAAAGCATATGGACTATAATGAACAGCCTCTGTGCTATGAGAAAAGTGCATGATGATCTACATATGGTCCTTTGTTTAAAGGGCATGGCTATTATCTATCGGTCCATGACATTGTCTGTTATACGTTCTATGGAGCAGACTAGGCAGCTGGGCTGGATTTAGTTACAGAAGGTATTGGGCTGGATTCTGTTCCTATGTCTCATCTTTTATTGGAGGGTCGACAGTTAGACTCAGTATTTACATTAGAGGAAAAGGTCATTGCAGCTGAGGGTGGAGCCATGAGCCTGTTTAGTGAGGAGCTGGTTGGCGTTGAGTTGGACGATCATCACCGATGGAGGGGAGAAGTTTCTTCTTGTGCCAAGAGAGGTAAGATGGTGGAGAGATGGGGGATGTTACGGAAAGAGAAAGGTCCTTGGTGCTGGAGTTCAAACCTTGGAGATGAAGGCGTCGGGCTGTAGAACTGCTCAAAGAAAACAACATTGGTGGATAGTGTTGCCAAAACTCAAGCTCGTTGTCTTGTAGACTGTTTGTCAAGAATGCCATTGTTGCCTACTTGCAGCTGGAGGCCGCTGACCATCTACAGTATAATTGGAGAGAATGAAGGTTTAGGCCATTGACCATCTAGAGTATAACTGGAGAGAATAAAGGTTTAGTGAGGTGTGGGAGTGGTTGTGATGGTGGTGTTACTGAATTTCTAAACCCCCAGATCTCCAATTGGTAGATCTTGTTTGCTTAGGAAGTGTTTTTAATGATCAGTGATAGTTGGTCATTTACTAGTTGGGCTCTCTCCTTTAGGATGTGGTAGGGCTTTAATTGAGTTGGTTTGCTTCATCTTTCAGACAAGCCTTACATAGATAGCTATTTTTCTATGAGTATTCTATTTTTTAAAAAATTTTAATATATAATCAGTCCAATCAGGTGACCTGCCTCTTAAGCGGGTCAGTGTCCATTTTATATTTGATAACCATGCCATTCATGAATCAACTTTTTGTCTCCTAGATGGTTTCCTATTAGCATAGGCAAAAAAAGGAGAGAGAAAAGAGATTGAAAAAAGAGAAAGAGATAAAAGATGCTTCAGATGCTTCATTATTATGGAGAGATTTAAGGTAGATAGGGACTAAAGTACTTGTCTGAGAAGAAATGTCATTTATACTGTATAGATTTTCTTTTTCAACATATCATCTCTTTGTGCTGTTATAAGTGAATTGGAGATAAAATAGCAAGAACCATAATCATCAATCCTTGTCTGAACTATATGGAATCATTTTTAGGTGAAAAGACAGTAATGTCCACCTGCAAGATATGACTAAATATCTATTGATCATTGTTGTGTTTTTATGCATCACATGGAACAAATATTAAAATGGTTATTGATTTTTGAAAATATATGCATTGCATAATTGTTCTAGCTGATTTTCAGTGTTTCTTACTGAATCCACATTGGTGTAGAACTCTTATAGTTGGAGGTTTGTTGTTTCAAATTCATGATTCTATACTTTTCCTTGATTTAAAATAAATAAATTTTGAGAGTTGAAAGTTTCTATGAGGTTTTTGGTTGTGGAAATAAGGAAGTCCTGGAGTAGAAAAATATAAGATGATTGGAAGGGAGAAATCATGAAATTAAAAATTTCCACTTCAAATTAAAATTCCTAATTCTATGTTTTGAGGGACTATATGTATTTTAGTAGGAAACCAAGGACCCTATCATATAACTCCAATTTTAAAAAACAAGTATAGTGACAAAGTGAACCTTTTCCAGTTAAATGGGTTTTCAGAAATTAGGAAAACTGGTCCATACTTGATTGTTATATTCATAATTTAATCATGTTACAGAATTTTTTCTGCACTTCCTGACAAATGTAGATATTTGTGGACTGCAAAAGTTATTTCTTCATAAAATAATCATACTTGCAAGGTCGAAACTTGGAAGTACATGCGTCAATTATCTCCTATTCAATATAATATTGTGACCATATTCAAAATCAATACATTGTATGGTTTCCATTGTAGCTTTGACTTTATAATATTCTTTTCTTTTATTTCTCAGTGGAAATGAGGCATTCAACTTGTTCAAGAATGATCCACAACTATTTGATGTGGTAAACATTTTCTCCAAATATTTTATCTTGTTTTCATCCTTAGTAGTTTCTTGTTTCAAGTATCTTTCTTTTCAATTGCGATGCGCCAGCATTGTTTTCAGAAATGAAACATACATGCTATGGATGTCATGATCAAGTGATGGGAAACCCATTTGATTTATTTCTAGACATTAGGGTGAGAATTAATAAGCATTATGTAGCTCAAGTCTCTAATACTACTTACTAGAGTAACTTTAAAGAACTTTTCTAATAACTTTGTTTAGAGATGTGTTTTTCTAGTTAATTGTTTTTCTTCCATTGCCTACTTTGCATGCTCTAGAATACGAAGATTTAACTTGTAACAAATCTGCTTAAATCAACCTCTGCTCTTTAGCTTTTGGTGTAAAATTGCTCTAATAATAAAAAATCTTTAACATGAGAGGCCAAATATTTAGCTTTATCTTCTGTTTGATTAACCGACATTAATGACTGTTTGTACCAGGAATAGTATTTAATACTAATCATGACACATAATTTGATTTAACTTTGGATTGTGGTAGGTTATGGAACCTGAGAAGTTTGAAAACTCTATGATTCCATTACCATATATGAGTTTAGTTCAATAAGGTGTTGTTGACCTATGAATTCTTCTTCATCATTCATTCCAAAAAGAAAGGGGCCACCAATTGTGGCATATCAATTTTCTTTTTATTTCCCCTTTTAATCCATTTGGACAACTGTCCAAGTTATTCAATGCCTTCACCTCCTATTTTTCATCTCCTGCAACAGATGTGTTAAAGTCATCGCTCAGACCTCTTGAGGAAACCTAGGTCTGGAAATATATTTTAGATATCATTATCTTAATATCTTTTTTAGAAGTTCAGTGATAAGGAAAACAGCTTCAACGAGGAGGCAGTAGATCAGCCCCAGGTTGAAGAAGATGGACTAAAAATTCAAGACGATAAAGGAAAATGTAGAAGAACAAAATTCAATCTTTCATCCAATTTTCTGCATTACTTTTGCATTGACTCCTTTTTAAAGTTTGTTAAGGGTCTTTACTTAATTTTAGCCCTTAATTTTACCAACTTAAGTATAGAGAAAATAGAAAATGCTATTTTTATGGTAGGAATCCTGTTTATTTATGTTTATTTGGCACTTTATAACCATGATAACTTGGTCAAAATGAGCCCATTGGGTATGTAATTCTCATTGTGGCACCCAAAATCACATAAAGACCAACTAAAAACAAGTAATCATAAACCTCAAGTTATGGGCTGGAGAAGTTTGGGCTGCAATTTTATGAAAAATACTGAGAAGTAAGACTTGTCTAGTAACTTATACAAAATCCAAGAGAAAAATGAAACTTTTAAGCTGGAAACAGCTACAGCCAATTTTTTACTACTGAAATAAATAGAACCGGCTAAAACTTGCCCTCCCAATGTCCAACTCATTATCCTTTCACTCCTTGGAATCAATCCTCCATTAGAGCTGCATTATTTTCCCATTGCTAAGAGAATTGTTTCAAATAAATTTGTACAAACTGCTGTAGAATGGAGCTCACTTTTCAGTTTGTTCTGGAATTGATCATGTGTCCTTGGTGTAGGAAATTTAACATGTTCTCTCTCTTTAAATACACATCTCCTTTGTTGAATATTTAGATTGACAAAGTAAGATCTGCACAATTGTCACTGGCAACATGCCCACTTGTGTAGTAAATCTTCAGTGAACCTCATGAAACAATGAGAATGCACCATCATGCTGGGATCTTGGCTTATCCAAGAAATAGAATATCGCTAGGCAGCCTTAATCTACTGCGTAAGACCTAATTTTGTGATGGTCTTTGGAAGCTAGGATAGCCATGCTCTAGCAATCTCACCTATGACAACAGCATATCCTCATTTGTTATCTGTTAAACTGGCCTATTCGTCCATGAGAAAAGGCAGGTTTAGCATTTTTCAATCTTCCTTATCTTTTATGACGTGTCTGTGCTTCCTGCTCATCTTCCTCACCAAGTGCATTTGTTACTTCCCAGGTAGGATGCATGCTATCTATATGCCAGCCCTCCACACATTGGAAGAATGTTAGCTTTGGTGTGGACTTCTTGGCCTCTGATTTGCTTCTACAGTGTTGGGCTGTCAATCTGACATGAGTTGTAGTCCGTTGGGTGGCTTTGAGAGCATTAAATGGTACCCTTTTAGTACTCACAGGCCTGTTGATCTTTTGCACAAACTGCAAAAGCATTTGATAGGTCCTCAACAGTGTCAAGTTGGATATCTTTATTCTTATGAATGAGATTAGTAGAACTTATCCAATCATTTTTTCCCCATATTTTCAAATCTCATGGAAGTGGCTAGTTAAATAAATCAACCTAGTTTCTCTCCATAGTATTCCAAAGCTTGAATATTATTTTGATCCATCCATAATGCCTTGTCCTTGCACACAGTTTTCACTGCTATATCTACTTCAGGATTTTGTTTTTAAAGAAAGGACCCAGCAACTTCTGGTTGTTTCCAAACAATTTCCTTTATTAGAGTTTTTACCTCATAATTTTTAGAAATATAAATTTATCTTTCTTTAACCTCCCTATCTTTTATCCCTTAAGTTCTATATCCTCACTTTTATTTGCATCTAGCTTGTCTACATCTTTAGACTTCCAGTTCCTTAACCTACTTATGCTAAGATTGGCCTTATATTTATCATTACCAGCTTTTCCACATCTTTGTCTTTTTATATATTTCAATATCATTCATGTCATCTATTCTGTACCATACCTTAACGTGAGTCCTTTTCTCCTTGATCACCTCTTACACCACACCACTAGGTTCTTTTGTTTTATATAAGAGAGAGAGAGAGAGAGAGAGAGAGAGAGAGAGAGAGAGAGACCCACGTGTGCTATAATTACATAAGCTCAAATAATTGGATGCACCACCCAAGACACAAAACGAGAACCTCTGGTTGCTAAGATGGGTGTTACCATTGGGATAAACCCCAATTCAAATACCACCATGTTCCTTTAATTAATGCCTTCTACCATTTGTGGTGGGGGGGCAATATGACATGGACTCCTACTTGTAGGATTTGAAGTTTTGAACTTAGATTCTATTAGTATGGAATCAAAATGATAGGGCCATCTAAGTCACAAAAAATAGATTCACATGTTTAAAACATCATCTAAAGCACTTGCTATAACTGAAATCGAAAAACAGTTTTCTCAGAGATCTAGTTACACATCCATTCATAAATAGGCAATTTTTTTTGGCAGGATGCTAGTTTTGATCAGATTTATGGTTTTGAAGAATTCTGTCCTGATGTGTTCATAACTTTAGATCAGTGTAAATCATTGTTAATGGTGCAGATTCTCAATCTATATAGACTGCCATTTTACTGTGCTAGTCTTATTAGTACCATTAATTTTTCATCCACTTAATGCACAGCTCAATAAGTAACTTTTCTAATTTAAGCATCATGTACATTGTAGATCATGATTAACAGTGCGTATTTTCAATTTAGACAGCTGATCTTTGATTTTTCATTGATAGGTTTGAGCTAGAATTTTACCTGTAGAATTCTATTATATAGCTTGTTTAAGTGCATGCTACAAGCAATGCAACCAATACATTGCTTGTGCAAGATAGCACATTTTTGCAGTCTGTTGACGTGGTTGTGCATATGCAGTCATTACCCTCAGCCACATAAAGGCATAGCAGGTATTTTGCTAATTAAAGTGAACTCCGTCATGCTTAAGCTCCCTGTGATTATTTTCTCAAGTAAATTGTCAAATTCCTAGATGAAAATGTGCAAATAGGGGTGTTAATGGAGGCTGATACCCTGCTAACTCAATCAAACTGACTCGGAATATGAAAAAGTAAACCTAATAAGCTATTGGGTTGTGTTTGGATTTAGGTAGATCCACACCCAAAAACCCAAATCCGAACCCAACTATGTGAATACATACAAACGTATGCATTTGCATATCCATGCACATAGATACATTTGAATATACATGTCTTTATATGTATCTGTCAAATTTTCTTTGCTCCCTTGTAGCTCAATTTTTTTTTAGTAATTAGGTAGCTCTTAACTGTTCCAGTACATATTTATATTTTACTCTCTCTTCAGTATCATGCAGGGTATGAAGAGCAAATGTCACGTTGGCCTGAGCAACCAGTCAATATTATCATCAGATGGTTAAAGAGCCGCAGCTCTTCCTTGATCGTGGCTGATTTTGGTTGTGGTGAGAACTGAGAATGCAAAGAACGATGTTTTTCAAAGTTGCTAATTGTATTTTGCATTCTCAATATACTTGTTGGGATGGCACTTAATTAATTATGAATGATATGCTTTTCTGAGTTTTTTTTTTTATGTTTAAGTAGTCCGGGTGGCTTAATAGTTATGGCTATGCTCTTTTTTATTTCATGAAAGTCATGCTAATTATTTCTATCATGTTCCAGGGAATGCAAGCCTTGCAAAAAATGTAAAGAATAAAGTTTTTTCTATTGATCTTGTTTCAAGTGATCCATCAGTAATTGCTTGTGACATGTCTCATGTAAGTGTTACCATTTGAAACAGTTCTTTCATAATTCATAACCTGTTGCTTAATTTATAGTCTCATCAGCAATTTTAAGCTATTTCTTTATTACGTTTTAGGATCCTTCCTAATCTTTTTGAATCGATTTGTCATTTGACCATGGCTAACATTTCCAAAGAACTGGAGATCAAAGCTAAAGTTTCTAACTTGCTGCATGTAACTTATTGTCTCTTGTTAACTTTTATGCTAATTGGATCATCCACAGTGGCGACAATATTGCATACAGCATTAGTTAGAGATGCAATAATAGTTTCCTTGTAAATTTATATATGTTTGCCTTGACAAGTCCCATAATTAGGATTTGTAGTTCTGCTGGTGGAAAGTTGAATACATGTTGCAGATTATGACCTAGGAGACTTGAGAGATAAATGACATAAGGAATATGATTCAGGATTCAAGTCCCAGAGCATCTTGGCATGTCTCACCTGTACCATACCATTCTGAGAACGGTACATGGGGCAAACGTTTGATTCCCCCATGAAGTGGGACATCAGGACTCTGCTGGTTGGTACCGAACAGGATGGACCAGGACTGTTGTGTCTTGACACTTGGGATGGCCCAGCTTCCTGGAGCACTTATTTTATTTTTTTCTCTCTATCCTGATACTATATTGACTTGGGACCAGATTGGGATGAGTATTGGTACCAGGACTTTAATTCTTGAATATGATAGTTTATTTTAGTCGAAGGAAATGATTAGCAGAGTTGAGAAAAAAAAGTTCCATAACCTGTGTTAAGACATGAAATTAAGGTGTATTATAATGCACTTGGAACAGATTCTTTGGATGGAAAATATGAGAATATATTTCAACCATCTAAGTGGTACCAGGCAGTGCTGCTTGGTTCGGGCCTCGTTGGGGTAAACCAACCTTGATCTGCATGAATTGCTTGATCCAGGGTCAGTTAAAGTGTTTGGATGCAGTTCTTGTGGTATTTGCTTGAATTGAGACCTATGTACCACTTTAGTGTTGGTTTGGTACAAACCAGGTGACATGGTCTGAACTGACCAGTTTTTTAACCTTAGTTTGAAGCATGCTAGCTGATCCACATGTATGTTCAGATACATTTTTATATGCAATTTGCGTGATTGTACTAGTGATAATAAGTTATGACAACAACTTACCATAGTACCTTTTTTATAGATTCAGTAATATGTAAATTATCTTCATAAAGCTTGCCACTCTAGTACCTTCAAATCAATGGATTGATTCATCACTCCTGCTTGTTGATTAATTATATTTATCTGTTCTGTCATCTGAATGATTGTCATTCTGAATGAGGCCTTTAAACAGAAACAGCCCTCTGGATAACCGTCTTAGCTGCTTAGGATTGTGGTGAGAGCATTTGTGCAAGAAGAAAACTATGAAGTAGTTTCTTGTCATCCCATACTTTCTGCCTCTATAAAAGATTAAATGCTATTATTCTTGTTTTTGTGTAAAATTTGCTAGTACCATCTTCTCATCCAATACTTTCTGCCTCTGTAAGTGCTCCTGAATGTGGATCCACAGAATTGAAGTAATGAAAAATTTGTTTGATTGCATGATGCTTCCATTTTCTTATATTACCTTGACAGCCAAGATTGTTTCCTAAAACTCCAATATGAACTGAGATGTGGTGCTTGACTAACATTTATGGGCCATGAAAAATCATGCAGACACCGCTGGACAATACATCCGTAGATGTTGCTGTCTTCTGTCTTTCATTAATGGGGACCAACTTCCCCAGTTATTTGCAGGAAGCAAACAGAGTTCTGAAGCCCCGGTTTGCCACTTAAGCTTTATTATTATAATCACTGCTGTTGTTATGATCTGCTTTTCCAAGCATTTGCATTGTAATCTTGCAGTGGCTGGCTTTTGATAGCTGAAGTACAAAGTAGGTTTGATCCAGACAATGGAGGAGCAGACCCAGATAAATTTTGCAAAGCTATCAATAAGCTTGGGTTTTCTTTAGTTTCCAAGGTTCATCTCACCCAAAATCCTTTCTTTGCATGTTTTTCACATAAGATGATGTCCTAAACTTCTCCAGTGAAATATTCCAAATTCTTTATCTGCTAACTCATAAAATTGTTTCTATTTTATGCTTGAGTAACATTTTTTTTTCTCCATTTTCTTTCTTTTTTCTTTTTTGGCCCTCAGGACTTCACAAATAAAATGTTTCTTCTGTTCTACTTCAAGAAAAAGGTAAGGTGGTCGTCTGTTTTTCTTTTTCTCTTTTCGGGTAGAAAATCTAAGCAATCTTATGATACGGTTACCTGATGCAGGCCAGAGTCAATCATGTCTCTTCTGTTGTTGCAGGAAAAAAAATCAGAAGACAGAAACATTGAATGGCTAGAGTTGAAACCTTGCTTCTATAAACGCCGCTAAATTATCATTTTTGTTTGTGGAGAGCCTCCTCTCTAGTTACTTTTTCTTTCGTAGCGCAGACAAAATTTTGCTTAGAATGATTGGCAATTTTGTGTATTTGCTAACGAAAGAAATGCACTAGAAAAGGGCTTACCGTGTTCTTCGTTATGTATTATAGTTTAACTAACGCCATATTTCTTCTAGAAGAAAATGTTTGCCGCGAAAGAAGCCATAAATTCCCTGTTGGTGTGGTGTATTTTCTTCACATTCAAATTTGTGGTATGTGGTTGCATAGATTAAAATAAAACAGTAAAATCAAAGGCAAGATTTATGAAATTTCTGGCTAAATAGCATTAATATAATGTTATATGGTTGTTTATGATTTTAGGTCAATTCTATAACAAAACTATAGAACTACTCTTGGCCACGGTCTGATCTGATTCGAGTATTTTGGCTAAATAAACTGATCATATTTGAATCCAGAGGCGTCAAAACATAGCTCTGTAGGAGTGGAACCAAAGTCGACCTGGCGCACTCGCACCCTTCAAATCTCTTTATGCACCGGTTGACAGCCGGTATGTTGCACCGGTTGAGATATTTTAATGATGTCCTAACAATATGGCTTTTCGGCCAAAAGGCAAGAGTGGCGTGTTTGCGGTCCGATGTCCTTCTTGCCCCTCCTTTCGTTCGTTGGACGCGCGGTGACACCTCCTGCCAGGAAGGGAGACTCTACTGTCTATTAAAATCGTCAACTTTATATATGATATGTTGTTGCTAGCATGGCATGCATCTATGTGAGCATCCGGACACTTGTCAGCGACCTTCTAATGCAGCTGAGCATCCCTCAGCTTATGCATGGTGGAATTCTCTGGGCAATGATTTGTTCATATATCAAATGCTTGGAAAGGTACGGAAGGCGTCTATGTTTCTGAACAATATTCCAATTGGCTTCTTTCCATGTGCATGAGAATTTTCTTTCATTGGACACACTACATTAATCAAATATCAATTATCGGAGATAAGTTAAAACAAAATCTTATCTTTTATTCTGTGTGACCAAGCACATAAAGGAGGAAGGACACAATGACAACTGCACCCGAAGAGGACAGAAGGCAAGGGCAGGTATTATTTTATCCTTTCCTTATGAATTAGTTATTAAATAATAAAATATAAATGGATGTTAGAAAATTAACAAATTCTGACAATTTTTTATGGTACTTTTATGTTATGCCAGCTAATGGTGACTTAAAACACTGTTCTTGGCATTTTGAGATGGCATTTCTGTTTTATATTCACTAATCATATCTTAAAACCTCACATTTTATAGTACAAAGTATGGTTCGCTGCAAAAAAAAAAAAAAAAAAAATGCAGCTAAAATAATGCCGTGGATTCCTTTCTAGATGCCATTTAGATTACACATAAGCAAGTGGATGGTTGTGAATGAGGAGGGTACGTGCATGCATGTTATTCTTTTGGTGGTCCATAAAGGAATATTCCATCTCCCATTCATCTCTAATAGCAAAGTCTTATCCATTATCCAATTCATACAGCCCAGTCGCTGAGATAGCCGTCGCAATCACGCTATCAGATATCGTTCATTCCTCCTCGAGTGGTCCCAAATCCCCAACAAATTATTAAAAAAGAAAAAAAGAAAAAATCAAAATATCCGTGACCGTTGAAGTACTAGCTGCCGAGCCATCGGTGCGCTGTCGTCGTACACCGAATCTTATCCCAAGTCGCCAGACAAGGGACCATGACAGAAGAACGAGCCGGATGATTCCAACTCCGGACACGAACAGTAGATCTAACACCCGTATAGATATCTTGATGCGGCTCTCGGCACCACAAGGAATCCATTCCGAGCCCGTCCGTACAATTTCGGATAAGCCTTGCTCGAGCGCTATAAGGCAGGGGCGGAGGAGGTCCCACCCATCCACGTGGTACATCCTGTGCCATCCATTTATGCGATGCGTACACGTGTCACATCAGCATGGATCAGGAGGAAGCCGCGACTGCAAGGGAGGCAAGTTTCGGGCGCCGGGGCCATTTTAATTATTTAAAGGCGAAAATATATAACTTTCACTCAAATTTCATTCTACTCCTTAAACTTTTAATTATTACAGTTAGAATTGGCAGAAAGGACTGGTTCACGCGGAAAGAAATGTAACGCTCCTAAAATAGGAGGTACTCCACTGTAATAATGGTAAGTTTGAGGGCGAAAATGAATTTTGAGCCAAAAAAAAATGATAAAATTATAAAATAAGTTAGATAATATTCGGCACCAGCTCTATCTCTTGTAATAAATAGTAAAAAAATTTAAAAAAAATCCTTCCAGAAAAGCCTGAGCTGGAGGACGAGGATGGGATAAGCTCGAAAGCCGATAAGGATGCTTTAGTTACTTTAATCCATTTGTTTAATTCATTAATTTTGTAATTAAGAGCAACTAAGTTACAGAATTATGACACCAAAAGCGGTAATATATGAATACTTTCGGTCGCTAATCGACTTCCCTCTATTTATCTCCTCTTTTCGTCTTCTCGACGCTGAGAGGAATCGTGGTCGGCGATCGGAGGATCGTGGCCGTCCGTTTGGTGGACCTTCGTTGAGGGTTTGATCAAGTTTGAGCTCGTCGCCGGGATTCTTGGGCGATCGGAGGGATGTCGATTGCGCTGGAGAGGCAGAGTGGGATCGGAGGGGCGGGGTTCGGCGGGGGGATCGCGTGCTTCTCGATCTACGGATCGCCGGACGGGCGGCGGATTGGTCGGCCGGCGGAGTCGGTGGCGGCGAGGGGGGCGGAGGAAGGGAAGGAGGAGTCATGCAGCTCGTCGATCGGGCAGAACAGTGATTGCTCGGCGGCGGGAACGGGGTCGGACGGGGAGGATTTCGGGGAGACGGAGGTGCAGAGCAGGTATAAGGGACCGCTGGAGACCATGGACGCGCTGGAGGAGTCGCTTCCGATCAGGTATTGCGGCTTGATCTCTGGGTTTTCTTCGGATTCTCTGGTTCTTGTTCCGTTTTCCAGTTGAAAGTTTGGATTTTTTTTTTTTAATCTCTTTTTAGCGACTTTTCTGGTTGATTTGTACATGGATTACGGTTCCAATTTCTCGAAAGATACTGGAGAAATGTGACTGAAAAGCGGTTTTAAAAGAATTATCCAGAAAAAAGTTGAATTCTTTTTAGTCTTTGCTAATTGCTTGAAGATTGTTTATGGTATTGTTTCTTTATGACTACGTCTCTGTGCTGTTCTCTTTCTCTTAAGTTTTAATATTTTGATTATTTTTGGTTTGCTTGCGTGGAATCCTTTGTGAAAATATCTCATTCTTGAGAAAGGCGATGGAAAGAGATTGTGCAAGCAGTTTGAGAAATACTTTCTCTCTAGACTTTTTCTTTAGACTTGAATATGGACAATAGGGTCTTCGATATGAATGGTTTAGGTTGAGAATGTCTTATGTGTAGAGCAGACTAGAGCATCAAATTCTGAAAAAGTAATGCCAGCATGAGCCTTTCAGGAAGGAGACCAGTTTGTTAGTGAATTAATTGAATATTTTGGTCGCGAGTTAGTCAATTTTGGTTAGATAGTGTCTTGAATTATCTGCTCATGTCCAGAGTTTCCCATCTTATTTATTTATAGTGGTTCAGGTAATAGTAAACTGCAATAAACAGAATAAACATAGAAAATAGAACTGTTGATGATTTTTGTCAACTAGAATGCCCTCTCTTGGTGATAAAATATAGAAATGCACAAAAGCCCATTGAGTTGTATTTCTCTGTTTTCTGTTCATTAATACGCTAGGCCTCACCTTGCATCATTATGGAGGTATCATTGTTATCAGCTGGCGGTTGATTTTTTTTAATTTTTTCACTGCAATTTGTGTTTTAATTTATCAGATGCTTGTGAGTGTATAGTTTAAATTGGTTGTGATGGTGTGCTTTGGACTCAACCTAGATGAATGCTTCCTTGTCCATTGTTGAATAGTGTATCTTATAGATTGCTTAGGGCCAAATGTCAGAAATGGGTTTGTTTCTCTGATGATAAATTAGTTCGTTGTTGTGTTTCTAGTAAATGCTTGCCACACAATGAGTCACATGAGCTGGTAGAGCTAACTAAAAATTAGCTCATTCATTAGCCACTGAGATATTCCATGTGTCGTACCAGCATGACATATATGCAGCATGCCCATGGTGTGCTGTTCTATCACCCTGATGACCTATTTTTATTACTGATGTTCATTACCAAGAGATTTTTGGGTGTGGACTAAAAGTGGTTTTTCATTGAGAATTAACGTGTTAGATTTTTCCTTGTGAAAGAAATGTGGGATATGCATGAGGTCACATGATTTTATATTGGCATGTCTTGTTGCATCTTTATTAAATACAAACCAAGCAGTGAGCCACAGGTTGGCAAAGCTATCTGCCATGTCATATTCCATGCATCTCACCGGCATGACTGCTACCTGATTTGCACTTGATTGTGCTGTTGTTTATCACCTTGCAATCTAGTTTGACATTGAGAGATCTTGTCATGCAGAATGAAAAGTGGGTTTGTGTTGAGAACTGCATGGTCAATTGGTAGATGGAGCAGAATGTTTCATTTCATTTCATGCTGATGCTACCTAAAACACGTTCAAATTGTTTGCTCTGTGTATGTAGATTTAGATCACCTTGCGGTGTTGCTATTTTTAACTGCCTCTGTTATGTTATGCATTTGTTGCTTCCTATGATATACATCAAAATAAGAGAAATTTGATCCTCTATGTCTCTAGTGCATTGAATTGTGGGTCTCATATATCTTGATTTGGTGAGCTATAAAATTTTGTTGTATGGATGATATGTGATATTCAGTGCAATTTAAAGTTACAGCCACTTGAAAGGTGATCAATCAACTGAAAATGTCTGGTTATGTGAGTTCTTATCTATGTAATACCCAGTGTCTCTATCTTACTTTAATCAATTGTCTGAGCCATGTTATGGCCTTGTTGTTTATTAACCAAGTGCCTTATTTTTGGCAGGCGTGGCATATCTAAATTCTATTGTGGTAAATCCAAATCTTTCACGAGCCTGATGGATGTGTCCTCATCTTCGGCCGCCAAGGACCTTGCCAAACCAGTGAATGCTTATAACCGCAAGCGCAAGAATCTCCTGGCCTTCAGCGTTATGTGTAACAGGTCCCAAACTAATGATCTGAGAAGCAGAGAAGGTGGCATTTCCAAGAAACCTGCCATTTCCAGCCGATGCACGCAGGCATCTTCCACCTCCATGAGCAGCTCTGGAAGCAATAGCAATTGCAGCGAGGAGGATTACTACCTATCTAGGCCTCTCCCTCCCCGTCACCCACGTAGCAAAGTTGCTGCCTTGGATTCTACTCCGTTTGATTCTTCTCCACCGGAGAAGTTCTCTTTCCCAATGAGATCATTTTCTTTAACAGACCTTGAAGGTGTGGTCAGTCCAAGCTTGTCCATTAGCCGCACGGAAAAGCACTAGAGAAATTAGCTGCTGAAAACAAAATTACTACTATCGTTGTTGTTGTTATTATTTACGTTGCTTTTGTTGCCACTCTCTTACATGTATCGGATTATGGGTTTTGATGGCCAAGATGGTAATGTTAGGATTTTGTTAGATATGGTGTTTATACAGCTGCGACTCTCTCTCTCTCTCTCTCTCTCTCTCTCTCTCTCTCTGTATGTACTGTAGAGAACTTCAAAAATTTTTGGTAATCTAAATGGTCTTTTGGCTTGCCTCTGTTCTAATCTTGCTATGCTGATCAATTCTTTTCATGGTAGTGCATGGCATGACCCTCTGCTTGATGTCATAATGTTCTTCGGTTGAAACATTGCTCCTTGCTTCAGCTAATACGACATGGCAAGGCGGGTGCAGGATTGCATTAATCCATGGTTTGGTTTGCATGCAGGAGTTATAGGTTCAATAGGCCTGTGATTTCTTTTGGCTTTAGACGTAGCA
This sequence comes from Metroxylon sagu, assembly GCA_017589505.3. NCBI lineage: Eukaryota > Viridiplantae > Streptophyta > Magnoliopsida > Arecales > Arecaceae > Metroxylon > Metroxylon sagu. The sequence goes on along the minus strand of JACVBY030000447.1, from coordinate 231,316 downwards.
CTGGGATCTTGCTGCTTGAAAGGAATACGGTTGTAGCTGTTGGAGGAAGTTCATGGCTCAGATTTCCTGTTGGTTTTGGCAGTTGATTCTGCTACTTTTGATTCCACATACGGTCAAGAGAACTTAGGTCCATTTGGTTGAAATCAAAATCGGAATCATTGATGTAAATTCCAAATGTTTTTTTAGATGATATGAAAGTCAAGAGAACTTAGGTCCATTTGGTTGAAATCAAAATCGGAATCATTGATGTAAATTTCAAATGTTTTTTCAGATGAAATAAAAATTTAATTTCGATTTACCTGAAATCCTCATACATGAGAAAATTTGAAAACCAAAATTTTCATCTAAGGTTGCTCATTCATTCCAGCCAAATAAGAACCAACGCATCCTTTTTCCTCCATCTTCACATCTTTTGACACTCCTTTTCTCTTCTCGCTTGATGCTTCTCCTATGCTCTTCAAACACCCTCTCATTAGAAGTAAGCAATCCCTGAATTAGTGTTATGAGTTATAGTAGTATTTGGTTTTTTTACCAAAACTATTTTTTTCTCATAGTAGGTTTGATTTTATCGATATTTTATATAATTTTTAATATATTTTTGGCATACTCATATGAAAATCCAACCTACTCAAGCTTTTAATTTCAATTTAGACTTTTATGTGAATCAAACAGATGAGATGAATAAGGGGTTCCAATATTGATTTCAATAGAATTTAATTTCAATTTCGATTATGTTGGACAAATGATTATGCAAATTCCATCTAGGCATGCCAAAAAAAAAATTTATTATTGGTAATAATAAAATTATAAATAAATTAGCGTAATTAGGTGACTGAACTAACTCAATTCTCATTCTTCATTCTTGTTTGACATAGAAATGTGGTATAAGTGATAAAAGAAGAGAGGATAAAGAAGATAAAGAGGATAAAAGAGATAGAAAAGACTAAGTTACTATAGCCACTCCTAAGATAATCTAAAAGTTTAATTTTTGATTTAAAGTTGGAACTAGATTTTTTTAAATATTGTTTGCCTTTATATTTATAATATTCTGATTATTATTACATCTGACAACTGTTAAAAATCTTTGGAACTTCTGTTTAGTTTTGAAAACCACTAAAATCTTCTTATCTGATTCTAAAAATTGTCAAAAACTCTTTTTAGTAAACTGTAACTCTTTCTTAGCTCTGCATTTTAGTCTTATTTTCAATCTTATAAACCACAAGTCTTAGTTTAATGCCAACAACCATTATAGTTAGATTTAACATTCTTTAATAGAAAGAGTTAAATTTAATGCCTCCAATATAAATGCATTCTTTAATATATTCTTAAATATAAAAGCATCATATAGAAGTTAATGCATCATAGATATTAATGTATTTTTAACATAAAGCCATCATAGTAAAATTTAATGTATTTTTAAAGCCAAAAATCTTTGGCCTATCTTTTTCATGCTTTTAGTCTTTTCCAGTAAGTTTAAACCCAACATTTCTATCTAGTCTATTAGTCGAAATATTCATGTCATGAAGCCAAGAATATTTGATAAGCCTTTGGGTGAGCCATATGTATTTGATATAAGGCTGAAAACATGGAATTAACCATTGCCCCTAATATTCCTTGGATTTGCAAAATCAAAAAAATATTCTCTTTTTAAAGGAATATTTCTTTTTCATCTTTTTCAACCTTCTCTATTCCTATTAAGTGTTTTAAAAATTGCTACTTTTGGCTTCCACGACCATTTTGTAATATTTTTTTGATTAAAATAACTATTGCAACTTTCATATGTTTGATCACTACTATTTGATATTATTTTGATGAAAAATATATAAAAATATTTTTATTACTATTTAGTATAGTATTTTGTACTGTAATTTATTTTTTTTAATAACCTTAATCCTTTGCTCCACTTTCAATTAAAAGAAAGTAAAAATAAAATAATATATTAATAACTCTCAATCAAAAGAAATGAAAAGATCAAATAATATTATATTATCTTTAAATTTTCTTTCAATCAAAAGAGGAATCAATTTTAATAAAATATTTTGATTACTTTTGACGAAGAAAGAATTAATAAAATAACATATTAGCTTTGAACTCTCTCACCTTCTTTCCCATTCTGTCAAGAGAGTGCCAATAAAATAACATTAGCCTTCAACACTTGTGAAATTATTTTCCATTTGATCAAATAAAAACTAAAATTTAATATAATATTTAGGTTTTGGCTCCTTTTCATCCATTCGGTCTAAAGAAGAGCAATATAATATTTTATTTTTATTTATTAGTCTAGAAAAAGAAGAAATATTATACTCTTTTACTCATTCAATCCAATGGAAGAAGCGATATAATATTTTATCAAGTGGAAGAAGTAATATATCTCTTTCATTCATTCGGTTAAGTAGGAGAAGCAAAATAATATTCGGTGAAGTGAAAGGAGCAATATATTTCTTTCATTCATTTACTGGATTGAAGAGTAAAAATTTTTTCAATCATTTGGTCAAGTAAGTGGGAAGCTAAGTGTAGCATTTAATAAAATATTTTTTTTTTTTAATTTTAGATAAGTTTCGCTCACGAAGTGGGCAAGTAGAGTATTTAATAAAATATTAACATTTAGTAAAATATCCCTTTTTTTAACAAGTTTCAGCCAAGGGAGCCAAAACACTGACTTTTTTTTTAATGGTAGCATTTAATCCATCATGGTACACTACTTAAGAGGCTTAAAAGCACCCAATGTTTTTTTTTTTTTTTTTTTGAAATATTATAATAGGGTGCCCATGGCAACCATGTCCAAGAACTTTGAAATATAATGAAAAGGGTGGGTGTATTGAACGAAAGGAACCACGATGGATGGTTCCTTTTATGTTTCTTTCTCTTTTTATTTTTATAATATTTTTTTAAACATCCATAATTCAGGATTCATATTTTAGGTTAATAATTTTTTGATCAACTCCCTATGTAGGGCCAAAAAATTTATAATTATAAATTCTACATATCAAAAAAATTCATGATGATACTAATATTTTCTCATCTAAGAATAATAATTTTATTTATATTTTTTAATAAATAATTTTTCATATTTAGAACAATAGTCATAGCAATTTTTGATCTCTATTGGAAAGAGTTTTCTTCCAATATTAATGTAAGGAATTTAAGAAATCAAAATAAAGAGAGGAAAAGAATAAGGTGATTCTATTAACTAGCATACTTTTTCCCAACATACATTAGCATTTGTATACTTTCTCTTTATTCAAATAAATTTTAATAATTATTTTAAGTCTTTAGGATAGTCACTGAAATAACTATTCATATCTAAAATAAGCCTACAAATGATATTAATAGGAAAATAATATTTCCTCAACCTTCTTTAATCTTGTAAATTCTATTTTTAAGAATTCATATTTTCAAAATTTGAAAGGACAAGTCCCTGGCGATTGATTGTTAGCAGCTTTATTACACTTTTTTAATATTCACCACATATCTTTTTAGACTGTAATTTTGGTGTAACATCGCAAATAACTTTCATTGGAACTTCTAATATCATGATTTCTTTCTTTAAGAATCTTTCGTCTCTTTTTATTTTTAAATATTTCTCTATTTATCCTTTTTTTAGGCTTCGTCCTTTTGAATGCCTTACCCTTTATACTCCTGATTTCCCATATTTTGATCTTACTGGTCTCAAATTATGATCAAAAAATTGTTTCTCCATTTTAGATTTAGTAGCTAATTTTCGATCATATATAGTTGTCTATAATTCAGACAAAGTCAAGCTACTGGGGGTTGCCCTTAATCATAAGGATTTTGGTTTTCCCGATACCAACCTGATGCAAGTAATTCAAAACTTAGATTCTATTTATTCATATTTTGGTCGGTGCTATACATAGGTGAATATGCTGGGATGGAACTACAAATAAAATTCGGCCTAATATTTGAACCTTAGATACTTGGTCAACCTAATATCCTTAATATAATCCTCGATTATCAAGAGGCTTAGATTGATTTCCTGCGCTCAAAGCTTCTAGCCCTTAGTAAATTTTGAGCCAAAGGTATAGTATTTAGCCTTATATTTTTGGGCACTGCATTAAGGATCCAGGTTGATTTTCTACCCACATGACTTCTGACCCTTGTAGATTGATCCTTGCTTAAGGGAGTGCTAAGATGTTACCTAGTCAAGAGGGAATATCTTTTGGCTCCTAATTGCCAAATTTTAATAAATGGTAGCTTCATGCATTGTAAAGACTTTTGCCAAATTATCTTTTTTTTTAATTACTCTCTTCATAAAGACATTAAAAGTAAAATTTGTTTGGAGTACGAAGGTATCTAGTTGTATGACTTGATAAGGGGCAACTAAGTAACATGCAGAAGAAAGGAAATAACCTTTCATTCTTACAACATAAAAAATCTTTATTCTTTGTACAAATAAGGAGTTGGACAAACATTTGCACAGATTCGATTAGGGCATGTCAAAAAGAATCTTTATTGTAAAATTACAAAAGAATCGGTGGAATCAAGTGACTAGACTAACTCAGTTCTTACTTCTGCTTGACATAGGAATGGGGCACAAGTAGCAGAAAAGAAAAGATAGAAAAGATAGAATAAAGAAGATGAAAAATGCTAAATTATAGAGGCTACTCTTAAAGTAAGATACGATTACTCCCAAGATAATCTAAAGGTTTAATCTTTGATTTAAAGTTGAAACTAAATTCTTTTAAATATCATATACCTCTATATTTATAATGTTCTAGCTATAACATCTGATAATTGTTAAAAATCTCAAGCAATTGCTATTTAATTTTGAGACTGTTATATTCTAAAAACTGCTAAAAACTCCTTTTGGTTGTCTATTACTTCTTATTAGCTCTACATTTCGGTTTTCTTTTTAGTTTAGTAATCTACCAATATAATACCAACAAACATTATGGCTAGATTTAAATATAATACCAATATAAATACATTCTTTAATATATTCTTTAATAAAAAAATATCATAGAACATTTAAATCATGAATACAAATATATTTTTAATATAAAATCATCATGATAGTATTTTATGCATCAAAGATGTATTAAGCCAAATATCTTTGGTCTATCCTTCTAATGCTTTTGATCTTCTTCTGGTAAGTCTAAACCTAACACTTTCGATCTAGTCTATTAACTAAAAAATTCATGATTTAAGGCTGAGCATATTTGGTAAGTCTTTTGGGTGAACTGTATGTATCTAATATAAGACCAAAAATATCATATTAATAGACTATGATGCCGACCAAGTGGTCTCAAAGGGGAGGCTGGTATGTACTCCAATTTGTGGATTGAATGTCCATTTCTTCCGGTGAACATGCCAACGGATGTCTCTGTGTTGTGAAAAATATGCAATGATCACTTCCGCTTAGGCTACTGCCTTGCATTAATGGTATGAGTTAGATCAGCAGCTGAGGAGGTATTGCATTTAGGTTCGGTTCTTGAGGGATAAGCTCTAAATCATTCAGATCCTACCCCTGAAGCAACCAGGTGAGGCTGATAAGGATATATATATATATATATAGAGAGAGAGAGAGAGAGAGGAGGGGGAAGATAAATTTGGTTATATTTAAATATAATCAAGCTTAAATCTGATTATCTTTGTCCTTAGATTCACACAGTCCACGAATTCTTAAGATGATTTTGAAATCTATGTGGATCCAAAAATAGTAAAGATGATCGGATTCTAAATTGGAAGATGTTCGAATGTAGCCAAATCTTCTCTCTCTTTATATATATATATATATATGTGTGTGTGTGTGAGAGAGAGAGAGAGAGAGCGCGCGCGCAACTTAGGACCTCTTGGACTGGTTGGATATGATTTCTAAATACATCCAACATAACCATAGTTAAATACGAGCAAGAATTTAGATAATGTCAGCAAAATTATCAACTACTTTAATAAGTTAAATAACATCTCAAATATAAATAGAATCATTAAAAGACAAGTCAGAGTCAAACTAGAATTTGAAATTATAAAATATGTAGTTATTATATATATAATTTGGGGTGGATAACTGTTCGCTTAGCCGGTTGACACCTCTTTTTCAACGACTTGCTCTTCTTAAATTATAGATAGAGAATGATAAAATAGAAATACTTACAATATAGAAAAAAAATTTTAAATATAAACTATGAATATGAATAGAATATTTACAATTATAACATGGGATTAAACCTACATGATCTTAAGTTAAGATCACCAACATCTTATGCTGACGCCTCATATGAACTGTCCTCACTCCTGAGAATATGATTTTTTGGTTTTAAAGAAAAAATTAGAGCCTATTTGGATAATCCTACTGGATTTTTGAATTTGAAAGGAAGATTTTTAGGATCACAGAACATGAGGTATTGCCCATTCCAAACCACTAAGGTGAAAAAAGACTACGTTTTTTTTCTCTCTCAAGGTATTCCTGTGAATTTTGTGACTATAGGCCTGCCTCGGCCTAGGATTTTTATATGTTTTTTTTATTTTTTTTTTTTTTTATTTTTTTTTTTTTTTTTTTTTTTTTTTTTTTTTTCTGTGATCCTATGAATCCTACTGGATTGCACACAAGATTAACCAAACAGGCCCTTAGTTCTGGTGCTGCAAATTTAGCAATGGCAGCCATTGTTATTATTGCCAAGATAACCACCATTGTTCTTATTGCCATGATGGTTGCTTGGGATGCCCATTTTATTAAGTCAGATGTGAAGAATGCCTTCCTTCACATTAATCTTTATGAGGTGGATGTGCTCCACCTCCATGCTTTCCCCATACATTCCTTTAATGTCTCCTCTTCTGTGCTTTTTGTGACCTGAAGAAGCTTCTTGCATTTGAATTGGGAAAATTAGTCAGATGGCAGTGGCAGCTAGATTTATCTGCGCGCTAAACACAATCATGCCAAATGTTTGGCTCTTTTTATTTTCACAAAGTGCACTATCTCTTCTTTTGTTTGACAACATGATCATTAGCATGATGCCTCACATATTTAATCGCATAAACAATGGCTTCATAACTAATTTGAGATTTAAGGGCCTTGGCCATCTTTTCTGTTTTCTTGGCCTTTAAGGCTTCATATGGAGCTAGAAGTTATCCAACATTTTGTCAGAAGTTTGTTTGTGTCTCTATTCTTGTGATTGCTTTATTAGACTCCCCTAAAACCTACCATGCTTCATAATGTAAGCAAACCTTTTCTTGATGTCACCTGCGAGCAGTCCACACCAACATTATGCCTTGCCCCAATGATTTATGATGCTCATTTGGACACTCCTGTTGAGGGATGCTTATTATGTTATGACAGGGGATGTCCTATCATTCATAAATATTAACCCATGTCATCTTTTGACATGCTTTTTGTGATTGGCTATCAGTACAACATCAGCTCCCCACCTTTTTCATCCAGGCTTGGGACTAGCATCAGTGGTGTTAATAGCCCAGAAATTCTATTGCCATATTGAATTTATAATTATTAATACAAGTCAAATAAGTTAGGATGTGACTCTATCTGTTCTTATTCTTAAATCCTTTTTTTTTTTTTTTGTGTTGCATTTCAATGTTTTTATATCTTTGGGCTCTGTTTCATGTTGTGAAGTGTAGCAGGTTATTTGAGTTTATCTATTTCATTACCATGCTCTAAATTAAAGAGCATCTCCAGCAGTTAGTTCTTTGGTATTCATTAAATCTTGCTAAACTTGAGTGCCCTACCTTCATTGAGGTCAGAATGCATAGATCTGATCAGATATCCAGGAATCAGAGTTCTGTTTGGTGTAACCAAGGGAAGGTCATAACTAAAGGCTAGCGTCCACCACCACCAATTAATCCATCTCCACATCTCAAACCAGCCTAAAGTTTCAAAACTTTCTTCCTAAGATGTTCAGATTGTGATAGTATATCGTCAACCAAGTCCTTATGACTTTAAAACTCGAGTGCAGATTAATTGATAGTAGGTGAATTTGAATAATAAGCTCTTCAAACTTTTTTTTTTCATCCGATGTGTGACTATTTTGAGATATTACAGTTAACCTAAAGCTACTAAATTCTTTGCGTAAGGCTATTCACGTTCAATTAATATGCTATCAATTTCAACTTTGTACTTGTAACCCTAATAACCCCAAACCACATCCTCCTAGATTCAGTATAAGTTATAAACCAATTAATCAACATCCATTCGAAATATGTCCATATACAAATTTAATAACAGCAATTAGTTGTAGCCCCTAAGACCTACATACACCTTGGATGCTGCACATTATTAGCATCAAAGTTACATCCAACTCGCTAATTTTGAACCACAACTATATTTGATTGGACTGGGTTGGAACATGTCAAGTTAGATTTTCTGTACAGGTTTATTTTGTGTTTAATGCCTAACTTTTAGAATTAGTCTCTGAGCATATTAGATTAAGCCACAATCAATACTCGTTTCATTTTTTATTATGTCTGTTTTCACTCAAATCCCAGTCAAGCCAAGAGATTTGTGCATGGCCTAACATGTTAGGTCGAAAATGGACCATCTACCATCATGTTACCAGGGTCAACAAGATAAAAGAGATCTAATCAATCCGACTGTACCCCATGGAAGATGTCCCTTCACATCTTTATATAATCTATGAGGATATAGGTTAGATAAAATAAGATTAGCCAAATCATTTTAAACTAGAATGATTCAACTTATCAATTCAGCAGCATATTGATTTGACATAAAGGAGGTCCAAATCGCCTCCGTAACCTTCTGATCCACCTAATCAATACACCATCAATTGAATATAATACATCCTGTATAGGTTGCTAATGCAAAGAACCTTGCTTGAAAACTATACAAAAAAACATATCTTAAATTGGATAAGCTCTCCATTCAAATTCAAGCATCCACTTATAATAAATTTTAATATCAAAAATCTATTTTCATTGAACTTAAAAATCATTAATTAATATTATGTCATAATATTAAAATATTATAACAATATAATGTTAGCATAGCTAAAATATGATTATATAATAATATATTATATTATATTATTATATATAACATAATAATATATTATGATATGATAGTTATTTTATATTATAAATAATATTGTGTGAAAATATAATTATAATATTATATAATAAAAATAGCATAATAATATTGTAATATAACATAATATAAGATGCTATACTAGAATTATAATATTAAACTATAATATAACATTATTATACTTACATAATGATATATTAATATTATTACAGAAAACATTATTTTTTATAAAAAATATAAAATTTGACTAGAATATCTTATTTTATTTCTCATTACTAAGGGTACTTTCTTAATTTGGGATCAAATATATGTTAAAATTCTACTAATTTGATTCTCAAATACATATTAAAATTCTATGATAATAGACACAGCAGGAAGCAAACTCTTTTATAAAAAAACTCTAGCAAGAAAATCTCTGCTTCCCAAAACTCAAATAAACTCTAGTCACCTATATCAACTCTTATTCCCTAATAAGAGATCGATATGATAGCATGCTTTCAGCATTGCAATGAACCAATACTTCAACCTCTACTGAATCCTAGCATGCACTTAAAATGACCCCCATCCTTCAAGCTCATCAAGAACCACACACAGCCCATGAAACAGTAGAGGAATGGGATCATTTCCTCTCAAATTCCATTTACAAAGAATCAAAGCAAAGCTATTACCCAAACACAACTCACGAGGACCACCCATGTCAGGACAGTACCACTCAAATCAATCATCACAGTCCACTCAAGTGGACCCAGGTACAGCTGAGGCCTGACCCAATGGCTCAGTACACAATTTACTCTTCTGGACAAGGGACAAGGAGCTTTCTCCTGCACAAACCCACAGTGAGGCCCACTACAGAACCCACTCCTCAATGTCTTCATCTTAGAAAAAGAAAAGAAACATTACCAACCAGCTGTTCTGATACCATCCAAAGCTCTCCAAGACTGCTCGCATGATTCAAATGCTACAACTAAAAGGCCAACATCCTAATATTTACAGTGAACCTATCGGCTGCCAAAATATCATCAGACTAGTACACTACACAATTACAATTACTCTGTATTTTGAGAGATCACCTCGCCAAATTTAAGGAAGAGCTGAGCATCCGAAGAGCTGAGGGAGGCAGTGCAGCTCAGGGCCTTGGGCTTCTTGAGGTTGGCATATTCATCAATGTAGCTGGGCACTGAGGAGGGTGATGGAAGGGCAGGCTGTGGGGACTGCTTGGCTGGCAGGCTAGGTTGGACAAGACATCCCAGAACACGAGTCACCTCGTGCATGGTCGGTCGGTCCGATGGTTGCCTCTTGGTGCAGAGGAGGGCCAGCTGAAACACCTTCTTTATCTCCCCGAGATCTTTGCATGTGGAGGAGATGTCCAGATCCACAGTCTCCATGACTGCATTGGTTGCTGCCTTTGATAGTATCTGTCAAACAAGTTGAAGAGTCCACATTAGGTCCTTCTGGCCACAGACAGCTTGCACCACATTATTGGTACTTGAAATAAGTGCTGTTTTGCTCTCTGTGACACTAGGGGACCATATAATGCTTCTACTGCACTGCTGCACCATGTCACGTACGGCAGTGCACAAAGACAACCACCCACATGAAATGATTCAGGTGCATGGTCCCATATGGTCCCCAAAGGTTCGACGAATCAAAGAGCGGCATGATAGCAAGAATCACTGCGGTCATTTTCCCTGTTTAATTGTTTCGATGGCAGTTCGTGAGCCGTAACTAGTATAGGGAGGGAAAAAGGATGAGATTCTTTACCAACTGATGGAGATTGCATTCATTATCCACTGCCTTCTTTCCAGTAAGAAGCTCAAGCAGGATGATTCCATAGCTGTAAACATCAGACTTCTCATTGAGGCGGGATGTCCGAGCGTACTCGGGATCGATATAGCCAATGGTGCCCACAACATAGGTGGAGGTATGGGTCTTGGAGACACACAGGCTCTTTGCTATACCAAAGTCGGTGAGATGAGCCTCGTAATCTTTGTCCAAAAGTATGTTCGATGACTTGACATCCCTATGAATGATACGAGGACTGCAGTCATGGTGGAGATAAGCCAATCCTTGAGCCGCTCCCAGTGCAATTCGAAGTCGGGTATCCCAGTCCAGCCTCCTCTTCTTTGTCGGGCCTGTAATTGCCAAGATAAGAGCAACTCTTGGGGGGATTTGATATTGAGAGTAAAATCATCTAAGCTACCATGGCATTGAAAGCATATGGCTTATTGATGGACAAAATTATGTGACTAAATCTGCAAATGGTGCACATGTGAGAATTAACCTGCAGATAAAGTGGTTTGCATCCAAAATTTTGGAATATAAAAGCCTTAAAAACAAAGAACCATGAAAAAGATTAGGAGAGGAACATCTCAGCAAAGCAAGCATACAAACCATGTAGAAGATCCCAGAGGCTGCCATTCTCCATATAGTCATAGAAGAGTAGGTTACCAGATGGCGACAAGGAGTAACCTTGGAGGCTCACCAGATTCCGGTGTTTGATGCTCCCAACTGTCTCCAGTTCGGTCTCAAATTCCTTTAGGTTGTGTGGGCAGTGTGAATATAGCCTTTTAATGGCCACTGGCTTGCAGTTCTTCAGCACACATTTGTACACGGTGCTTGATGCACCATACCCAATTATGTACTTCTCGCTCAAATTTTCAGTCATTCTCATGATGTCTTCATATACATGAAGGGCCATGTTCATGTGGAGGATCACTAGTTTTGGTGAAATATTGTTGACTGCACCAACAAACACTTGAAATTTGGTCTTAAATCAGAAGGCAACTATGTTTCTACCAAAAGAAAGAACAAAATTTGTTCTAGCTAATTATATAAGAGCAGCATGACAACTTGTTTCTCTGATAAAAAATCTATGTTTCTCTGATAAAAAATCTATGTAGAGAACGCAAGCAGATAGAACTAATTAATAGGCTTTATTAAAAAAAATAAGGAAATATTTTTTGGGAATTTCCCATCAGTAAAGTCATTTTATTAATATTTCCAACCATGTTGTTAAATATAGTATTGGAATGATAGACATAAAGTTCAAACATGACAATCACAAGCCTATTGGAGTAGATAGCAGAGATGTGGTACTCCTGAATTCATGGACATATAGAGACCAGAGCTTACCTGGTTTGTTTAAAGAGCCATCTGATAAAGTTGGTGGATGGTGTGGCCTGCATGCTGCCACTAGGATCATTATAAGCAGCACAAGTGCACCCAAGGCAATGCCCAGAATTGCGGCTTTTGAGATTACAGCTGTACGCATCATATCAAGCAAAACAAGGGCAATAAGTTTACACATCATACACTGAAAGTTGACATGGATTGAGCATTATGCAACATAAAGCTATACGCGTTTCTATATGCAGAAGAAAAACAATTGATAAGTCTCTGGTAGATAAGTGATTTCACCACTCCCCATTGATTCTTTTCTGAGTACCAAAAGCACATAGCAGCTGGTGGGCTTACCAATATATTATGGTAAATAGGCAACAGGCCCCAAAGATATGTTCAATAAAACCTGATGAGAATTCAAAGGGTTGAAGTGCTTACCTCTCTCTTGTGGATGGGATGTATGACATGGAGACATGAGCCAGTAGCCACAAAGACCAGGATTTCCTATGAAGCTGAACATGGCAAAAAATTATTCACTAATTCAAAGGCTGTGAAAATAATATCTGAAAATTTAAATTCTCGAAAGCATTTCTTATAATCCTATAACATTGTGGGAGGAATCAGCCTTTTTTTAATCAATGGAATTTTGCAGAACATAAGTTTAGAGCAACCACCTTTTTTTTTTTTTTTTTTTTTTTTTTTGAGAAAGTAGGGGTGACTGCTAATTATCTCCACTCTGGTTAGCAGCTGGAGCTTTTGGCCATGCACAAAAGTTTAACCATGTATTTCATTATTATTTGGTTCCTTACCAGTCCGGTGAAAATCGAGAGAAGTTGTTGACTGTAGGAATATCACCAGATAAATTGTTATACGATGCATTCCTGCTCACAGTTGCAAATAGAGAGGTTACCAGCACAGATCCCTTATTTCTACTTTGCTCTGAAAACTCTGGTACAGTTAACTTACAGTTTAGCAAGACTGAAGCAGTTAACTAAGGGCATCAAGTCACCTGATAAACTGTTGTTTTCTACTTTTCTGTAAGAAAGTTGGCAACCAAAAGAAATTCAAAAGATGAGTAACTGGAAATACTGAAGAGACTATTATAAATATCCTCCTGTTGAAATGGCATGCAGTTCCAATTATCTCTTGATGTATTCAAAAACTCACAGCGTGTTCAGATCTTGTAGCAGGCAAAGTTCCTGTGGAAGCTGGCCTGAGATGTGATTACTTGACAAATCACTACAATATGCATTTTCCCAAAAATCGATAGTTAGTCATAAATAAGACATCATCTCAAATGAAAAAAAAAAAAAAAAAAAAAAAAAATCAAGACTTGGCTATGGAATTCTTACATCTCCAAAATACTCCTCAAGTTTCCAAACTCAGCTGGGATGGAACCAACAAGATGGTTGTTGCTCAAGTTTCTAGAGGACAAGAAGTAAGGATGTCATACATGAAAAAAAACAAGAAAAAGAAACACCAACAATGACCCAACTTACAGTTTCAAGAGATGTTCTAAACTGCCAATGGAGGAAGGAATGGGGCCACTGATCTTGTTACATGAGATATCACTGCAGAAAATTGCTCCATCTTGTTATGAAAGATTTAATTACACAAAATATGTTAATGAAGTCTCAAAACAAGGCATTGATTTCTCTAAGCATAAAGCTTCTGCAGACGCTCGGTACTTACAAAGTATCCAAATTGCCAATTCTTGAGAGTTCAATAGGGATAGGGCCCTTCAGATTGTTTGATGAAAGATTCCTGCAGATGGAAGAAAGAAAACTAAGTATTACTCATCAGCATTTGATAGAATAGAGGTTAGTTCTCCAAGCAGCAGACCATAAGAATGTGCAAAGCAATATAGCTGAGATTAATTAACAATGAAAAAATTTAAAAAAAAATACAGTTGAATTTCCTAGGCAACATTCAATTTACCAAAATCAATCATAGGCCTAATGTGGCAAATGTATCAATAAAAACCTCATTATCTCCCCCATAGATTTCTAGATTTTAATGGACCATTGGGCATTGCTAGGACAACCAAGTACTTAGTATTTCCACTTTAAGATCAAAAAAATGATTGACATAAACTACAGATTGAACCTGACAGGCCTATAAAATCAGATATGTCAAAGTCAGCCAACAATTCAGCTACATGTATGAAAAAAATGTCAATGGCTATAAACTATTGTATCTTGGTGCCTGAAATAAATTGTATATGCTGAATTCTTTGCCTCACAGCGTAGAGGCAACCTCCATACAAACCAAATGTAAAGGATCAAGGAAAATTATGAGAAGCATATACGGCAATATACTGAAATAAATAAATAGAAACAACTAGCAAGACATAACATGTAGCCAATCTGTCCACAAGATGCATAAGCTCTTTACTCAGTCAAACATAATGTGAGAATCTAAAAGACCAACATTGAAAGTGGAGATATATCACCAAGCAGAGAAAAGAACTCACAAGTATGTCATGCTTTCAAGATTTCTGAATGCCCGTGGGATGGTTCCAGTTAACCTGTTCCCATGCACATTGCTACAGAAAAATATCAACATATTAAGAACAATTCTGAGTCAGACAAATTAGTAGGTGAAATGGCATCGATATACTTACAAGCTATTAAGATTCACACGAAAAAAAAAATCAACATATTACGAACAATTCTGTAATAGACAAATTAATAGGTGAAATGTCAGCGATATACTTACAAGCTATTAAGATTCACACATGAGCTCAAGTTATCAGGAATTGGCCCTTCAAGATTGTTGTTAGCAATGTTACTGCAAAATTTTGCATAATCACACTGTTAATTTTCAAGTTCTAATGGTAATTCAGCAATAATGTGCATATGCTATCCCATTAAAAAAATCCAGGAACACTCTGGAAAATGCATACAGCTTAAATAAGTTGGTAAGCTTCCCAAGATCTGGTGGGATATGCCCAGTGAGACCGTTATCATTCAGTTCCCTGGATATTAAAATTAAAAAAAATCAAATCAAATAGCACATCTCAGTCAAAACTCAGGTTCAAAAGGTACTAGTAGAATACTTCTTACAGATAATGAAGGCTTGTCATGTTGCCAAGCTGCGGGGGAATGGGCCCTGTCAGTTTATTGCCTTGCAGATACCTGTAAGCAGAGAGGGGTTATTTCATACTTCCTGTTGTACTAGCCAACTCATATCTGATCAGGAGGATATCAAGAGCAACCCAGGAATATTTCTCGAGACATACGATCATTCCCATTCAGTCATGAATACCCAAAGGACAAGCAGAAGTTGGAATATTAAATTCAAATGGATTTGAATTCAAATATTTTAGAAGGAAATATTAAATTCAAATACTATGCAAGACTATTCCGATAACGTGCTTGATCTACCAAGTAATTAACAAATTTCTAAGTTTCCATTCAGCATCCAGCCTGTTTGGACTTCCAGCATATGGATTTCCCAAGCATTTGCAATTACTAGATTGGCAGCCTAAATTTGTCAATAAATAGGGAGAACAGGGCAATATTTTTCTTTTATCACAATTGGAAGGTAATCAATATACATACATGCGTGCCTGCATGCATGCATGTATGTATGCTAAGAGAACTAGTTAAGCCCAATTCCAGACAACTTAATGAACCTTCTGATTAATCTAACATTTCAATTCGGGAATCTAAGTCATATACTGATTAAAGTGGTCCGCATCAAGTTTCCACTCACAACAAGAAAAATGTTGCAAGTAATTACATACTTACAGTTTCTCAGTGTATGTCAAGTTGCCCAATATAGGAGGTATGGATCCAGTTAGAAGATTACAGCTAAGATCTCTGCAGAATGAAAATAAAAATAATAAGCTATCCAGAACTTAGGTATGAATTTTATCAGGTGGACTTGGTCCAGGATGCATGACATCAAGAATATCTTAAACTGAATAATTGTAACCGGCACAAGGTTATATTGTTTGCTGTGTATGACTTCACTTGCAATTGGTTTCTGTGGAGAAAGGAGAGGGTTGATAACTTACAGCACTGTAAGAGCCTGCATCAGACCAATTACGGATGGAATGGGACCAGTAAACTTGTTCCCTTGCAAAGATCTGATAAACATAGGATACAAAAGCAGTCTTAATAACTCTTGTAAATAGGATTTGAACGAATATCCCTCAACAATCTTCAAAGAGATGATTAAGACAATGACTGCAGATTACATCAGAGTATGAAAATTATGCATACAATGTTGCGACTTGCAAAAATCCAATGTTATAGGGGATCTCTCCAGTGAGCTGATTGTAAGATAAGTCCCTACGATAAAAACAAGGGTCATAACTATAACTTCTCATGTAGGAAGTTTTGAACATTACTGAAGAACAAGGCTTATATACGTACAAAACCTGAAAACTGGTGCAGTTTCCAATATTCTGTGGTATGTTCCCAGTCAAGCTGTTGTTCCTTACATCACTACAAAAGTTCCTTATTTCATCATAAAGCACAAGGATGAGCATATGAAGGTCAGCTTCTAGGATAGAAATGAAAACTCACAAATACCACAGCCCTGTCAACTGGCACATGTCAGGTGAGAGGGCACCTTCTAAATTGTTCTCTCGCAGCCCCCTGACAAATTATGCATCATCAGTGTAAAATAAAATTTGCATCTGATTTAACAAGAATTATAATCAGGCATGTGGCGAAGGTTAGAATCTGATTGATAAATGTATTCATATATTAGAAAATAGGAAGGTTTCGATGACTCACAGGTACTGCAAAACTTCATTCCAGTATATTAGTCTAGGTATTTCCCCATGCAATTTGTTTTGTGCTAGGTCCCTAGAGTAGAAGTTGGCAATATTGAATCCATGCAACCAAAAGAACAATAAAAGAAAGGAGAAGACTTACAAAATCTTGAGATTGGGGATCTGAGACAGGGTTGATGGAATGGATCCGGCCAGTTGATTGTTTTTCAAAATCCTAAAATAGAAAAGTGTCAGCCTGGGAGAGTCCAGCTGATGAGTTTGATATTATTATATTTATCAACAAGACTTACAAGTGTTCCAAGTGCTTCAGCTTTGATAATGAAAATGGTATATCTCCATAAATATTGTTGAAGGAGAAGTCCCTGAACATTTATTTTGAAAAAATAGAACACGTTTAGAGCATTAAAAAGCTATTTCATTACTCCAGAACATTTACATACTAGAAAGAAAAATTCACCTCTAAGACAAGACATGGCTTTGGTAACATTTAACATACCATTTTATAATCAGTGGATCTACTAAGAAACTCATCAAATCAACCCACTATCATAAAACTAGCTAGAGAACCAGATCAAATCCTTATTATATTTCACTTTCCCAATCTAAAATACAACAAAAGAAGCCCACCACTTGCATGGTTGAGCTAAGATATATTTCAAAATGACAAACATGTAGCAAAACAACATTCACAGCAGAGATGCACTCACAGTATTTTCAACGATGAACAATTGCCAATCTCATCCGGTATCTGTCCTGACAGACGGTTCGCCTTCAAGTCACTGCTTAAGAAAATATCAAAGAAACAAAACAAATTAATTGATAAGTAACATAACCTCTATGGGGCCCAATTACATTGCAAGCATATGAACACCCAAACGAGGCGACATGGAACATTAATGATAACCATTAAGCCCATCCTTATCAATATCACATTAAAGCTCGACGCCAAGAATGACAGATCAACATCTAGGAAACAGGTAGAAATTAGTAAATCATACATATAAAAGGAAGGAAATAGAAACTAGTAAATCATACATAGATACAAGGCTTTTCAGATTTCCGATTGCTGGTGAGATCTCCCCATCAAGATTCAACCCTGATAGGTTCCTGAATTTTGACAGAAGGGGAAGAAAGAAAACCATAAGATCAAAAATAGCTTAAAACGGGAAACAAAACCATTCTGTAAGTTTCTGAGCTCAGAAAATTCAGGAAATCTTACAGTGCAACGACAGTGAAGGTCATATTGTCGCAGGTGACACCTCGCCATGAACAATAGTCTGAACCACGAGCGCCAGTCCAATCATACAAGACGTTGTCTACATTGCTGACTGATTTCTTGATCTCCAAGAGCGTTGCTCCTGGAGGAGAGAGATACCAGGGTAAAGCCAGTACACCAAAATCTCTTCTTTCATGTGAAACAATCATTCAGATGTAAGACTGAGCATATGGTAAAGAACTCAAAGGTACTAACCCAAAGAGAAAAGTTTATTAATCTTTTGATAAAAAAAAAAAAATCTTTTTCAGTTAAACATACTCTTTGCAAAAGATGGGCACAGAAACCAGCATTTATTCTAAAAAATCGAGGAATCCACAGCAATTTTAGACCTTATTTTTACAATAACAACATGGACCTTTCCATAATGGATGGAACGAGTATATTGTTTAACAAAAGTCGAGAAATTAAACAGTGAACGAAGGGGGGAAATGGAGAAGAAAACGAGACTAGCGGTAGAGAAAAAGATTTTAAATGATAGATGGCGATAAAAGATAGTGGCGAGGTACTAAAGAACCCAAAAAAAAAGGTATTTTGCGAGAAATAAAATAATAGGAGAAGGAGTACTCTATCCGGCAAACAGAGTATTATACTATTAGAATAGAAAACTGGGAGCCGATATGCGAATGCCGGTTTCTAGAAGGAAGAACGAGAGCTTACCGTCGTTGGTATCCGTATCGCCCCCGGCGGCGAAGCTCAAAACCCCGAAGAGAACCAGAAGCACCAGCCCTCTGCTCCAACGACGCGCCATTGCCCCGGCTGCTACGATTCGTATCAAAACCGACCGAAACGCGAGCTTAGACCCATGGAATGGCAACCGATACAAGGAGGGATTGCTGAAACTGCTGCAAGATTCCAGCTTTAGAGAAGAGGATACGTTGGCAAGCGAAGTGGCGTCGGTGTCAGAGAGGTGGAGAGTTCTGGATGGTTCTAGAAAGAGGGGGAGAGCTCGGAGCCCTTCGTGCGCCGGCGAGGGGACGAGCTGTTCTCGCCGAAGCCCATGGCTAGCTCCAACAAAGAGACAGTGCGTGTTTTTAGGGGATGGAAGGTAGCTCGACCGGTCACATCGATCTGGCAGCGTCTCTAAATACCGTCTATTGCCTCTCTCTATCCTTTGCTACGTTCTTAAAAGAGAGAATGAGCAAGCGAGCGAGAGCGAGAGAGAGAGAGAGAGAGAGGAGAAGGGAAGAAAGACAGAAGAATGCTGGCATGGAGAGTGACAGGTGGTAGCAGGTGTTTTTTTTCCTGCTTTTTTTTTTTAACCAAAGATTTTTTTTTTTTTTTTTTTTTTTTCCTCTGGCTGGATTTCTGTCCTAACGGAATTGAGATAGAGGGAGAGAGAACGGGGAAACGGCGAGAAACGCTGTCGGGCCCGCTAAAGTCTTAATAAACTTCTCCGATAACTCTCAAACGTAAAAAGGAGATTTGACGACGGATATAATCTTTGAAATTAATATTTTAGCTTGCCTTGCTTCTTCGCATTCGGACAAATTGAAATATAATGCATAAGTTATTATATTTCTATGAATAAATCAGCTGAATTTGAATCGGTGAAGTCTAAGGTTTCAAATAGTCTTCCTTCGAGTAGAGATTGACCATCCAAAAAAAAGATGGGGAAAGAAGCTGGTGAACAAAGAAAAAGTATTAGTTTATTATAATATTTTAATGTTTTAATATTACAATATCTCCAAAAACAAATGAAGCACTTTTAAATCAATGTTGCCTATTATCCCGTAAATAATTGTTGTGTTATTATTATGTTTTATTAAATATTTATCACATTTATTGGGAATAAAATAATAGCGATTCATGGAGTTTTATCAACTGTTGTAATGGGATATAGCAAGTCATAGCAAAAAAAATTGAATAGTTGTGGATATTTTTGGAGCAGAGGATACGTTTAATGCTTAAAAGGAGGCCAGTTTGATTGATAAATGATTAGTAGTTTTATTATTTAACAATCATTAAATGGGATAATAGATAAACAAAAATTATGATTTGATAAGAGAAGCTTCCAACAAGTAGATTTCTTATTTCATTTTTGATTGTTCAAATGTTCTTTTATATTAAGGCTTTAATTATTGTATAATTTTATTTTTTAAATTTTTTTAGTTATATTTTAAAAATTTAAGATTCTATTCAAAAGTCTTATTAAAAAATATTATTTAAATTCTTTGTTCCTATATAAATACTCAAGATCTACCTATTATATAATTATGTGAGACTAAGCACTTGTCAATACGGTACTTTTTTTTGTTTAAGATCTAATATTTTAGGCAAGTTACTGGTATAAGTCTAAATCTATAGTTAAATTTGATCTAATTTATAAATATCACAAATTCATATATAGTGCCTTTTAGTCCACTTGTTCTACAAGCTAGATTTATTTTAATTTAATTTATAATAAATATCAATTAATAAAGTTGGTCAGAAAGTATTGTATGAACATCTTGATTTTATATAAGTATCCAAAATCAATTAAATAGTGGACAGCATGGGCTTCCATACATATTCTCCTAAGTGAGTCTCATACATGTAGGATTAATTGGTTAATAAGCCTGCATGTTTATTAGTTTCAACTTGTTCGATGGATTGCAACATGCTTTGAGTTCTAAAGAGTTCAAAGCTAATATACCTTTTTTGCTATCAAAATTAGATCTAATTAGGCTCAAGAATAAATAAATTAACCTTAAACATGATTGCCAAGCTTATCTCAGAGCATTAACGCAGCTCAAGTTAATCAAATCAATCAAAGCTCTTCTTTATGATATTTTGGTTCCTTTAATTTGGAGGACACATTCTCCTCCCATATTCTTCTCTACCAGGATAGAAGCAAGAAAAGATAAAAAAAAAAAGAAAGAAAGAAAGAGGGCGTTTCCCCTCGTATCCCCAGTACTCGTTTCTGAAACCAGTAATTTCGGCCGCAAGCCCTTGGCAGAAGGGGAAAAAAAAAAAAAAAAAAAAAAAAAAGCACGAAAACGATCCATCACAGGATGAAAGGACCCTGCAAAACTCCTGCTGAGAGTGACGTCACAGCCGTCGAGTGGGCCCCGCCCCTCTGACATGGATCCATAATTGGGACGGAGGGACGGGGGCGATTGTTTCCTCTTCGTCTCCCTCGCGCCTTTTTTTATTTTTTATTTTTATTTTTTATTTTTATTTTTATTTTTATTTTTATTTTGCAGCGCGCGCGTGCATGAGTGAGAGATGGCTCATGGGTCCAGTAGCGGCCGCTTGACGCCTATAAATATTAATGCCGTTCCCCCTCTCTTCTCCTTTTTTTTTTTTTTTGTTTTCTTAAATAAAAAATAAAAAATTATCTGCCATTTTATTCTGTTTGGTTTTCAAATAAAAAATATAATAAAAATGACTATGCTGGTTAGAACCGTAAGAGCTCATTCCATGTGTATTTACGATATATAAAATTTTATACCTTATTTTATCAAAGATCTATATATATATATATATATATATATATATATATATATATATATATTTTTTTTTTTTTTTTTTTTTTTTTTTATTTGTCCCTTAAATGATATTCTTAACCAAAAACACCAAACGCAATATGTAAGAATAGAAAAAAAAACCTATCATGTATTATGGATTGCTATTGGGCTTCAAACCTACATAAACTATCAATCACATCAATTAATAAAAAGCACGCTCAAATCCAAAACAAATGGATCATAATTTTAAATTACAAATCTTCATTTTCTTAAAGATAATAAAGTAAAATTATTATTATTTATAAATTTTTTATCTCTCTCACTCGAACTAAGACCTAAACTTTCATGCGACATGGTTGAAGATTTTTTTTTTTTAACTAGAGGTTTTTTAGATATAATCTTTTCTATATTAGAGTGAGTATATATTCATTATTGAGAGTGAAGAATGGTGTAAACTGTCAAATCAGAATTAATCAATAAATTTATCAATTCAAAACTACAACTATTTTTCTACTTCAATATGAAAAGAATATCCTTATTTATTAAATTAAAATTAAATTCTCTCCTAAAAGGATAATGGGATAAGTTGAAAATTAGACTTTGAATTCAAACTGACAGTCCCTGTGAATTCAATATCAATTTCAACATGCAATTCTTAGCTTTATTTAAAGCATTATAGGCATTTTGATTTGGTTTAAACCCAATAAACAAGTGAAGACATGATGATTTAATCTCAGATTTATTAGGTACTTAATGTCTTTATCCTACAATTGCCAAGAAAACTCTAGCATCGCTGGTTTCAATTAATCCACT
Organism: Metroxylon sagu; assembly: GCA_017589505.3. NCBI lineage: Eukaryota > Viridiplantae > Streptophyta > Magnoliopsida > Arecales > Arecaceae > Metroxylon > Metroxylon sagu. The sequence goes on along the minus strand of JACVBY030000447.1, from coordinate 208,904 downwards.
TATAAGATGTTCAAAAACATATTTTCATGCATGCAGGCTTAAATGATAACCTTTTCCACTTAATACAAAATTTTGTTTGAACAATAACGCTCTCATCAGTGGGCTAATGAGGTTCACTATCACATAGAGTTAGGTTAATATTATCAATCCTCAAAGCAAACTTTATACAGCCTCTTTTTATCCCCTATAGTTAAAACCAATTAGGATCTTAATTATGGCATGATTATTATTCATATTAAATGAGACTATTTAAGACATAGAATGTAATATATGTCAACATATAAGCAATAAAATAGTCTTAATACTTTATGACTATATATTCAGAGAGTCTCGGTGTATCATCACAAACTCTTCTTTGAGCAAAGAATATAATATGCTAATGAGATCTTCCCATATGAAGCAAACCATAAGTAGCCTTCGAGAAAACTATCCTCTTTGAATAGATAAATCCTCTAAGCTAGTGCATCCTCTAACACAATGCTCCATATCTATCTCCTAAAATTACAACACATAATAATCCCCTTTGACGAATGATTATAAGCTATAACCTGAAATCTTGTAACACACGAAGCAAACCATGATAATACCTTAGCCTAGAAAGGCTGACTAAAAAAATATTATTTGAATTCTTTGATTCTCTATAAGTACCTAGGATCTTCCCAATATATAATATAATGTGGGATTAAATACTTACTAACATAAACTCTCACATAAATCAAATCTAATCACAAATATTTAGGTATTTATATAGGATTAAGAAGTCTAAATAGTGTCATCTGGCTTTTTTTTTTTTTTTTTTTGAAGACTTGAGTTGTTACAAATGATATCAAATCGGACTCGATCCATAGCTTATGTGGATTATAAGATACTACAGATTAGCTCTATATATTTATGATTGAATTTGATAGGATTTAAATGTAGATTCTAGATTTGAAACTTTAATATAGTGAGGATGCCAAGGCTTGAATAGGGAGAGTACATAAGTGTCCATGCAAGCGAATATTTAATCCCATATTTGCTATATATCATGAAGATCTTAGCTACTTATACAGGATCAATGAGCTTAAATACTACTTGGCTAGCCTTTTTAGGTGAGATCTTGAATTTGACAAATGATATCAAAGCAATCTAAGTATTAAAAACAAAAGATTTCTCCACTACTTAAAAATAGAAGAAAAAGAGCCTCAAAGAAAATTATTTTTTCTTGGGTAAGCATGTATTTATTTTATTTGAAATCTCATGCAAGGTCAATTGTCAAGAAGATGGTGTTATAGGCTATACTTAGTTCTTCAACGAGAAAAGGTGAAATTAGAATGGTTAAAACTATTGCAATGATTATTTTATAGATTTATTTTTCCACAAAATAATTTTATCTGAAAAACGTAAGAGAAATATAAGTATATTTTAGCTATGCTTAAATTAAGGCTTTCTAGCAGCCATAGTTAATGGCAATTTTTTTCATTTGGTATATTTTTGCCAACCCAAGCAATTTCATCCAAATAAATATTTCTCATTTACGTTTGTTTGAAAAAATAATCGTAAGATATTTCTAATTTTTATGCTTACTTTTCTATTATTTACACACACATAATGCCTTAGATTTAGACTTAATTTAGAAGCTTATTGGAGGTTGAATCACTAAACCCCAATAATTTATTCCACTTACATTACTAAAATTATAAAATATAAGTAAAAAATAATTATTAGGAGAATCATGTAGATGTCTTTTGGTCCAAAAGATAGTTTACTGTAACTCTAATTATATTACCAAGCAATATAACTTTGAGTTTGGATTATAGATAAATCGAATTCTATCCAAAATATTCTTGAAATTATTTACAGAGGATGACAATAAGTTATTCTAGAATTGGTTGCTGATTTTTTTTTTTTTTAATAACAAAAGCTAATCTTCACTTTTTCTATTTTTTATGAATTAATTTTAAATATTAAAAAAAGAACAAGTATCAGTAGTCCCAACTAAAGGTGCTAGCCGGTGTCCATAACATTTTTTTATTTTTTTTTTAAAGCTGTCTATGGATTACCATTGTCCAATGACCTCTTTTATTTAAAGATAGGTTGTTTTTTAACAAGTTAGGGCCGTATGCTTTATTTATTTTCATATGATCTAGGTACGAGGGAGGAAAGATCGAAGATGATAGCTTAGAATTAATCATGACTCTTATTTTGTGATAGGTTTACTATGGTAAAATGTTGCTATTGGTGGTAAATATTTTTTGTTTCGCTAGTTTGTAGGTTATAAAAGTAGTGAAAAGGATCAAAAGAGATGAACAATCTTAACGTAAAAGATTATAGACCGAAAAATTTTACTTTTATGATTATAACTTTGTACTTTATGCATATGTCCCTTAAGAACCCTAAATATTAGAATTGTTAGATGAAAAGAGGCCGTCAAAGCCTCATACTCACACTATCTTGCCTTTCTTTAAGAATGAATGCATACATCTTTTGTAAGAAGGAGTTCTCTTTCTTCTCTGTTCATCCTTACAAATGTTCTACCATCTCAAAAAGTGTTTGAAACCAATCCAACTACTATATTAGAGCCAATGTAGATGTTGATTTGCTCAAAACCAAATCATCCAGCAGCAATTAGACTGAAACGTTAGGTGGAATCATCTTTGCTGCAATTTCCACCATTATATTTGCTTATTCGGACATTTCGTTGAGCCCCCACCATCATCTTGTCGCGTTAATTCCTATGAAATATCACGTCACCTTGAGCTGTCTCGCACCAAAGTTTCATACGTGGGCCTTGCAAGTGATGTTCGCCGAGAGATTATAGCAAAAATAACGCGTATCAACTTTGACATTTCGTCGTAGCCCTCAGCATGTGCTTTGCGAGGATGACTGCTATATAAAGTATGAGAGCTCGATCCAATGGATCTCTATCATGCAACGCTATCTCGAGTAGTATTGTCCTTTGCTGTCAGCAATCAGAGCAGTTTTCAGACAAGGATGTTTACGTGCACGCACGTGAGCATTGGGCCAGCTGGGATGGTTTTGAAATCAATCAAAACCTTGTTTTGAATGACAGAATGCCGCTCAAGTGCTGTCAATTTAAATTTCCAAGCTCAAAGACTTTGCACCATCCTTATCAAGTTGCATGAAACCTATATATATATATATATATATATATATATATATCAAGATTACTTACTAATTTAATTAATTTATTAGTAAATCAAAATCATATGAACTAAGTGAAAATTAATTGATAGTAAGTGAACTTAAGTTATAAGCACTTAAACATTTTTCTTTTCATCCGATGTGAGATTATTTTTAAAATATTACAATCTTACATTTTATAATACGACGTTCTCGTTGCACGCCACAAGCTAATCAGAATCTATCCCAAGCCGAATCATCGATGTTGTAAAGGTGGCTTTATACCATGACGAAACTCTACCACCGTCTCATAAGTAGCCCTTTTTTCACGTCCATCAACTTTCACACACTCAGATCAGTTCTAATATCATTTGTAATGTCTTAAGACCACCTACTGGCCCAATTAACCTATTAGGGAGCTAAAACCATATGGTCTTAATAACTTAATTGGAAGTTTAAATCAGTAAATAAATTTGAGTTATAAGTACTTAAACATTTTCTTTTTCATTCAATGTAGGACTATTTTTGAAGTATTATAATATATATATATATAAATATACAATAAAAATTTATTAGGATGAATTGAATCGTAACTATTTCTGAAGATGCTAAGGGGTATTGCCGATCGAAAGATGATCACCAGTCGAAAATCTTCTCAATCCATAGCCTAAATACCTCTTGTTTCTTCTAGGACTAAATCCGAATGAGGATGCTAAAGAAAGTACTCTTCGATCTTATTCCCCTTCCCATTCCAAGCACAAATGCATCTTGGAACAATGGGTGGAGAAGGCAGTTTTACATATGGTTTCCAATGGTCATGAAAGCCAACCCATAACTCTTTTAGGCCTAACACAAAAAGTTTGAGCCTAAATTGAACCAACCCGTGATGACTGCCTAAACAAAAGTCAACAATATGCATACATCTGTTTATGTTTATGTGTGTGTTCCAACCTAGCCATGGTTTGTAAAATATGCAGCTTCTACGGACTAAAACCCTAAAAAGTCATGCTAGTGACCAAGCTACCTGCTTCGGTTAAAGCTTAGTCTAGTTATTCTTCTTAGCCACTTGGTGCAAAAATAATAGCCATGAGAGCTAGGCTTGCCGGACTACAATAAAATAGCAGTTGTTAAAACTTAAAACAATACTAGCTGCCATCCATCAACATCTTGGTTGCTAACAGCTTTCAAAGTGTTTATAATGCTAGAAAACATAAAGCTCTATCGATTTTATAATGCTAGAAAACAAAGAGCAGTTCTGTCCCCAGGTTGGCACGAAGAGAGAAGCAGGCCATTAACGAGAGGATTCCCTTTCCACCAGCTTGAGTCGTTGAAAGGGAGAGAAGTCAGTTGATCACTAATTTCCCGGTCATAGTCCGTCCTAGCAATCCACCTTTTACTTAAACCCTCCCCACTTTTTATACTGGCCGAATTAAATTGGCATTTCGAGTTTTTAGCTAAGATATATTGGGAAATCTTGATCACAATGTTTCATAATTGTTTATAAATAGGCCAGGTTGTTAGATCGTATTCAAAACTCATCCATATGGACAGATAATTACCAATTCTTTTTGCAACCATTCATGCTATCAAAATAACTTCTCTCCGTTAATGAAACTAAAAACGAGATCACTGAAAAGAATTATTACTGTTATATGATTTATAAATATTAACAAAAGTGATAGTACTGTGACAACCAAAAAAGATCAAAAAAAATTATATCAAAATTTTATTATTTATTGTATGATATTAACAAATAATAATAATAATAAATTAATAACATATATCTACTCATTTAAGACCTAAATTTTGATTAGATATATCGAGATATCAAGATGAGCCGAATGATCAAGATATTTTATATACAAAAGCCTCAACATGGCACATTTAGACTTAACTCTCATGAGAACATAATCGGGCTTAATTTCTTCAACTGCATCTGATCAAAAGCTGAAGGCATGCCGCTTGAAAACAAGAATTGGTTTACAGTAGTCTCGTCATAATTAGAACTATTAGAACGCACTGACTATGATTGTCTAACTAACCGATCACTCTAATGAATAAAAATATTCCATATTCCCTCTTCAACAAAAAGAAGGTTTGAAAAAAAAAAAAACAAAAAAAAAAAAAAGCGCTTGCTTAGGGTACAGAGATGTTAATTAATTGGGGTATTTGATAAGTCCCCCTTAGTTAATTTCTTATCCCGCTTAAAGGGTTTGATAATAACCGCAGCTCGTCCTCCGGCCGTGCCCTTGATGATGATGCAGCGCCGCAGTACGAACGCCGCTGGGGCTGCGAGGATCGCGCAAAGGATCGCCTATCGAGGGCGGCGTCCCACGGCTTCGGTGACGGTGACGGCGACGGGTCGCGGTTCCATCGCACGTCACCACCAAACCTTAGAGCCCGTTCGAATCGAAATCGACGAGGGTCTGCGGAGGAGAAGGCAGGGAAAGAGTATTAAAAGAGCGGAAGAAGGGGAAGGAGAAGGAGAGCTACTTTAAAAATATAATAATAAAATTTTTTAATTCTCAAGTTAGGGGTGAAGAAAAATAGGTTAATAATTTTTGCATTATTATTTTTTATTTTATCTCTATATATTGATTGAGATTTCTTTAATTTTTTTTCTTTATTTTTATTTTAAAAAGATAATTATAAATTATCTTTTTCTTTTTTTTTTTTTTCTAAACAAACAATGAGTAATAATCTTTTCTTTCTCTTCCTCTTCCTTTATCCCATTCTTTATTCCTTCCTTAATATTTTTTTAAAGCTTAGGCTTGAGATTATAATTTTAACCCTGCAAAGCTGAGAACGTATGTTCCATTCTATTTGAAACGGAAATACATTATTGTTATGAGGATGAAGATGTTATTTTTTATAAGAATAAAGGTGGGATGAAATTTATATTTATGTTTCTTGATGGAGATAAAAAGAAATGAGTAGGTTCAGCCTTATCTTGCTTTCATCATATCAATTCATTCTGAAAAACTATAACATCTCTAAATATTTCTCATACATACTATAGTTATATAATATTATAGGCATATATATTAAATTTATTAATATATTTAGTAAAATTTTTAATTATATTATTTATATTATAATTTTTATTTAAAAAATATATAAATTATTATGATCGGAGCTGGATGAAAATAGAATGGGAATGGATCGGTGATGAAAATTTATAATATTCGAAAGAACAGGGATGAAGATGAAAAAACATACATGCTAGGTGGTGTGGGACGACGTGAGAAACCAACGGAAAAGAAAAAAGAGACAAAAAGAAATATGTTGCCAACGCTTTGGGAAGGTGACCCGACTCATCTCCGGAGCGTACCCGACACAGCCGCCTAACGGCGTCTTCGCCTCCCACATCCCCGCCGTTACGGTCTCCTTTCCTTTCTTTTAGGTCTGCCTCCGTTTCCAATGATTTGAGAGCCCTTTCGGACCGATAGGATATCTCTTTTATCATGTGGTATCCAATAGAATGGAGCCACCTGTCAGGAAGGGCTTTTTGGTCGGCGGTGCACCAGGGGGTCCACCACGTGAAGATGATGAGATCGGATCACTGCCGCTCTGACCGGCAAACATACCTATGTCCCCGTGTATCCAACATAACGCCGCCACGTGTCTGGAAATGCAATTCGGTCGGCGGTGTGCGTGATGGGCCCGCCACGTGAAGTGGATGAGATCAGATCACAGCGAATTATTTGGCTGGGCCCAATGATCCGACGGTCGGTATCTGATCATATATAAGGATAAACTATGATATATATATATATATATATAGAGAGAGAGAGAGAGAGAGAGAGAGAGAGGTTGATCAAATACCCTAGATTTGAAAGGATCAGATTTATCATCTACGTCATCTGGTAGGAGACAAAATGAGAGAAGACGGTAAAGTAATAAAAGACTGACTATATGAAGTGTTAAAACAAAATATATAATTTAAATAGAAGGGGAATGGAAGCATAGAAGAGGGAGGAGCCTGCGAAACTTCATCATTTTGCTCCCAATAATTCGCATTCTCCTTTGCAGACAAACACTACGATCCAACGCTATGCTATTTATTCAAGGACAGACTTTAGATACGGATCACACTTATTTCCATGATCACTCGTTTATGACGTATGGCATTCTGATCGGTGTACATCTTCTCGGTTGAGAAGTGGCCAGAAGCTGTTTGCATCGGTGCAGAGAAGTCTGGCTTATCTCAGCACTTAATCGCAATTATCCCGTACTCCTTAAATGTTCTGCATTCGATGGCGGAGGAGGGAGGGAAGGAGACAGAGGAGGACTTCGTATCAATATTGGGCACCTATAGATAAAAAATATGTGTATTGACCTGGCTAAATAAGCCTCGTTATATCCCTTAAATTGCTCAACACATCTCGAGATACTAGTTCAGATGGTATTCATGTATCCAACAAAGACTTTGTATTCTTTTCCTTCACTGTTATATAAATTATACCAAGATATACATACAAGAGAGCATATACTAACGAGTATTTAAGCCCATATCAACTATACACCCAAAATAGTCCTACATCGAATGAAAAAAAAAAAAAAAAAAAGTTTATAATTCAAGTTCAACTGCTACCAATTAACTTATACTTGAGCTTTCAAGGCTACATGGATCCGACCAGATAAATTTGGAGTGTTACAAATATAATACGCTTATTAAAAAGTCTAAATAATACATTCTCATTTAGTCATGCAAATGGGATCTTCAGTTGTTACAAATGGTATTATAATGGACTCAGTCCATAACTCATATAGATTAGGAGACGTTACTATTTTAAACTGACCACAAGCTAATCGCAATGTTTATAATTATGATCAAATTGATTGGATTTAAATTTGAACCCTAAGCAATGCAATGATATCACGACATAAACAGGGATAGTATGCAAGAATCTAGCGAAGGTTTAATGATTCAGACACTTATATAAGATTAAGGAGTTCAAATAATACCTTCTTGATTAGTCTTTTTTAATGAAAAATCATTATGATGGTATTACAAACATAAATGCACTAACTTTGATGAGCAATGAAGCTTCAAAAACAGTCCTAATATGAGGCATTGATGCGATGAAAACTGTATCCATAAGTAATAACACGTGTTATTACACAGGTGTAACTTCAGCCTTGATGATAAAATCTTTGGCCTCGATGATAAAAGGGGTAAAAATCTTCAGCAGAGTGCCAGGAAATAACAAAGAAAATGAGAGTTGCATTCAGGACTAAACTTGCAACCTATGCATGGATTCTAGAATTACATCAGCTTTCTGCTTTACATATTACAGTACAAAAAACAGACAGCATCTAATATTTCAATATTTAGTAATAGATGACCCGTTTATGATCAGTTTGTGTTAATACTCCTAAGAAAAAAATTATCTGGCTGTCTATGAATCTATGTTTAATTGCCATGTCCCCTTGGGACCTGAATGATTTTTGATTGCAGAAGACGAGTCAAAAGTTCCTCTCTGTATATGTACATTGAGTCAAAAGTTGATGCTAACTTAAGAGAACAAGAAGGAAATCATAGTACTAGCAAATTCTATCTAAAATGAAATTTCCAAATATACGGAACACTTGGACCAGCAAATACAAACTATTACGCCATGTTGTTGCAATCAAATGAAACCTATAGATACCATTCTAATGCATAGCTGCAGATGCCACATTGAATAATGCATCAAAAATAAAAAACCATTTCGAATTCCTTTGTTCTGAGAAGTTTGCCAATCTAAATTAATTTAATTTTGCTAACCTAAAAAACAAAATCTACGAATCTTTTTATCTTCATCTATTCTATGACAGTATAATCTTTGCGAAGATTACAGCAAAATCATGCTGCCAAATTCTTTGCAGTGGTCTTGCTGTGATGCTGCATCCACATCTGCTGCTTGCTAAGCAGCTACTGCTGTATTGCGGACACACCCAATGCTCGAGCTAACACTGGTGAATGTATTTGGAATGACCATGTAGAAGGATCTGTTCTCTCCATGGCTGGCTCCTTACTCGTCTTCGCTGTATGAAACGTCATGGAAGGTAATGATGACCACAGCGATGGCACAACCACTAAATTCTTATCATTGAAATCATGCAGGAATGGATTGTAATCGTTAAGAGGAAACAGATGGACTGATCCATCATCCAACAGGCTGCCCAATTGAAGATTTTTGGGCCCTTTGGTTGAATTACTCCTCATTCTGTCCTTGCTTGCACTCTCAACTAAGATGAGGTCCCAAAGAGTCTGAATTTGAAGAAGTTGATGCCTTCAATTGGTCATCAAATGGGACTAGATCCGAAGCCATGCTGCTCTCTTGATCTGAGCTCGAAGGGGTCGATGCCTTCCACTGGTTTTCAAATGGGACAAGCGTTTGGATATTAACAAAAGTAATTAAATATTTTAGTTCCACATTGAATGATTAGCAAAACTTAAACCCATTTAAATATAAATCCTACATTTATACAGTCGACTCTATTAGGATACTTAAACGAAGCATAAGAGATGCAAGACTTGCCAGAATATACCGTGTTCTTGAATGGGATAGGCGGGGAGTTGAAGACCAAACAAGTCTAATTACCCTAGGAAGGGAGTAGACAGGGTCTGATTACTTATCTTCAGAGAATTGGCTGCTTTCATGAAGCTTTTCAAGGATTAGGATATCAAGGGAGGCCTAAAACTCTCTCTCTCTCTCTCTCTCTCTCTCTCTCTCTCTCACACACACACACACACACACACAGAAACTACTAATTGGGCAGTACCAATTGTCACAAGCCCAAGCTATTCTTGGATAACTAATCAGCTGGTGGTTTGACTTTCACAGGAAACATGGTATGTTAGCCCAAGCAATGCAATAACCTTGGCACCAATTTCATCAACCTGGAGATCACAAACTTTAATTTCCTAAACAGCAAAAAACATCATTGTCCAAATGGCCCAGAGTTAAGCAATAGATCAGACCTATGTTACAACTCAGACCACAAGCAGCAATCAGCCTCTTATGCAGATGCAGTTGCTTATGAGGAAGCCTGCACTATTCCATTTAGATCCAGGATCAAAAGCATCATCAAAATTAAGCTTCAACAGAAGACTCTTTGGGGGGATTTGGGTCCACTGAAAATAAATAGAAAAGATTTGATAATAAACGAAGCCCTTAAACAAGCGAATTGTTCAAATTCACTGTTTGGATTATTCATTATGATTCTCTATGAATAGCTCTTCACTCGAGGCCTTCGATAAGGTCCATTCATTGCAAGCCTTGAGAGATCGATGGAATTACATTTGCATAAACATTGATTTCAAGCTGCTAAGTATATTGGGTGACAGACTTTTGTTTATGCCGGTCAAAATGACTTCATATCAACTTAAGATTCATCCTATCCACCTCTACACATGTTAGTCTTGATGCAACACTAAGATCCTAATCAAGAAATCTGATGGTAGAAACAAACCATCTGAACCTTTTGATGGCACCAAGTAGTCATTTGCAAGCTGACACCTTTCCTATGATTGGCATAGGCTCCCTCCAATTCCAGTCAAATTTAGAGTCCTCATCGATAGTTTTTTTCCATTATATAAGCATTCTATTGATTAGAATACTATCAGTCAAAACATGATTTGGCCAATGTCAACTAACAATCCAAAAGGAGTTGAAGACAACTAATGATCAGTTTCTTCTATCCCAATCCATCTAACACAAATACCGACATAAGGATCCCTGTTGTACAATATTTATAACTTGATATTGGCCTAGATAGTTGTACGGTGCTAAATATCCTTTTTATATATAACATTTACTAGTGTAGCAGAATTTTTGAATGCAGAAATTTCCATCCAACATTTCACATCTTGAAAATTACTTGTCATACATTTAATCTCTATATTAAAATAAATAATAATTATACACATTTTCCTTGTAAACATTAGACTTCATTTTTTCCAATAATTAGCTAAACAAAAAAAGGCAATTTAATTGTCTTTCAATCATCAGATTTTCAGAAAATGGAAAAAAAGCCAGTTGCTAGAAAAACTGGAGAGTTAAAAACATTTTTAGTTGCAGGTGGTTTGATTTCCTATAATGTAATAAAAGACTATAGAATTAAAATTAACTAACATAATATAACATAAGGTTAGATAATATAACATAACATAACATAATATAATATCAAAGTTATATAAATGCTCCATATTAGCATATAATTTTTATTTATTACATGACATCACAATAAGTGTATGATTATTATATGATCTGTATATGATACTGTAGGAAATTTGTTCTCAAATATGTAATTAATATCATTATTTGACATCAGATAGTGATAATTATATATTATATATAATAATAACATTATATTTGACATGGAACATTATTCACTAAGTTTATTTCATGTCAAAAAGTTGCTCTTTTCCTGCTCATCCTAGCATCTTTGTAAAGAGATGGAAATAGATGTATATTTTTTTTCCATTTCTATTTTGAATGAACTGAACCAAAATTGTTGGCGATGCAGGTTCAACAATCATGGCATGAAAAAGAGATAAAGATTGCAGCATAAAACGTCTAGCATATGTACATATTTTACAACAAAAATCTTCCTTAACATAAAAGAAAACAACTAAGATCTAGTGGTCATTCAAATTCCTTCCAACAAAAAGAGGAGACATAACAGCTGTAAGGAACTCCAAAAGAACTTAGCATACACAAACAAGGGTATTTATTGAAAAGGCCTTTATCAACACTGAGAGCAAGCAAATATCCAAATAAACCGTCCCCACTATTATCAATATCAACAAAACTGAATTGCTGAATCACTGTTTGAGTTACTGTTTTTGTTTTGATATCAATGACGTTGAAGCTATTGAAAAAAAATTATTAGCTTCTTTCAACTAAAATAAAAATCCTCGGCATAACCATCTAACCAATTAATTCAGCAAATGGGTCATTGACATCAGAATTTCCATCTATGAAGAGCCATCACTCACCCACTTAGTCATACGGCATTGAGAAATTATAAAAAAACATCACATCTTATTAGCATTGTTATGATGCAATACAATCTTCATGGCATCCATCATCAAACCAATTCATCATGTGAATCATCAACATAAAATTTTAACTCAATTAAATCAGGATTTTAGTTTGCACACTTAACCAGATTTCATTAACCAATATCAAAAAGGTATATAATGATGAGAAACAATAACACAATAACACAATAACAACAACAACAATTATTAATTGCAGTCAAACACAACAACAACAGATCACAACTCAAAAGCCACAACAATTGCATTCACATCTTCTTTATCACCTCCCCTTCATCACTCTCCACAGATATCTTCCGCTAGCCATATCTAGAAACATCCAGAACCCATCTCCAATCACCTGTTCATGCAAAGCCAACACCAGAAACTCATCAAAACTTACAAAACTTTAAATAAATTAATCAATATCCTCCTACTCAGGAGCAAAAAGGTTTATCTTCTTTATGTTATACAAAAATCCCATCCAATTTCCACATAAACTCAATTCAACTAAAATGAAATCAAAATGTAAAATTTCTAAATTCATTGATACAACCATTCATCCTCCAAATCCAGGGACCGTGGAAAATGGTGTGTGTTCTTTAAATTAAGAAAAATTTAACAGAAGAAGTCCATATAAAACCTAATTCACCGAAAACACATCAAAATTCAGAAAACTAAACTAATTAAAAAGTAACCATTAATGTCCACATCCAGAGATGGTAAAAAAGGAAACATATTGTTTCTAAGTAGATTAACATAAGAAAAACGTCCCAATTCACCAAAAATCCATGAATTCTTTAACATTCTCGATGAATAAACAACCGCTCATCAGCCCAACAATCATAGAAAAACGTTCTCATGGTTGAAAGAAAAATCTCACCTTTTTCGCATCAAAGCCTCGGCCTTTCTTCGAATGCTCGTCGGCGGAGGTCTCAACCTCTAAGGAGTCGTCGGAGATGGGGGAAGAGGGAGGCGACCGGACCGTCTTCCAAGCGAAGTATCCGGCGAGGGTGGCGGAGAGGAAGACGAGGATCAGGCGCAAGGGGCACATCGTCGGGAGAATTCTCCGGCCGCATCGACCGACCACTGGAATCCGATGCAGTAAGGGATCAGCTAACCGCCGGTGGACGGAAAATGGACTTGCGTGAGGGGTTCAGATAACCGCCGGCGAGGTGGAAGGGACGGGTCTCGCTTGCGCTTTTCCTATTCACCCGGAGAGTCGGGAAGGAGGAAGGAGGGGCGCAGCGGAGTTGGAGGAATTCACGTGGAGATTTCGACTACAGCTGCGCATTGGCGTCCTGAAGCGGTGCCCACTAATATAGTGACGCGTGTCCAGTTCATGGACCCAGCCGATGCAAACCGATCGGGCCCGGTTTGATCGAATTGGGAGGCGAAAAGAAACGCGGTCCGGTTCGTTCTCAATGGGTTCCGTTTTGATGCCATGGGCCACCCTTTTGCTTAATTGTTTGACCTCACTTTATTTCCTCTTTTTTCTTTCTTCTTCTTCTTCTTCTTCTTCTTCCTTATTTATTTATTTATTTATTTTAAGAATTTAAAAAAGCTCTGGCTATAATACAGCCCTCATCGAATGTTCACAAGTAAGGATAGCCCAATGGGGCCTGATCCAGCCCATTCCAACTAAGATGGGTCTTTAAGTATGAAAAATTAAAAATTTTTTAGTCGAAGTCAAGATGAGGTTGATATATATACTCCATGATTCGAAATCTATCCTAAATTTATATATAGATTACGTTTTTAAGTCTATCTCTCTCTCTTTTTAAAAAAATATTAAATATTTATTTTGTAATTCTTAATAATTAAAATAATATTATTTTTATATTTTCTCCATAGTTAATTTATATATTTTAATAAAACTTTTGATTAAAAAGGTCAGTGAATTTTTTTAAAGAAAATTTCTTTTAAAAAAAGAAGTACTAAGGGATTAAGGATTCTCATTCCTCACAACGTTAAGAATGTAAAGTAAACTTAGCGAGGCATCGCACAAGAAGGAGGTGGGATATGGGAAATCAGGGATGGAAATAGGATGGGTAAAAATCCATTCCAACTCATCCCATTATCATTCCTACCCACAAAAGCTAAAAGGACATCTATTTTGTGAAGCAACAGGGCCTCTTTAAAGGCTGATGAGTATTGAAATGTTTTGCTTTAAATTTACTTTTGTTTAAGGTTTAAACTTCTAATATTCAATGATTATAAGCACTTGACTTGAATTTAGCAATAGGAGTGGAAAATCATGTCAACAAGTTATAAATAGATCAACTCAACTTCAAAGTATAATGATAAATAAGTCAATCAGAATCTAACTCGTTTAACAATCAGGCCAGAAATTTAAACCCTAACCCAATTCATGTATTATATGGGTTACACAAAACATTCATTGTAACCCATTTAACCTATAAAATCTGTGCAACCCATATGACCCTTATGACTTATATAACCATATATTTTATGTAACATGTATAATATGTATAAAATTTGTGTAACTCATATAACCTATGCAACATGTTTAATATCAATTCTTTTATAATAATTACATATTAAAAACATAACTAAAGAACAAATAATTTTTTTTCATTAAAAAAAAATAATCATGAAATTCTTACATAAGCATATAATTATCATCATAAAATAATAATTAATCAAAGAATGAGATTAATTTATATAAATAGGTCTGATAGGTCATATCCAAATTAGCAGGTCAAATTATATAAATTGATCCATTAATAATCAGATCAATTGCGGATCGATTTTAGGTTAATAGGTCAATTCATGATCTGACTTATTTATTAATTATGTTCAACAGATCAATCCGATTTTGATTCGAATTCATTAATTCGTGTCGGGTTCAACTCGTGTTCATTAGTCATATCCAAAATTGCCATCTCTAGCGACAAGGTATGCAAAATTATTCCAATTAGGGACCGTAAAACTTTCCAATGGATGGTGACCCAACTTATTTACGTATACTTAATTATTATTTTTTAAGTCCAGATGAAGGCTTGGATTAGATTAAGTTTAGAAAAAAAAAAAAAAAAAAAAAAACGATGGTTGACTGGAAGATCAAAGACTCATATTAAGGTTTACATTGCTACATTGTCCAACCAATTGAGAAGGCAAAGGTCCAGGACATACTTAATTCCTTGGCTATCTCCTTTTGAACTACCCACTTGGTACAACAGCCTTCGAGGGGTGGAATTAACTGTCCTTGTTGGATGTTTTTTTTTTCCTTTTTAACAGTGATTTCTACTTGGTTTTGGTTGACCCTTGATTCCTAGATGTCAATTACTCAAAAAAAGGTGGATATAGAGACAACATATCACTTTTATGGGATGAACTTTGTAACCCAACTTCTTCGCTGATATAATGAACTTTGTAACCCAACTTCCTAGAGTGAACAACTTCAGAATACAGCTATTTCTTTGAGGAATGTGATATAGTATTTTACTTAATATCAAGCCATCAGAAACAACAAATAACACCCTTTTTTTTTTTTTTTTTTTTGCCTTCCTAATGATGAGTTTTAAGCGAATTTATGCTAATTGCCATATGCTAAATGCTAATTGTAGGTTATTATAATTTACGACCCAACTTTAAAAATAAATGTGAAGGGGCCATTAATCATAAGAGAGTTATTTTAGTGCTACTTTATAATACCGATATGATGACCAATTTGCCTTTATCTCGAACCTTAGGGCAAAAGATTGTTTTGTTGTTTATATATTTAAATAGATAATTATGAAATATGAATTATATCGAATGTATATTTATATATATATATCATGCTCACTTTACATCATAATTTAAACATTGTTTTAGCGTAATAACAATTGTAGAATGAAAATAATGAGTATTATTTGATATTTTGCAATTCTTTGCATTGGTTAGTTGCCCAATTTGTTTGAAATATGAAGGACTATATGCACTTGATGTTCAAAATTTTTCTTAAGTGGCAGCATTTTGGAACCCCAGCTGTGTCATTGTTCTCAGCAGCCTTCTTGGAAAATTCAAATATCCAGTAAAATCTGTCTCAATCTTGGGCATGCCTCCATTCTCTTTCTGACTTTGATGTCCATAGTATCATTGACCAAAACCATGCATAAGGCTCAGCATTCTCCATGATATTAAAACAAATGCAGGTTTATTCTTCAATCGTGTAAGCTAGACGAGACTCTTATTTCATTCCTTTGGCTTTCCAACATCAAAAACAGAGTTACATTTTATCTGGTTTGCTATCAACAGCCAATAGCTGTGCTATTAAATCTCTCCCCTCACATTGGTATTTCCCCCCTCTATTTGCCATCAAGTAATATCATGAAAACTGTTGGACTTTTTCAACTTTACTCCTAAGCTCTGCTGTTGTATTATTTCTCTTCTTCATTTTAGCATGGATGCAGCAAGCATGGCCATGGTTCTACAATCCAGCCAAGCCAAAACAATTCCAATGAACCAAAGACTACTAGCAGTAATCTCAGGAAGCTCATCATCTAAGCTCAACATATCTTGATACAGAATACATGTCAGATATATCAAGGCTAAAAACAATGCAGGACTAACGCAAGCGACCAATGTTGACCATTGAATAACAGTCAGAAGATAACATTGTCTGCAATAGAGCTCACTTATTAGACATGTTGACACAATTATTCAGCCATACTGAGTCGTTGTTCTTGTGCATTAGAACACAGCAAGAAGAAAACAACCCATGAAACAACATTTTTATGGTGTTGTTACAATCAATCAAAATATAAAAGAGGGGTTCCTTTTATTTTCTATATTTTTCTTCAAAATCATGACCTGTAAACACTAATGGTTAATAAGGGCAGCCAGGATCCTGGTTGGTTATTTTTGTCAATTAGTCTTCAGGACTCTCATTTTTTTCAATGTGCAAAGATGATGGACTCTATTAGATCACGAAGAGGTGTAAGTTCATCCTCATCAATCAGTCGGAATTCCTGCAAAACAAATGAATTAAGAACAAGCAGTTAGAAAAATAAAATATATATCTCAGTATATTATAGATCACAAAGTAAGAGAGCACTTGATATTAACCAAAGAAGGCTACACCAGAAGTGTAGATATAGTCATCTAGTAGCTTTAGCATTTAGGTGGAGTAAAGAGATGGCATAATAATCAGCATTCTGGATTGATGGTTGTATATAATAAATGCGGTAGAGTATAATGTAATAACCCTTGCATATTAACCATTGCATAACTTCAAGAAATCATTTGCAGCAGTGAATATACATACATACATACATACATACATACATACATACATACATACATACATATATATATATATATATATATATATATATATATATATAGAGAGAGAGAGAGAGAGAGAGAGAGAGAGAGAGAGAGAGAGATCTTCTAAAGTTTGGAAATGAGCTTAAGAACCCACGAAAAAGTTAGCACAAGTAATCAAGCCAAGTTACAATCAGCAGTCAGCCTTTATAGGCAATATTTTTCTTGGCTGACACAACCGAACAAATACATAGTATTGCAATACTTATAAGTAGCTAAACTTTAGTAAATACAGCTTATGATAAGAGATATGTTGTAAAAGACACCAATGTTAACCTGCTGTACTTAAACTACATGTGATCTGTATCCAAAAAAGTTTCTTCTTGCTGCTGGAAGCAGAGTTCAAGATGGTGAAGTCTCAGATTCTTAATCAACAAGTATGTATGTTGGAGCTAAGAGCTCGTATTTGGACCTTGTGATCCATGTATAGCTCTAGATGTTTTGAAATGGATACAATACAAAGACTGGTGGAGCCACACACTGCCAGCAAAAAGTTCTTATGGAACTCCTCGAACCGTAATATGAATGAATAAAATTTCTGCTGGAGGTTTCCAGTTTTAGTAAGTTCTTGCAAGCTTAATTCTACATTGCAATTTAAGAAGGTTGGTCTCTGCGCTTTGTAATCTTTTTACAGAGACATCAGTTCCTCAACATGGGGGTACATTAAGTAATTTCCCTCTGTAAGGCACAATAATCATCCTTATACTTCATCTTGAAGAACCTGAAAAGAGTACTTCTTAAGAAGAAGATAATTTAGAATCTCACTGCAATATTGACTCAAAATCAATGATTTACTAGCTAGCAATATAACTATGATGGAATCTCACAAACCAGTGGATCTTGGTATCTTGCTATAAGAATCTCCTTTAGAGGAGAAACTATGTAATGTTGTTGAATTCCTGAAAACCATGTGGAGATACCTCCTCTAATTTTCAGAATATTTGTTTAACAAAAAGAACATTTGTATGAACGCAAACCACTTTCATATGTTTTCTCTGCATGGGCCACATTGGAGCAGCAGTTGCTGTAATCTGAGAGGTGAACAGTTGCCATGTTAAGAAGCTTCGACATTCCTCTACCAACCATGAATTTTTATCAGCTTTATAACCAAAAATATAAGGAACCGATGTGCAATGAAGTTATAGAAATAACTGGTTTTAACCTTCAGTAACAAACTAACAATTTATTGTAAGGACTCAGGACAATATTATTTTATAGTTCCAGTTTAAGATACAGCCCATAGAACATCTAGGAGATGGCAGATGAAGTGCAATAAAAATCTTCAGGAAGAGTTACTAATGTCATCAAAATGAAGGCAAGAGGAAAGAGTGGTAAGCTAGAGTCTGCTAAACACCAGAATAAATTATTACAGGCTTAAATCAAGGATAGATATTTACCAATGTAAATAAAGTGAAGTGCTTGAAGCAAGTATTGAGATGAGCTTCTTCTTTCAGGCTCACAATTTTTTGAAAATGCGAGTGATAAATGTGAGCATACACCCGAAACAGATGCTTGAATATCATTTTGACAACATATTGAAAATTTGGAGGAAATGGCACCCCTGAAATAGATATCAGTAAGTCAGAATTGACAAAAATTCAAAGAGTATGGCATTATATATCTGGAACATTCCATATCTCAAGAACATATACAATACCAAGTTTTTGTGGAAACATGGTTTCATCATCAAGCTGAGATTCAATCCAGTTCATCAGATAATCTAAATATTTTGGTGCAGAAACTTCTATAGGCTTTTTAAATCGAACTCCATCAGCCCACCTCTACTCAAACCTGTACAGTTTCATCCCCCATTAGAACATATCCTAGAAAAGCAAACACTTTGTCCAAGAATTTCTACAGACAGGAAAATTGCTAAGAAGATTGGCTAGTGGTGATAGAAGAATACTTTGGTCCTGCTGACATTGTTGTCAACTGGTTGGAGTGCAAAATTCCACAAGAGTGCCATACAAAATATTGACTTGATTGAAGAAGTCAACAGCTGCAGGTGAAAAAAAAATGAAGTATGGAATTAAAAAACTTGTATCGAACAAAGCACCACCATGGTAGGTCTACCTGGAAATACTTAAAAGAGTTGGGGCTATACTGTTGACAGCAAGCCATTCATTGAGGTCCTCCCCAGGTGGTAATCGAACAGCCTCCCTTAGATTCCCGCTACCTAATGTAGCATCAATATGCCTTTTCAGCTGTGAACCCTGTTTGATAATAAGCAAAAATTAACATCAGAAATCAAGCTTGGCGAATTTTTTGGATTTCAATAACCCAGAGTTCAATGTACTGTCAATTAGAGTAAAACTAATTTTGTTCATATGGTCACAGAGAAATATATGCACAGCAAAAATTTGAATTTCTTGAAACATGCAAACCTACTAAAATGATTATAAAATCTGGGGAAGAAAGACCATACATGAGATGCTTGAATGTTTAATGTTGTGTCACTTCAGAGCAAGAGTTTTAGTTGATCATCAGATTGAAACATAACATCCAATTATGGATGCAGCTTACCTTCTAAAACAGTAGAAGTGTGATCCATGTGAATTTGGAAATGTGTGGATGTTGAAGAATGAATGTCAAGTGTATGGCTTGAAGAATCTAAAAATTAGGTAGCTATCTCTTTCTTTTTCTTTCTGAAAGAGGTTCTCAGGCAGTATTCGTATAAAAGTTAGTCCTGTGATGTGATGTTCAGCTTCATAGAACAAATAATGGAATGATGAATTGCTTCAAGACATGACTGGCAAAAAAGCAAGTACTGGCACCATCCCTACTCTTAGGATGGTCTTTATTTTTCTTTTTTTCTGAAGTTTTTTATCTTCAATAAATTTTTGGTGATTTTTAAATTTTTCATATTGAAGCTTTTTTTTTTCCTTTTCTTTTTTTTTTTTTTTTTTTGAGACAATGATAGGGTCTGTTGTGCTGGGAAAAGTACCAACATCCATTGTTCTAATAATATTTAATAAATCACCAACAAAATATTGGTGAAACATCACTTCCTCTCTCTCTCTCTCTCTCATTCCCCACTTGCAGTACCTCATGATTGAAACCAAAAGAAAGAGGGTGTGCCCCACACTGCTCTCTTTGCTTTTTGGAATCATGCAACCCTGCTGGGATGCACAAAGGTATCATACCAATGGTATGATAAAGCCTTGTGATCGTGTGAAGATAAGGGTGATCAAGAATGCAACACAGAGGAGTTAAAATACTTATTAAGACATCAACCAAAAAAACAAAAAAAAACAACAGTATATTATTCCATTAAATGAATTTTTCACTGCTCAAATAGGTTACAAGGCTCATGTCAAGTATGATGAACACAAAAAAAAAAAAAAAGAGATTCAAAATTATAAATGATGACATTAACGAAGAAATTTTGAATAATTGGGAGAAAAAGAGGCAACTGGTATACAAAAGAATGAAGAAGAATGGCTTTTGATAATTCCTGATGCAAATTATAAGCTACTCAAACCCTGAGTACTATAATAAGATTGACTTCATTGCATTTCCATGTAGCCATAAAAACTCATATAAACATCTCTTTTTTTTTTCTTTTTTTCATGTGAGGGGGGGATCGGATTATAGTAACATGAATGGACAATGAATATGTATGGGGTGTATTGGATACCGCTATAGGGAAACAAATCAGAATATGCATTAGATAAGAGAAGAAAGAAAAATGTATAACATCAAAGCTCTTGAGGGAGTGATTTAAAAGAAGAATGTCAATGAGGACTAATGTTCAGTTCACAAATTCTTAACCTTTCATACAGTTTAGGTTGCGGTTCATCTAAGCTTGAGGATATTTCAAGGTTGACTCTCATTCTTCCAATTAACACTCTGAGGGTCAGTACTGAATTCTTGGCTGAAATAACTTTAGACTAAGAAGGTCAAATTAGTGGAACCTTTCAGGTCAGAAGATTTAACTTTAGGTCACAAGCAGCCAAGGAGAAATCTTCCAAGATTCTCCTAGACTTGGGAAGAGTCTAGATGAGTAAGCAACATATGAGGTTTATAAAGGAAGTCACAAATTATAAATTCATGCTTTCAAAGAGGTGAGGGAGGGCATGTTGTTGGTTTGCTGAATACAACAGTTAGTATGTCATAAAGGGAGGGTGTTCGATTGAACTTAATAATAATAATAATAATAATAATAATATAGTAAAACATTGAAGTACCTATTTATCACATATAGAATGTGAAAAATAAAACATAGGAAAAACATGTAAATAACACATAAAAAGTTTTTTTTTTAAAAAAAAAGAGATAGTAACTTCTGACTCAACCCATTTACTTAAGCCAACCTACCTAACATGATTCAACAAATTTTTCGGTCGGATTAGGTTTAGTTCAAGTTAAGGCTCCTCAACCCAACAAGGAGGTTTTATAATATATATAATATTTTAAATGTTTGTATTATATTGAGATTTCTATATAGTTTAAAGAATTATGCGATATATGAGCCATTGGATAATTGATTCAATGGCTTAGAACTAAATGAGAGTTAAGTTATAATGACACAAATGATCCAAAAACTATAAAAAATAGATTATCAACTTATAACTCAAAATTGAGCTGAATTGAAAAAAAGAATTTAGATGATTAAGACTTTGTTATTGTTGTATAGGCCATTAAACTATCCAATAGCTTAGAACTAAAAGGAGAGTTAAGTTGTGGCACAAATAATCCAAAATCATATTAAAAAAAAAAAAAAATAGACTACCGATCTAGCATCAGAACCAAAACTAAATGGGCTTAGGCTTTAAAAGAGTTGGTGGTTTGGTAGTGGGTCAAGCTTAGGATGGGCATTTCTAACATGTTGGTGGGGTGGGTAAGATTCACGTTAAACCCTATAGGTCTTAATATATTAGATTACTCTGACCCAAACCTAGCTTAACCTACAGGTTGCCACCCTTATTTTTAACTATATGTAAAACGAAGGTTCAAATGCAAATTTCATGCATTGCACTAAGACTAATAATCGAATAATACTGATGCCGAGATAGACTTGGTATGGTCGATGAAATATATCCAAGCTGCAAATTGATCGATGCTGTATTGGTTAACATGTTAAATGTTTTCTCGATTTGGCACAGGTAGAGAAAAGTCAAGCTACATTAGTATTTTTCCAATATTTGATTGCATGATCATCGGCAAAAGAAAGGAGATAGTGACGTAGGATATGGCTAGCGACAAAATGGTCATAATTAATTGATGATTAAATTGGATTAGATTTTTTATTTAAGAAATTATAAACATTGCTTAACAAGTAAAACAATATTAAAAATAATACTTTATATCAAGGTTTTAAATATTTAGGGGTAAAACCATCCTCATTTTTTTTATGAAATGCGATGCACCGTCATCTCGTTTCATCTCAACATATACTTAGGATAATGTATCCAGAGATGCATTGATTGAGATGCTGAGACAATGATGAAACGGTGCCGTTCCAATATTTGAGACAGTAATTCATTTAAATATCTCATGGAACATCCCGGCGTTTCAATGAGAAATTTTATATCACACAGCTCAAAAAAGAAAAATATAATCATTCACTGAGGATATAAATGCCACTACCTCTGCCCTCACTACATAATCATCCATTAAAAAAATATTCTAAAAAATAATCAAATATTAATAATCCACAAAATTAGGTGATCTATCTTAATCTCACACACAGGAAACGGATCAATGAAAAGAGTTAATGACCAAAAAAAACAATTCCTGACCTTATTGCGGGGTGAAGCATTCTTTTTGGGCCTCAATGTCCTCTGGCCCCTGCTCACAAAAGCCGATGCATTAATCCACAAACTCTTTAAGCAGAGGAATCAAAACAATGGCTCAAAAAAAATAAAAAAGAAAGAAAAACGCAATGGAAATTAGAAAGCTATAATTTTTTTACAGATACAAATCCTAACTTCTCAATCAGCTATAAATTCATAAAGTCCTTAATTCATCCAATCTTCTCGCACAAGCCCCGAGAGTGGCTGATGAATTATTTTCTAAAAAATTGCAAAAAAAAAAAATCTAAACTTATGGAGAAAAAAAAAGATCAAAAAATAAAAGAAAAAGGATGGAGAACGGACCGATTTCCAAGGCCGAAAAGGCTCATTTTTTTTTGAAAAGATGCTGTTAATAATATATGGAATTTTCCTTTTTTTTTCTCTTTCTCTTACTACCGTTCTCGCATCAGACCTTCGATTCCTCTGGAATTGGTGTCGGCGAGAGCGAAGGGAAGGTGGGGAAGAAGACAGTCTGGCGATAGAAAGAGCTCTTCTTAAAATCTCAACTCTTAACCATCCAACGTCTCGCCAACTTCTGTTTGCCAGCTTGGCAACTGCCACTGTAATGACGCATGGGAAGTCCAGCTGAGCCGCTCGGTGTCTTGTTAGAAATGGAATTACGGATGTAGAGGTTGCAAACAAACATCTCATGTTGTTGGAATGTCCCAAGAATATTTCCAACAGTAAACAAAATCTAAGAGTGCCGACAGTTGGCTGTTCTTCCTGCATCAAAGATAATTCACGTACTGCATGGCGGTTTTAACTACATAAATGCACATGATGCTATAAAGTTTACGTAATTATAAGTTTACCGTAATTCAATGTTGGAGATGAGATTACAGTTGAGAGTATGTTGGTGTTGATAGGATCACATGGAAGCGAATTGATATCAAGATTGAATAAAAAATATAACGCACTCATTAATTGAATAGGAAAATAAAACTAAATAATGTAAGGAATAATCATGATTCAGCAAGCACATGGAGAGAATAGCCATAATAAGAATATAGCCACTAAGTTTTTATTCCCAAAATTCAATCTCAACAATTTTTATACACCCCTCTTTTCACCTTTGAGCTTGTTTGCGAGAGATGTTGGGAGAAGGTGGAAAGGGTGGAAAGGAAAGAAAAGTAAAGAAGAGAATGTTGAAATATTCTGCTTGAAAGTTTTATGAGTAAGAAATAAAAGGATTTTAAAATATTTTTAATATTCTTTTAAACCTTTCAATAGTAATAATTTTTAAATTCTTAAATCAAGAAATTTGTAAGAATTTACTTTACTTTCTTCTATTTAAGCAGATATAAAACTTTTCTTTTCCTAATATATTTCATAAGGTTTTTAAAGGATTTTAATTCCATTTTTATCTTTTTTTTTTTTTTTACTTTCAAGTGCCTTTCTTTTCATTTTTCCTCTAACTCCTAAATAGAGGATCAAAGCACTCCCCCATCTTTACCATTTATATATATTTATTTCATCCATTAAGTCAATTATCTCTTCATTAGGTTTATTACTTGCTCACTAAGTCAATCTATCACTTACCAAATTTATTAAAAATATAAGTCAAAACACAAAATAATCTCATCTCGATGAATCATCCCCCACCACAAAAAAAAAAAAAAAAGCACACACACACACGCCCAAAATAAAAACATTGATCTTTAAATGTACAAGTTACACATTACGTGAATCAAAACATTCCTAACTTTATCTGATTCGAAAAAGACACCCAATACCCATGCGTAAATGTCCTTAGTCAACTTTAGTCAATTCCAAAGAGGGATTTTAATCCATTCTCTTAGTAAAAATTTTCTTCTTGTACTCATGTAAATCGTGAACATGCATTACTCCAGTCTCTGCGCCAATTACAAAAGAGACCTGTCATGAGTACCCAATACCTCATGCATTCCATTCTCAGTCACTTATTGAGGTCTTAGTCATTATTTTTCTAATTTGATGGTACAAATCTCATTCTTTTCTCCCATTATCAAGGTTATGCCACCTTTCTCATGACTTCAACTATAACATAATACCCAAGTACCTTGAAATAGAACAGAGAAAATGATATTAGATTCTTACACATATTTGGAATATATGCTATACCACCAAAAATCTTTAGGATGCGTTTGGTACATCAAAATATAGAATTTTTTTTAGTCTTTTTCTTTTTTTTTTTTAAGGATAGGATAAAATTTTATTCCATAAGATAGTTAATTCTGTTGGAAAGAGAATAACTTATCTATCAAAAAAGATATTTTTATTTTTATCCTATCGGACTATTACTTTATTCTCTTTTTTATCCTTATCCTTATCCTTAGCAATAACTATTATTTTTTCTAAAAGTATAATTATCTTATTTGATTTATTATCCTATCCTCCATCAAAAATGAGTTAAGATAATTTTTATTATATCTTATTTTTTATTTTCTTCTGTTGCTTTTTTTTATTCTATCATATTCTGTGTACCAAATGCAGCGTTAATGTCACAAATAAATCTATCATTTAAGGATATTATACTATCTCTTCCTTTTGAAAAATACCAAAATGAATTTACCTCGAGCACACGTACAAAATGTAAGTAGAAATTAATATCCAATTATCTGAAAGGTAAGAATCACCTGTCATTTGGATTAAAGTGAACAATGATGGTTGCTGGTTTTATGTTTGCAGAGGCCCTTTTAATCGCCACTAACCTTTCCTTTTCCTAGGCTTATTACTGAGTGTGATTTAGTTTAAAAGGTTAACTGCCACTAGCCTTTCTTTTCCCTTGCAAATTGGCAGTAAGCTCTCTTAATTTTCAGGCAAGAGCCCAACCCTTACTTGGACTCCAGGTTCTTGACTAGACCTTGGGCTTCTTGACTCTGTTTTCTTTTTCATTTTTTAAAAAAAATGCGAAAAATACTTAAAAAATTTATAAGAAAAAATCTTTAAGTTTGAGTCAGCAAATTCGAGTCAAGCCAGCGAGGAAGAAAGGGAAAGCCATAAGATTGGTTAAGTCTCAACTGGCCAAAATGGATGGACCACAGTCCACTTGGCCACTTTGATGGGATATACTTTTGATCTTAAATTTTTAATTGTTACAATTTAATTTATTATATTTTAAAAATATTATAATTTACGTGTTTGCATCAGAATAAAAAGTTAGCCATTTCGTTGATTTTTACTGACTTTGTATTAACTGACTTTGTATTAAGAATGCTATATTCATAAAACCTATGGGCTAAAGCGTAAGAATTGAAAGTTTAAGGACCAAAATTCATTTTGAGTGACACTCCCTGAAGCTAAAGGGCCCCTTTTCCTTCCAACTTCTTCAACACATATTCACATCTCTGTCTATTTCATGGGCTTTAACATAGATATCATTTTAAAAAAAAAAGAAAGAAAGAAAGAAGGAAGGAAAGAAAGAAAAATCTACAGTTTGGTTCAGCTGCTGAGCTAATTAATTCAACTCGGTCGGGGAGAAGAAAAAGGGTTAATCACACGAAATTTCCTCATGAATCTCAACAAACCCTACATCCAGGCCAGGTGACGCTGGATTTGGTCACCTCACAGTACCTCATCCAGAGCTAAGACTCCACACACCACCATTTGCCCACGACAAAAGAAACACATCTGATAACACTCAACAAACGCACACGCACACAAAAGCCTTGAAAGAACTCCCATTGACTCAACTCTCTGGCGGCAACCAAGCTCTCTCTCTTACCCGGTCCCTCCGAGCACCTTCTTGAGCTTCTTCACCTCAGCATCATCAAGGAAGGTAACCTTCTCCACCAATGGTGATGGTAAGCTGTTCGCGAAGAGCGCGAACGATGTTATCTGGAGCCCTGGGCTCGGGCTGCTGAAGCTCACGATGGCCACCGCCGTCGACTCACCACCGTTGATCTGGAAGTGCAGCAGCCCTTGGGGGAAGACCATGGAGTCGCCCGCGTAGAGGCTCTTATAGTAGATGTTATTGGCCGAGGAGATGAAGCCGGCGCAGATGGTCCCCTCGGTGACCAGAAGGAACTCGGAGGCGGCGGGGTGGGTGTGGAGGGGAACGACGCCGTCGACGTCGAGGTCGAGGCGGGCGGCGGAGATGCCCAGGCCGTTGACGCCCGGGAACTGGGCGACGAAGGCGGGGGTCACCGCGGCCTTGATGAGGTTCGAGGTGTTGCCGGGCACGCCGAGGCCGGAGAAGACGAAGTCATCGGTGGGGACGGCGGACTCCTTCTTGCATGGGTAGCCTGAGGGGGTCAAGGGGCGCGAGAGGTCTGCGACGCAGAAGTCTGCGGCGAGGGAGGAAGGGAGGAGGTGGAGGAGGAAGAGGATGGGGAGCATGGTTGATTGAGCTTAGTTCTCTTTATTATCTCTCTTCTCAGTACTTTGATTTGCTGTGAGTTGTAGTACTTGGTGTGGGGGGTTTATATAGAGGGGTTGGCGTTTGGAATAGGAAATTGGAGGCCATGCGGCGTTCCACGCGCATGGGTTTAGGGTTTTTGCTCCGAAGAAACCGACGGGCTGTCGAGCTGTAAAGCACGTGAAACAAGGACGTTTCCTTCGAGTCCTTCTCTCTCTCTCTCTCTATCTCTATCTGAGAGAGAATCACCTTATGCCACGACAAAAGGACACTTTCGCCGGTTGATGTTGAAGATGATAGATCTCAAAGATGAGAGTGAGGATAAGTCGAGTAGAAAAGTTCAGGCGTCCGCGATGAGAACCTGCAGCAATGAAGGAAAGGCATCAAAGATGATATCGAAGGTTTACCAGTGAATTAAGGTCAGATACCGAGCAGGGTCAAGAACAGATCTTATAACCTTTTGATTTGTTTGAGAACAAGAAAAAAAAAAACATGGTACTGTGATGGATTTTGATGTGTTTTTACGTTTTGAGTTTGACGAGGTGACCAAATGGACGGAGTGAGTTATGATGATTCAATGATTAAGCCACTTGAGGTTCTATGATGCATGGTTTCATTCAAGTAGCTCCACTTTAGACGAAGGAGTCAATTAACACTAGAAACTATTTTTGTCCAGCTTCTTAATTTACTTGAGCTGCTTCAATGAGTTCTCCATCTTCACGTCCCAACCCATCAGTTGGCAAACGAACCTGTTGGTTTAAGCCGTGTGATTAGAAGTTAAATTTCAAAACTTCTTAAAACAGGATCTTTCTACAGAAAAGTTTGATGACCTGCTTCGATTCATATCAAAAAAACTAAAAAAAGTAAGCTTCTAGCGAGTGGGTCGTAGGTAAGAGAGAGAGAGAGAGAGGGAAACATGAGGATACGATCATTTTTCTTGTTGGCATTCAAAAGTGGTCTTCGTGCGTCACGGACGAGTTGAATCCTTTCTCAAATAGCAGAACACATTTCTAGATCTGTGTGTGTGTGTGTGTGTGTGTGTGTGTGTGTGTGTGTGTGTGTGTGTGTGTGAGAGAGAGAGAGAGAGAGAGAGAGAGAGAGAGAGAGAGAGTCAAAGGTCCAAAAATGACCTTCAAAGAAAAGAAGACCCTCCAAAGTTAAAGTTAGCCAAAGCAAGCAGGAGAAGGCTTAAAACCTTTCAAACAAACATTTAAAAGCTAAGACTTCATTTATTTACTCATGAAATTTAGAGCTACTTTTATGAATATTTGGATCAATCTTTTTAAAGTTGGTCATTTATCAATGGATGGCTTCGATAAGCTTTGATCCCCAAATGAGGCTTGATGAAGTCTTTTTCAAATATAATGGAAGGCTTCTACTCAAACTGGTTTACCTATTGAAAAGAAAAAGCTCAAAATAGTTCGATACATGAAACCCTCTTCTAAACAAAACTTTTCTCTTTAAAACGTCACTAATGGCAATTTAATCAATTAAATCATATCATCTTTGGATCGATCATGTGTTGCTATCAGGTGAGTTGGCTGAATCAAACCACATCATTTCAACATCCTTCAAGAAATCAGGACATCTCAAGGTGCGCACCCCTTTCCGATCATTTTAACCATTAGCTAAAGAGTAAGCCCACTTGCACAAAAATATGGATAAGAAAACATCTGTCATGAGCTATATATTGTGAAATCAAGAGGCCCGTATGAAAGTTGAAAAAATCTATCAACATCTGGTCCATTCCAACATCACATGGAAACATTGGAAGCAGCATAACAAGACATATGACAGCTAAAAGCATGGTCTACCCTTATGGCTGCCTCTTGCTGCAGGTCTTGTACCTTAACAATTCCCCTACTGCTACGGCAGACAGCATAAGAGTTTTACCAATAGTGTGCCGATGGTACACTTGTTCACAGGTTGTGTGTACAGGAACATTATTCGTCTGGCCAGAGGCAAAGGATCCAAGAACATCATTAATTATTTTATCATGGTTCAAGTATCATTTGGCCAAAGAAAATACCAACGATTATTCAAGAATATACTACCCAAAAAAAATTGATTATTCAATAATATGAGGAAAAATACGGATGCCCGGTGACCGGTGCTCCCTTCTGCTAGGCTTAGGCTTTTTGTCATCAAGTAATGGCCATATGAGAGCGTGAGAAGAGCATTCCAAAATCCAAATGGAAGAGGAAGGAGGAAGCTGATAAGAAGGGTGGCAGCGAACGACTAAATGACCAATCACTAGTGTTTTGGGCTTATCATTGATGAGGAATAGTCCCCCACTCGTGGTCCAACAAAGCATTCATTGCTTAGCATATTCTCCAAAAGTTACCAGGATTCTCTCTCTGTCTAAGTTGAATTGGAATGTTTATCTCCACCTTGGCATCAATAGATGAGTGTTGGATTTGTCAGCCACTATATTTCCCCCCTCTTTTATTTTTACCTCTTGTCTCATCTCCTGTCATAGAAAAGAATATCCGTCGAACATGCTAAGCCATGAAAAAGACTATTTGTCGAAGCCATGTGCGCTTGCTAATATTTTCAGTAAAGAAACAGGCTCGATGCAGCTGGGAAACAGGGCAAATTGATGTATATTTTTAAAAACTCGGGTCGTAAAATGAACCGAGCTCGAGCACCTTGAGAGTTTAGTACATAAAAATGAACATTTTTAAAAGCTCGGCTCGTAAAATGAACCGAGCTCGAGCACCATGAGAGTTTAGTCTATAAAAATGAACATCTATAAAAATGAACATCAGCTCCGGTAGGTTCGACTCAGTCTGATCTATTCCATCATATCCTGAACTAGTTTGGTCGAATGTTTTTTTTCTTTTTTTTTTTTTAATCTACTGGAGATTGGAGTCAGGAATAATGACCATTTATTTTTTCTAATCTTTGAAAGAAAAACGTTGAGTTAAATGGCTGATGCAAACATCTAACAATTACGCTTTCTTTCAACACAGAGCAAATAGCAATTCATAGGAAAGTCCTGAGAGTGGTAGCATTCCATTCCCTTTAATCTACAATCGTTTGGTAGGCAACACCCTTAGCCTCTCAATTTATGACTCAAATATCATCGTTTCGAGCCATTAGTCCAGTGATAGCCCTCGAAATAAAAGGGCGCCTCTAGCGAATGAGACCATCCCTTAACATAACCCACCGCATCTTTTAAATCAGATTCCATCCAATTTCTCCTAGCATCTCCATTTAAAACCCAAGCAAAGTCCTCAACATGCACATTTCCAATGCCTGTATATCAAAAATCCAAGATGACTTGGCCATCGCAAAAAGATGTCACTACCATCCCAACAGATAGAACTCATTACATTTATTCACTACTACACATGCATCTGAATTGATTTTTATAGCACCATTTGGTGAACATTCCCACTTTTTTTTTTTTTTTTTTCCCTGACCACCCCTTCATCATAAACATAATATAATCATGTCCTAAACTATTGCTGTAATCAAACACAGTTTCCGTGCCCTGGAGAGTCTTCCAAAATATCTCTTCCATCTCCCCATACCATAGATCCATTTCTGAGATTTAAGATTGCCTTACATAAATCACTGAACCTATGGAGCTTGATTTTGTCAATAAGATAAATTTTCATTTACCGACCAAAAAAATCCCAGGATAAATTAGCTTCATTATTTTTTCATTCCAGATCATTCCACAATCGAACAAACAAAAAAAGAAAATGTATAAAAATGTCAATCCTCCACCCTCCACAGCCACCTTAATTACCAGCGTTTGCTTTCAATGGCCATAACTGATAGGTGTTCTCATATCAAGATATTAAAAAACTTGTTATAGCATGCATGCTCCCCACCTGTCAATTCTTTTACTCAGCTGCAAGTGAATGAAAAAACATGATAACAATAGCAAATAGTTGAAAAGAAAAAAAAAATCTGATAGTGTTTGAACCACTTTACTCTTAGCAAATTCTTCATATTGGCATGCATAACATAAAAGGCTGCTCTATAGGATTTCATATCAAAGAGAATCATCTGAAAAATCCATAATTTTGAAGTGCCAGTAAAATGATGATTAGGCTGCATCATGCTCTTTTGGAATGTCACAAAGTTTGCAAATCAGGAATAGATATTTTTAGGAAATTGAGAGCAACTAGTAAGCAGTTTTCCAAGATAAGCCTCTAACACCTCTCCATCAAGGCAGGAGATCCTCAGTCATTTGTTCTTTCGTTCTCCATTATAGTCATCAATCAGTCTCTCAACATCCTTCCAGAACAAGCCTTCCACAAGGACCCCATCTTTGGTGAACCTGACAAGAAACTAGTTGGTCAGAGCATGAGGACGAGAGTGACAGAGAAAGCTTGCATTAAAAAGGCAGTTATATGGACCCTTTAGAGGAAGAGAGTTTGTAACCAAAGTTCAAAAGCTAAGACCTCATATCTCAAAGAATGCTAAGCTGCTACAGATGGATACATACAATTAATTTTTGGGCACATGTAACCACATCTCTTGAAAAACCGGCAATAGTAATAGATGTAAGAATGGAGTAACAACAAATTGACAAATGACATAGAAAGATTTATAAATTCAATCAAATATAACTGGATAATGATTTGTTAGTCATGGTTAACATATCACTGATGCAGTATATCAATGGGATTTCATGTAATCATTTGACAGGTAATTCAGTGAAAGAGAACCTTAAGAAAGTGGGGGCTAAACAATTTAGGCAAAAGAGGCTTGCAATCTATATGATTTTCTTAAACATGTAAAAGATGCAGGCTATCCAATATGAACCACCTTGTCAAAATTAGTCACATACCAGAAATCCCATCATTATGTTGATGTTTATGAGAAATATACAAAAGATATTAAAAACCTTTTGAAGGAAGTAATCATCATGTCAAACCATTCATCAGCGGTTGATGCCAGGAGGCATGAATTCCAACATGGTTCCTGTGTCTCATTTTCAGGTGGTTCAGATAAATGTATCTACTAATCGTTTACTTCAGTGGCTGAAAAGCATCAGGATTCAATGCACTACAAGAGAATCAGCAGGAAAGAAAAGCAAAATGACTGCAAGAGCTCACCATTTTGTGACACTCTTAGTAAGATGGACTGGTTTATTAGCAGAAATGGACTTTGGGTCTGCACTAGCTATCGTAAGAGTATACATGTCAGAGAACCTTGGTAGCTTAGAAGACACGATCAGTCCAGTGCTATTGAAGGATCCCTGTATGCCACAAAAACATGACCAGATTTCAGAAATTACCTAAAAAGCAGCCTGGCAATTAAAGGATAAGCTCAGAAGTCAACACATATTCTCACTGACGGAACTACTTAACAAGCACCAAGATACATGCAAATGGGATTTTGTTTTCTGATCGTATTATACAATAAACATGCATGCATACAAAAACCATAAAGATACTCATAAAAGATAATCCTGGTTCATATTTCCAGGATGATCTGATAATAAATCTTTATTAGAAACTGAAAATGCTGATAACCTAGCCAGTATCCAAATGCCACAGAAAATTTATGTGTTTATTACCTGACAGGAAAACAAGTTTGTTTTACCATACTATTCAAGGTTGCTAACCATGCCTTTTCAGGTAATAAAGAGAACAAGGATGCTGGCAGATGTTAGTGCTAACATAAGTGAAAAATAGGTTGCATGAGTATAAAGATGGGTGGTACAGATCCAATGACCATGGAGAAGATAGTAGCAAAAATAACATGATTTGAAATGTGATGACAACAAATAATACAAATTCGACTCAATTAAATATCACACAACAACAACAACTTGACTCACATAAATATCAAACAACAACAATTACTTGACTCAATTAAATATCACACAACAACAACAACTTGACTCACATAAATATCAAACAACAACAATTACTTGACTCAACTAAATATCACACAGCAGCAGCAGAAACAATAATTAAGGCTGAGTTAGGTTCTTATGGAACTCAAGAAACAAATCAAGTTCAATAAAGATAGCAAGAAACATTAGGCACTAAATAAATTTTCAAGAATGCATAAGCATTTTTACAGTAAGTGAAAGATTTGAATCAAAATAGTCTGTAAGTTTATTCTGCAAAATCTAATGAATGTCAAGAGTTCAGGATATCTTTTCATAAAAGCAACAGATGTTATTAATTGAAAAATGTAAAGAGGAAGAAGCATCACAGAAATTTCACAATTTATTTCCCTGTGGTTCCTCAGCAAGATGAATGGTTATGGTCATGTAACTTTCAAGCTACAAAGGAAACTTGCCAGCCAGTAAGAGAAATGGAAATGCACAAAATAATATGTAATGATGTTGGCTCAGATGAGAGATTGTAATAACAAGACAGCTAGAGGTACTCAAGAGTGTCCAAGGGCGAATGCTTGGACACAAAAAAAACAGCATACTCTTCTGTCTACTAATTATACAAAAGAAAATGGCTGCTCAGAATTATGCAAAAGAAAAGAACAATTTAGCAAGCAAAACAATGTCAAAACAGGTTCAAGGCTGCCCAGAAATAATTTAGGACAGCAACTTCATTTATCTAATCAGGGCTTCAATGTTCTTAAAATATTTAACTCACTAGATATCCATTATTCATAGCAGAATTCAATTTTGGTTGCACATATATCTAGGAGTAATGAGAACAGAGTTACCATGTAATGCAAATTAGGAGATTTCAATTAGAAGCATTCATGAGGTTTGTATAAATTAACCAAAAGGATGGGTCAACTTATAATTGCAGAAAGTTCCTAACTTTTCATCAAGATTAACCACATGGTTTTCTTTCAAAACAGCAATACTCTAATAATCCATGAAAGGCACTCCAATATCTACAAGATGTCGACAAAATTGTCCGTTTGCTGATGCAACTTCATATTATTAGCAAATTTATTGACAGAGGTACCTCAACACGAAACACAATATTTAAGAATATTATTCAGAATTAAGGATTGCATACACAAATAGAATAAGGGGAGAGGTTTTATTATTCCAAGTTCAATTTGACAATATCCGTTCAGTTCCTTTAGAGTTTGCCACATCAATATCGCACTGCTATACATCATGACAGTCATCCCAACAATCTCCTAAAGTGATAGGGAAATAGGTCTAGGTTACATAAAATGTATGAAAATAATACCAAGCACAAGTTACAGCCATTAGCACAAAAAGTTGAATTCCTGGACATTGAACCTCATATTATCTGAATCCAATTGTGTGATCGACCATTCTATGGCATGCAATGCAATAACTATGTTACTCTCATTTAAACACACAAAATCACAAATAGTGGGAATGAACATAAAAACACAACCATTACATTAAAGGAAGAACGCAAGTTCTACTGCGCATTAGAGCGCTTCATCCAATTTACTCTTCATCAAACAACATAATAAAAAGAAACAATTCAACAAATAAACCACTTTTCAATTATCTTCAGTCAGAAAGACTTGAAAAAAATAATATGCAAGCCAAAATTGAGAAGTAAAATCCTCACATACATCCCAGGTAATAAAAAATTTGAAATCATTATACAGACCAAGATCGAAGAAACTCACAGGAGGGGGATAAGTAAAGAGGATCGCATTCTTCTCCTTTGCATAGCTGATGAACTGCAACAGTCCATTGAAAACTACATACTTGCCCGAGTCAAGACCAAACAATCTCGACGCCGAAACCCCTAATCCTCCCACCCCAACAAAAGAGAACAAAAAGATCAAACTTTTGAAATTAAAAACTACCAGAAAAGGATATAATACGATGCAGCCGATGAGAAAATCCTTGTTCTCCGGAAACTTTTTTGGGTAGAACTGCGCGGCGAGCGCGATGGCGATGATGATGGATCCGATCAGCAATCTCAAGTTGCTAAGCCTCACGTCCTCCACGTACCCACGGCTCGTGGCGACCTGAAGCGAGAGCCAGCACCACCTAGTCAGAAACCCTAGAGAGCGCCGGCGGCGAAGAGATCTAAGAGAATTCTGGCGATCCAGAGGGGGAGGAATCTCACCTCGGTGACGGATTCGTCGAGGAGGTGTTTGATCGAATGGGGATCCAAGAGGTTTGCCTTCTTCGGCTTCTTCGCGGGGCCATCGGTCGCCATTTCTTCTTCTTCTCTTGTCAAGGGTTCCTCACGGTCTTCAGGGTTTTTTCCCGTTTGACACTTTCGGTTTCTGTGTCGGAAGCGAGGCGGCGAAGGGCGTTTTGACAGCCACGCCGATCTTTTCATTTGATAGGGCATAAAATGGGCCGGGCCGGGCCGGATCGGGAGGTCCAATCCAAGCCCAGCTCTCGCTTCTCTATTTGTTCTTTTTTTAAAAATTTTTGTGGGAGGGTCAAACTGAATTCAAGCTCAAAAAAACAAAAAAAAAATTGCAAACCCAAAGTC
The DNA here is from genome assembly GCA_017589505.3 of Metroxylon sagu. Lineage (NCBI taxonomy): Eukaryota > Viridiplantae > Streptophyta > Magnoliopsida > Arecales > Arecaceae > Metroxylon > Metroxylon sagu. The sequence continues at coordinate 172,898 of JACVBY030000447.1, read as the reverse complement.
CGGCCTAGTCCAAACCAGGACCTTAGCCCGGTTCAAAGCCCAAATGGACTGATTTTGTTATGACTAAAAGGCTTTATCGAGTTTGGATTAAATCTTTTGTGCGAACAATCTTTCAACCACCTATCTTATACTTTGAAATTTAGGCAGACTAATATAGGAGGACCTCCATCTAATGGATGCCAAACAAACCTAATTTATTTTATTTTTTAAAAAAAAAATTTCAATACTTCTTTCATCCATTCAAGTGAGGTCGACAAAAAGACATAAAGAGAGGTATAATTACCTATATCTTATTATTTTTATACAAATATATGATCATTTATAAATATTTCTCATTCTTCTTTTTTTTTTATGGAGAAGTAAAAGAGCAAAAGAATAAGAATAATGGTCCATATCTTATTATCTTTCCAAGTTTGACAAAAGTTATATAACTTTTCTTACTAATTATGTAATAACATAAAATCTCACCAAAAAGATTAATCCAAAAATATTATCTAGACTTCCTTATCCTGTATAAATACCCAAAACCTCTATACTATATAGCTAATGCGGGACTAAATACTTATCGGTATGAACTCTTATATATTCCTTCCATTTTAAGTCCTAATATTCTCATCAGGTTAAGGGTCGTATCTACTTCAATTTAATAAAATCCAATTATAAACATATAAAGTTCATCTGCTATATTTTTTTAGATTATATGAAACATGAGCTGAGTTTGTTCTGGTAGCAATTGCGATAACACAGGACTTCACCTAAAAATACTAACCGAAATATATATGATTTTTTATAAGTACCTAATATTTATATAATATATAGCTAATGTGAGACTAAATATTTGCTAAAATTTGAAAAACTATACTCAAAATCAAAAATTCGGTCTACAATTTTAGAACCATTCTGCATCTTCAAGCTCAACTAAATACCACACAATACATGATTATGGTTCGTAATTCAAAAAATGAGATTATATATATATATATTGTCCATTGAGTTCATGTAGCCTTGTGTTTCCTTTCTCTAGGATCCACAGTTCAAGATATCCTTGCATTGTTCTTTAGCTGAAGATATTCCAACAATACATCACTGAATATAAGAATTTTAAGCATATTAGTTTCCCTATCTAATTTCAAAACAATCCCTTTTTTTCACAAACATACATTTAGCTACTCATTTTCAGTACACAAACCAAAAGTATCCCTGCCATCCGACTAAGATTAGCTTCACTAATCTCTATCATGAAATGATTATTATATTCTTACCTCATTTTGGTCCAAGGGGACTCTCATAACTTCTTGAGATCCACACTCACAAGAAACACTGCATCTGATTCATTCACCACAATTTAAGGACCAAATGTCTTTTTATTTGATACAGTAACACAAGGACCAGGACATCAAAACCACTTCAGATGAAAGGGAGTCTTAACATCCTCTTATAAGAGCGATACAGCCATATCCATCTATCTTTATTCAAGTAATCAAAGCCGTCCGTCCATCAAACGGTCTACAGCCTTGACCGCTGCCCGCCGAGGAACGGGTAGTCCGTGTACCCCACCACGGGATCATGGGTGTAGAACGTGGCCCTCTTGTATCGGGTCAGATCAGCGTTCACCTTGAATCTAACGACCAGATCGGGGTTCGATATGAAGAGCCTCCCGTAGGACACCAGATCGGCCTCCCCCTGCTCCACCGCTTCCACACCGAGCTCCCGCGTGTACCCGCCGCTGCATATAAAGGTCCCGTCGTATGCGGTCCTCAACGTCCGCATCAGACGGCTCTCCTCGTCCGCGCTCCCGTGCCGCCCGGACTCGGTCTGGCCGTACGCGGTGTACCGCGGCTGGGTGACGTGGACGTACGTGAGCCGCTCCCCCGCGTCGCGCTGGAGGGCGTTGAGCTGTTCGATCACGGCGAGGCCGAGCCGGAGCGGGTCCGAGTCGTAGGCGTCGAGGTGGTCGATGGCGGGCGAGATGCGGACCCCGACCCGGCCCGGCCCGATGGCGGAGGCGACGGCCCGGGTGATCTCCGAGAGGAGCCGGCACCGGTTCGGGAGCGAGCCGCCGTAAGCGTCGGACCGGTCGTTGATGCCGTCCTTGAGGAACTGGTCGATTAGGTAACCGTGGGCGCCGTGGATCTCGATGCCGTCGAAGCCTGTTGATTGGTGGACTCCAGATTAGTGTAATAATAATTATTCCATATGTGAAATATCTTTGATTCAGTCGATCTTATGGTACCCAGCACTAGCGATAAAGGGCCCATTTGTTAGATTCCAGTGGACCGGCTATAACTTTATGCTACCATCAGCGCTGCCCTCCAAGTGGGTGACATGATCACATGGGATTTAACAGGCTAGAGATATTTTATAAAGTTTTGTATATTGATATTAAAAAAATTGAAAATAGACACTACATAAAAGGGAACAAAAAAAAAGGGTGCATATTTATGCATCCCAATTGTATGACATGCCAATTGTATGAAAGTCTTTATAGCAAGGACTTAAATGTAAGATTTTTCAATTGAATCGTTATATATATATATATATATATATATTCTTTTCAATTAAATGATAGATCAATTCATAAGGTTTGCCTAAATAAATGCATTTTTTATGACTGCCAATGATGACTAAATAAATCATCCCAATTGGCATGACAAACTAAAAAAATGCTGAAATTGCACTAGATAGTGATGAGATAATAGTAAGGAAAGTCAAAGAGTGGAAGATAGAAAATAACAAAAGTTTTTCTTTCTATTTTCTCATTGATCACGGCATCATATAGATGCCATCTCAGTATTTTTTTTATATCTATTGATCTATTAAATTACTGTTAACGCTGCAAAAAAAATTATACTTAATTGAATCAATTTTATGAGTTAATATGCTTAATTAAAAATAATAATAATAATTTAATTAAAAATTTTAAATAAATTCATATAAACCTGACATAATTATCCCCTTCATAATAACATTAAGCTTTTATGCATTATATATCATTACTCATCAATTTAAACTTTTGGAATCAGATGACCAATTAGCATAATATTTGTGTATCATATTGATGTTTTGGATCATGAGCTCAAAATCATCAATCAAACAGAATGTTGTGCAACTACCGCTTAGTCTCATACCTGCTTCGATTGCATTTAAGGCTGCTTGGCGATATTGCTGGACGATCTCTGCTAGCTCATATGTTGCAAGCCTTCTAGGCGCAGGGTACTTGCCATAGGTCCCATCTGGCATCAATATCCTCCATCTACTAGATATTGGCTTATCCGTTGAGGATATAGGAGCTGCGCCACCAGGTTGATAGACTGGAGGAGAAGAAGTTCAGTCAGTATCTATAGAGAATCACAAGGTAAGCTTCAAACACATAGGTTTCTATGTTTACAAGTTCCTAATTTCATACGCAGAAGTCAATACTTAACAATGATAATTTGAATGAATAAGTCTAACTGATGAAATTGTTAGCTTCATTACATTCAGCTGAGATGCTGCCAACCGATGATCGTATTTTTCTCCAAAGTTAATATATCAGATAATTGAAAACCTCCAAGATATAATCCTTTGCGTTGCTATTTCTATTCAAAACAGAAATCTGACTCCATATTAGAATGTTCATTGTTCAAGTGGTTCAGAGTAAAACAGGGGATTCAGACATCTCAACTGATACATCATCATTTTTTATTTTTTTCCTTTTGCTTATAAACAACATTCTGAAGCTTAACTAAGTGAATATCCTCCTCTTCTTATAGGACTTCAGATGGAATGAAACATACCTTGATTAGAAGCTCGGCCGACATGCCATAATTGACAGAAAATGATGCTTCCTTTGGCATGAACAGCATCCACCACTTTCTTCCATGCATCTATCTGCTCTTGTGTATATATTCCGGGGCAATGTGGAAACCTTCATCAAACCATAGGTGCCAGATAAGCATTTGTAGCATAATTTGTCCAATGGCATAAATATAGCTACGAGCCCAGCAAATAGTTGGGAGAAGCCCTAACTGCCCAAGTGTTAATCATATACAGACACAATTTATACAATTGCTAAAAAATCACTTATAATTTTTGACAGGTGGTGTAATGACCATCTCAAGGAGTGAATTAGTAGTGGTTCTAATTTTGACGCAGCCACTTCATCCGCCCATGAAATGATTGCAGTCATAAGTCTATTAAATGCATCATTATATGAAATCACACCCTACATTACAAGGGATCAGAATGGTGTTCATGGCCCATGTACCCCATGCATGGGCCAAACTTCGTAGTTCATGAGGTGGCAAGCAGACTAATTCAGAAGTTGACTTCGAGTCTGCAAGTCAAACGGTATCTTTCATCATGATGTGTCCAGATAGATCGCATTTTAGCACTCACACTTGAAAAGAAAAAAAAAAAAAAAAAAAAAAAAAAAAAAAAAAAAAAAAAAGAGATTCTAAGAATGACAACATAGAGTAAGAGATTTTGAGAATGATGGTTGCTTGTTGTGCGACTATTATGACATACATAATTCCATAAGAATACATATAGAAGGTTTGACCCAATTATTTTGGATCCGATTAAAAATTTGAAATTCAAATTTAAAATATAGCGAAAATGGTAGCATTGTTAATGCATAGTCTGTAATCTATGCTTGCATATCTCGTGATTGAAGATGGGATAATAGGTATGGATACAAATAGAAACTTTGACTCAAATGATTTGGGTTTAAATTGCAGAATTTGAAATTAAAGTTTAAAATAAAACAGAAATGCTAGCTTGATGAACATATAGCCCATGCTTGTATATCCCGATTGGGGTTGAGATGTTAGGCATGGACCAAATCTACTATTACTCACTCCCCAATAACTTCCCTTTTGGAAGCCAATCTTTCGTTGATCAAAATGGAATTGATAATGGAGCAGACCTCTAAGTTTTTATTTACTCATATGTCACAATCGAAGTAACACAAGGAATGTTTCACCAATGCTTGGTTCATTGTAAGTGCAAATTCAAATATAATCCAGTCTTAGGAGGTAGCTAAATGCTGGATTGAGTGTGTTGCATTTCAGCAGCTTCATTAGGAACATTTTTTAGCATATACTGAAATATAATTTTATATAAAATGTTTAAAAACATTTTTCTTCTTGTAAAGAAATTATGCATATAGTGTGCACATAATAAGGCATCAAGTCCTTCATGTTATCATCTGTTTGACCTACAATAATTAACACATGACTAGTAATATGGATAAGGTCATGGGCACAGATCTTGATATATCCCATGCAATCAAATATCTCAGCCATCATCTTTGTGGATGACCCATACTGAGATGAGCCAAAATATTAGTATAGTTCGTCACAAGTTGCACAAACTAACTTTATATCTCGACCAATTAGATAAATATAAGCTTTGCAATGGATCTAGAAAGTGATTATAATATATACGGACATTAAAGTACTTGATCTAAGATAGCTGGTATTTAAGCTATAAGATGGCTTAGGATGACGAAAATACCCTGCGCCGGTGGGCGAAATTACGGTGCCTTCGGTGATGAGGAAGCCGCCCTTGGTCGCTCTCTGGACGTAGTATTCAACGTTGGCGGGCTGGGGGATTCCGTTCAACGCTCGGCACCTCGTCATCGGCGCCAGCACCACCCTACACGTAAATATGCAAAACCTATAAGGCTAAAATGGTAAACGCAAAATATGCCACCTACCGCCGCTGCTACCTCCTCCCCATCATCCCCTCCGTCCCCGAAAACCCCAAAACTCGACTAATCTTACGATCTTATCCCCAGAATATCCCAAAATTTCAAGCAAAAGTTAGCTTTGCTAAAGGTAAATTCGTGGAGATCCACGGGCAATTCCATCGATCCGACAAAGCTTCTTACTTTCCGCTCTTTTTCTCTATAGAACGAGAGAGAGAGAGAGAGAGAGGAGATGACCTGTGGGAGAGGCGGAAGCGCCCCATCTGGTAGGGGGAGAAGAGGGACTGACGTTGATCCGGTGATCCCATCAGATCTCCACCGTCGAACACCAGGCCGGGGGGGGGGAGAGAGAGCGAGAGAAAGAGAGAGAGAGAGAGAGAGAGAGTTGGAGCTCTGCGAATATGAAGGATCGGGGGTCGGAGGGTGGCACACGGGAAATAAAAGTACGGCAGTGGGGAGATCCGGTCACCGCCACCGCCACCGCCACCGTCACCGTCCAGTGGAAGCACGAGATTGTGGCTTGTGAAACAGGTTATCTCCGCCAACCTGCGCACGGGAGGTGACGGGACCGCGTCTTTTTGCCCGGCATTGACGAGGCGACGGTCCAATAGTGGGCCTCCCTTTCGGTGCGATCCGTGATGGTCCGCTGCGGAGCGGAAATTTTTTTATCCGCTGTGGGATATAATGCGGTGCACGAATATATTTGAGATTCGTGCTTAGAATACATGTGTAAATGCGAATCTCAATGGACTTGGTGTGCTTTAATGGTTGCATCGTGGGGATATACTTTCCGAAGTGCAGCGGCTCAATGGCGCAATCGTTTGTGCGCTCGTGTTTCTCCTGCCCTCATGTCCGTCGCATCCGACTGCGATTGCCTCCCTCTTGCATCAGTCAACTTGACGTCTCCGTCATTCCTTAAAGCAATGCGCTAAGGTCATGGGAGCGCTTGGCAGTCTTCTTTTTTTATTATTAAAAAAAAAATCATCACAATGGTTCTTAACCTAATCCTAAGATCATCTAATTTTGATTATTCAGTGCATCTGGAGAGTGATTAAAAGCTTCTTACCGTCTCCAATCATTATATTTGATTTGTGATGAAAATTTAAAATTGCTAATCATATGATAATGATATATTTATAACTATATGATACTTTATTTTTAATATATTTATTATAATTTTTAATAAAATGATGAAATTTTTATAAAACATATAAATGATAAATTAATAATAATTTGTATTATATTATAAAATTTTAAAATAATACCATTATATTATATTATTATTTGTTATAATAGATTATATAGTGAAAGATATTTTTATTAGGCATTCCTTATTTTTATATAGATAGGAGATATTTTGGTTCTTAAATATCTATCATTATTTGTGATGGTTTTATACATCCATCTTCAAGAAAGGATTTAGAATCTTTTAGTTTGCATAAGTTCACTGCTATATAAAATCACTAGGGTATAACCTAATGCGATGATCCATCACCTCCATCAAAGTTACTGATGATTTTGGATGGATCACCTCGTGCCAAAAACCTCATAAAGTTCAAAGTTAGACTTACAAACATTGAGCATCCAAAAAAAAAAAAAACTTATATATTTGGGTGCTCTTATGAATAGAACTAGACCCATTGCCACACTAGCTGTTACTGGTTGATCAACTTAACTAGTAAAGTATAAAGACTTAGCACTAAATTGATTAAAATTTATTTATTATTTTTTATTAAATTTTACAAATTAATCCATGTTTTTTGTATTCATTTAATTATTTATTATTAAAACTTGTTTCTGTCTTAAAAAAATATTGAAGAAGACTTCTTAAATTTTTGATGTCTTAATTTAATTTATCATTTAAGTAAGATTTAAAAGCATAATAAAAGGCCTATAATTGAAAATCTAATGACTCATGGTGTAATTATAAAACAGTCAAAAATGATAAAAACTAATCCATATTTTTCTTTTTTTAGTTTTTTATGGTTAAAATTTAACCCTTAAGAAAAGTGCAAATTTAACCCTATTGGAAAATAATGCAACTATCTTTTTGAGTTGACGACATCTTAATTTACTAATGCCTCATTTTTACACTTATCCATATTTACATAAAATTAACCCTATCTTGCAAAAAATATAACAAACTTCTCAAATTCCTAATGTCTCACTTTACTAGAGACTTATTTCCATACTTAAATCAATATTTAAATAATATTTAAAGGTATAATAAAAGATATATAGCCCAAATTTTAATGACTTAAATAATAATTATGTCATTTAGATGCATAGCATAATAATAAGTAGTCAGCTATGTTATCTGAACCATTTTAGTAACACATACATACATACATACATATGTATGTATGTATATGGAGAGATAAAATTTAATCTTATCTTAGAAAAAAATATAGCAAACTCTTGAGTTTCTGACATTTATTAATGTCTCATCTCCACACTTAACCCCATCTTAGAAAAATACAACAAACTTCTCAAATTCCTAATGTTTTAATAAGTTGGCACCTCATTTTAAAATATAATAAAAGGTCTATAATTCAAACTTCAATGGCTTAAATAACATTTAACTTATGTATACACATGGCATGATAATAGATAGTCAACTTTTTTTTGTCATGATTATTTTTAATTTTACAATATACATAGTTACTTACATGCATGCATGCATGCATACATACATATATATGCATGTAGACCCTACTGGATGTCCTGATAATCATCACTCTACAAATTTCTTCTAATCTCACGGCATGCTAAGAAGAGATCTATAGCAACTAGATCTAGTATTGAAGTTATTTATAAAGCGTTGAAAAATACTGGTTTAAAATTATATTAGTTTCAATATCTATTTAAAGAATTACAAATCTCATTATCCATGGCTCCCTTTTATTGTTTGATAATATTGGGGCTAACTAATAGGTTGTTCGTTCTCTATTTTCTGGATTGATCAAATAATTATTGAAATTAAGTTCCTCTTTATTTGTAAAAAAAATAGCTCATAAAGTCACAAAAAATGTGCTGTTCGAATCGAACTATTTTTTAAATTTTTTTAGGTTAAACCTGATTTTTAAATCAAATCTTTTTTTGCTTAAGTCCATCTTATGGTCTTATTTTTAATGCTTGAGCAGCTAAAATTTGAGGCCAAGTTAGATGGTCCCTTATCTTGTGATCAACTTTGTAAGAAAAAAAGATAAAATAATACCGATAATTATTTTTATGGTAGTATTTCTAGTCTCACCAACTTATGGTGGTGGTTTTAGTCTCGCCAAAGGAGGACAATGCTGCTGAGTTTTTGCTAATATAGGATGAGTTGTTCAATCCGTTAATCCTGCCACCAAAAGATGAGGTGATGGAGAAAAGTTGACATGATACTAGCACCATTGGCAGCGGCCACAGCTCAATACCAACCATTGGTAGCTACAGTAGAGGTAGAAGGAGATGATATCTTAATGATGAATAAAGTGCTGTTGAAAGGGATTTATAAACGGAGGATTCACATGGACGAGTATAACTTGGGGATGTTTATCAAATCAAAGGTAGTATATATATTAGGGGTCATGGATTGTAAACCAAAAACAGAATACTAAGCGTGTTTTGAATTCCTTTTGTTTTATCATACTTTATGATTCAATTCCACGAATTTGAAGAAAAATCCCAATTGGAAACTGACCAAACTTGAAGTGCACCATTGAACTCTTACACGCTTGTTTTTATGTTCCTCTTTATTTCAAAGAGAAATAATTTCCGAAAGAGAAAGCCAGCCTGCATTGGAGATTAGAGTTTTGTGATATCCATCCCTACTATATTCTTCTTGTATTTCTTTCTTTTACATTTATGGTAGAATTTTTTTCAGGCCAAAAAATTGAAGCATATAAAACCTCATCGTTTTGTATTTGATTTGCCATTTTCTCATTACTTTTATTTCATATTATATTGATCACGCATGGAATCCGCCTAATTCTTGGGTACCAGAGCAATTAAATAGGCATTTAAATTATGTTAAATTAAAGGCTAGATCTAACCATTGTAGCAACCAAAACAATGAGAATGAGTCAGAAAACTAAACTGGGCTTGTTTGATAAATGGATTAAGTCGGTTGAATCAGCTGTATGTCAGTCACAAAGAAAACTACGGATTGAACTATAATAAAAATAAAAAATAAAAATAAAAGAAAAAAATCTTATCAATAGATAATGGGCTGTAGCCCAAGTGGCAGTGGGCCATTCTTTTGCAAGCGTGATCAATTATTTATCACCCATCACAAATCAAGCCACGCTGCCAAAGTCTGAGGCCCTTCTCCACCGTCAAAATCAGCTCAAAACCACAACACGGGGTAAAGTTTGGTCATCGTAATCCGACGACGACCCACACTGTTCTACGAGAAGGAATCCCCACCACTCTCTCGATGGGAGGGACGCACGTAGGACGACCTCGCTGCCCGATGACGAAGGGCTCGAGAATGGACGGTGGACCGGGGAGCCGACCACCACCACCACCATTTTCCTCGTGATGTTTACGCGCGAACGCTGTCGCCGGTCAAACCGGCGTCTTAAAGTTTGAGTTTACTTTTCGATCCCGTGCAAGCTCCGAGGGGTTTTCCTCGTGATGTTTACGAGCGAACGCTGTCGCCGGTCAAACCGGCGTGTTAAAGTTTGGGTTTACTTTTCGATCCCGTGCAAGCTCCGAGGGTGATGCGTTTCAAACGCAAACGGCTCTAATATTCACGAGAAATGAAAAAAAATATCAAATAAAAATATACTTTTGATCCTGAATTTTTTATTTAAAATTAATTTTGATCTTTGGACTTTCAGTTGCCGCAGTTAGTATATTGCGTTCTCGGGAGGTGATTCCTTAAAAAAGTGACCAGCTGAGAAGTTGATGCTTAAAAAAGAAGAAATAATTTTATCTGTATATTTGATTGAATGTGAAAAAAAAAAAAAGCATGAAAAATATTTTTTTTAAAAATTATTAGCATTCTTATTTTCTAAAAAATAGATGGCTATTTTTAAATTTATCTTTTAATTATACTATTAATTAAGGTCAACATAGCATAGAAAATGAAAAAATCATTTTTTTTTTGATTACCAAACTATAAAATGAACACTTTTTTGATTTCAAAATAAATTTAATTTTTTTTAAAATTATTTTAAAAAATATAAAAAAAATATTTTCTATTGATTAGTGTTGAAAGCTTCAATCAAATAATGGCTTCTAAGAAAGTTGCTTATTCTTGTGTCAACGAAATGAAATAAAATAAAACCTACATATAATGAGTTAAAAGTGGTTCAATAGTTGACGTTTTAATTTATCAATGACTTTATATGTTTGAATGAGTATATATCATTAAATATTATTGATTATGTACGATCAAATATTATATTATTAATTTATAATAATTAAAAGTTTAAAAATAAAAAAAATTATATAAAAATTTGAGTAAATAATAATAATAATAATAATAATATTTTAATTTTAAATTAGTTTGAATCAACTATATATATATCTTTTTTTTATTTAGCTTTCATTATTATTATTATTATTATTTTCACTTTACCTGATTTTTTTTAACTAAAATATATATTTGGTTTAGCGCATCCAAAGCGCTCGCACGCCGGCGATTATTTTCTTCCCGTCGCCGGTTCCGTCCGCTTGCTTTCGCTCGGCGGGGCGGCGCTAGCGGTCATCCATCCACCGTTCACCTACATTCCACGTAGCCGGTCACCCACGAAAACTTTCAAGAATAATAATAATAATAATAATAATAATAATAATAATAATAATAATAATAATAATAATAATAATAATAATAATAATAATAATAATAATAATAATAATAATAATAATAATAATAATTGTTATTTTAATTTATCTAGTTATCGTCACCCCGGTGGTCCTTCGTATACGCAACCCCTGCGACCGTAACGCAATAACCCCACTCTTTTGCTTATAAAAGAAAAAATATCACTCCGGCCAAATTCATGCACCTAGGGAAATGGGACGGCGTGACAAACTTGTTTGCTCTCTCCACGTGGGAAAAAGCGGTTGCGCATATCAAAAAATAAAAATAAAATAAAAAGATCATGATTCCTTTAAGGCTTGGTGATGATATCCTCAACGTTAGCAAATTTATTATTTTATCAGGACCACTGGCTCTTCAATAGTTTTTTTTTTTTTTTTTTTTTCAGGAATTAATTGGACTTTTTTATTTTTATTTTTGCTGCATCAGCTGGTATACAGATGAGTTATATTTTATATATTAATTTTTTTTTCGATAAACAAGAAAATAGCCATTACTGTTGTGAAAAAGTACAATACTACGTATTTTAAGTATGATTTTATATTTCTTTACAAAATTAAGTGCATATGTAGAGTAAATTACAAGTGAGAATCCATGCACACCTTGGGATTGCATGGCTATGAAATTATATCAATGCAAATCTATTTTTTATACCCTTTTCTATTAAGTAGCATTAAAGGAGCCGCTTAATGTCATTATAAGAGTGATATTATAGGCCCAGTGATCAAACCAAAATAAATCTCTTCATCATTTATGATATTAGAGGATATATTTAGATGATATTTGATTGATGATAACTCATCTTGATAATTGATGCATGCTGTATAAAACCAATAATAAAACCAAAAGAATAGGACTCGCTCTACAAATCAGTGAATGCTACTAATTATGAAATCATTCTATACAATCAAGTCACATGCTTGCTTGAAGTGAGATCATCACACTCACAATATAATTTTTTGAGAGCAACGCCAATCTATTGTCATTTCATTGCTGAATGGTATTTGTAGAGTGTAAGAGGAATTTTAGAGGTAGACATCTCATTTAGTAACCCTAGTTTTCTAGAAGAGCTTCACAACTTCCTAATTTTGACCCCTTGTATGATACATTAATTAAACATTACAACTTATTACACATGCATTAAACACAAGTAGACTGATAACTAACTAGTAAGTAATAGACGTAAAGTTACGACAAATGTGACATAACTAAGTGGGTTAGAACTAAACTTATATGAGCTTAAAAAATGTATTTTAAGTGGCAATGCTATTACATTAGCAGTCTAAGATTATCACATAAATTATCATATTTGATAATTCGATGTAATAATTTGAATGACAATATTTGATTTCAACTAATATAAAATTACTATAAATCATGATAATTCGATTTCCATTTGAAAGATAAGTATATGAGATTACTAAAGTCTAGTAATCTCAAATTATGCTTTTGACTTTTATTTAGTAATATTTAATCTAATTGTATATTAAATATATACTTGATTTAAATATATATAATATATTATATTAATATTAGATTTAATATTAACAAAATATTTAAGATTATTATACATTTATATAATGATATATAAATATTAATTTAAAATTATTAATATTTATGACTTTATTGTATATTAAATTATTTATATATTAATTAAATTATTTTATTTAAATATTTATTAAATATATAATATATTATTACATATTTATATATAATATATATTAAATATATATGATATTTAAATATATAATATATCTAAAATAATTTTATAAAAAATCTTTATTTTTTACTAGTATATTTTATATTTTAGTTTAAAAAAGATAACCACTTAAAGATAAAAAAGATTTTTAATAAAATATAAATAAAATCTAAGAATATAGTGATACGAAATATTGTATGCTTAGGAATTTGAGCTAACATTATTAAAATAAATCAAACAAGATGACTTTATATTTTTAATAATTTGATTACCAAGTGAAAGATTGCTAGAAATATAAGATTTATAATAATATTATATTATTAGGGATCAAATGCTATCTCAAAGGTAAGATTGGACTCAAGAGTAATTTTTTTATTAGAATTGTTCTTGCCTTTTTCAATAGCGTGGTAAACATAAATTAAATAAAGTTATGCATCCATCAAACTTTTTATCTTTTTAGTTGTCACCTATCAAGCTTTATCAGGTAATCTTACGTTGAAAAATAATCTGGATTCATTAAAACGAATGATGCATAATGGCATGTATTAAAAAACAATATTCTTCTACCTTTTTGCATTAGTAGAATAGATTTGTGGTCAAAATATATCATTTTTTTTGTTTTTAAAACTCAAAAAAAAGAAAGTTTGGTCAAAATTAATGTACCAATGAGATTTAGATCACGATTAAGCTCATCATAACAGTGGTTGCAGGATAGCCGATGGCAAATAACTATTAACCTATTCAGCTAATAGTCATCCAAATATGGCTTAAGATCTTTTTTAGGGCAGCTATTGGCCCTTCCAATGGCTATCCCAAAGTGTGGGTAGGTCGCTTGTGGTTAATGCTTGCCTTCTTAGTTGGGTAGCTTTCCATTGTTTGGTAGGTCCAATCACTTGCATAATAAGTCAATGGGTCAAAACATTGGACCGCTAATCTTACACCAGGTTTCCAGACTCCACTCATTTATATAAAAAAATAAGAAGGAATTATTTTATTGAATAGAATAAAATAATAATAAAGCTAATTCAATTAGTTATTAGAAGATAAAATGTAAGCACGGATTCGGTGTTTCCAGTGCCTGTACGCAACTAAACTGCACCTTAATTTTTAAGTGGGTCCTACAGTAATCAACAGTCGTGTCAGAGTTTAAGTGAGTGCAGAGAGCCCGTTCGGTAGCTTCCCTTGACAGCGAAGATAAAATACCAATTATGATAGGATATATTCTTCACATAAAGCGATAATTTTTATACCGAAGAATAATAAATATTTAACGCCGTTTCTTTACCCTTCCCAAGGCCGGAGCCACCGAGAGAGAGAGCGAGAGCGAGAGCGAGAGTCCCAGAAGGGAAGACCTCGGCGGCCGCCGCACTCTTGCATCCTCGATTCCTCGCAGGTGATCGACTTTGATCGCGTCGTTTAGTTCTTCTCATCTACGCTCTTTGATTTTCCCCCTTTTTCGATTTTTTTGTGGGTTAATCTTTTGGGGTGTTTTGGTGAAATATAGTTGGGATACTGCAGCCCAGCTCGTTTCTAATGGAAAACCTAATCATTGAGATATTGCTATTTTTATGGAGCCTTCTAATTCAATCTTACCTTGTTTCTTTGGGTGGTTTGGGTTTCTTTATGGGAAAGATGGAATTTTTACTCGATGTGAAGCCTTAATTCTGTCTCCGAGCTCGTTAATTGGTGCTGTGCTGATGAGGAATCTGTGGAAAAAGGGAGCTTTTTTTGATGTTCTTGGATGCCCATTTTGTGCCACAAAAGTTTGCATGGAGAAATAGTTCATTTGGAGCAGTCTGGGAATTTTTCTCATGACCAATTTGGCATATTTGATGCATAAAGAAGGAATTGTGTTGAATTTATCTCGATAAAATCATCAAAAAATTTAAACCGGGCTTCTGATTCTGATGCCTTTTGGGCTGTTAGTTTGGTCATGAACAAGAACTACAGTCATATCTTTGGTGTGCTTGAAATGAGATTGTTGAAATTTCATTAGTATCAGTCTCTCTACCAAGATGAATATATTCATATTTTGGATGAAGGATGATCGATGTTGACTATAGTTAAGATGATTGATGGAAAAGATTGACATTTTAACATAATGGGCCGATTGATGCTCATTGACTGAAACACTGTGGTGCAAGGATGGGAGACAACTTGTCCAGACAATCAATGGTTAAGCGAAATTTCAGATATAAGCGTGATAACCAATTGCAGTGTTCGGGAATGATTTGATTCAGTGAGATCATGCAATTTCATCTCCCATGAAGGAACTTGTGTTTTTATTTTTCAGTTAATGAAATGTATTTTCAGCTTTGCACAGATTCTGAAAGTCACTTAAGTATCTTTCACTCTTTATTTTTCACACACACACACATGTATTCTTTATCTCAATTTTTTCTTCTTCTTTTTTTTAAATATAGTGCAACCATGATATTTTAGCTAGTATCTGTTTTTTTGCAATAGAATATTCTTGTGAAGTTCATGCCAAATTGCATTTCCGTATGTGAGCTATTGATCCAATGAGCCTACCTTCTTTTAGTTTCTGCCAATGGTAAGAAGAATCACAACATTGTCTCTTGATTGTACTATCACACACACACACACACACACACACACACACACATATATATATATATATATATATATCATGATCTGAAATGAAGCTTCTTGTGATCAGTGTTGTTGAAGTTCTTATGCCATCAAATTTATACCCTCATAAGCAATGTATGATTTTATCTGCCTTTGATATTTTATAAACCAAAGATCATTTTCTTCCCAAGGAACAACTGATAAGTTGAAGAGGTCATGTTTTTCCAGTGTTTTACAATAAAGATTGATTTTGCAGTTTACAAATATTCATCATATCATTGATGAAATATAATCTAGCACTCAAGAGTAACCTGATGTTAGTCACCAGTACTGGATCTCTGTGAGCTTCAGCTAGATTGCTTTCCATAATTCTATTCTTCAACTTGTACTACAGAATTATTTAACAAAAAGTGGACCATTTTCTGTTGCCTATATTTCATAGATGTTAATGAGCTTCTTGTACTGTGCAATGCTTTCCAAAGTTCAAATTTTCTTCTGGAAAGACAATAAAAACATTAAAAGCACTTAATTCAGATAAATATATACTTTCTTATTTCACTATTGTGAATCCTCAGCTTTTCTGTCATTTCATTTGCTCACTACTTGCAAATTTTTATTTTATTTTATTTTTGTCCTTTCTTTATGATTTAGTTTCCTGTGAAGTAATGTGCTGACTAATGATCTGACCTGGTGTACCTGAGACAGTTACATGCAACTGAAGTATTCAACTTAACTGTATCTCTTACATGCTTGGCAGGGCGTTCATTAAATTAATTCAGTACAGCAGGATGGATAAGAATGAAGACACTGGTAGCCCTGGCTGGGGTGCTTCATTTTTCATGCAAACAACTGAAGATGTTGCAAAAGCATTTTTATCTGCTGCTTCAGCTGCAACCGTTCGATCATCTCGCCCACCTGTAGTTTTTTCATCCAAAGATGACAACAGTAGCAGCCAACTTCACAAACTGCAATATCAGGTCACAAAAGTGTTGAAAGGTTTCTCACCTCCACCTGAAGTCAAGAGAGCTTACAACCCAGAAGTTCTCACCAGTCAAAAGCGTCAATGGGCAAGATTCCAGTTGCAATCACTGGTATAAACTCTCTCTCTCTCTCTCACACACACATGCACGCACGCACGCACTCACTCACTTAGTCACTCACTCTTTGTGCCCATGCATGCTAACTGTGCCTTCGGTTGAGGGTGTCAACTAGCTGATCTGGTTAAGTATCTTTTGTTGGTACAAGAGAATTGGCTTCATTTCCACACTCATTCCGATTTCCAGTGAGGCTTAAACCTGTCTTTGTTCTCAAAAAACTGCACTTGAGGAAGTTTACCCAAGTAGATGGGTCATGGTATAATATTTATGCTTATAGATGTTTTTTATTACAAAAATGTAGTTAATAAATGCTTAAGTAATTACAGCTTTTTCTGGACCTTGAGATCATCAGTATGCTTGTTACAACAGTTTGATATAGATGATTAGCATGCTAAAATCTTGCTTATACCAATAGACAAGAGCAAGTACAGAAGTTAAACTGCTAAACGCTATCCTGCATGAATTATATGCAGGATGTTTGACTCACATGGTCTAACAAAAATGACTGCTTCATGTACAAAAGTTTTACCCAGTTCCTATGTTCCCAACTGCTTTTGGCTGGCTATCATATTTCTTTGCTGACATGGCAGTAGCTTTTCCATATAAGCATGCTCCATTCCCAATAAAGATGCTGGAAAAATTTACCTCATGCAACTTCTGTTCTCACAACATGGTATTTCTTAATTAGTACTCTGCAGTGTTTAACTGTTTGTTGAAGGCTTGAAGAGACATGTGGACACGGGCAAACTGCAAGAATCTTTCTAAGTTGTCACTCATTTTAATACTTCAAACATCAAAAGTTATCTGCATACTGAAATGGGAACAGCTAGAATAGAATCTGGTGGGTTGATTATTGTTATGGGAGCGATGATGGTGCACAATAAGTGAGATAAATTTCAAGTATGGTAAATTTTGTGGTTTGTTTTGAACTCTTTAGCTACTGCTAGAATCTGTCAACGGTTTACTACTGCTTTTATCTTTTTAATACCTAAAATGGGGGAGCTGAAGTATTGTAGGCAGTCTAATGCTGTATGTGATACCTTGACAAAGCCTTTGATTGCAAGCTTATAAAGTGTTGCACATGTGATATGTGATTTTTCAGTTAGATTGCTCATTGCTATGTTCTTATGGTTAATGAAGTAGGCACGTATTTGACTATGCTCTCATATTTCACTAGATATAATATTTTGAAACATAAAAAACAAGCGTCTAGAGTGATATGTAAGACCAGTATGAAAATGGTTTAAAATTTGTCAATGGCAAGATTTAATTGGAAAATCTTGTCAGGTTGTTTTTAGCCAACAATTGTCTTTATGGATTTCCAAAAACTGATCGCATAAGAAAATATTTAAGTATTGATTCTTGTCATATTTTATTGTGTTACATGAATTGTGGTAGTGAGCTGGTAGTATCACATTGTTATCTGGTCATATAGCTATATATTGGCCCATGTTTCTATTTGACCACCTAACAGACTTTGGTGCCAGCTGAAAGATCAACATCTTACTTGTGCTTATTACTATAATTAAAATCCTAGCACAGTCATTCAGTGTTTCCTTTCTTCCCCTTGGACTTCTTTCTTCCAATCTGTACTTCGATGGTCCAACCTAGCATTCAGAAGTGGGAAGAAGAACGGAAAGAATGGACAGTGATTTGAAAAGATTATGATTTTTTGCTTTTAGATGCTTTGTTTGAAAGTGCGTAAAAGTTATTTTGTTTCTTTACCAATGCATATATCTGTATGCTACAATATGAATTTGCACATTGTGTGCCAGGTCCCTGGATATATGCCAGAATTTGACCAAGAAACATTTCAACTTTGAGCGAATGATGTTCTGCCAAATTTCTCTCCTAAACCTAAATAATTTCAAATGCAACCCGATGAATACTCATCCATCCTTGTTTTTTTGACATGTAAGGTTGATTTGACAGAACTCCAAAAGTTTTGCATTGTCAAATTTACAGTCAATCTCCAAATTCTTTTAGTTTCAACAGAAAAAATTGGAAATATTGATAAGCATACGGGAAACCTATCTTCAAGTTTCTGAATTAATATATTTAATTATCAATTTTGGATCTGAAATTATTATGTATATTTTTTTATATGTTTAATAAATGTTTTTTCCTCTTTCTAGATAGATTATGATAAACTTTATAGTCAACTATTTACTAATTACTGATAACAAGCATGAGGAGTTAAGAGCACATATGTTTTTTTTCTTCACTTGATATTCACATCAGTTAGTAAAATTTTAATTATCAATAACAGATGCAAAATCAATCTTATTTTGAGTTAGCCAAAATTTTTAATTATATCTATTCATGGTAATATGATTTTGATCAATTTCGCTTTTGATTTTAAGGTAATCAATGTTTTAAGTCTCATCATTGGACCTGTTATTAGTATCTTACCAATATGGGTTGGTATGGTATGATTTACCCTTCTAGTGACGCATAGTATACTATTGGAGTTGGCATGATACCTGAACCATGAGTTGGTGCAGGTGTATGGAGCCACCATACAATACTGATATCATACTAAGTCAGTATGGTATGCCTCATATTTGTCAGTACAGATTGGTACTTAAATGGCTACTACTTTATTATCATTGTAGATGGATCGAGAAGTCTTGCATATTGCAAATTACTCGATCTTTCAGTTTAATGATATTCTAGTGGTGTTGCATTGTCTCAAGCCCCACCTAACATGCATAGGAGGGGACATTGCAAGATGTTCTAGAGCTTCCATAATGTTTGGAAAAGGTACCTTGACTATTTGTAAAATGGATCAGGTCGAGATTTTTTCACTGGCATAAGTATGCAGGAATGACCATCCAAGACATCTACAAATGTGTATAAAACTTTATATTTATGAGATTGACAACAAATGAGCCAATAGCCCTCTTAGGGTGCTTGCCTAATGAACTGAACCTTTTTCATTGCTAGATGTCTGCAAATTAATCCTTGCAAACAAAATAAGTGTTTCAAATCCTAGTGGGATGTCTTGTTGAACGCTTGGATGGATTACTGCCCCAAATGTTAAGATGGGACTATTCCGCCATCATTCTAATGTTTCAATCAGTGCATCCTGAGACATTCCCCCTCTCAAATGTCCAGAGAGGAAGGGATGGTAACTAGCCCCATTACATGAAAAAATCA
The DNA here is from genome assembly GCA_017589505.3 of Metroxylon sagu. NCBI lineage: Eukaryota > Viridiplantae > Streptophyta > Magnoliopsida > Arecales > Arecaceae > Metroxylon > Metroxylon sagu. Next base: position 152,850 of record JACVBY030000447.1, on the reverse strand, counting down.
GGATGTCCTTATCCCGTGGCATTTAAAATATTGAACAAAACCATCTTTTCCTCATTATCTCTCCAGCTTTCCTCCTTCAAGATAGCTTATTAGTTCTACAACTTCCTGTCCAGATAACCCTAACATCTAGAAGAGGCAACATGACTCTGTAACTCTGTTACAGGTTGAGTGGCAAGCACAACCTTTTTCCACTGTTCTCTTGTAACATTCTTGAAGTCCTTTTTATGGAATTATGGTTGAATGATTAGGTTATCATATATATATATTTGATGAAATAAAATATTGTATATTGTTATTGGTCAAGTCACCTTCCTCTCTCAAGTAGGTGATGGATCTCATTTTTCTTCATTCTCTCGTTTTAATGTTGTCAGCCTTCAAATTTTTTCATATCAGGTTGGCTGGTCAGTAGTCAGCCATGTAGAATTGGGTCTGAGTAGTCGTTCTGTCAACCAAGAGATATTTCAGGTCAAAGCCAGTTGATCCGTTGGCAGCAGACTATGCAACATTGAACCATGACAAGTCAAGTTAGGTTCCATTTGAAATTGTTTTCTCTTGTCTGTGAGGTTTGACTTGATCAAAACTTGATCCTTTGCCACCCCTACCACTCTAAGTTGGTATTTCAAGGATATTTTATTTATAAGTTTTGGCAAAAATGTGAAAATCCTTTTGAACAGTAAGACATCTTTTTTGATGATGGTTCTTAATGGCTCATTGTAAATATTTCTTTGCCTTAGTTATGGGCCTTAACTACTGCTTCAAAATTGTGGTGGCCTTTGTTACTGTTTCATCACAATAATTTGCTAGCAATTTGTTTTTGTTGCCATTCTGTCAATTTCTACTTTTTGTTCCTTGCCCATCCCTCCTTTTTTTTCTGAACAAAATTCCAATTTTTTATCATAAAAATAAAGTACTGAGATATTTTCTTTTTTGCATTGGGAGTTGATGGTTTTTGTTGTGGTGATTAGATCAGTGTACAATTAAATCATATATATTTGAAAAAGTTGACGTCTATGTATATCCAATCACTGTTTATGATTAGTGTTACTGAGATACAAGTGATAACTATAATTCCTTTAGGAGTAGAAATCATGCAAAATGTTTCATTTTTGATAAATTCTGGGTCTGTTATACATTGTTTATAATGTATTGTTGTGTATGATGGAATTTCATTTGGCAAGGGTGATACAGTTAGTGTTTTTTTTTTTTGAGTTCTTCTCTCTACTAATCTTCTAGAAGAAACAATCTTTTTTGTCCTAAAATTATTCCCTTGTCTTTCCATCACTGATCAGATTAATTGGGGAACAAATCTCAAACTTTTGGTGGTTGCAATATATTAAGTGGAATTAATTTTAGATCAGTGGATACTGATGGGAGCATGATGTTGTTTTGTTGATTTGGTTGAACCATTTCATTACCATTTATTCCAGCATTTGCTCATCCATGATTTCTCATTGTCTTTAATTTTCTCTTTGGAACCTCCATACACGTGTATTCTGGTTGCAATTTTTTCTCACATTAATAGGAAAAAAACTCTAGAATCTTTGATGGTGAAATTAGATTTGTAAAATTGTGTTTTGTACATCAAAGAATGTTGATGCCATTAGCATAAAACAAGTTTTTCTGTACTGCCCAGTACCAGGTGTACCCATACCAGCTCAATAATGTACTGGTATGGTACTAGGGCTCTGGTGCAGCTGCTCTCTTGACTCCGATAGCCTACTAAAGTGTACTATTGGTACAGGGTTTGGTTCCAAGATTAAAACCTTGGTTTAACATTGTTTTGTCAATTAAGTTGAACATTTCTGAAAGTTACTATTCCTCCCAAATTTTGATGTTCTTTCTTTAACCTTCTTGGGTAATTTGGCCGCCATGTATGTATCTTCCTGTTGCAATATTTTGCTTTGTCAAAAACCTGACTTCCCTTTCATGCATTGGATAATGGACCGTACATGTTTCTACAGCCTTACCATTTGTTTATAGTTTGTTTGTTAATCATACATCTGATTTTTTTTTTTGTCTGACAGGATCAGAGACCTGTGAGAGAACCATCAAGGGTTTTTGAGAGCGTGGTAGTTGTTGGACTCCATCCCAATGTTGATGTCCAAGCACTTCAAAAGCTGGTATTGGAGAGGAACAATGAAGATTCAAAGAAGCAAAGAAGCTTACTCCATTACAATCACCAAGTTCATGCTGAACAAAATCTTGAACCACAGGTCCTTATCCACAACTTACATGCTAAAACCAGAACTTAGAAATTCTTTCATAGTTTAATATCATTTTTGAATAGTGTATTTTACATATGGTGATCTATGACAATTTCTAAGTAGTCACATCGAGAATGTTGATTATTGCACTATTACCTTAAACTTTGCAACTTTGCTTTTTCTTGTTTCTATTTTTCCATGTATACGATTGTTAAGTGTTTTGCTAGCATGAATATTGAACTTATAATTTATGCATGCTGGTTAAGTTCCTTTTTTTTGGTACTTTTAGGTGCTATTTGTATATCCTCCAGAAAAACAGCTGCCACTCAAATATAAGGATCTCCTTTCTTTCTGCTTTCCTGGAGGTGTGGAGGTTTGGTTCTTCATATTTTCCCCTTTATATTATTTTATGTTATTTTATTTTATTTTTTTAGTTCTTTACGGCATTTTCTTTTTCTGAAGATTCTGTATTGTCTTTATTACACTTATTATCATTTATATTACAATTTTCACTGGATATATAGTTATGTAGGTATGAACTGGGGAAAAAACTCCACAATCACTCGCTCCTACTTACAGTATTTAATTGAAGAAAGAATCTTGGCTCTTCTCCCACATTTGCAGTGCCTATACTGTTTGATGACCCCTTGTTACAGCCTGCCTAAAAATGAAGGACTTAAGTACCCCGACCATTGAAGTCTTGGGATAAGAAGACCTAGCTGTGTGAACATATGTACTTAATATTCACTTCAATTCATAGACACCATAATGCACATTTGTGGACTCCACATACTCAGGACTGGCACTGGTCACGGCTTAAACTATTGTATGACATTAATAAGATTGGTGTTTTGACTGTTTAAGTACTACTTTAATGACTTTGACTTCTAGTGAGACTGAAAATTTGAATGCATTTGCACTGGAGAATAAGAAGTGGATAGGTTGACCATAAGATATGAAAACTGTCTAGCTTGCAAAACTGCCGCTCATATATCTATTTACCAGAACCAATGAGTGGAGGCTACTTTGTTAAATCATCTTAAACAGCTGACTTTTTAGCTATTGGATTGCTTGGGTTGATTCATAGTCAGGACCTCCTAAAATTATATGAAAGTATCAGCTACCGGTTAGTGGAGAAAATTGACTATCAATTTGTGTGGAATTGTTTGTCAACTTTATTTTCTATTTGTATCATTGGTATGCAATTGCCGTGTGTCTTGTGCCTGGTTGAATTTTTCCCTCCTCTTTTAAGTGTACTTATCGCAGGAGAAATTCATCCAGTTTGTTTAATTGTGCATGCCTTTCTTATTCATACACCATATGGTTTGGCTATCCTGTCATATCTTGCTCTAATTTTGTAGTTGAGACTCATTCTATCAAAAAGGTTGTTTGCCTTGGTTCTTTACATCTTGACTCCTGTAAAATATTTATTGCCCACTATCCTCCCAAGTGCAATCCACATGACACATGATCTGGTTTGTTTATTAGCAAGTAAAGTTTACGTATATTGATGCTATTTTCCCATCTATTTGCAACATACTATGTTGTTTCCCTACATCCAATCTTTACATTGATTTGTGCTTGGACACCATTTTAGTGTCTATTAGGGAAACTCTTGATCTTTGATCCTCTATGAGTAGAAAGAGAGGGGATACCAGGTGTTTGAGATCTTCTTATCGCTAATGAAGTTGCATAAATCTATATTTTTGTGCATGTACATGCACTAGTTCTTATCATATCTCATAATTTACTTGAGAACCAGTCTATTGCAACTAAATTTTCTGTCTACTGCTTTGCATTATTTGTAAATGGAAATAGATATGGGATGAAGACATAAGTATATGACATGATATAACAATAAGAAAATATGGCATTTTTTACATTTGTGTAAAAAGGCACTAACAATGCATAATGAGTCATGACAGTAACATAATTTATTCCTCATATAATAAACTATGCAAACTCTGTCATTTGGACATCATTCAAATACATAAATTACAGTTTATAATTGATAAAATGACATTAACATCATAAATTTTAAGATTAACCATCCATCATGCCAATCATTAAAAGGTCAACTTTTAGATAAAGGAAAGTGCTTCCTCTCATTCCAAATGTATCTAGGAAATATCCTGAACATCAGTGTGGTTGCACATCAAACTGGGTTCTCGTTGGGTTAATGCTCTCCCACCAGTGGGCCAAATGCTAACTTGCTAATCATGAACTTATATGATACAACCTACTCAAATTTTGGGCTTTTTTATTGAATATGCAAAGCAAGCTTGGCTATCATACAACCTATTATGAACTTATATGACACTTGTTTCTTTTAGGGTATTATTTAAGGCTTTAACCCTTCCACAGGATGCTTTTCTTCTCCTTTGAAGCCCACCCATCCACAACCCTGCCATAAATGGAAGCACCATTGAGGAAACATGTGGTGAAGTCGATCTCTCCCCCCTTTGCTGTAGCCATATCCCAAATCACCACTACCTAGATCTACCTTACCATTGGAAACATTACTGCGGAGCATGCTTTTATCTGATCCCTCTCTTATGTGCTCACCTAATACCTCTAGGCATTGGGCTATTCAGCTGCCGGTGTTGCTGTCGCCCAGGACACATGAACCTCCTCAACCTTGTTCAGGCCATCAAGAGACTCAGCCTCCCATTTGGTTTTTGCCAGTGCCTTTGACCTGAGGAAACCTTTGTTATGATTGATGTTTTAGATGGACCTAACGGTGTTTGTCCAATTGGCCGAGGAGAACATGCTATTGAGTTTGCTTTGGCACAAATCCATGATGGAGAGGGGTAGGGATCTCTTGGACCGTGGATGATCGTAGGTGGGGAGTGGGAGCCTGGGAGGAGATAGGTTGTTTGCTAGTGGGAAGGGGTTGCTGGATGCAGAAAATGAGGGGCTGCTGTGTTGAGAGATATGAGGGATTAGAGCAATTGGAAGGTTTGGAGGTGACAAGAGATTAGGTATTTGGGGTTGGGCCTCTCTCTCTTCCCATTAGTTTTATACCTAAAGTTTTAAAACCGTCATATTTTGATCCAATGACCCATAATCTCTTATATATGCAAGCTAATTTAACTCAGTCTAGTTGTCTTGACCTGAAACATCGGGACGGTCTGACTCGAACCCAACTTGACCTGCTGGTGAGTTTGGGATTTTTGTCCTGTACCCGGACCTGCAAACCCATTGGGTTGGGTTAGGTGGGTTGCGTTGGGCTAATGGGTCTGGATCAATGTTTTGGCCCTTTTTGGACACATCTGAAAGTTATCCTATATTGAAGCAATACCATATGTGCACCTAAGCTATACTTTCAATAGCTATTATTTAAGAATTTAACCAGTTTAACCTGTGTAGATTTTAATATTTTTGTGCCTCTGTTTAGATCATTTTGTTGCTTTGAGGTCATTTACGCTCTTCTATTTTGTGTCATGCCTTCCTCCTCTGCTATCAAGCATTTACTGTTTAATTATCATTAACCTACCTGTTTATAATGACTACATTTAACATTGTTTAACTTTTAACATTAGGTCCGTGCTGTAGAAAGAACTCCCTCACTAAGTGAGCTGAACGAAATATTCCTTGGGCAGGTGAATATTCTTCTTAAACTGGATGTTTTTTTTTTAACATCTCATTTTTATCCTGCACATGAAGAACTTTGACACTAAAACACTTATAATTTCACAGGAGTGCTTGCTTTCAATTAGTTAGATTTGCTTTTTTTTTTTTTAAAATTTTTATCATTTGGTTTTATTTAATTTAATGCCCTTCCTGCAGGAACAGCTGAAGCAAAGCAACCAGTCTTTTGTATTTCGTTTACAGGTTTTTTTAATCATCATTTTATGCCAATTTATGGCTTCTAGCAATTTTTCTTAGTTTTGAGTTCTGTTAACTGTGATTTTTTTTTCCAGTTAATTTTGTTCCTTATACTGCTTATCGTTTGCTTCATTTGATGTTTTAGAGCCCTTCCCTGTTTGTAGACTGATAATATTGGATATTTTGCAATTTTAGATTTTGTGGCCATTAGCACAGAATAATTGGTTAACTTAGTGTCATCCAAAACATCTCTATTTGCATTGATGTTGTTATATGCTGTTTAGGTTTGATTTGATATCTTCCTTATATAGATGTTTTATCTTTCTGTAAAATGTTTGTTGTTCCATAAATCATGTTTAATTGAAACTCATGAACCGATCCTTTCTATCCTGATGAAATACTAATGCCAAAATATAACTTGTTGTTGCCATCAACAACTTATCAGGGACGTTGAAGTGAGAAAAGGTTAGATGACAATTTGAATTTATAGTTCTGGTTTGTCTTCTTCGTGTGCCACAAAGAGGTGGTCGAGAAAAAAGCTTTGCTTTGTTCATTGCTCTTTTGTTAATTCATACATTGTCTTCTTTTGAGTTAATGTTTTAGTCATCTATTTTAGATATTGAAGCTTTCTTGTAGTTTATTGCTGCATAAAAAGTTACGTTATGTCTGTTCTATGTACCAAGTGGTCCTTTCTTATGATGTCTGGTGAATGTAGCTTATTCTGATGTGGTTACAGTCATGGTTACCTAGACCCTTTGGTTTGCCTCACAGTACCTTCAACGGACATTTATAAATGGGTACTGGTGTGACACTTGAAGAGTATGGATCCATGAGAAGGAATTCTTAAAGGTTAGAAGAATCTGAAATTAAGACATGTACCAACACCTAATACTCATCTCCAAGTCCTTGTAACATAGATGACAGTAAATTTACTAAGAATGGTTGATTTTGGAATTTTTGACATTTTTTACCTGAGCAACTTGTATTTAAACTGGTTGGTTAGACTAATTGGGATCAAAGTCACTAGTTTTTGTGTTTTATCGGTTTTGAAGTTTGAAAAAAGAATGTAATTTCATGTGACCAGATTCAAGAAACCTATGGCATATGTATGGCCAATTTCTCTTTTTGTTAATATAATACAGTCAAAAGGATCCTTATTGTGAGCTTGATAACTCCTCAGGTGGCTGATGATTCAACCTTATATGGATGCTGTGTATTAGTTGAAGAAATGGTACAGAAACCTTCAAATTTAGTTTCCATGCTTACAGGAGAGCAAAGTTTCTCTCCATCGTTAAGCCGACGCATAATAACTACATATCGGTGCTATTGCATTCTATCAAGGCTTCCATTCTTTGAGCTACATTTCGGTATATTGAGAAGGTAAAATCCATGTTTAAGGTCTTTTCTTCCCCCCCCTCTTTGGTGGTATCTTAGATTTCTTTGGCTTTCCATTTGTCTTGTTCAATATTATTCCATCCATGAGTATATTGACAACTTGTTAGATTTACTATAAAATACTGTTAGCAAAGAAAGTACAATATTAGTTTAACTTTATTTTACCGCTTCCTGCCAGAAGGCTTTTGCCATTGATTTGACTTTGGTATTGCATTAAAACTCAAAAGCATATTCTGTCTATTCCGCTCTCAATGCACTCTTGTGCGTTCAAAATTGGTGTTTAAGCAAAAATCTTTCAGGAAGAGACAGAACAACCATATACTAATATAGGATGAATTAACATTGTAGAAGTGAAGGCGAGCTCTGATGAGATTGTCCAAGACTTTACAGTATTGCCACCATGAGGTTGCCCGAGGTTGCCCGTCATCATACAATAGATGAAATATTTCTTACAATCAAAATAACATAAATAGTTTGTTAAAATTAAAACAGGCACAAACAGGAAAAAATTGTTAAATCCATAGATGATGCGAGAAGGGTTGGTCCTTTATTCTACCCCTCGTTACCTAAATGCACTCATCTGACATCGTACCTCTTCTTTGCTCACTTTTGGCCCCATTCATTCTTCTCCGTTGAACTTGTTGCCTCTGTCCTCCTAAACTGCAAGGCTGCAAGGCTTTTACCAGAACCAGCTTGCCTTGCCAACTGATGCACCTTGCATTCTGCCACTTCAAGCCACTCTCTTCCTTCAATTTTCAGTAGAGTACTAGAGTTAGAGGGGGTTGGATGTCTTGGTTGATCTGAAGAGAAGGCATGGAAGGAATGAAAAAGACAAAAAAAGGTGGGTGCCAACGGGGAGGGGGGGGGGGGGGGGTTGTGGGGGGGGGTGTTGCAGGAGGAAGAAAAGATGGTTCTTTGACATTGTCAGCTGAAAGTTGAAAGTTGGATTCAACATTCATTGGTGAATGGAATGGTCACTGATGGTTGTGAAGAGGAGGAATGCTGCTGCAACCCAGTCTTAATTCTGATCTCCAGATTGGTGGTACAGTGATCATATTTTAAATTTTTTGGAATATTCTTCTGTAAAAAAGGTTTTTGCTATATAGACATTGCACTATAATGGGTATTGGCAGACAAAAGATGGAGGAATGAGGAAACTGCTGCACTGAGTTTCAGTGCCTCATGGGCTTCAACCATGGATTTGATAGCATTTTTTTCATCACTAGGCCTAGCAGAAAGGCATCTGCAATGCATATTTTTTCCCACGTTGACAATTTCTTGATTCATGATCCCAAATTGATTTTTTATTTTAATTTGATGCACTTGTGATGAATAACTCTTCAATTAGGGAAATCAATGACTAAACATTCCAATTGGTGGACCAATGATGAGGGACTCATTGACCCACAGTGTTGTTCTTTTCTACTACACCTGACCATTGAATGTGCCTGCTTTCCACTACATTTGACTGTTGGATGAACCTCCTTCCAGGCAACCTCAGCTCTCCATCATGTTACTTTCAATAGAGTATGGTTAGTTTCAAAGAACGGCTAGCTTTATTGCTTTCCTCTCAATTAGTGACTCTTTATCGTGTTAATCTCAATAAGTGATGTAGCTGTCTTTTATTATGTGTTTGTGCATGTTATTTGTGTTGATATGTTTCTTATCTTCCAACTTTTCTTGAAAAATAAAACAAAAATATTGGACATCTCAGATTGATTTTTGCTGTTTATTCTTTCTATATATCCTTTATGTAAAAAAAAAAAAAGTGCCACATATTCCTTCCTGTACAATGGCTATGTGCATGCTTGCATGCAGCTTGGCACTCTCTGCTATTGAAGTCTTTTGTATGAGCCCAAGTTTTGGTTGGTATGATTCCTTTTAAATTTCTGGGAAAGGCCATAATTATGCTATTTTTGTTGGGGTCACACATGATATGCCTTTCCTTTTTCTGCAGCATCTTCATTGAAGAAAGGTTCGAATGGCTAACAAAAGGCATTGACCTGCTAAATCTACTGTCATTGGAAGAAATCTCTGATGGAGACAGCACTTATGATAGAACCAATAGTCCTGTACAGGAACAGTACTGCACGGATGATGCAATGAATTTGACGAGATGTTCTGATATAAGTACCGAAGTTTCTACCTCTATGAAAATATCTGATAATGGGAAACCTGTGGATAACCAGCTCCATGAAGTGAACTTGAATTCTAAGGAAGTCAGCCAGAGTAACACCACTTTTGAAGTCAATCAAGAAACAACAGATTTTCTAACCGAAGGAGAATCTGGAGATGCCATTGAAGATAACCATGATAACTCCGTTGATGAGGTCATGAAAGACAGACAATCTGAAAGGCGTATTCCAGATGCTGTTTTGCCACTTTTGCGGTGCCGTCTTTATGAAAGCTCTGAATCCTCTGCCAGGTAGAATTTTATTCTCTGATCACATAAATCATTTATTAGATGAGTCTCACCTTTGGTTAAATTGTTCTGAAAATCTGTTGGCATCAGATTGATACTGCAAGTAGATTGTAATGATTAAAACTAACTGCTATAATCAAGATTAGTTATCTATACCATTTTTTATTCTGGTGTGGATCTAGCTGAAATTTATTGATGCAGTGCATCCACTTCAGTAATCCTGGAATGCCGTCTCAATCTTGCGGTCGTCAAACGGATTGATGAGTGGTTTGGCATGAACCATGTTCTGTAGCTAATTTTTCGGCCCTCAAATTCCATTGTTATAAATTTTCAAAGAGAATATTGCAAGGCTCTTGTAACTTCATGGAATTGATCTTCAGTCTTTTAATAGAGAGCTTTTTGTATTTTACCACTGAAATTATTTATCTATTATTCTTGAGATTATAATTAATTACTTTATCCAAACGTTTGCTTGCTTGTAGAATGGTTGGCGCTCAATCATGTTATTAATTCTAGGCTCAGTTTGATTGCTTCCTACTGCAGATTGTTCCGCACCTTTTTATTTTGTAAAGAAAATTTATGGAAAATAAGTAGATTATATATATATATATATATATATATATATATATATATCTTTGACTTGTTATTTGCTTTTTTTTTTTTTATTTTATATTTTCCTTGTTAACCTTGCTGGTAATAAATATGGAAATTTCTCTTCCTCAAAATTTTGCTGTTTGCAATATATATTTGTAATGGCTGAATTATAATATGAAACTTATTTGCCATAAAATTTTAGATTAGAAATCATTAAAGGCTAAGGGTGCAATGGGTGGATATCGAGTGTCCCACCTATAAGATAGCTCATTGTATGAGGCTCTTACTGTAGGAGGGTTTGGGGAGCATGGTATGCCATACCAGTGCGTACCACTTTATATTGAGCATACTATGTGAAGACTCGATATGATACGGAGGATGTACCAAGTCTTGATATGCCAAATTGACCGACATTCCGGGTGTGTTAACATTGTACTAGTATCGTACCAGTATGGGATTCAGTACCGAGATGATGGAGCTTTCTGGGGAGGGTCAAATGTATGTAGCCTTGTCCTTGTGTGCGTAAGGGCTGTTTTGTGTTCGAATCTGACTCCTAAGTCTCAATAGAGAAACTTTACTGTTGTGCTAAGGCTTAGGCTCTCAAGTATTCCACTTATAAATATAATGTTCCACATATAAATGCACATGATTTAGGATATGTAATGTTTCTATTACCATAGCTTTTCTGTCATAATTAAAGCAGCGGTAGATGATTATTGTTGAGTTAGTGATAATCACAGGGCTTAGTTCTTAAATTAGCACTTGTACAACTGGATTGGTAGCCTAGTTTAAAGATAAATTTCTATCCATGAGTTAGCATATTTATTCTTAGCATCTATAAATGCAGTTTTCAAGGCTCTCCAAGTGAAGACAGAAATTTTAGGAGTGATATGGATGAAGTAGAGCTGGAAGAGACATCCTCGTCTGGTCAGGAAGATTCCAGTGGTCACAGTGATATCCTTGAATGGGCCAAGGTTTGAAAAGTGCATTTTTGAGACTAGAACACCAATATTTCATATTTTCTGGTTTCTGAACTGGGTCCACTTAACTACCCTTTAACTCTTTCATTTAATATGTTTATTTGAATTGTCAGGCAAACAGGCATGGATCTTTACAGATAATTTGTGAATATTATCAGTTACAATGCCCTGCCAGGGGTTCAAAGCTTACCTTCCAGCCTTTAGAGCACTTGCATCCATTGGAGTTTCACAGGCCTGGTGAAACAGTTCTTTGTATTGCCGACTCTACCATTGATTTTAGATCTTGCAATACAAGCTTAGAAGTGGCTGAGGTACATTCTGCTTATTCTAGGATTAGCCATCAATTTGACCTCCAGTTGCTGCAATAGTGCAATTTGTGTGATACAAGTCAAGTCTTTTCCTATATAGAAGTTCGATGTAAAGGTCTTACATTATTCTCTGGCCTTGACTTTGCAGGCACACAGTGCACTGTTAGCTGAGGAGGAGGCAATTGCTTTGTCTGTATGGACAGTTGCATGCATATGTGGATGCCTGAGGCTTGAAAATGTAAGTACAAATTTTTGGGACCAGATTTATGGAGCTTTTTTCAACCTTACACGATTGTTTGCAAATACCATATTTGATCTCCTTCATCATTTTTTGAAGTGGCCAAATTTAGTTCTAAAATCAATGTAGGGGGGAAGACTTTTAGTTCCTAACAAACAACTGACTTAGTGGTTCCCTATGAACAATGACAGGTTTTGCGCCTCTAAGTTAAAAAGTATATGGCTAGTTTTGGTAGTTTTAAGTGGTGAGCGTTCTGGGATCTTTTAAAATATCATGATATTTAGAGTGTACCTTCTCCTAAAATCTCATGAGAACTCCCTTTCCTCTTTTCTTTCTCCTTATTTCCTTCTGGAATTGGCTTCCTTCTCCCAACCCAGCAATCATTTCTCCTCTTTCTCTCATCATCCCCTTGTCTTCATTGTTGCCAAAATTTTTGTCCTTACTCCCATACAAGTGCTTATCCTTGCTTCTCACTCCTACTCACTAGCATAGTTCTAGTCTCAACCCTCTCCTTTCTCCAATCACCATTGATTAAGATATTTACCACCCTTGTGTTAATCCTAGAGACTCTCTTATAATGCTCAAATGCTTTGCTAGTGGGCATTCAACTAACACTTAGTATCTAGCCTTTATTCTATTATACTGTCCAATACATGATAGGATTACAAATAGCATCTCATTTTCTTAAGTTTTTGATTGCTCTAATATAATTTTTGATAGATCCTCCAAAGTACTAATTTAAAATAACAAATATAACATACTATGGTGAACTTTTGTCATATTAATTGGTTAGAACTTTAACAGGATTCTGTGAAGCAAACTTGGAATTGGGCATGTTGACATGGTAGGACAATAAGATGTTTGAGAATTATATATTTATTATGCCTTTGTGAAGCATGTAGTTGCTGCTTGGGTTTCAAAGTATGCAGCCTCAGGTCTCACTTTGTAGTTTTGTTAATAACTTGAATCCCAAATTGAAATATATAACAAACTTGATTTAACCAATCAGTATAATCAAAATAAAAATACTGCATATGTCTTTGCAAATCAAATTGAAATGCACGTAAATTACATTAGAATGTTGATGAACTTTAGAACCTTTACATCTGAGAACTTGTTGTTCAAAATAAATACTAAGATCTTAACAATTTCACCAAGAATGAGCCACATGTAGTCCCAATGGCTCCTCCAAGTTTAGCTTCAAGCTACATCCCCAAAATGGGTATTGCAATAAAGTTCCCCTCTTATTAACTTATTCCTTGATTTCTTCGATGGGACATAAAGATAGAAATAAAAGCAACAATTAGTAGATATGATGAGAAAACCAATCGACAACTCCACCTATGTTTTGTTTATAGTTGGTCCCAAGTTTAGATAATGGAGGAGGGTTGCAGTAGGCTGAAGGCTTGCGTAAAGACATAGTCATGTCATATGAGGTGGGAAAACTAATTGATAAATATGGCGCACCATTATATAGTGTCATGAACTTGTTTTGCGATGGTTTAGTTGACATAGACATGCTTCATAAGTTGCCATCTGAAAGACATTTTTCAATCTTTGAGATTTTTTTTGCTGCTCAAATTAACAGTTCTTTGTTAAGCAAATTAACAGTACTTTGTTTAGTCATATGGAAAGAACATTTGAATTAACAAAAGATTATTTTTGAGGTCCGTTGTACATTGACAAGTTGTATTTGGATCTGTGATCTTAAACTATTGTGTTTGGTTGACTTCTAATTAACTTACTGATATTAAAAACAAATATCAGCTATAACATTAAAGGAATTAACTTATAATTCACTCACATTCGCACGTTTAAGTGGAAGTCATTTTGTGTTTGGATCTATGATCACACTTTGGAATCTGGTAGGCAAACCTCTTTTTCATTGATGAAAATGATGGACTTAGATTTTCCTTAAAATAGATGCTATTAAAATCAAGGGAAGAACCATAGACGGCTATGTGAATTTCAGCTCATATGTCAGCAATGTTAGGCTTAAGATCTATAAACCCGTTACATTCTTGGTGTCCACTGGCTCTTTCCTACACCACCTCCTTTCTTTCCCATTATTTATTATTAATATAATGGGCTGCGGTGGGGTGAGGGAGGAGGAGCAAGAGCTGAGCCAAGGGAAGAGGTTATGGGGTAAGTGGCGGGCCATGGGAGGGGAAGGAGTATGCCACTCTATGGTGGGTAGAGAAGGAAGAGAAATGTATGACAGAGAGGGAGTAAAGGGCAGTGAAGAAAGGTAGAGATGAGTGAGATGGCCTTTAGAGAAGGGAAGGAGAAAGGAATTTGTGGGTGGATAAAGGAGGAAAGAGAGCATCGGGAGAAAAGAAAGAAGACAATAAGGCTTGTGGGAGACTTTGAAAGAAAGTAGCTCTCATGAGCATTTAAAAGGCATGCTCTAAAAATCATGTGATTTTAAAATAGTTCATGAATGCTCTTCACTTGTTAAAACTATCAAAACTATCCATTCACATTTTTACTTTTAGAGGGACAAAATTTGTCCTTGTTTATAGGAAACAGCTAAGCTGGTTGTTCCCAGGAACTAAAAAGCCTTTCCCATATGTATGTACATATTATGCATGCATGAAAGCAAGGATTGCAAAGTCTACCAGAACCATCTGGTTTAGGGCATACCATATCGAATCGGTGCAGAATTAGGTTGGTTTACTGGTTTGGTGCTAGCCCTACACTTGTACCAGTCCGAATTGAGTGAAATTGCTTAGTTCTGCTTGGTATCAACTGGTAGTGGCTTGGTACTGAGTTGTCTGACCTTGATTTGAACAGTGCTATTATAAAAGCACCCAAAGCTTTTTCAGTATGGAATGCATACCATACTGTATTGACCATACTGTACCTATAACTCACCGATATACCGATATAATACCTAATGCTGAGATTGCAAACCTTGCACGAATATATGCTGCATCTTCATTACTGTATTATCTTTTAACTTTTTCTAGCTTCCTTGAAAAGAATATCCAATTTGTCATGGCATGCAATGTGAATAGTTAGTTTGTGGTTATTGGATCGCGCACATTTTTTTGATCACAACCATCGTTTAGAATATATGTGAGAAAACTGTCCCATGGAAGATTTTTTCACATTATAAAATTGTTGGAATATGTGCACATGCATTCACTTGTGTGCAGTCCACGATGCTTGTGCTTCAAGTCATGCTAACATGTAGACCAACTAAGGTATGTCGAACCGCTTGATATGGAGCGTATTGAACAATACCAGTGCGGAACTGATACGGTTCACCATTTCGAAATGCTACGGTCAAATAGCCTTATATAGCTAGAATCGCTCTGTACCTCATACTGCCTTGTACCATATTGAACCGTTTTGTATCATGCCGAATTGCCCAGTTTGGCTTGGTACGGGCGGTTTGGCATGGTACGGGGCAGTTTACGGATTTAAACCTTTCAATTCACCTAACCGGTGCATTATTGGTTCATTACAAGGTGATCGGTGTATTGTTGGTTCAGTATGGGGTGATCAGTATGCTATTAGTTTAATATGGTATATCTCGTACCAAATTGTGCGGGTTTGATACCGAAATGGTACCGGTTCTCGATACGGTGAACCTTGAGATCAATCCACATCCATCCACATACATATTTATTAATGTGTATGGCAAAGTGCATGGAGGGACGTGTATCAACGACACAAGTTGCTTTTCATGGTGTAAACATATTAAAAATAAATAGACTAAAATCAATTAGTTCAAATGTGTTCCAGTCATAGATCGGAATGAACCATTTATATAGTCATTAACAAATATTCATGTTTTAACCATTTCATGTATACGGAAGAGGTCCTCAACCATTCTGTTTTTGGTATTCTGGCACTTTGGGCAATGTAGACAGCGAAGAATGCTATTTTAGATAACCAACAATGCAATTTGGCACTTTGGTGTTAAAGCATGTACAGATGAAATTGTTCTGATGTTACTGTATGCATGTGTTCTCTTCACTACGGTATGGAAAATTGAATTTACATTATCCTTGTGTTTTTAAGGTTAATCCTATTAAGGCGACATTAGAACTTTTTTTATGTGACATGATAATTTTGCATTTGACAGATAATAACGATGTTTGCTGGAGCACTTTTGGAGAAACAAGTTGTTATTGTTTGCTCTAATTTGGTATGATGTTATCCTTGATTACCCCCTCCCCCTCAATGTGCGTGCACACACACACATGGCGTATTCTCATATCAGAGTCATATGCATGTTTCCATTATATTTGTGATTACAAAATATATCTAATAACTGGATTTATTAACTCATTAAATAGATAAAAGCTCTAAAGTTAGTGTTTTTACTTTAGTGATTAGAATAAATCAATCAAAAGAAGCGCTGTCTGTCTGTGTTCTAGCTGTGTAGGTCCCTGATTCTTAAAGGCAGGTTCCAGTGAATGTTTTCTTTCTGGTTTTACTTCCTTGCACGTTCTTGGGATCTGCTGCTATGTGTTTGAGCTTATTACTATCTGTTTATTTATTATATATTTTTGACAGAAAGGTGCCAATTATAAAAAATGGAGTAAAAGACTCTGGAACAATGACTTTAAATCCAAGAATTTATGATATATCAAAAAGTTAACATGCATTCCACATGATTCCATATTAGACATGAGTTACTAGATCCTGATATATGTATGGTGTGCAGGGAATCTTATCTGCTGCAGTTTTATCAGTTGTACCGCTAATACGCCCCTATCAGTGGCAGAGCCTATTAATGCCAGTATGCAACCTTTTTTTCTTCTTTACATTGCTGACATTATGTCTATAATGGAATTTTCTTTGAAGCAGCTCTATATATTTATAATATGCGGTGCCACTGATCGGTAACTTATAAAATCCAGATTTTGCCAAATGACATGCTGGACTTTTTGGATGCACCTGTTCCATACATAGTGAGTTTCTTTCCATACTTCAACTCTTACATATTTCTTTTTGACAGTGGATCATCTTAGAATTATTCTTGGACGTTGGTTAAGTTTCAAAATCAATGATGTCAGAAAATGATTGATGCATGTGTCATGCAATATACCACTGACAATATATTTGTTAGGTCATGATTATATTCTTCCTAGAAAATGGGAACACTCCTTTTGGTCATTTTAGCCTATGTTTGCATTCCTTGCATTTGCTTTCCCCTTAGCCCTGCTGAATTATATTTGCATTCAATTAAAAATGTTCCATTGCATTGTTGACAACAGCCGAGAGATCTCTGAAATTATGCAACTTCAACACTCTTTTTTTGCAGAAGATTTGCATATTGTGTCAAAAGCTATCAAATTTTTCTACAGAATTAAGTATTCCATGCAGAAGAAAAGAGTTAAACAAATATGCTTGACCAATCTAATATGCATACCCTTTGCATACATTGATCTTGAATGTAAACTTTGAAAAACACTAGGTGTTTAGGCTTGAGGTTTTAAATGCTGGCTCAAGCTGGTCTTTGGCAGTTGGCACATACGATGCTGGGCTGACACTGGCACCAGCATTGGGGCAACCCAGCATCTATTAAATCCCTTTTTCTATTTTTTAGTAAAAAATAATTTTTAGGTCATTTTTAAATTATTTTTTGATGTTTTCTGGCTATGCACATTCTTGGCATGTCATATGCTATGTCAGCACCGGCTGGCATGCTCCATGCCAGTAGCACTTTTAGGCTATAATTTTTGTGACCGTGCCACTGTATATACGAACGAACAGGGATGCTGCAGTACTTGAGCAACCTCCAAGCATGCTAGCATGGTTCGCTGTGCCAGTTGAAATGATTAAATTGATTAGAAAAATAATTCCGTATATGGATATTTCAATTCTTTAGCATTGATATGACAGCATCTTATTTCAATGTTGCTTGCTTAAGGATAGGATTGTTGGACTGGTCAGACGTGGTAATTAGGCTATTGATGGACAATTATTGATGATAGGTGGACTCGTGAAGCTGAGTTAGGCAATTAGCTGGGCCATAATAGGATTTAGGTCCGTGAATGAGCAAAAACACTTAAGACTCTTTTCACGAAAATGAATAATCGTAGGAGTTTGTCTAAGTTGCTTATTATTTGGTGGCTCATCAGGTCATATTAACTCAATTAAAGCATTTTGAGCCATTAGATTCTTGAGTTGGTATTGAAAAAAGGACTGCAGCATTTGTTTAAATTCATCATGTTTAGGCACTTGAAACAATCATTTAAACACATACTAATTGAGGCTTCTTGACAACTCATTGACATAGGCAACCAGTTGATCTGTCAAGTTTCCATTCTGACAACTTTTCTGAGAAGTTGGAAACTAGATACAATCCCTTGGTTTTTTGATTCATTTATGAATAGAACTTAAAAATAGGTGTGTTCATCTAGGAAGCACAATTTTGTTATGCACCAATCTGCTTCTCATCAGATAGAATCCTGCTAAATCTGTTCTATATCTATCTAAAAACTTTGCAATTTCTTCATCACATACCAGCATATATGGAAAGCACACTCGAGTTTCATTTACTACAAAGACAAAAGCATATTTCCAATGGATCATAGTTTGCAAACAAGCTATTTTGTGAACTCTATAACCAAATGGAGTGCACATGACCCTTAACTAAAACAAAAGTGCTCATCTGGATCTTCTTAATCACCTTTCTTCTTTCTTGTCTAGTGCCCCCTCCCCTCCCTTTTTTTCTTTCATCAATTTAATTTCGTCTTATTGCTATCTTTCTGAGAGAAGTGTTTGCTCTGTGTAGGTTGGCATAAAGAATAAGACTGCTGACATACAATCGAAGTTAGCAAATGTCATTCTCATTGATGCTAACAAGAACCAGGTAAGCAGGGCCTTTACCACTTGATATGTCTTGTAGTTATACTTATATGCAGACTAGTATTTTAACTGTGCCATGCACATGCCTGTTCAGAAAGGTGGTATGGGGAGGATGATGGGAGAAGAAAGGGCGTGTGGACTCTTGCATTTTGTTTAATTATTAAATAAGGCACATGGAGGTTTCACAGTATATAAAGATAATTTATTCAGCAACTTTAGCATCAGTATTGCTCATTTTGAATTCCTTGTTTAGACCTTCTTCCTTCAGTATTGTTATATAAGTTGATGTAATTAACATGTTAAAATTTCTATGTTTAGGAGTGATAGAGGTTCTTGGGATGTTGCTAATTTAGTGATAAATGTCAGTAAATATTGGAACTTGATCACCATCTATCACAAATTTTGGAATTTGATATATTGAAACATCACTCATCTTAATTCTTGTTTCAATTTTCTTCTTACCTTATTGCTAGGAGCATGCAATAAGACTGACTGATAAAATGATGCTAACATTTGCTATGATAGATATGCATATATTCAGGTTTTACAGAGGTTCATTGTTCAGGACATTGTTGTTGTGTTATTAATAAAATCAATTCGAATTGTGAGAAAATCAATGCTTTGCATAAGATTTGCTATTTTTTAATCTTTCTTCTTTCTTGGATTAAAAGCAGTTGAAGAGTTCAAGTGGAACTGCTTGCAGGCAAGAGATGAACCTGTGCATTTCAAACTACTAAGAAATGCTAGTACTAGCTGCCTTTGCTTGATAATAATCAGGGCCAACTTGTTAATTACATGTGTATGTGTGTGTGTGTGTGTGTGTGTGTGTGTGTGTGTGTGTGTGTAGGAGGGAACCTGTTAATTATATTAATCAGGTGAAACTTCACTACCCATAATGGGCCAGTCCACCCTTGGCCTAAGTCCGAACTGTTCAGTACATGTGAATGCAGGAGCCTTTAGTAACTCTCTCTCTCTCTCTCTCTCTCTCTTCATTAGATTGTGTGTAATTTAAGAAAAATATTTTGATTTTATGTCTTAGTTTGAGTTGACATTTAAGAAAATTATTTGAGCCTTATTCTTGATCGTCAGTGCCAACTGAGAGCCTAGATTTTCGAGCATCAAGGTCCTAGACTTGTCCCAGGCCTTGACATATCAGGGGTCCAGTCTGGAATGGCCAAGATGGAGCCATACATACGGGTTTTGTAACTTTGCTGTTGTAGATTCTATACATATACACCCTTGTATGTGCTGTTATAAACTTATAATCACCTTGGTATTTAGTCCATGGAGCCCTTAAACCAGAGCTCGACATATCTTATATGCATAGGAACACAGGAAAGGGGCAACGTGGAAGAGATATGGAGATGTGAAAGTGTAGGGGACAAAATAAGAGTCAGTCAGCAGTTTGAGTTTAGAGCTTGGAAATGCTACCTTTACACCAAAGCTACACAAGAAAGGGGCAAACCTGTTTTCATAGTGAACTACAAAGAGCAAAATTGGCATTCTGGCCCCAAAGACATCCAAACCCCTTGTTAATCACACTAAAAACCGGGTTTACACCCTTTTGAGGATTGTCTAGGTCATGCCTAACAATGCTCTTAGGATAGATGCTAGAACAAATATGGTGGTGTTTGGCATGTTCAATGCACATGAAAATCATGGAAAGCTATGATCACCATTAATTTTTTTCTTGATATTCATGCAACTTTATAAATACACACTCATTTTTGGCTAGTGCTCGTTTGCATCCTAGAGAAAAAGAAATAAAATGCAAGGTGTATTTATTAAAGAGAGGAGTATTTATAAACTTATGAATAATAGGGACATGACATGGAAATGCAAGGACAAAGTGGTCCTCCAAACTTTGAGTTTAATATTAATTGAAATTTGGGCTTATGCTTTGCATGATCCACTATGAAACAAGCTGGTAATGTTTCATTGCCATCGACTCTCTTTACTTAATTAAACCCTTAGGAATATTACTTTAGATGGTTAAGCAATAGGTAGTTGTTATAGTTATGGTCAAGGTTTTAAGTCTCATGGGATAGGTGCCTCAATTTTTTCATGGAATGAGATGTCCTGCGTCCTATCTTATCTTGATCCTTGATCCGATTAAGTATCTCAGTACTTGTTTGGGATGCTTGTTTTCTTAAAAATGAAATATTTACGAAGCTTTAATATTTTATTTAATTTTTAAATATATTTGAACTTCAAAAGTTATATCTTTATGATAAATTAAATTTATTTAAAATTGAT
Source organism: Metroxylon sagu (assembly GCA_017589505.3). Taxonomy (NCBI): domain Eukaryota; kingdom Viridiplantae; phylum Streptophyta; class Magnoliopsida; order Arecales; family Arecaceae; genus Metroxylon; species Metroxylon sagu. Next base: position 131,797 of record JACVBY030000447.1, on the reverse strand, counting down.
ACTATAATGTATTATGGCCTAAATAAGATGGCACAAGATGGTTGAAATTAGTTTTGGAATCTCTTCAGAATGAGATATCTCGGTCCCCATTATGCCGAGACTTGAATCGCTAGTTATGGTCAAGTTGGTCATAATGATAACATTGTGCATAGGTAAAAGTTTGTATAAATCTTTTAAGAACGCGGGTGGAGGTGGGGGGCAGGGGGGTGGTGGTTCTGGTTGCTTAACTTTATGCATGATGGTTGATATATAGGTTGCAATTTTAAGGTTCCCATATTTGTTCTTATTTTGTCCCTTAAAACAAACATATTAAGATTTAGGTTAGAGATCTTTATGAGAAGATCTAGAGATACTCCACTACTGAATCTGTATTTTGTGTCTAAAATGTTTTGCCATGATGGTATGAGGGACCAAAACAATCAGCAAAATTCTGTTTCCTAAACATGTTTGGGAATGACTTCTTGCACTAGTGTGGAGGCTGCTCAAATATGCACTAAGGGTTAATAAGAGGAGAGGTTAAGATAGTACAATCCAAAAAAACCTGTTAGAAGGTAGTCTAAAAGGTCATGAAAATTTAGCCTCCCCTTACTGAGAATGTATTATGAGAAAACTGAACTCATGTAGTTGGTATGCAGATTGTTGGTTGGCTTTGTGATCCATAGACTTCTTCTGACCTTCCATATGTGCTGGAGTTCTTTCTCCTGATTTCTGTGAATTACTTGTAGCAACTTCAGTGGAATAATTCTTTATCATGCATTGATGTTTGGATTCTATTGTTACTATAGATATAAGAACTCTGATCGGTTATTTTGTTGTGCAAGTAGGTCAGGTCACCCTCAATGCCACAATTGCCTCGACAAAAAGAGTTGCTTTCTTCTCTTGGTCCATATCATGCAAAGCTTGTGGGTGAGAGCTTTCTAGCAAGAAAAAGACCAGTTTATGAGTGCACAGATGTCCAGGTAAGTTCCTGGGGTTTTAAACAAGTTATAATCTTTTTTATCGTTGTTACATTTATTACTTCATATATCTGTTCATATTACCTTTTATTATTCAGGTAATTGAACTGAATAAGTGTAAAATCATCTACAATAAAAAAAAAGTGTTCTGGTACAAGCCAGTGCCTTGTCATGCATTCTTAAGATGCTTCATATGATGGAATGCAATTAGAACCAGAGCTTGTCCTGCCACTTACATTAGAAATTTTCTGACAATTTAGTTAACATGTGAGAGCACCTGAATGCTTTCAGTGCAATTAGTAGTGCTCATAATTCAGCCTCAAAGGAGGAGCTGAAAGATTGACTAATTAGTTTTATGAAGTTTTAAAATTATTTATTTAGGTTAAAATGCCTTTCCTCACTGTTGGTACTTGTATGAGGATTTGCACCATCATACCTGTTTTATAATTTATGCCTTATTCGGCTATTGCCATGAATTTCTACTTCATCTTTGTATTAAAAACTAAAGAAAAGAGATTCCTTTTGAACATTCTCATTAGCAATCGCATATTATGCTAGATATCAGTGTCCATACATTGTCATTGCTGTGTCTTGCATTTTGTGGGAAAGAAAACAATGACTTAATTTTGTTAGATGTCAATGCTATTTGCTGTCATTATTGTGTTACATAATTTGAGGGAAAAGCCGTTAAATTGATCCTCCCTTTTCTTTGTTGGTTGTGGTAGAATTCTTGTAAGCAATGGGCTGCACAGTGTGGGTAGCTCCTCTCCATATACCACTCACCTGCCGAACTCTGGTGAAGACAGAATGGACCCAAGTCTTCCATGCAACCACCAGACTCTACCAGCTTGGTCAGCTGGTACCTTCAAGAAACATAAAGGAAAAAAGAAAAAGAAAAAGAAGAAGAACTCATAATTGTTAAGCATGTTTGACATCCTTTATAATCTGTAACCTGTATCAACAGTAGTATATGACATAGTGCCTTCTTCTTCCAGGACTGGTTTTCAGTCAAGCTTGGTTTTCTTAATCTAGAAAAAGAAAGGTTTTACTTTCTTGAAACAATTATGTCATATCTTTGATGCTCTATATTGTTTCTAATTTTCCTGCATCTACAGGTTGAAGCTGCTAAAGGTTTCCTGGCAGTTCTTAGATCGTACCTAGATTCTCTGTGCTCCAACCTAAGATCTCATACAATCACAAATGTGCAATCAAATAATGACAAGGTTTCTTTCTTTCTAAACTTGATTACTTTTTTGGTAGGATCATGATATATGTTAGAGAGAAGGGAGGGGGGGGGGGGGCGCGAAAGGATAGATTATGTTTCTCTTAAGAGGAGAGGATATCTCTTCATCACGACTCCAAAAGTCAATAGTGGGACATCTAAATCGAAGATTCACGTTGTTGTTCTTTATGATCTATACCACCTGTGGAGTAGGGTAAAAAGTGTTTTTGATATTATTTTCACGATGATAAAGACATAAAGGCTGTTACATATTTATAAGTTTGAAACCCTAATTATTAAAGAAAAGTCTAATACGATTATATAAAGAAACCTTCTAATGGAACTAATGCATAATTTAAGAAATAAATCATTGTTTAAGATCAAGAGTTTCCCTTAATAATCAGATCCTTCAAATCAAGGAAATCTTATAGAGTTGAAAATATCTCCAAAATTAGGGAATCCTATCATTAATGATCCCTAAAATTAAGAAATAATCAGTTCAGATTTTCTCAGATTTGATTGAGATTCTCAACACCACCAAAGATACCATGCACAAGAAATACTTGTTTTGGTGGTCTCTAACTTACGCATCAAGTGGGCGCAAAAATGAACAACTAAAATGATATGGGATGATATGATCCAAGCATTAAAATCTATTGATTTTAAGTTTATACATGCATTAAAATGTGTAGATTATGACCAATAAGTTGGATTTTTAATATAAATGCTTTATCATATATTTTAGTACACAAGCCTAATAAAAACTGTGCATTTTTGTGCTCATATTGTGCATAAATTAGAGACCACGAAAATATGTGATTTTTGAGTTCTAGGCATTTTAGTGGTATAGATCTTATAATCAACAGAGTGGATCGTAGATTTGTATGTCCAAAATGCATAGATATCCTCTTCTTAAGGAATACATACATGCATACATACATAATTCCTTTAGTTTGTTTTCATGTTATTATGTTCTATAAAATGTTCAATCGCAAGACTGCATGAATGATTATTTAGTTACAGTGGTGGTTTTTCTCCATTGATGTAGATGACATCAAGCAAAAATTTACTGTGATATTGTTATTGTTTTTTATATAAGATGTAATTTAAATTTGAGGCTATTGAGCTGAAGTGTACATTTTAAAAGAGCTTAGAACCCGTACATATAGAGGATAATATGATCTGGAACTGACTAGATGCTTGTATGTGTCCAGAAAGCATGTTTGTGTATTTGTATTTCATATATAAATGAAGTAGTTGAATAGAAAATCGACCGATGCTGTACTAAGTTGCCTAGGTGATAATCTGGCCAATTAGGTGCTCGGGTGACCACATGGGCAATAGGCTAGGTCTATTGCCTTTACAACTAAGAATCTCATTAGCAATTTTTCTTTCATGTTGGCAGAATACCTATTTTCTGAAGTTCTTTTGTATGTCTATATACCTATATATATGAATAACATTCAAATCACTCCATAATCTAAAGTAGACTCCTTTTCATGGTTCTTCAACAGTGAGCTAAGTTAACATGGCATGAGCATGTCTGTTTCTTTCAGCACTCGGGCAATTCCCAGAAAAGTAGGAGATCTTGCACATGCATCTATGTGTTAATTCAAACATAATATCAGTTTTGCATTTGTTTGGATAATGATTAAACATATCTTTTCTTGCAAATTTACATTCAAATGTCAAATGTTTCACTAAATATTGTTAAAAAAGGAGCCATTAAAATTTGTTTTACATGTTTGTGTTCATTCAGTTTATAGTTGACTTTCATTAGTCTCTTCTTCTGGAACTGAAAATGTTATTCTGTTGGTTTGGCCCTGAACTACTTTTGTTTGGTTTGCCCTTGTTTAGGTTTCATTACTTTTGAAAGAGAGTTTTATTGATTCTTTTCCAAGTCGTGACAGATCCTTTATGAAGGTATGCATATTTGGACACTCAGCCTTTTTCTTTCCTGAATTTGGATTTTTCCTGATGATTAGACAATTATAATTTATTCCAAGATCAGAATTCATTAGCAATTCTGGTCAGGGTATAATCGATCTATAGAGCCATAAATTTTGTCTTACAGCTGCATGACCGTCTTCTTCTTTGTATATTTGAAACATAAAATTTTGAACTACTTTAAAAGTTGGGTGAAGATTTCACTCACGGTAGAAAATTTCAGAAATCTGCTCTAGTAATTGGTATATTCACTGGTGTTGCTCCAATCTACTTAATCTTTGCCTGTATAAGATAGTTTTTTAAATGGTACATGACAATGTCATTCTTTTTTTTTTTTGGGGCCAAGAAAGGCCTGAGTCCTAATCCTAGTTTCTCTTTTAATTTTGGATTTTATGTGTTAAAATATGAAGGGGACGGATTTACTTTGCTGCTAGAACTATTTAAATACAGCGGTATAAATATTCGCCATACTTACTTTTCTGTGTCTCTTCCTTTACATTTGGGAGCAGCTTTTTGTGGATACCCAGCTTTTCTCTGTACATACAGACCTTGTTCTCTCCTTCTACCAAAAGGACTAGAGCTGCTGTGGGAGGTTCTGGCAACCAAGGTACCAGAAAGTAGTCATGAAAGCAAACCATTTATTTTGTTTCTTCATCTTGCCCCCCCCCCCCACAAGAAAGAGAAAAAAAAAAAAAAATTTCCAGCCATCTTTTTATTTGTCTATTGTAAAATAACAGATTGATCAAATGATATGGTTTAAATTCTATTTTAATAGTTGAACTTACCGAGTCTCAAAAAATTTGCGATCTCAGAGGGGTCTGATAAAACTCACGTCAGATGCTTCTCTTTATGTTTTCCATGTATCTATTGCTACTTCAAAGATGCTACTCTTTTTTTTTTTTTTTGGGGGGGGTGGGGGGGTTCTAATTAAATCTTCCACTTCAAAGAAAGTGACAACTAAGAAGCTGTGACTGAAATTTACAGGCAGTTAGAAGTGTAAGATCTCTGAAAATCCATAAAAATAGTTGATAGTTCACAAGCCTGCCTAGATCGATGGTATAATCACATAATGAAAAGGTTCTGAGGAAGTTACTGGATATTAGGTCTTCAGATTAAAGAGCTCTTGTGTTCTTATGTGGGTTATAAAGGTTAACAGAGCCTCATAATTACATGTTTCCATTCTCCGGCATAGTTTTATTCAGATTTTGGATATTCTATGCCTTGTTGGTCACATAGTGGAGGTTCATGGAATGGATTGAGTGCAAAGTTGTATGAAAATTCTTACCACTCATCAAGCTTAAGAATTGCACGGTATGGATGGTTTTAGCTTATTGTTGCGTTTTACTTAATTGCTATGGGATCTTACTGTTAATTGATGGGAGATTTCAGGGCACATATATATTGGAGTTCATGGACCGGTGTTAACTCGAAAAGGAAGTTAAGCTGTTATTCATTAGGCCTCGAGGTCTATGCTGGAATCATAATTTGAAATGTAAGGATAGCGAATGAAATTTTTTCACAGATTATCCATTTCCCAAAGAGATAGTCTTAAGTTGCTAGTGTGAGTTAGAAACTTGATCACACAAAGAAGTTGAAAAAGATTCTCTGTTTTATTGGAACTTGAGGATGTCAGGATCCTAGAAATGAAGTGCCTGTCGGTTCCAATTTACTTGTGCTGCTTCTGTTCGGGCTCGTGGCAACTTGCTTGTTGGTGACTCTGGGTATCACCTCGTACTCATGCTTCAACTTTGTCAAAGGAGAAGGCATCAAAGGGCCAATCAAACGTCTCTCTTGGTTCAGATGGCTAGTCTGATTCTCTTGGTTGTCATTTTCTTGCTTGAATGGTTACTTCTAAGAATTCTTTTTCTTTTTTTTTTTCTTTTTTTTTTTTGTTGTTTTGGTTCGGGGGGGTGGAGTTAATAACATATTAAATTCTTTCTGATGTTAAAAAAATTCTTCATGACAACATCAGAAAGAATTTTGCACGGTAAGCGTTGTCTTGAATTTATTGGAGAGTGGAGGCTGCCGTCAACATTCTTCCAAGGAATCATGCTAAATAATTTTTTCCACCATCACTCTCCTACATGGAATCAGTGGCATATGATGTGATTGTAAGCTCTTGTGCTCCATTAGGCAGAGACCTGTTTGAATTTGTACCGCCGGTGTTTTGAGGATGAGCTTGTGGGCTCTTGCAGCAAGTTTTCTGCATTCAGAATAAAAATAAAAGCTAGTTATCGAAAACATAATTGAGGTTGGTTTATAAATTTTTTATTATTTTATGAGTTTACTATTGTAACCCTTTAAGTATATCTGTTGATCTAATTAATTTATTAGTGGTCTGTGGCTTTAAAAATTTCAGTGTAAGTTAATTATTAGGGAATAAATTTATAACCACTTTAAACTTTTTTTTTTAATATAAAATTATTTAAAATTATTACAATTATTTTTAATAATTTAGAATAGAAATTAAAAAAAATAAAAGAAGAGAGGAAGTAGAACCATAAAAGAAAAGAGGAAGTACAATCATAACGAGAATTAATCATTCTTATCCCTGGTGTAAGGGTATAAATCTATGAGGTCTCTCCCTCGTGCCTATCAGATGTTCCATAATCCCCATTCCCCAAAGCGTGGCTTAGAGATACAAAAGAGGATTTCCAATGTAATTTTGTTTAAGTGTTTTCTATTTTGTTGCAATAGGAGACTAAGCAGCCTAAAAATCTGGAAAAAAAAAAAGAAAAAGAAAAAAAGAACAACCAATGTGAGGAATTCTTCTAATAGACTCTGGGGATGGGCTCTTGTAGGTTGAGCGGATGGATGATTTTTTTTTTGGCTCCTAAACTTTACCCAAGCAACTTAACTTTCAATTTTTGAAGCTGTTGTCATGAAGGTAGTTCGCTATCCTCTTATTCTTGCCAAGAAATCTTGAACAAAAATTCCGAAAAGCTTTTACAAATGCGTTGCCTGAGGAGAGAGAAATTTAAGAGGGTTCCTTGATTGCAAATGTAGTACAATCCATTTCGTGGTTCCCTGTAGTGAACCAAAGGTGCACTTGTTGGCAGTTGTTTAATTAAATATATATTGTGTATTTTTAAATTTATATATCTCTCACCTGGGGTCAGGGACAAAATTATGCAGGAATTCTATTTATATATTTATTAGCAACAACAAAAAAAAAAATCTCTTGCAAAATTAATAATTAAATAGATATTTTATACAAATTTTACTTAAATTTTATTGGACTTCTCCGCTTCCAATCTCAAATGAGGACGCTCATCTGGTGTGCATTATAACAGTCAATTTATTGGTAATGAAAACAGACAAAAAAACAGATCCTTTTTACCCAAAAGACAAAAAAAATAAATGCCGAAACAAAAAAACAAAGTTAATGTTTGTTCTCAAAATTCCCTTAAGAAAGAAGAGAATCTCTCTCTCTCTCTCTCTCTCTCTCTCTCTCTAGAAACCAGTGGAAAAGGATGATACTGATTGGGAAACGGATTCCACAAAGAGAGAGAGAGAGAGAGAGAGAGAGAGAGAGAGAGAGCTAAAAGTGGATTAAGGGCAGGTGTGGGTTGGCAGAGTGGCAGTGGCGCAGAGTGCACTTGGTCTCCCAAAACCTGCCATCTTCTCTGAACCCAGGTGGTGGTGGTGGTGGTGGTGGTGGTGGGAGGGAGGAATTTGGGTGGTGGGGTGGGTGGTGGTGGTGGATACCCCTTTTCAATTGCAGCACAGCAAAAGGCCCAGGAAGAAACAAAGGTCCTCCTTTCTGCTCTCCTTCCACTGCTGCTGCTGCTGCTGCCGCTGCTCTCTGCTGTCATGATTCATTCTTTCTTGCCCTTTAATCCCTCCCACCCCGCACCCCCAACACCTCATCACAGTGTAAAAAAGATTGGAAGATGCTGAACCCACCCCACTGAACACATTGCAATGTTTGCCAAACACACTAACACTTGCAGCAGTAGGACCAGTCCTGCTGTCAGCCAGGAATGGGGAGGAGGCAGCTGTCTCCACTTTAGCCTTCCCTAGGGACACCATGAGGACAAAACTTGTGTAGGGTCATTTTGGAAATAATGTTCTACATAAAGAAAGAACAGTCTCAGGCCTTCTATAATTGAGAAGAGAGAGAGAGAGAGAGAGAGAGGGAGAGAGAATCAACGCAGCAAAGTGGCTGCCAAAAAGTTAAAACAACTAATTAGAAATGACAGCTATGAAAGGCCTTATTTGGTTGGTGAAGGGCTAATAAGAAAAACTTGAATAAATACTTTTGTTCCCGCATATTCCTACATTGTATTTTATTTCTTGTTTTTAAAGAATAAGTCTAAAATTTTATCTGGCTGGAAAATTTGAATTATATAATAGCTTTAAATGTTGTTGCTGTTGGATAGGAAGGACTATAATGCTATCTCTTTTTCATAAATCAAGAAGAACAAAATCCCTTGAATAATTTGAAGAAAATTATTCAGCCTCTTTAGAATCAATCCTTTATCCAGCTAAAAGCGGTTATGTTCCTGTTCACTGAAAGGTTATCTAAGAACAGCCATTTAATGTCCGGCCTAATAAACCTTTCATTCAGAGCTTACCTGAAATTTATTCACAAACGAAACATTACCTGAAGGAAAAAGATAAAATATTAGCTATATATTATAACAGCTTCACTTAAGAATAATCAAACCTTATCATTTATTAGGAATTGGCTTTATGGATCTTGATCTGCTAAGCGCCTCTATTACGGCCACCTCTGACGGTATTATAAGCTTCAGCTTATTTTTCCTCGTCATCTTGATCCGTTATCATATCACTAATATATAATTCATGAGCATTTTATATATAAATGCCAATTAATTCATGAACAACTAATGGCATTCATTAATCCATATGCCAGAGTAGTCACATGGCCAATAAAATAATTATGAATTATTCATTTTTTCTTCTAATTTGTTGAGTATGTGGATACTATGAAGAATCAGATGAGACAAGGAGGTGCCTATGACTGAAATCCTTAAAAAAATCACAGGGAACATGGGTTGAGCCTTGGATGCCCGGCATGGTGTTTTATTTTGGGCATATTTTCAATGCAGCATGTCAGCCCATACACCACAATGGCATGACAGCTCTTGGCATTAACTGACAGTAATAGCAGTCTAAAGGAACCTCTATTCCATTATATTATTATATATACAGGTTATACTTTCATTAAAAAAAAATGCATACAGATTATAGTCAATATACAATGGCCTTTGTTCAACTATGAGGTTGTTTACAGAATAAAGTATTTAATCAGTACCTCCTATATCTTAATATGGAAAAATAATATAAAATTCTTATTATTTGGTCAAATTGCCATCACTTCTGACAACTAAAACCATACAACTAGGCTGTTATATTAGTTTTAGCACCATTCACATCTGTTCTGACAGGAACTTTGATAAAAATTTTGGGCAGCTACAACTTGTGTTATTGAAGAACTGGTATAGCTGAGAAAGGTGTGGAAAGAATTTTGTACTCACATAATATCACATCTGATCTTTGTGACTAGTTGGTGACTGGAGGGGTCAGTAGCATATAAGCCTTCTCATAAATCATGCCATGCCCAGATAAAGCCAAAAAGGATTTATTGTAGAATGGAGCCCCCCATGCCAGTGCTCAGAAAGAAAACAGTGAACTGGGAATCAGTTCTTCCTCACTTCAGTGAGTTCCAACCTGCATGCTTTTAGGTTGCTTTCTAGTCACTTGATCAAGATGCAATGGCCAGCAAGTGGAAGGCTACCATCCAACCCAGGCCCATATGTTCCCCATTTTGTTCCAACTTTCACATTGTGTACCAACAATGCACATACTTTAGTGTGATGTACCATCATCATAAGCTTCTGATAAATGTATTGACCCAGATCATCTCCAGAAACTCCATTAAACCCCTTTGGATTTAGGTAAAGGTATTGAAGGAGACTGATCAGACACCCCACTTTGGTGACCAACTTGAGATCCAAGGACCTTGGTGTAACCTTACCCCTATAACTCTGCTCCCTGCCTTCTTCATAAAGCCTGCCAAGGAATTATTTTTAACCTTTCAAGTACAAAACATAATTGGCGTTCTGAAGCCTCGATTTCCTTACCAGTTGGTGACCATAACTGCACTCAGACGGTGCCATGACTTCTATTTTTACCAAATTCAAATAAAAGCCAAAACAGAGCCAGCTTCAGGTGAGGAAAAAAGGAATCCCAGTAAAGAGATAAAAAGAATAAAGTAAAACATAAAATTAATTGAGAGAAGATAAGAAAGGAAGAAACAGCAGCAAAAAGTGAGAAGCCGCAGTAAGGTACAGTGTCTCAAGGCTTCTTTTCTCCTCCTCTTCTCTCTCTCTCTCTCTCTCCTCTCATTGTTCCACCACATCTTTAGCACTGCTTTGTGTTTTTGTTTAACCCTCAAGCAGCTCTTTTGTTTATGAGTTTCCGTAAAGCTGGAAGAAGACAACAGCAGCAAAAGGCTCCAGGGCACAGCAGCTTGCTGCAGAGATGGGAAGAGATAGAGGGAAAAATATAAAGCTAAAGATAGAGAGAGAGAGAGAGAGAGAGAGAGAGAGAGGGAGAGGCGCTCTGCTCTCCTCTGGTTTGACAGACCTGCTCCTGCCTCTCCCGCTGCTGCTCCTGCTCTCAGTCATAATAATAAGAGCAGAGTCTACTGCTCCCAGGTGGCAGCACCACCTGCAACCATTCTGACAGCCATTAGCATTAAACTAGTGTCTTTTACCCGAGTGACATGGAAAGGCATGCACTATAAATCATCACTCCACCTCCCAACCCTTTCGCTCAACCTTTTTCTTTTCTTTTAATATATTTTATAAGTCTCAGGAGCCTCTTGATTGATCCATGCAGCAACACAGAAGATTCTGCAGCCCACACTCTGCCTCTTGACTGAAAGACCCATCCTATGCGCTCACATCATAAAATAATCCCACCCAAATCTATTATTGTTTATTATAATTTCTCTTTCAGCCAAAAAAATAAAAAAAAATACTCCTCAGCATTAAAGGCAAGCAGACCCTTTCCTCTCTTTAGTTGTAACATGTAACTCCATGCAAATATATCAATAGATGTAAGAAGCTGGAGCTTTTGCCTCCTCTCTCATTTCCTCTCTGTTTTCAGCTCCTCACTTCTTGTAGTTTTTAGGTTTGTGCTTTGGTTTTGAGATGATGATGAATGGAAGGAGCAGCTCTAGGTATCCTTTCACACCATCTCAGTGGCAGGAGCTGGAGCACCAGGCTCTCATCTTCAAGTATATGGCCACAGGAATCCCCATCCCCCCTGATCTCATCCTCCCCATAAGGAGGAGCTTCCTGCTGGATTCCACCATCACCTCCCCAACTTTGGCCTTCCCTCCCCAGCCTTCAAGTAAGCTTCATTCTTTTATATATATATATATATATATATATATATATATATATATATATATGTATGTATGTATGTATGTATGTATATATTATCATCAACTTTCCTTCCATGTGGTTTTTTGTGAGGAAAATTGGATCTGGCCCTCTTGGTGGCAGTGAGCTGGGGCTGGAGCCAGATGGGTTTTAGCAGGAAGGCAGAGGACCCAGAGCCAGGGCGGTGCAGGAGAACAGACGGGAAGAAGTGGAGGTGTGCCAAAGAGGCCTACCCAGACTCCAAATACTGTGAGAGACACATGCATAGGGGCAAGAATCGTTCAAGAAAGCCTGTGGAAATGTCTTTGGCCACCAGTCTCCCCTCTTCTACTACTACTTCCACCAACTCCACCTCCCACACCCTCTCCCCCTACCCCCCTCCTTCTCTCTCCATCTCAACTCCAGACTCCTACCACCCCCTGTATCCCTGTCACTCCTCTTCTAGACCACCTGTTGTTGGCCTCAACACTCCCCACTTCAATCTAGATACTCCATCCTACACCCAAGCTGATAAAGACTACAGGTTTGCATTCATATCTCCTCTTCTAGACCACCTGTTGTTGTCGCACGCTCTACTCTAACAAGTGGTATGAACGACTGGAACGGCAGGTATTGTCATGGAATGAAGGATGTGGACGAGTACAGCTTCTTTACAGAGGCCTCAGGAAGTGAGAGGGAGAGCTCATGGCAGTTCAGGCCACTAGGGATGAGTTCACTGGGAGAGACCAAACAGGGGACCTCTGCTCTGCAGCAGAGCACTTGCCCTCACCGTGGGAGGGATGAAGAGGAGAAGCAGCAGCACTGCTTCATTCTGGGAGCCGATTTCAAGCTGGAGAGGCCTGTGAAGTCGGAGAGGGAGCACGAGGGCCAGAGGCCTCTGCGCCACTTCTTTGATGAGTGGCCGCAGAAGAACAGAGGCTCATGGCTGGATTTGGAGCAGGAGAACTCCAACCAGGCAGCTGCCTACTCGAGGACCCAGCTCTCAATCTCCATTCCCATGTCCAACCACGACTTCCCGGTCACCAGTTCGCGATATCGCAATGGTTTAATCCTCACTGCCTAATGATCCTTCCTTCCCAGTACCTTGTTTTCTTTATTGTTTAATTAATCCTCTTATCACAATCTTTTAACTTAATTTTGTTGCAGACGACTGAGTTCTGAAAGGCTTTCTCTGTGAGCTGGGACCAAAGAACTCATCAAAGCTCCATGGTATCTTGTCAGACTGAAGCTGTTTCTAATGGGCTTCCATGCCCTCCTTGTTTATCACCCATTTGTTTGTTCTTTTTCTTTCTCAACTGATTCTGCGAGAACTTTTACATTCCTCTTTTTGTTTCCTCTGGCTTTGTTTGTTCCAATGGCTGAGGAGAAGCCTTTAGGACTCAGGAGATTTTCTCATCTATAAATATGTTTATCATGTCTTCTATTATCTCTGCAATCTATTTGCGACTAATTTTCTAATCTTCTCCAGCTATGTGGACCCATGAGACAGCTGGTAATGGTATGACTCAAGAATTATTCCATTCATGCTCTTAAGAAAGTAGTAACTTGAGCCATTAAACTAGATGCTGACAACCAAAATATGTGGACTGAGAGGAACTTCCAAAGGTCAATTAACTCAGTTCAGAACAACATAAGGACTCCTCTTAACTAGCTTTCATCTACTTGATTCAACTTCTCTAATGCAGCAGGAATGATGGAATTTTCAACGCTAGTTCAGGTATGCTGCATGTCACTGAATGGTGTTGCAGAACTTGGGCCATGGACCACCCTGGATTGCACTGGTTCCATTACTGGTTGCTGTCAGATTGACAAAGTCACTTAAATTTTCTAGTATTCACTTCAACAAGCTATTAATTTTGGCCTGACAGCGGTCTGCGCAGTCTAGGGGGCCACATGCTCTTCCCCCCTTGTTGGTCCCTTCATTTTACCTTGTACTAGAATCTTTGCATGCCTAGTATGTTCCCCATTTCAGAGTAATACACTGTTCTACCAGCATGGCAACTATTTTGTTGCCAGATCTAAGTGCTCCAAAGGGCCTCAGACATGCACTGAATCTGATTTGGAGCAGTCTCTCATCACAAACCCAGAGTAAACTCTTCATTGTTTTAATTCCAAAAGTGAGCATTCAGAATAGAGGACAGAGCAACTCCCCAACAAACAAAGGTAAGGCATGCTATAAGTTTCTGAGAACCCCATTTTCCCACACACTTACTTTTGTTCCATTTTGGCTTCTATAGATTTTTTGCTTGAACCATTTCACTCTGAAGTAAAAATCTTGTGGAGCTAACATATCTGAACCATGAGATGCCACCATACTCTAAAATCTTTTAGGACCTAATGCTTCTAGGATTCAGGAAATAATAGCTGTAGGGGGACAAATAGATGGCATCTTTCAGTGGGAAGTTAGAAGAGCATAATTCAAATAGTTACGGCTTGTCGACAATGGTCCCAATAATTGTTAGTTCAGATCACAGCAGCTGTTAAACAAGTATATATAATTTTTTGGCCTATTGTGACAGTCCAGAGATTCTTAGGGTGGTCCTCCTAGTTTATATCTGGGTTAGCTAAATGAAGGAATCCTATGTAATTAGCTTTTGTTATAGAGACTAAAGATACTTGGATATTTTTCATCACTTCATTGTTGCAAGCATTGTCTTCTGGTCAGCTTCATGACATGATCAGATCCAGGGAATTTGGTGAGCAGAAATAATGCAAAACAGCTCATATGAGAGAGAGAGAGAGAGAGAGAGAGAGAGCTGGTGTTTCATTATATAGTCCAGGAAACTGGTTGACCAACTGGAGCCTAGGAGACCAGAATTCATCAATGATGTGGAAGCCATCTTTCCCAGCTATGCACAAGACTCTGGCAAAACATGATTGTACCCATTCGTTTTATAAAGCAACTTTATGAGACCCAATTTGCTCTGAAGTTTTCTTTTTGCAAGTTGTGGGGTGTGTCTACAAGCACAAATCTAGTGTGCCATGAAGTGTTTTTCTGGCATACATGATCATCACAAATTAACAATGCATTGGAGTTCATCATAGGTGCATGGTTAAGCATGTACTTGGATGTGAGAGGAAAGCAGATGATCGACACTGTAAATAGCTTACTCTAGTTTTGGGCCATGGAGATGTTTGTTAATGTAAAGTACAAAATATCAAACATCAGTTGCTAGCTAGTTAAATGGAGCATAATCTTCTTTTAGGTTAATTCTTAGATGCTCAGCCTAAGAATATATTTTGAAAACTAGTTACCAAGCATTTGAATTTTTTTTTTTATGTTACATGGATTTCAATTATGCTTCTTGTTTTACCATGGCAATGTCAAACAAGGGGATGGCTACCACCTATCCTAAGACAATGTCCACCTCTAAATTCATGAATAAAGTTAGTTTTCTTGGAAACAAGAGAAATAATGAAAGGAAATTGATCACCATGCATCTAGTCATGCAAGGTGAACCACTGAACCAGCGAGTTCCTTTTTGTGAATTGGCCTATGATGATAGAGGACTTATTGGACAATCTGGCAAAGGAGTAAGGGCATTAAAGTCATTGCACGGGCAGGGCGTGAGAGCAGAAAAGCCAGGCGTACGGTGTTCCCCCGGAACAAAAACAAAACGGTACCGCCCGTTCCCGTGCGCCACCCATCAGAGGGGATCGTACGGCCAGCAGCGATTGCCCGGGTCCCGGCCCGCATTCGTGCAGCGTACCTTAACTAGGAACCACAAAGCCCCCAGTCCCTTGGTTATTCACGCAAATGCCATCATCAGCAACAAGCCAATGCACCAATAAAAGAATCAACGAATTAATTTATCACACCTCCTCCTAAAGCATGGTGAGACGAGAAAGTAATGTCCGCCAAGCTTGCAGCCTTATGCTCAAATCTCCATTTTTTTAAGGCTTGATGAGAGACCTAGGTTTCCCCAAACAAAGGTTTTTCCCCTTTCCCCCCTATTAACTAATCCTCACTGATAACCCATGCACATAACATACATACATTCATACATACAAGCATCCAAACAGCCTCCTAGCTTGTAGCGTATATCCTTGATAAAGAAACATTACTGTATTCAATTCTACTTGTAGCTACTTGCATTTACTTTGGTGTTCAATTAGCTGTGATTTCTACTTCACATAAGGTTCTGCTCTAAAAGAAGGCATGAAGTTTGAATGCAGAGCCTTATCTATGATTGTATTATAGATAGATCTAGTTGAAGCAATGAAGGCTGCCATGGATATAAAATAAAAATATTTAAATGTCATAGCAGATGAAAGAGTGCCATATGGCTAGTTGGTGTGACACAGTGACTTTGGTTTGAAGTCCAGCCTTCATTATTCATGATCAAAATGATGTCCATCTTAAAAATCAATCCAAAAAAAAAAAAAAATCTAACATTTAGAAGTCTTCAAATTCGCAACCAACAATCTCATCCTCTTCACATGTTCTTTTAGGGAATGAAAGGGTTACCAAAAGAAAAGACTCAAAATTGCAAAGAATGCAAAACACCAAGGAGATTAAAAACAAGTTCTGTAAATATTTTACACATAATAGATGATATTAGTTCCATGATTTTAGGGTTCATATAACAAATTACATTGCACAGCTAGATGCCATGTCCTATAAATTATCAACTTATATTTCAAATTTATGAAACATTATATGATCTAATTGCACAACCAAGTACACTCAAATATCCTTGATCCACCATCATTGGCAGCCAAAGAAGAGCTTAAATATTTCTGGACACCACCATCAGAATAAATTATATTATCAGTGGAGCACAAATAGAATGGACTAGGTGTTATTTTGAAGCTCTAATTTTTGAGGCATTTTTCACCAAAATAACATTCAGTAGACCATACTTCACCACTAAAAACAGCCCCAGCTAAAACGAGTTACACCGTAAAAGCTAGTCATCGGATTCACAACTCTGAGCTAAGCCAACACCTTGTGACCAGTGGGGGCGTCCGGAATCCCAGATGGAACACGTGTGTGGGCCCTCCTCTTATTCCCCAATATTTGGGTAAAGCTTGGGCGGGGTTGGGCTTCCCCACCCACCCTTACAGAACCCAATGAAGGGAAAATGGACCCACAGCCAGAGAGTTCACCTCAGAGAAGCACAGAGCCAGAGTTAATGGTCCCTCATGGTCTCCACCCCAACAAACACTCTAAGAACTGCTCCCAAAAGGCCATAACCAGCATTATTTGGATGCTTCCATCCTCTAACCTCAGCCTTCACTGGGACCTGTTAACACGATCACTTTGATTGGTCCCATTTAAGATTTGGCTGATCCCGTGCCAACACTCTGCTGTCACCCTAGGTGGTGATGAAAATTTCCATGACTTCAATCCTGATTTTAGATGAAGGGTCATTGAAATCGAATATTCTAATGGGTTGGCTTTATTGAAACAATCTCTGGCTCATTACAGTAAGAGAACAGAGCTTATACAGTAAATTCACTACGTTGGCCATTAAAGATGGTGCAGTTTTTAGCACCAAAACACGTCCTCCTTTCCTCTTTATATCATCTTCCCTTTTCTAAATGGAACAACAAAATCCTGAAAGGTTGCTCTTTAGCTGCAAGAGCTGAATCTGCATCACTGCTCAATAGTAAAGGTTCCCCCTGTCATCAACTCATTTTTCAGCTCCTACGTGTGGTCCCAGAACAAGAAGCTTTTATGGCATGTACCCTCTTGCTAATCTTCAGTACCTCATTATTCAGTGCTGAAGTTTCTTACAAATATACAAAGAAGACAAATTGCAATTGCCTGTCCTACTTAAGAAAGAATTGATATATCTTTGCAACACATCTCTGAACTGCCTGTTTAGCAGACACACACACACACACACACACACACACATACATAAATAAGGCTTGCATTCCTATCCGTGATTATCACGTAAGATGGAGTAAGAGAGGTGCTGGCTAATAATACTCTCCCTTCTGCACTCGAGCTCCTCATATCTCCTTTGATTTGCTAAAACAGAACGTAAAATGTCTTCTAAAATGTCAATACATCTTGAATACATTAACCTTTGCTTATTTGTTATCCTACATCACTAGAGCTCCTCAATCCTCACTTTAATGGATCTCACTTCATTATTGATTTCGAGGAAAAAACTAATTAGAGGAAATGTGTCTTCATATTCTACTCATTCAGCCTCCTAAACTAAAGAACCTGGATCTTAGACCCATCCCCGACTTCACACATGAAGAAGCTACATTGAAAGGTTCTCTGAGCCTTCCATGTAGCAATGATTTTGTGTTGGCAGCATGATGTCTTGGCAAGCATGGTATGTATGGTGTCAGATGCTTTACATGTGGTGTCACAGGACAATTACCCCACACATGCACATGTGCACACACATAAAGAAGCAAACTCAAGACTCTCTGAGGAGATGAGGCCACCTTGGTGGATTTTTTACCAGAATAGGATAGGACATAGAGAAGATGGACGAAATCAATTATGGAAATTTACTCCTTTAACACCATTTAACTCATTTTAGTTTCTGATGGTTCAAAGTAATAAAAAATTATAACTTCGATGTACAAGATATTTCCTTTTGTTATTTTTATTTCATGTCTCCAAATATTATTTCTGAATGAGATGACAAATATCATATATTGCACTGGTAATGCTACTTCCTAAAATGAACATAATTTATTGTGTGCAGTATTTTCAAACCTAGAGAACCACACAACTGGTACAGTTTACCTAAGAATTGGCACACAAAATTAGTATTGTGCTAGTGTTGCATGCTGGGCTGGCAGCACACCGGCATTTTCCATATCATGCATGTTGAGCAAGGCCAACCAACATTCAAATGCATGCTCTATAGTCATTCCTAACTTTATTCCTCTTCATTTTAAGACATTTCATCTGAATATCCTTGTATCTGCAAACTGCAGCAGCCATTTTATGTTCCTGTGTCTTCAGTTCATGGTCCAACATCATGCTTGACATAGTGGAAGCTGATCTGACAGTCACCCTGCAAGTGTTAATTGGTCCTATCTTTACACTACCGCTAGTTCATCATAACATCAACCAAACCTAAGTAAACCACACATAACAGGCATCCTTACAGATCTCTCCACCATTCATTTGAAGCAAACTACAATGGCGGCATCTATCGGTTCTTGCTTCTAATATTATATCCCTAGCTATGCAAACATACAAACATACAGACATTATGTATGTATGTATGTATAACATCATGTTTTAGTCAGGTGCAATTGAATGCTAGTGAACCCGAACTATTTCAGCTAGCAAGTCGTTTTCTTCTGACTTGAGATATGCAGGTATAGCTCATCCCTTCTTGTCAATATTATCTAAAAAAGCGAAAAACATTCCAATGATGAACGGCCAGATCATGGGTTATGATAGCCATAGCGAAATCCCATGGCATCATTATTTTTTAGCACTTGATAATAAACAAAGGTTCTGATGCACGTCTAACTGCAAGGCTCAGTAGACCAGGATAAGGACATATAAAGTTTCTCAAAAAACAAAGGATAGAAGCACTACAGAAGACCTGGTAGCAGATGGATGCATCTTCTGCAATTGATATAACCACGTATATATTAATCAATAATATAACCTTGTTTTGGTTGTTAAATAACTAGGCCGTGACCACTCCACCCCTTGTTAACAATAGAGATACAAAAGCTGGACGACATAGAATCACTTGCTTTAAGATCTCTATCGACTGAAATAGAGCTATTCCATAGCAGCCTGGCATCATGTTGGGCATCAGCTTCCATGACACCTCATCTAGTTGACACAAAACTTGATAAATCATACTATTTACCATGGAAAGGTGAAATTCTTTGCATCCTTGGGGCCGATGATCTCCACTCCCAGCTTCACAGGCACAAGACTCCAACTTGAGCTTCATTCCCACAATCAAGAAGATATTCACCACAATCAAGAACTACTTCAGCGAACCTTCGACAAACTTGGCTAAATTTATATCAATATTTAACTGATATCACTAATTGATTCAGGACTCCATCACTGCTTATGACAAACTACTTTCATTCCATACATTTCTTTTTCCTCTGTAGTCAGGTCCTTCCAATCCTTGATCATTTTTAGCCTTATCCGTTAATCATGGTGCATGTGCTTCATTCCTCTAACGCCCATATATCATATGTTTTATCCAAACTAACAATGTCATGACAGCATCTTCTAACACAATTACATCAATAAACTTTGGCACACATCATTTCATAATCCAAATCTGCCAAGAAAATGCTCGATATAGCTATCATGCATCATAAGTGTTTCAATCATGCCAATTAACTCAAATCAACTAGCAAATCTCTGCCCATTCAGGCAATGATGATCAGCTATACCTAGACTGCTCGAGCAACTCATCTGACGAATCTCTTTGATACATGGGCTATGAACAACTGGTACTTAATGACCATTCATTTTTGCTTTTACCCATGTTACAAATGCTTCTTTATCCTCAATTAATCCTTTGACCTCAACAATTGTTTTATGAATAACCATTTTTTTTTAATATTTCAGCATTATTAGTGAATAAAAATAGCCCATTGTCTTGTCACCTTCCTGTTTTCATCTCAAGTGTCTCAAATGTGAACTTTTGCTCCAAACGCTGACTGAAGGAAACCTGCATCCATTTAGCTGACTCCAAAATTAATACTGACAGTGCTTAGCATAGGCTTCTTGGACTTACCATAAAAAGTAATACATGTAGTTTAGTGTCAATAAGTCTCTTAAGCTCTGTAGTCACTGTAAGGATTTTGAATGTTGTTCTACTTGGCAAGTTATTAACTGTCACGAAATCTCTTCCAACCCTCCTAGTATTTCTAACAAATCATTCAAAATTATTACACTGATGTGGAGATTTCCCCTTTTCTCTTGAAGCTTTCAATATCATACTAAGTTTGTTGATCACTCCATTGTTGATCACTCCACCCAACTTACATGGATCAATGCCATATAGTTTTATATAGGTTTTGCTAATCTTTTGTGGAATTAATCATAAATGTTAATGGAACTTGCAATTTCTAGCTTTCAGTGTGATGGAGCACTGGTACTAAACTTAGCTTTGCAAGGATCTAATAAAAAAAGGAGAAACTTGTGCATAGGCTTCTATTCTCCACATTCTCTCACCCATTATGGCATTGCTACAAAAATAGTAAAAAAATTCTTCTTCAGTCTTATTGATCAATACATCTTTGACATAGCTATTGACATGATAGTAGATGAGCAACCAAAAAGACATTTCTAAGTGGTTCTTGGTTGTACATGCTTTCCTCACTTACATCCCTATGTTGCATAGCAGTCAGGAACCTGCTCCACCAAGAGAATCTTCCTTGGCTAAATTCATTTGCATGGTTCCATAATATTTCTAACCCTCAATAAACACCTGAATATTTATAAAGATGAATAATTTTCAAAGTCCATATTGCACTTCCAACTCTCACAAATCTGGTTCTCTTAGCCAGCATGAGTTATATCACATGCTAATCTATAATGCCCATTAAGCCTATCAATTCCCCATGCCCCTGATTGCCAGCAATTTGTTCTGCCCACAGCAATCACCAACCTTCTGATGTACAACATGAGGACACAACACATATTGCACTGTATCAGCTAATGCCTCTGCTAACATGCATGCTATTACCGTGTTAAGTGTGTTCTCACAAAAGCACTCTAATAGTGCTCATACAAGGCCACTTGCTAACCCATTTTTAAAGACCTTGTTATTAAACACCGGTAGCCACTTTGTATACCAAAACATCGAAAGATCCAGATTGGAAGTCTTCCATTTTAGGGAGATTTAATGTGCTATTTAAAAAATATGACACGAAGCCATGTGACATGGCTCCAAGAAATGCGGTCAGTTCTAAGTGGAGGTATGCTACGAAAAAGTTAAATGGATCTATTAAATCACATAAATCAAGGCTTTAATTCATCAATCTACCATCTGAGTGCACCTAAAAGCAAAGGCTTAGCTTCTATTTCAAGAAATATGGCTTTATGAGGTCTTTGTTGTGACAAAAGTAATAATATTTTTAAAAAAATACAAGTGCAAGAGGAGATACTATGAAATCGTCTTTCCTTCCCTTTATTGTAAGGAAAGCTTAAACAAATGAGTTGTAGAAAAGGGCAAGAGAGTGGATCATTAAAACAACACAACATTAAAGATGGTTAACTCTCCAATTGTAAAAACAGTCACCCACTCAACTCAACAATGTATTCATAAAAAAAATTCTCAGCCTATTAGATCGTTCTTAAAATTCCAAAATTCACACTGAATGGTATGGTGATGACACCCCAACATTATACCCACATGCTAGCCTAGTGAAATGTAATTCCAAGCCATTTACCACGCTTCTGACAATGCAAAGCTTAGCCTTCCTGAGATTGTGAAACCACATAACATTATTGTGAAGCATACAATGTACCCGATTCTCCCACGGTACACAGAGGGTGCATATGTTCTTCATACATTTACTTTTACATAAGATCTTCCCTAGTAAGCTCCAACCAAAAATGGTTGTCTAGGAAAAAAGCTTATATTTTCAGAGGAAGCATGGGTTCCATAGTTTTTTTTTTCTGGACACCATGTGGTCTTCAGTCTGTAAATTCATCATGAAAGATCTTATTAAGAACTTATTTCTGACCTCTCATCTCCAAAACTAAATATTCTCACTTGCAATATCCTCCTGAATTTCACTGAACTCTTTTAAAGAGGTTCAAATTTGTTCTGTGCTTCCTCTCTAAAATAACTTGACACGAATCATAGAAAACTGAACTTTAGGCATGTGTAATGCAAGTCATGGGAAAAAATAAATTACATAAATCAGAAAGATAAAATTATGCTATCTAGTCGATACTTGTGCGGTTAAAATCATTGGTCATAGTCATACATAATCCTTGCATACAAAATTCATTTGAATGGAAGATTGAAAAAGTTAAGAGGAGTTAAACACATTTCGACATAAATGATTGCTATTATGTTTTTTTTTTCCTTGGCTTAGAGATGCATTATATTTAGTAGGCATTAACCATATTATTTTAGGAATGGAAACCAAGATGACAAATGAAGAAGAGAGATGTGCAGTATTAATTAATGTTATAGTAGGAGAAAAATCTTAATACAAGAGAAAATGTGTCAACAGGAATGAAGGTCAATAATATTTTTGGGGAAAAAAGGCTGACAAGATCTAGCTAGGAATATTCCAAAAATTAAGAACTCTTGCTTTTCAAAATAGATGGATAAACAAATCATCACATATCATATCCCTAAATAATGAAAAGTGTGAGGTGACCGAGTTTTGCCAAAAGATGAAATAGGCAAAGTACTAAGGAAATCAAACTCTTGTGAAAGGTAACCTGTATGGCACTGACCATAGAAGATGAACTTTTACTAGTAAAAACAAAATATGCAGCTACTCTCAAACATGTGACACTAAAAATCTACGTCCATAAGTCACTGTTTTGAATGTATTGTCACCTGATATGCAAATAACAGCTGAGATGCTTCACTAGTTCCAGTATCTAAATTCATTTTTTTCTCCTTCCATATAGTCATCTGAAAGAACGACGACAGTCGATAGAGAGGTAGGAAATTATAGACTGATGGCATACAATGAAGAATATAACAAATGCAAATGTTTGTTTGTTTATATTTTTATAATACTGCATGGCATAGCACAAATCATCTGCAAGTGCATCTAGGAGCAAATATGATCACAGGAAAGGGCAGAAAAGAAATTAAATAGAGGAGAAGTTTCAGGGTTCGATTTGAGCTTGTGTATAGAGTTTAAGAGAGAAGTTTATGGGGTTCCTGAACCGCTGTTGGGGGACTTAATCTGTACAGAACCAGATTTCAGAAATGCTGCTGTAAATAATGAGGAAGGATCATAATAAAAGAAAGAGAAGAAGAAGATGGAATGAGAAAGATTATAAAGAGAGAAGAGAGGAGGAAAAAGAGAGAACTCATAAATAAACCTTTGGAAATATATAGCATTCTGACTCGAGATTTATTATCTAGCCACTCCTCTATACAGGACAGAGGAGCAAACCACTAGTTAGGAAAGACCTCTAAAAGGAAAAAGGATCATATATAGTAAGCCTCACCGAGGAAAGGATAAAAAAGAAATATACAAAACATAAAAAAAAAACAGATTTGATCTGATCAACTAAATATTCCCCTAAAATCTACAAGGATTCTAATTGATTTTTAAAGAAATCCCTCATGACTGCATACAGCAAATTACAGCTGTTGTGGATTTATTTTGGGTTTCCTTTGATTTCGGTTTAAGCCTCCAAAGCCCAAAAGTTCAATCTATAGTTCGCTGCTATTGTATAATGTAAAGAAGAAGAAGGAAGGAGATTTGAGTTTAATTTTCTCTTCTGAGACCTGATAGTACCAGGTCTGACTTTTGCATGCAGACCTAGACAAAGCATCAAGATCTAAATGCAAATCTAGTTGTCGATCTGCAATTAAAGCCTTTAAGAGATTATCCACAATGACCAGCATTACGGCTTGCGAACCTCCAATAGCATCTAAGTCTACGTCAAGTGACAGAATGAATGGCAATGTTTTCTTTAAGAGAAAACCAGTGTTGAGCACATGACATTGATGGATTGTTGTCATGCCATCTAATTTAGTTATATTAATAAATATTCTCCTATTTTTGTTTCATGTGCTCTTTTTTTCTCTGTCCCTTAAACATGGCAACTTGACTAAAGCTGGTACATAATTTAAAAATGAGAATATGCACTAAATGAGACTCATTTCATGGGTGGGTGGCTCAAGGACTAATAAACAGATGGTTTAATGACTTTTAAGTATAATAGTAGATATTAGAGCACCAGGCTAAGAGGTTTAACAATTTAAATCGTCCTGTGTAAATGAGGCTCCCATTATTACAGAGTTTGAGGAAGTTCAGATATATGCATACTCATCTCTACATAGAGAGAGGTGGTTTTCATATTTCGAACATATGACCTTCGGGTCATAATGGAGCAATCGTACTATTTTACTGAAGCCCACCCTTACACAAAGGCACAAGATAAAAATACAAACTCAGAATATATTAAATTTTCAAGAATGTGATACATAGACATCATTGTTTTCTACTAATTTGAATATCATTTTATGGTGGGATTGGAATAAAACTGCTCCGTTGCGACACTGCACCTTGGTTTCATAAGTTACTTTGAGGTCCACAAACCACTTGCAATCTACATTTCCATAAGGTCTCGCAACAGCTCTTAACATTGACAATATTCAACCAAGAATTGGGATATGCACAAAATATTTCCATATATTACCATAATGGAATCGAATCCAGTCATAAACAAATTATTATGAACATGACTCAATTGATAAACAACAAATCACTCATTCAAACAAAATAAGAGGGAGCAACATCAACTCAATCATTGTCATAGAATTCTGGATACAGGAAAATGAAAGAAGAGATTAACGAAGAAAAAGATAAAATAACCGAATTTTTCATTAATATATAGAACAGATGGCAGTTTACAGTTTATATTACAATATCATATAATGAAAGGAGAAAAAGAGGGGGCGTATCAAACAATTTACCCATTTTTACAGAGTAAAATAGAAACGGACCTGATCATCGAACGCCCAACTTCCATTCGGCCAAACCTAATTCAGAATTATCCATATTTAGCCGGGCATCCATCAAAGAATCCAATCCTCCCACTCCACACCAAAAGATCAAAAACACCATCAAAAATTTCCACCCACGGCTGCGCCCCATCGGGGGAGAAAATCTCATCTTTAGGGAATACCCGAATCCCAATTCCAGGAATCAAGTAGAGGGACCAGAGGAGGAGGCCATCTCGCGCTGCATTCGGCGCTCCGCCTTCTTCAACTGTATTCTCTTGTAAACCAGAAAGGTCCCCAGCACCACCTGAAGGGCCGCGGCGACACCAATAAAGAACAGCCCGAGCTTCTCCGCAAAATTGAGCCCTCGCTTGCAAGGCGATTCCCTGGCCACGCTCCGCTGGGGATGCTGGCCGTGGCGGTGGCTGGAGGGGCGGGAGTGGGTGAGGGTATCGAGGGAGGACGGGGAGGGTGGGGGGGAAGCGGAGAAGGAAGCGGCGGCCGGGAGGAGGTGGGAGAAGAAGAGGGAGAGGAGGAGGGTCAGCGCTAGGGATCGGGGTTCCATGGAGTGGGGGCAGGGTTAGGGTTTCCGGCCGTGGATGGGCGGCTCCGCCACCTTCCGGCGAGTACGGAACCGCATAAAGAATGAGAGGAGGGATGGGAATTAGCGGATTTAATTTTTTTTTTTTTCCTCCTTGGAAATCTTGCTCTCTCTCTCGATCTCTCCTTTTAATTGTTCGTCTTCTCGTTGAGAGAGAGGGAGGGAGGGAGGGAGGGAGGGAGGGAGGGAAGGGGGAAGGCAGAAGTGGGCTTCCGCACTGCGTCCTTTAAAGCAGCAGCCTCCATGCACGCTTTGGTAGTTGTTAGGTGGGCGATGGTGATAAAAATAAATTTTTAAATTTTTTTAAAAAATTTAAGTTCATATTATATTAGAATAAATATTTTTTTTTAAAAAAATAGTTTATATTTTTATATTTTCATTTATTTATAATCAAAAAAAATAAATTAAAGGGATTGGAAATAAAATATAAATGTCATTTAATTATAAAATTAATAATAAACCATTTAAAATAAATATTTATAAGCTATATTTTAAAAATATATAGAATTACAAATTATATATTAAGAAATATTTAAGTTACATGTTTGAAGTGGATGCTAGTATGTTAAATTATATGATAGAATACTTAAATTTAAAATTTAATTTATCAATTGATGAATTAAGGTGACATGTGGTGGTGTGTACTACACCAATGCTATCATTGGTAAAATAGTTTGTACTATCTCATCTTTTATTGTGTACCTCGAGTGAGACGATACTTGACTTTCTCTTTTCTTTTTTTTTTATTTTTTTTATAAATTCTTAAATTTGATTTGCTAATTTGAGCATCGAACGATCTTTATTGAAAACCTTGTACTCTTCATAGATTTCTCAACTTTCATTGTTGGACTTGCTTCGATCACCTTATTTCAAAATCATCATCTTTATAATCTATTTTATTGGTGCCACAGAGACTTACCATCACATTTTGAGCATAATCATTGAGTAAATCTAATCAAAGAAATCTTGATCAAACATTACTCTTCATCCCATAATTATTAAATTTTTATCTTCCTATCAAATTCTTATTACATTATAAATTTTAAATATAAATTATTTCTCATTGAGTAAATGATATCCTTTTTATGTGGTCCTCTCCAAAATTGTAACCTTGCGCTTTTCAGCATGCTAGCAGAGCTTTTGACTTGCACAACTTTTCTTATCACATTTCTCCATTCTCTATCTAACAAAGCTCTATAAAGTGCAACTTGCACCCGTGGAGTTTGACTACTTTTTTTTTTTTTCTTCCATTATAAAATGTCTTTTGATGTCATTTTCTCTCTTCACTGTGTATTTCCCCCTCCATCGACATGGCTGGCTCTACTTTGCAAAGCTTGTGTGAAATTTTAGTATTTAAAAATTATGTAGATTGAAAATTAATAAATTTCATTGTTTAAATTATAACAAAATATTATATTCTCCCAAGTTAGAGACATATATGGCTTTTCAATTTCTACATATTTTTAATTGCATGAATCTCAATCAATAGTGTGGGTCTCCCAATTAGAAGATTAATCATTAATTTTTAATCATTAAATCCTAAAAAAATCCACGCTCAATTCATTTGTTTTATACGCGCACACCCCTCTTGTCAGCAAAATTAAAACCTCATTTCTTATTTATATATCTCTTATTTATATATCTTGAAGAATTTAAATAAAATAAAAATAAGATGAAGGATTTAAGGTTAGGCTTCAAATCTTTTAACTAAATCAATGTCTTCATATCACTATTTTAATATAGAAGCATTTATATATTGAAAGATGGTGACTAGAGTTGATCAAATGCCGGATTAAATCAAATTTGGATTGAGCTACATATGTTCAGCTCCATCTTAACTTGACCATTAGACTTACAGTCTAATTTCAAAGAGTTAATTTAGGCCAGCCTATTAAGCACAAATTTTCTTTCTTTACTCTTGTTGAGGATCTAATTAGGATTTTTTTTAATGTTCAAACTTGTAAAATTTCATGTTAGAATGGATAAGCAACCTAACTTGTTATCGACTTTAGTGGTGATTATCTTTAAAATTTTCTAAAAAGTAGGATTATCTTTACATTAAGTAAACAAAGGATACTTAAGCTTAAAGAGAATTACTTGGACATATCAATTTCTTCTGCAAATGAAATTTGAGATGAACGAAATTTAGATGCAATACATTGGGTGTTTGCATTGTAGTTCTGTCCATATCTCTCTCTCACTTTTACTTGCAACCATTGCATGGGGCTTTAGTGGAGGCTAACGTGGCGGCAAAAAATAAGAAAGGGATAAGAAGAACTAGAACGCAAGCACTTAGTATACTGCACCTAAGTTCTATCCATTTAAGATACATGCATGACGCTCGCTTCACATGGGGAAGTGTGCTAGGGGTCCCAACCATGATTTATAGAAGTAAAATCTACACCATTTGGTAACATTGATGCAACTCATAGGTTGTTGCCCTTTACATCAATTTGTATCATATGCATGGAAACATGAATTGCCATTCTATGTTGATGTCTCTTGATTAATTTTTAAAATTCGAGAGATCTTAATTTTCTAAAGTTTGAGGTTATCCCCAGGATTCTTGACGACTAATATACTTACAAAATCACATTTGTCATTAACTACAAACTAGAAAGCTTTCTTTTTTTTTTTTAAGGTGCCCTAATCAGTTTCAAGGTACTCTCTAAAGCAAATTAGGTTCCCATCAGATATGAGGATTTGGTCTATCTCTTAGGAGTGAAGATTCCTCATCTTGTTAGGAGTAGGGATTCTCCACCTTTTATAAGAATGGAGATGGATATTCTTTTTGCTTTCGCTAGCAGAGATATGGTAATAATGGAAACAAGTATATTCCCACCTCATCCCACCTCATCTTCATCTTACTGTCCCTACTTAAGTACTATACTATCCTTATATATTTTTATATACATAAAATTTTCTTTTCCTTATTGAAAGCATAATATTTATTGTTAATATCTTGATATTGAACTTAGGTTGTTATTTGGATGATATAATTTAGATAATAATATTTGGTTTAGAAAACAATATTGTTATTAGTTTGGTTTGATGTTATAATTTGGATGATATTTAGTGCTTAGTTTCATTTAAATTTTTTATTATTTTAATGATACATATACATTTAAGAGATAAATGTTAAATTTATTAATATATTTAATAAGGATTTTTATGCTATATTGTTAATTTCATAATTTTTATCGAAAATTTATATACGTCATTAGGGGGAGGATGAGATGGAATAGAGATGGAAGGGATAAGGTGGGGACAAGAATAGAATGAAGATGGGGTGGAAATGTAAATTATTTTATTTGATAGATATGAAGATGAGGATTAGGGCTCTTGTTTCATTCTAACTAATAATTATTTTATATGTTAAAAATAATTTTATTTAACTTAATGAACAATGTTTTCTACTGTTTTTCAATAAGTTTGGCACTGTTTTTTAAAATATATATTATTTTTGAATGAAATGATGTGACTTATTAAGTGAAGAACTTTATCTAAAAGATGGTGCCTAAGTTTTGTCCCTTGCTCCACCCATATCTCTCTCTAAACCTATGCACAGGCTTTGTCGATTGACATGGAGAAATCAATCGCTTGAGACACCCAACAAATCCATCCCTTCTTCTCAGCCGTTTCATGTCTGCAGTGCTTCTGTCTTCCATTGCTGGTGGCTCAGCAGGGGGTTTAAAGGCCTGCACTCAAATGCAAGTAGCTGCCTTCTGTCCAATAACATCTCTCTTTCTTCTATCTCTCCTGTGAGATTTCTCTTTCTCCTATTCCATAATGAATTATGAATTAAAACACAAATCATAAAAAAGAAAAGAAAAGAAAAAAATAAGCTTCTTGCCAGGAGTAGGAACAAGGTAGCAATACTTGGAGAAAATTCATGATCTCTCTTTCATACTGGAACTCGAGGTATCAGAACCAGAATAGTTCTAAATTAAATCCATTTTCACTATTTTTTCAATTAATTTTTGTTAAACTAATAATTTTAAATTCATGTTGTTCTAAAACATAAAATTTAGTTAGGATTTTTTTTTTTTTGATATTCCCCATGGACACTAAATGCACTTTTCTTATCCCAAACAAAAGTTTTTTAATTAGTTTAATTTTAAAATTAATCTAATTTTTAGCGTAGATTTGGATGCCACCTAATTCTAAATTAAGTGGGTGTAGGTTGGAATGCCTTCTTAACCCAAATATCTGAACAAACAAAATCTATAATAAATTTGTGACACAAACCAAATCGAACCCAATTTATCAACATATCATCAAAATCCTACTAAGATTAATTCAACTCGGCCCACCCACTTGATCCAGCCCAAAGCATGACTGGATTTAAAATTGGTGCTAGAAGACTTGGATTTGGCTTTAGGTAGTTGGCCTGATTCTTTAGCCACTGGATTGGATCAGAGCAAAATAATTTGTTGGCTGAGTAGAGCCCGAATTGCTCCAAGGTTATCTGGACTTTGTGTTGTTGTCTCTCAAGACTTCAACCCTTCAATTTTCCACAATTTTTCTTGAGATATCTAGCAAGATAGCAGTAGGATGGCTCTGGACTTCCATTCTTTCCAATCTCTCTCTCTCTCTCTCTCTCTCTCTCTCTCACACACACACACACACACACACATATATCCAAAGTTACCTGGAATTTGTGTTGTTGTCTCTCAAGACTTCAACCCTTCAATTTTCCACAAATTTTCTTGAGATATCTAGTAACATAGCAGTAGGATGGCTCTGGACTTCCATTCTTTCCAATCTCTCTCTCTCTCTCTCTCTCTCTCTCTCTCACACACACACACACACACACACACACACACACACACACATATCCAAAGTTACCTGGACTTTGTGTTGTTGTCTCTCAAGACTTCAACCCTTCAATTTTCCACAAATTTTCTTGAGATATCTAGTAACATAGCAGTAGGATGGCTCTGGACTTCCATTCTTTCCAATCTTATATATATATATATATATATATATATAAAGAGAGAAGAAGAGAGAGATTAAGTATTTTACATTAATTTTTTAATAAATGAGTTGATATCTTGAAAACAATAATGAACTACTCAAATTAAAGATTCAAATTATCAAACATGAACTATATTAAAAAAAAAAAAAATCTAGAACTTGGCTAAGAATGTAGTTAAACTATATATGATGGTTCCAAGCAGCCCGGCCATACAAAGAACTTTGTTAAATTATTACATTCTTCAATCAAGTTTATCGCAACCTGTTTTTAATGTTGCAACATATAGATTAAATTGTTGCCTAATCCAAGAAGCTACTGCAGCATTAGGCTTAACAGAGATGAGGTAGACCTTGAAATAGGCTGTGTGGATGACCTCACCAATTCATTGATCCAAGTATTACAAGAAAAGCTTTCCTTTGCCTTAAAAACGCCAATGCCAAAGTGGAGAAGCCCATGGTAAAGCAGTCTTGTAGAATGTGGTCTCCCCACTGGATCAATCCCTCTGAAACCATACTTCCATTTGTAAGAAACTTCCACCACCTCCTGCCCAACAATGTTGTTGGGTCTACATGGGTGGCCATGATGGGCTATCCCAATCTGAACCTGAATCTTTTGGGTTAGACCCAGATTAGTTTTCAAAACAACTTAAACTATCTCATTTAACTTCCATTTCTGTCTCTGTTCTAATATATAATGGATTTGAGAACGAGAATGATATTATAGGAAAAAAGTTTAACGAAAAGAGATTTGATCTCTTCTTCTTTCTCTGTTCTCGTTATCATGATTGAGACTCAGTGGAAATAGAATTCTTGGATTGTCATGCGAGGTTTTTTATTTTGTGATTATCTTTCGATCGATGATGCTTCTTAAGAATTTCAGAGTGATAATACAATTCATCCGATAAATTTTTCTTCTTCTATCTTCCTGTTATGCATGTTTGCAAGCGTATATTACCATGCAAAAATCTCAAATTATTTACCCATGCCTTTTTCTTTGGATTTACATGTAGAACTCCGATGTATGAGATAAAATCCATCAAAGACATAACTATTATCCTTTTATAATATCCTGTTATAAGAAGACTTTTCTAATAATACCAATTCTCTTAGTCACCCATCTTGGTGCCCTAATGAGAAGTAATATAAAGGTACATAAATTGATGTTTTATTAATTATTTGATATCCTATTGGTTGACATATATATTAAAATGCATCATTTGATTTTTACTGAGTTAATAAGGGTCTGTCACATTATTGGGTGGTTAATAGTGAGATGAATTCAGCATCTCCATGAAGACCTAAGCTAAGTTGGCCTCGAAGAACCAATAACATCTTTAACTTTTGAATTTTCTACAGCAGATGTCTTCATTCTTTGTGGTAGATATTTTAATGTGAAAACTCAATAAAGATGATCGATATTTAGTTGATTCTTTTTACAGATTTATCAATCATTGTGAAACTATGTACCTCTATTATAGCACACTTTAAAAGGCTTTTGTTTTAAAAAAGGTCAACGTATTCTTTTGGCTGCCTCTTCTTTAATAAGCTGTATGCATATAAGGTGTTAGTGAGAAAAAGATGACCAGTAAGTGAAGGATGTGTGTTATGTGGGTCAAATCGGAACTTGACGAATCGTTTGCTTATTGAATACTCATTCCTATTTGTTTATTTAATGCTCGCTTTGATTTAGGTCGATCCCAGAAACTTAAGACAATTGATGAGGGGTGGCAGGCTGCCTTCTAATATACGTAAGCTTTGGTTACAATGAAGGAGAAAGAAAGTGCTAGTTAGTAAGGAAAAATGTTGAATTGGGCTTTTATGTGGTACTTGTGAAATAAGAAAAAAACTGTATTTTTTCAAAACAAAATTTTTTATGGATCATGATTATTCATAAGATTATAGTGAGTTTTATTGCGTAGGAAAACCTTACCTCCAAAAATGAAGGAAATCACGTATATTCACTTGTAATTTACTTTTTTTTTTATCTTCTTCTCTTGGATGCTAATGTTCCTTTTAAATATGCCTTTAATTTTTAATAATATTTAGAGGGGGAATCCATTTCCCCCTCCTTCCCTCCAACAACAGCAATAAAAAACAAAAAAAAAAAAGAAGACTTAAGCCAAGCGGAAAACATTACCGTGTGGACACCCATCCAACTAAATATCATAGAATATTATATGCTAGTCTTTTTATCATTTGGTATACTAATTAGAATGGTTGCATGGCTTACGACGTTAACGTATATCCGTATTTTTTTAAAAGCTTTTTTTGATTACATGTAGTTCCACTGTACCTATCTGTAGAGGTGAAAGCAAGACAAAAAAAAAAAAAAAAAAAAAAAAAAAAAAACAAAGGAAATCAGTGTGGTGAGTACCCTAAAAAATAACACAGCATATTCCACTTCAAACTATGATCAAGTGAAGCTTCAATGGCTTCAATTTCTTGCACCAATATCCAAACTCATTTCTTATTCAACTGCTTATCAAACAAATAAAGGCAGGTGCACTCCTTAGTATACAACTCCTTGTTTTCTTGGACCAAGGAGTAGATGTGTACTTCATGTATATGCTTGGTCCCTCTAGAGTCCAAATCAATCCCAAGATTTCTTGTTTACATGGTCATCGTGGTGGCATGTAGGGCCAACCTTGGGAAGGAGTTGGGTTTATTGCCCACAAGCACCCGGATTGCTCCAAAACAAGGGGCTTCTGCATCAGTTCTTCCAAACCTTCTAGAAAGAAGCCAATGCCATTGGCATTACTTGAAATCCAGCCAAGGTTTTGGCTGAAGCTTTCCATTAATTTAGGCAACTAGTTCTCTAAGAAAAGGTGGACAATTCCACAGACAAATAATAATTTGGTGCAAGTGTTGTAGTCCAGCGGTGATTGGTCTTGTGAAAGACTTGGTGGAGGGGGTACGGTTTCTTTCTTAACAATTGCTGTGTTTTGTTAGGGAAAGGGAGAGGAAATAAACAATGTGACAAAGGGCCAAGTTGTTTCCACCACAGGGCCAGCTTGTTTCCTTGGTTCAAAGAATGGTGCAAATAAGATAAGAGGAGCATGCGTCGGCCATATGGATAGAATAATTTAGCACAAGGACGGCACTTGACGGGCTTACAGCAAGCGACAAGGAATTAGGCATGCCGGGCCAACAAGATCTCTCCTTGTTCTTTTGTTTGACCAATACTTCTTGCATGGAATCCGTTGAAGGGGCTTTTCGTATGCTTAATTAGGACGGCACACGCTAAGGGTTGATGAGTCAAGGAAAGAAAGGGAAAACAAAAGAAAGAAAAGAGAGGCACTTCATTTCTCCACGCAGTGAATTTAGTCGATTAATTTATTTTATACCATGCCTCTTGGTGGATCCATGCTGCTGGCATTCTGTCTATCTACAATGGTGATAATGATAATGATGATAATTTTTAAAGTAATAATAATTTTAATCTTGATGAAGTATTGATTTTTCTATGGCTAATCTTTTCAACAAGTTGCATATAGAAGATGTGTTAGTGAAGAAAGAATGATTAATGAGCTCAGACTGTGAAGTGGATTGCCATTCAACACTTTCAAAATCTAATCAGAGTGATGGATGAAGATAGTATCGAGAAATAGAAGAAAAATCCGAGGCCGGTTAATCAAAGCATACATGAGACATATCTGAAATAAAAAAAATTTTAAAATTTTCTTTACAAGGAAGACATCCTCAACAGTAGGTCTTCATAAGATTATTGCTACCTTCTCTCTCTGGGATAGCCTTTGCCCTGAGAAATGATAAAAATCCCATGAAAACTTATATAATTCACTCTCTTCCCTTACTATTTCTAAAATAATAATAATAATAGTAGTAGTAGTAGTTTTAACATACTATTATATTATCTTTTATCGAAAAAAAATGTCTAATAATTTTGTTTGATTGGGATTGGTTGTGAATTAGTTCTATAATTTTGACATTTGGGTTGGGGAGGGAAAGGAGTAATTAACATAGAATGGGATATATGAGACTAATTTATTTGTGACATTATCATGCATTCCCAATCTTCCATGCCTTGACCATAATCCACAAGTCTAATGTATATTTTTCTTCCCTTTTGAATGTTAGGCCATGGATTCTTACCAAGAAATGAAGGTCTTAAAAAAACTCCCCCGAGGAACGCGCAGCCTCCCACAAGGTGTCTTTTTTTCCCATTTGGGTAACATCATGATAATATTATTCTCATGCGTTCAGCCTTAAATCTAACACTCTGTTTTTTAATATTTGGTATATATAAAT
This sequence comes from Metroxylon sagu, assembly GCA_017589505.3. Lineage (NCBI taxonomy): Eukaryota > Viridiplantae > Streptophyta > Magnoliopsida > Arecales > Arecaceae > Metroxylon > Metroxylon sagu. Next base: position 96,785 of record JACVBY030000447.1, on the reverse strand, counting down.
ATTAAGAATAGAAAGTCATAGTTAGGCACGAACTTTTTGTGAAATTATGTGACATCAAGTTCTAGAGATTACTTTTTTATTGTCAACAAAGGCCTCAAAATTTTCAAGTTTGGCTGTTAAAAATTTTAGAATGTGTTTGATTTTCAAGAACAATCTTTTTATTTTTATTTTATAAATAAATAAAAAACTCTAATAAAAATATGCTTGCTAATTGAAAATTAAAGCAAATTTTTAAGAAAATATCACTCCAAAATAGCATAAAATTGAAAATGATTTTAAGATATTTTCATCATTTACCATTAAAACATATAAAATAATAAAAAACAAAAGTCAGAAAATTCAAATTATAGAAGCAAACAATATGGCTTTAACCCGACAATATGATTTTAAATCTTGATAGAATGCTTGTTGAAATGCTAAAACCGAACGCTATTTCAAGTATTAGAATGTGTGCTAATTATTAATCGATGATGCATCCTATTCTATAGAAAATTGAAACGATCTCATTCCATAAGATTTAAAATATTGAAGAACAATGCTTCTTTTATTTTATTTTTTCTTGCCTCTTTTTCAATTAAAAAAATTATTTTCACTCATCAAATATATTTTTTGATCAAAAAATAGAAAATCAAAATTATTTTTAAAAAACTAAACTCAACCTTAACTTTTATAACCTCTTTGCTTCAAGAGGGTGTAGAATCTCAACAAAAGCTTAAAATAAAATTTCTCCAAGACCAATTCAACTAGGCTTACAATGCTACTGCTAGGGGCCTTATATATTAAAATGCCTTGAAATGCTCTTATGCAAGCTCTTTCATGAGCCGAAGACTTATCAAGCTATAGCTCTTAGAAAGGGATGTCCATTGGTTTAAAAGGTGGTGTGACAGCATACATACATATATATATATATGTATATACTTTTCTATTATAGGTTGTATGTGATTGGATGCCTTGCAACAAAACTTTTATAAATTTCTCTCTTAAAAAAATTCAAGAGAACATAACTAAAAGAGGAATAGATTTGTTCACACTGTTATAATGGTAGAAGCAATTGCTTTGACAATCATAGGTGTACATGAGATGCATATGTTGCAAGTGTTATAAATAAATAAATAACACATAGCTTGAGAAGTGGAAGGAAGCAAGAGAAAAACCTAAAAAGAGATATACGAAACAAATATATTTGTGGCATAATCAAGGATTTCCATATTATTACATTTATATTATCAGATCTTTTGATAAATTAAGGGGTGTGCAATCTGCATGGTTTAATGAATGAATTCTTGAAGCTGATGTGTAGGAATCTTTCTTTTTAAAAGTTTAATCCATGGTCTTGTTACCCCTTAAAAAAAAATCGCAATCTTCCACACCTTAACTATATTCTATATGTCCAATATATATAGCTCCCTTTTGAATATTAATTAGGCCATAGATTCCATCCAAGAAATGGAAGTGTTCAAACTTTATCCACTTAGCAGCCCATCAATCAAAGAGTCTTTCACATTGCTTGGGTAATAGATTGATAATATTTTACACATAAGCGTGCAGCGTAAACATCTAACTCTTTTGTCTTTTTGTAGTCATAGTTAGGTATGAACTTTTCATGCAATTATGAGACACAAGACCAAAGAAATTATTTCTTTATTGCCAAGCATGGTCTCAAAATTTTGAAGTGAGACAACCAGGAATTCTAACTTGTGTATTAACCTTGCTTTTAGAGGCATAGAATCTCAATAGAAGCAAAATATAAAATTAGCTAAAATATACTTTTAATTCTTAAACTTTAACTCAAAGTTTATCTTGCATTTCAAACTTTTATTGTTGCAGTTTACTTTCTCATGTTTTAAAAATATTACATTCTTAATATTCTATCACACTAAGTATCATCTTGATGTAAATATATAAATATGAAGGGCTAAGTAGTAACAACTAAAAATTTGTTGATCAAAATAAATTTTGAGTGAAATTAAAGGATCAAAAGTATATTTTACCTATAACTTATTGTTGGATTCTCAACCTAGACAAGTCCAAGTCCCATGCAGATCTCATGCAAAACGTTGGTTGGAAGAAAGGTACCAAGTAGGCCCTTATGGAAGACACAAGTTGGTGGGATGGAAAGGTTAAAAAAAAAAAGGAAAAAGAAAAGAAAAGCTCATGTGGACTTGGGTCAATTGAATCAGGTAGCAGGACCTTTTCATAAAGATGTTGCATCCCATAATTTCACCCAGTGAATGAAACCACACAACCCAGCCACCACCAGCTTGTCATCCCATCATGGCGACGCTCAATTATGTTGCTTAACAATTCATGGCACTAAGCCTGCAATGGCTGTTGAGCTTGTCAAAAGAAGTTATTGTATAAGAATTTGGTCATAAGATCTCCAAGAACTTTTAGTTTACAAGCAAAAACTATCCAACTTAGTTGTCCAAAAGAAGGGTTTGCTTGTCGTGGGAGCTACAGACACTGTGACCGGAGGATGAGGAAACGTATACCCTTGGGACAACTTTCTCTTTAGGAAATCACTAGCTTGAAGAGAACCAAAATAAAGATGTGGATTGACCGTAGGTTTCTTATCCTAACCACTCAAATCTCTACAGATGTTAATTTGTCATTGAATTTGAAAGAAAAGTGAATGAAGTTGTGAGAAAATTCCTCTCTCGGTCTACCTTGAAGAGTAGGTCTGTGTCTTTTTCTAATATGTTTTTATAGGTCTTTACAATGGTAATAGATACAATGATTAAACTATACAACAATAGATGCTAGGAGTTAAGTTAATGCAAATTTGAACATCAAGAATTATGCCGTACCAACCTCTTAATAAATGGCTAAATTATACTAATTGAAAGTTTAATTTTAAATTTGAATCTCAAAAATTATGCTATACTAATCTTTTGATAAGTGGTCATGACATGGTCAATAAATTTTGAATATTACAAAAATAATTTGGTAATATTTTGATTTTAAGCTTGGAGATTTATATGACTAACCATGTATTTGGAAACTTTGAGATCAAAGTTTCTTTCGAAAATATAGGCTAGTTAATCAGAGGATAAGATGAATTGAACATGAAGTTGATGAGACCACAACCTTTCAAATTAAGTGAAAATTAATTTCTATGTGCTTAGTTTAGGCATAAAAAATATATGGCCGAGAAATTATCATGCTATAACATTGGCAGGTTCCTTTCTTTTATATTGGGGAGATCTATTTTGGTTCCCTTCTTCATCCAAAAAATTGTAATATAGATTTTTTTTTTTTTTTTTTTATAATGTTTTGAGTACTGAACTGGATTTACTTGGCAAAAGGTGGTGCTGGAATGGGCAAGTTAAAGCAGCTAAATCTGTGATGCCATAAGATCTCAACCCTTTGACAATTGCTAGTCAACTTTAATTTTTGGGAGAGAGAACAATTGTAGGTCAATTGAAATATCATTCCTATGTTAGTTGGAGTTCATTTATATTCCATTGATGTTGACATCATTGTAGGTTTGAATTCATCAACAGATCATTCTTATAATTCTGGGAGGATCTCCCGGATCCTCCATAAGATTGCGCAAGATTTTGTGCAGGATCTTCGATCAACTTAGGGTCTTATTAAGTTAGAATAGATTAAATATATGTGGGTGTGTAAAGACCAAGCATCCATTAAGAGTGGCTGCTAAGCAAATGGTATTTTTGGAATTTTAAAATTAAGAGAGGCCAATCTTCATCTTTCCTATTCTATCTACTTCACTGTTGGAAGGTTGACACCAGCCGAAATCAAATCCTATCTCTTTGCTCAAATTAACAATGAATAATATCATCCATGCAAGTGTTTAGATGGTTATAGGTCATTCTATATCATTGTATCATTTATATATGAACATCTCCTCTTCACCTTATAAATTTATTCATATCCCTTGAATCCTCATTCAATTAATAATATTTCTTTATTGGGTTTGTCTACATTACTTTTTTATTTTTTTTATAAAATAAAAATTGAGTCAGAGTCACTGAAATGTTAAATGTCCTATTAGTAATTTAGCCGATGTAATTGGTCTATGTCACATAAAGATAAATCTAGATCAAATCTTTTTCGGATAAAAATTAAATTAGTGAAGAAAAAAATTTAAACCAAATCTAATTCTTTATATCTAAAAAAAATTAATAAAGCTAAAAAGGTTGTCAAGTAAAATTAACTAAATCTAGCTCTTTTTAGAAGAATCTTTCAATCCCACCACCAAAATCATCAAAGGAAACATAGATGAAATAAAGTACATATCTTCCATGCTCTGATGCCATTATAGTTTTATTTTTCAATAAAAATTCCTTTTTTATTAAAATCAGATGGTTTCTACGTAGGCTCCATAAAAAGATCAATTTTTTCTCATAAGTTTTGAGCAGATCCCTAGGATTTAAAGAGCACTGATGTGGAAAGAAATATGAAAAGAGATAAGGAACAATTGGAGTTTTTATCGAATGACCAATATTTGTTCGTTATGATTAAAACTTTCGAGAATAAAAGATAGAACTTAATACCTGTTAGGAAACAAGGATTGAATCAGATGAAAGGCAACAGATGCGAGAAGGAATAGATCAAAGAAAGAGGCATCAGCAGACTTATGAAGTGATACTTATCTACCACACCAATCACACACATAATTAGTTGTTACCACTAATGCATTTCCATTTGTTAAAATAAAATCATGGTATTTTTAAAACTAAAAAAAATGAAAAAACAATAGCATATTTTTTTTTTAAAAAATTAGAGTCCTTAGTTAATGAAGGATGACAATGAATATATACATTATATGAATAATATTTTATTATAACATCATTGTATCATCTGAGTTTGGAAAGTATTTTTTGGCATCCATTAGGGACATACGCAAAGTTTCATGGGATAAGTATGGCTGGGCTTCTGAACTTAGAATTCAAACATCTCTCATACAGCTTGCATCAATTCTTTAGCACCACATGGCAAAGATAACTTCTAACGTCAATGAAATGGATGTCTAATAGCATTACTTACCAAGTTTATTAGCATATATGTCATGATCAAATAAATTCAATCAGATCCTTCAAATCCTCTCTAAGGTTAGCAAACATCTTAAAGTAATATCAACTTGATGCAATGCAATCTACTCTAGTAAAACTTTCGAATCCCCTATATCTCTTCTTCATGATCCATTGCCTAACATTCTTGTGTGCAGAATGTTCAGTCAATTGAATGTTGAATAAAAGATTAGTGTGGGACTAATTGTATTTCATTGATTTTGACATCACTTGTCACATAATCCATTCATGATCTTCTTGTCAAAAAAAAAATCTATTCATGATCTTGTAAATCCCACCAAATCCTCCGGTCTTCTCGAATTATTTTAGTTTTTGGTTGTGCAATCTTCAGCCAGTTAAGGATTAGATCAATAAATTATGCTGGATCAATGGCATTTCATGATCATGATGTCGTTGTAGCACAACATTTTTTGACATGATCAAATGCATCAAGTTAGATCGACCAGATCCTCTCTAATATTAGGTAAGATAATGCAAAATCTTGAAGATCTCCCCAACTGAAAGACATTTTGTTCATATGCTATAACTTGGTCAACAGTAGAGTTGCATGGAGTGGAGGCTCCAACCTAGTGGTTGACTCTTGAACTCTTGGATTTTATTTAGAAGTTTCACCTAGGGCATCACCTATCTCTTGTCAACACTTCTCTTCACCACAAATTGCCATCCTTCACCTTCTTAGAATAATAAAGACAATTTTGTTAAATGTGAGATTCTAAATAGGTTTGTTTTGATAATCGAGTGATCTAATTGTAATGGAATATCTTACGTGGTGACAAAGCAACATCCATAGTCTTTCATCCAATATCTCGCCCCATTTATTTCTTGGTTACTTCCATTAAAAAGCTTGATAGTTTTGCTTGTGCTTTGGAATTTAAGTCCTGTTTGGATTAACTCTTAATGATACCTTTAAGGTCTCATCTCTTGGAATAAGTGTTATCCAGATAATACTTAAATGAAAAAATAATTTGCATGCATTCTTCTATACATTAGAAAGTGACTTTGGCATTTGTTAACTTATCTTGATAAATTGCTAAGGTATATTCATTTTCCTATAATACCTTTTATATTATCAGATTTATTTTGTATATTAATTATATACTATCTCTCTGCAATTAAATTTTAATTTTTTTTACTAAATTATATTTTTAGTTATACTTTTAATGTATACATTAATCATATATAAATTTATTTTTAAATAAAAATAAAATTTAACAATTACTATTTACTAATTAAATAATAGTATTATATTCCTTCATAAAATCTAGATTATATCATAAGAAAATATTTTTTATTTTAATTAAAAAATATTTCATAAATATTATATTTTTTTTGAAATGCATTAAGAGTAAAAGATAGATAAAAGAAAGAATTAAGGAGTATTAATGGAATGAAGAATTATGATCACACAAAGATATTTAAGAAAAAAAATTTTATCTAACCTATGAGAAATCAATTTAAATATCTTTTATTGATTAAGCGATACCTTTAATTTGATAGATAATTAATAATTTAAAAGTATAATTTATTTTTTAAATTTTTTAAAATAAAGTATAAGAATATGAATAAATTGAACAATTAAACTATTGATAAATTAGCATGAATGGAGCCAAACAGGCCTGATAATATTTTCTTGTGATCCCATCAAGCTTCAAACTTGAAAGCAGTGCTTCACGACTGTTAGGTATCCACATGGAATGATCGATACATTTATTCTTAAAATAAGATGTAAGTTGGTCAGCATGCATGTCTTCTTGCGTTCAAGAAGGCACAAAATCTAATGTTAGCACTTATCTTTCAACATTGTGGTCCGATTCACTTAAAAATTAAATTAAACCCAGACCTTAAACCCAGTCTTAATCAATAGAACTGTAATTAGATTAGGTTCGGATCTATCATACCCCCTTTTCACTTCCACAGCTATTTTATTTTATTTTTTATTTGCAACATTTTCCCATAAAAATTATTTTTCTTTATGAAAATATATAAGCGGCGGACAGCGAGGCGTCGATCGGACCGGGCCGTCAAAATAAAATAATATCGTGACGTCTCTTGACGCCGCCGCCCTCGCTCTATATAAACCACCCCAACCTCCGCCCCCTAATCGGCCCCGACACGATACGAATCCAGCAGAGAAAAGAGAGAGAGAGAGAGAGAGAGAGAGAGAGAGGAGAAAAAAACTACGAAGTTATGATAGCTTATCTCGATCAGCAGCAGCGCCTCGCCACCGACGGCGACGGCGAGGTGGAAGCCCCCGCCGTCGGATCAGACGGCGATCCGTCCGTCCTCCGAGCTCTGGGCCTCCAGGCGGCCGCCGACCCCGCCGCCGTCGCCGCAGCGGCGGCGGACTTCGGCGGGATCGCCCGCGTCCTCCCCGCGGCAGTGATCCGGCCTATCACCGCCGACGACGTCGCCGTCGCCATCCGTGTCGCCGCCCGCTCCCCCCGCCTCACCGTCGCCGCCCGCGGCAACGGCCACTCCATCAACGGCCAGGCCATGGCCGACGGCGGCCTCGTCCTCCACATGCGCTCCCTCGGCCCCCCCATGGAGCTCGTCCGTGCATCCGCTAACGCAGGCGGCTCCTCCGCCGTCGACGTCCCCGGCGGGGCGCTGTGGGAGGAGGTGCTGGAGTGGGGAATCCGGCTACATGGTATGGCGCCGGCGTCGTGGACGGACTACCTGGGGCTCACCGTCGGCGGGACGCTCTCCAACGGCGGGATCAGCGGCCAGGCCTTCCGGCACGGCCCCCAAATTGCCAACGTGTTGGAGCTCGAGGTTGTCACGGGCAACGGCGAGCGCGTCGTATGCTCCGCCGCCATCCGCCCGGACCTCTTCTTCGGGGTCCTCGGCGGCCTCGGCCAGTTCGGCGTCATCACTCGCGCCCGCATCCCCCTCCTCCCGGCCCCTCGCATGGTACGTAATCTCACCTCCCGGTCACCCGATCCACTCGCGCACTTCAAATCAAAATCTCTCTTTATTTATTTTATTCCCGAAATATCCCAAAAATTCTCTCTGACGCAGGTGAAGTGGATAAGGGTGGTGTACGACCGGTTCGAGGAATACTCCGGCGACGCCGAGTGGCTCGTGACCCGGCCCGAGACGGAGGCCTTCGACTACGTGGAGGGCTTCGTGTTCGTTAACAGCGCCGACCCGGTCGATGGGTGGCCCTCGGTCCCTCTCTCCCCTGGCTCGCCCTTCGACCCGGCCCTCATCCCGGCCGGGTCCGGTCCGGTCCTCTACTGCCTTGAGGTCGCCCTCCACTTCGACCATCACGAGCGGGACGCCGTAGACCAGGTAATTATCTCCAAAACCGGGGGCACTCTGGTCATTCAGTTACCCAGTAAGCGTCCTTGGCCGCTTCCACGTTGTGCATCTTCCGCTAGATTCGCTGACGCGTGCTTCTACTTCCTTCCCCTAATGCCCCTCAGACACGCCAAAATTGTGAACCTTTAGATCAGTGGTTCTTTCGTAGTTAAATGCAGTTCTAGTGGCATGCGGGAGAGGGCACATGATATCGGCCGGAGTGGGGGCGGACGCCCAATCTGCCCCCGCCCGCGTCCGAAACCCGGAATGTGACGTGAATGCCCCTGACAAGCCCCCGAGGGATCCCAATTTTTGTCCTCATCGGGAATACTAATCTCCCGAAACGCCCCTCCCTATCATTTTGTTTTGGCAGCGAGCGGGCGGGATGCTGCGGCTGTTGCGATACATCCGGGGGCTGGAGTTCGCGGCGGAGGTGACGTACGTCGACTTCCTCTCACGTGTGAAGGTGGCGGAGGACGCGGCACGTGCAAACGGGACCTGGGCGGCGCCGCACCCCTGGCTCAACCTCCTGGTGGCCTCATCAGACGTGGTCGATTTCGATCGCAACGTCTTCAAGCGGATCCTCAAGGGCGGCATCGGTGGGCCCATGCTGGTGTACCCGCTGCGCCGGAGCAAGTAAGGCGCCCCCCGGGGTGGTTAGTTTGGTAATTCCACAGTAGTAGGCGTATTTAAGGCAGGGGAGATTTGGTGCGCCCAGGTGTGGAGGACGCGCTTGCCATCTTGGGAAAAGACGGGGGCAAGCATGTGCTCCAAATATTTTCCACGGCCACCGCTAAATTATATCTATTTATGAACTTTATCTTGGTTATAATTAAATTATGCTAATATTTTTTTTCTTTCCAGAAAAAGTAACTGAAAAATAAAAGGTTTTTTTTTTTTTTTTTTTTTTTGGGGTTTTTGTCCTTTTAACACAGTTAGATTGGAGACAATTGCCGTTGTTTCCGTTATAACGGTCGTTGTTTTTATAGGTGGGACCCGCGGATGTCGGTGGCGGTGCCGGAGAGCGATATATTCTACTTGGTGGGGTTGCTGCGGTTTGTCCGGCCGTACCCGGAGGGGCCGGCGGTGACGGAGGTGGTGGCGGAGAACCGGGAGATCGTGGAGTGCTGCCGAGCGAACGGCTACGACTTCAAGCTGTACCTGCCCCACCACCAGTCGGAGGCGGAGTGGGCCCGGCACTTCGGCGGCGGCTGGCCCCGCTTCGTCGAGCGCAAGGCCCGCTACGACCCCCTCGCCATCCTCGCCCCCGGCCAGAAGCTCTTCTCCCGCTCCCTTCCGCCACCTCCACTGCTTTAATGTAATATAAAACGAAATCAAAGTAAATTATTATGGCCGTTGATTTCGGAATGACTGATCATGATGATGACGACGGCGACGATGGTGGTGGTGGTGGTGGTGGTGATGGTGGTGGTCCCTGATTAGGTACAGCTTTGGCCTCGTAGTGGTGGGGGAACCATGAGGTGATGATGATGGTGGGAAAGTTTTGGGTGGGGTCTTGCTGATGGACAGATGATTCTTGCCTCCTCCTCCTCCTCCTCCTCCTTTCTCTCTCTTTCTTTCTGTGCTAATAGTTTATATGATTTATATAAATATATATACTGGTTGCAATGCCAGTTGTAATTCTTTCTTGCCCCCCAGTTGCTATCCTTTATACCAAATGATTCTTTGTCCCTGTGCATAATATATGTGATATGATGATGATGGTGGTGGAGGTGGCAGGACGTTGAGTTTGGGGACTCTCTTGGCCAGGTTACCTAGATCTTTGTGGGACATCTGAAGCCGAGTCTTTAAAGGTGCAAATGGGGTTAGGTTGGATCATGGTTTATGGACCTGGCCACAAGTCAATCACCCTTAATTTTCAACCAACCATGAACAGGGACTGATAGCAACTTGATGCCTGCTTGGTCATCCAGAAGAAAACAAGCTTAAGTACGTGTTTTAAATTGTTCAAGATAAGCTTATCAATACGCAACGCTTAAGATAGATCCCAACTTTGAGCGTGTTAGGTTTGAGGTATTTTCGATGTGTCAATGGTTCAGAATGAGCTCAAGATTTCCTCTCTTAATATTAAATCTTGGTTACCGCACGATATTGCTGAAGATTTGTGTTTCTGGAGAACAATATGATTGTTTAAGCTTCTAATCCAATCATGCAAGAGAACAATATGTTGAAGAATTTTCTCATCCTCGATATAAGAATATTTTGTTAAGATAAAAGTCACAGATGGCTGCTGCCCCTCCGTGCACGCAGTGGCTTTTGCTACCTAAACGCATGGTAAACCACAAACGGCTATCAGTTATCATGTGCTTTTCCTAGAAAATGTTATAAAATGATTTAGATCGCTATCGCATAAGCGTGTTGTTCAGTCAAGCTTCCCTTTTGAATCACTTTTGTTAAGTTTCATGCAATTTGTCTACAAGACATAACGATCTGAATAGGCTTTTGTGGTGGCCATCAGTGCACTCTCGATAGCTTCCACTTCGAGTGGGCTCTCCATATGAATTTTGTCCTATCTATTGATGTTTCTTCTGTAAATGAATGCCAACTCAAGAGCCCTCTTTATATCACTATCTGGTTCTGAGACTGACCTACCACCAGCATTTGCTGACACATTTTCTTCTGTTGTTTGTCTCACATTAACTTTATTTTTATTATGTTATCTCCAAACATTAAGTACTTGAGTTGAATGCAACGTAGTATTTTTTAATTGTTCTTCTCTTCTTCTTCTGCTTCACTGTCAAGATTTGTTGCCTCAGTAGATTCTGCACCACAATTTCATATTAAACAAGAGGTGGACAATGCTCTAGTGATTATACCCACGCTTGGAAGGGTTCTAGATTGGAATCTAGTGGTGCATCCTGAGAATTTGGACTTGGGTCCTTTATCTTAATTCGATCTTCCCTTCCATTCTCTAATATTTCCCTTTTTTATTAAAAAAAAGACAAAGTGTATAATTTTTAGGTGCTCATGGTATCTTTTTTTGGAGGGACAAAAGGGATATAAAAATATATTCATCTAAATCAAGTCATAAGCTGAATTCTTGTCTTTCTTTGATGTTGGAAGTGAATGTATATAATTACAATAACTCATATTAATTAAGCTTTGACATTAAAATCAACGCCCTTATTCAACAATATATATATATATATATATATATATATATATATATATATTGAAGCTGGGTTTTATTTTATCAAATTACATACGCATAAAAGCATGCATGCAGATCTATGTATCTACATAGACACATACATACATATTACAGTGCTTTATATTATCCTTTGAATTGAGAATGATGGAATAATTAAGATACTCAGACTTCTCTGTGAATAGTGAATCATTCTGTTGATCAGGAGGAGTCAATTTTCTTGCTGTCTATTTAGTCCGCTAACTGAATCCTAGGTGGGGGAACACTTTGTACAAGAGTGAGAATTTGAGCGAAGATTATGTTATGATGGGAGTTACCTCATGTGCTAAGGCCTCTAGCTACAAGATCATGCACATGTGCAAGTGAAGGCATGACACGTAGAGTGGGAAAAAATACAAAGCAAGAAAGAAAGACCTCATCAGAGACGTCCAGCATATCTCACCTTTTGTAGTACCAAGTCTCCTGATCTCTCTCCTTTTTAATGCAAAAATATGCATCTTTGTCGATAAAGCAAGATTCCAACCAAAAACCTATAACTTCTTTCCTCCAAAACAACCTAAGATACTAAATAAACTATAAATTCAAATCAAAGTTACTGCTTAGAGCACCTACGTTCCTCGTAATCCTAACCATGTTTGTAGTCATTGTCGACATGCACACACAAAACAGTCTGGTTTTCTAATCAGTGGATCCAATCCCCTTATCTCTCTGTAGCCACGTTTTCGAGAGAGAGAGAGAGAGAGAGAGAGGAAAAAGTAAAGAAGAGTTCACGTATCAAGAAAGTTAAAAACGTATTCAATCTATGTGTGCTTTATTCTTTTACGGAACTATATGATATTATTTGTGGCTCATATAGGTAGGGCTGGGTGGGTCAAGTGGTCAAAGGCCATTGTCAACCCACTGACCCAGGTTTTGCCTTTGCCCATCAAAAGAGGCAGGCACTTTCACCCCAAGAGCATCTGATTCCCCATGCAAATCTACTTGGATTTGAGGAATTGTGGTGGTATTTTTCTTTGCATGAACTCACCCACAGACACTAGTGTTAAAAGCAGCAAAGCACACTGCTGTAAAGCAAGAGCTCTCAAAGACTCACCGGCCCCCATGCAATTATATCACCATGATTTCTCTTCCCAACATCAATCTATTTCTTTGGAGCTCAGCAGTGTACTTTAACTGTTAAAGTTTATAGAAAGTGGTATCTAGTGTAAGAGTTTAGGGAGGAGGTACATGCTATGGCTTCAATTATAGCAACTCGATCGAGGGAGATTTCCGTTCCTCCTTTCCCAATGTCATGCATGGATGCATGCAAGGTTCCATCGCACAAATCAAGGAAATAAGTATAGGGCTGTGTGCTAACCACTTTCAGAGAGAACTAGATCTCTTTCTTTCCTGGCGTGTATTAGCCAATGGGATATTCCCACAAGTCCCAAAGTAGATTTTTTAAGAAAAGGAAGCTTATCAGAATGCTTTTTAGACTTTAACACCCAAGCACGTAGCATTTAAGATATTCCCAATGGTTTGGTATGCTTGGAGATTAGGAATGAGGAGAATCTATGACGTTATGGGATTTGGTTTGGTTTCAACTTTAGGCTACTAAAAGTATGATGGCCAACTCAAGGCTCATTTATTTACTCATTTGTTGTTGGGGACCATCTAATCCATGAGACATCACTTGAGTGGGTTTGGTAATTGGTAACATGAATGAGTGAGCGTGCGTGGATATGTGTGTATGAGAGAGAGAGAGAGAGAGAGAGAGAGAGAGAGAGAGAGAGATGGCTCAATAACTAAAAAGGATTCCAGTTGAATCATTAAATATAAGGGCTAAAATAGATTTTGTATTCTCTAAACTTCTTGATTGCTTGCCTTTTTTGTTATAATGTTCACCTTGAAGCATTGGTTTTGTCCAAAGAAAAAGAAAAGGAGGTGGAGGAGGTAGATGGATGGTCGATAAAATTAATGCATTGGTTTTAAAAGAAAGCTGTAGTAAAACTTAATACATTGACATAAGCATCCTCTCATATCTTATTAATTTATTCTTCTTTTCTATGTAGATAAATTAGAAAGTTAAAATTATCATATTGCTAACAAATATAGAACTATACAATGCCACACACAAACTATATTACAAAGATACTACGATAAAGAGTAGAAAGTGGAATTATATGAAAATTAAGTTTTGTTTGACTTTATTATCTTTTTTTTTAAAAAACAAAAAAATATTTTCATTTTTTCTAAATTTCTAGCAACAAAAACTTGTTTAGTCATCACTATTATTATTTTTCAAACTAAAAAGTAGTAAAATATGTTTGGTGGGAAAAAGTAAAAAAAAAATGTAATATGAATGATCACAAACCCCACTCCTATCCGACAAAGTGCCTTTAGCTCACTTGAAAGCCTGTTATCAGGGAATATCGAGCTTTTCATGGACAATTTCTCCTAGATTGGTAAGGCCTTGATGAAATGGCATTGATCGATGGTTGTTGGAGGGATTTGAGACTACGAAAGAGTGTTAATATTCTTATGGAGAAGGCTAAAATTGTAGGATGAGAGTGGCCATAAATAATGAATGAAAGAAGAGTATAGCAATGAAGCAAAGAGAAGCAACAAAAAAAGTTGGCATGATGTTACCAATGTTGATGATGTTTCAAAGGAGGAGGATTTAGAAAAAATAGAAAAGAAGAGGGAAAAAAAATCATAAAAGTTGGAATGGACCTAGTTTCATAACTTAAAAAAATATTTTTAGAAATAGTGAAAATAAGAAATTTTCACTTTCATTTTTTTATAAATTTTAAAAATTATTTTTAAAATAAAAAATATAAAAATAAGAGAACCAAATATCTTTCTTACATTGAATCTGTGTTTTTTACTTTTAAAAATTAAAAAAAGCAAGACAAGGTGATACCAAATGAAGCCTTAGGTTACTATCTTCTAACAACACAAATAGCCTATGTTAGAGTTTTTGATTTTACTTTTTGCAATGAAGTTTTTAGCTGAAATTTAAAAATAATTTCTGCAAGAACATTAAACAATAAACTGTGGCTGAGCTTACAAAAGAATTGCCTTTAACATTGAAGGCACATTGGGTATTGAAAACCATTATTCTGTCCTGGGTTAATATTTTTAATGAATCGGGACTTGTGTGGCTAGCAACCAGGGGTTCTATATCTAAATCTTAGGTGGCACATCTCCAAATAGTGACCTATGTGGGCCTTCCTCACTAATGAACAGAGACACAGAGAAAGACAGACTTGTTATGAGCGCTACCAATGCCAAGTACAAGTTTCTTTATATATATATATATATATATATATTCAATTTTTTTTTAAAAAAAATCCACCATGAATAATGAAGCTGTTGTGAGCACTAAATCTAGACTTCAACTCATGGTGAGATTTGATGTTTAAAGGGCCAAGAGAAAAAGTTGGAGGCATGCAGGCAGCCCAGTGATTGTGGACCCTGAGGTATTAAAGATTGGCTTTTGGTAGGCCCATTTGGTTGTCCTCTGCTGTCCAAATCACAACAAAAGAGTGCTGCTTTGCTAACATGGAGATATCCTGACCAAATGGACCCACTACTTGGTTGTGGTTTTCTGGTGACAAAATGTCGAGTCTGGGTGGTCACTCCGTTAGGTGGGTTCTCCTGAGATCCATTTGAAAGCTAATCCAAGGTGGAGTAAACGGCAGGTTTTATTTTGGTATTAAGATGCTCATATTGCTCTGCAAGTTCTCTAAGTATAGAAGATGTCCTGAGGGCTTATTAGATGATGGTAGAGTAGTCCCCCTTTTTTTTCTTTACCAAGGAATAAGGGCTCCTTAGACAAGAAGTTATCCTCTCCAGTACGTAACCGCCAATGGTTTATATCTAAATTTGCAATCGAATCTAATTAAATTCAATTACAAATACATAAAACTCATCTGCAATATTTTTTAGTCCACATGAGCTATGAGTTGGTCAAACTATTTATAATAACTCAAAACTTCATATAAAAATAATAGTCAGAAAGATATTATTTGAACTCTTTGATCCTCTATAAAATATATAGGATCTTTCTCGTATATAACCAATGTGAGATTAAATACTTGCCGGTTGACTCTTATAAATATAGAAGTCCCATTGTTGGATGTCTTATGCTGGGGTTCTGAATTTAGCCAGCAAATTTCTGTTAAACAGGTGTATTAGGCATTTTTTCACTGGCTTGTGGAGGAATCGGATACAAATTTGCACACAACAAAGTTCTATTTTTCTTATGCAAGCTATGCTATGGGGCTTTTCGTACTTCCTAATTACTAGCTTCATGAATCCAGTTTGTAATTTCAAGTGTCATGGATGTGGTGTTGAGAATGTGAGCCTTGATCATCTCCTTGTCAATTGCCAGTCTTCCTTGTTGTCTTCCAATTTTCCATCACGTTAGATCTTTAAACCAAGCGCTAACAATGCTGCAGGGGACTCCAAGCTCGACCTAGGATTCATTCGGTCCTACTCATATTGCAATGCATGCTTTCCACATATCCATGAAGTATGTGCACACCCTCAAGTCATCTACCACAATGACTTCTAGCATACGAGGTGGTAGTGGTTTGGGACAACCCAGACCATACCTTTAACTACTCATTTTCTAATAACCCCTACCATTAGGAGTACTTAAAATTAATTTTGATAGTTCAGTGCACCTAGCAGCAGTCGGTGTTGGTTTATCATTGTTGCTTCAATTCCTTTTTCACAAAGCCTCGGTTCCGGCTATAGAGATAATAGCTGCTTTGTATGGACTACTCCATTTATCATATCAATGTAATAGTTCAGGATATCTTGTGGAAGGTATTATATTGAAAGGTGATTCAACCACAATAACAGTATGGATCAATGGGAGTATAGGAAACTTACATTCCAAATTGAAGGATATTAAAGCTAGAATTGCTCACTTGCTATTATTTTAATGCCTGTTTTGAGAGGCTAACCAAGAAGCAGACTATTTGGCAAATCGAGCTGCTTCACTATCAGAAGGTACTATTGGCATAGTAATTTTCCTACTGAGCTCTGCATCAATTCAGTCTCTAATGGCATGGTTTCTCTCCGCGGTGCTTGGGATTGCAATTGGTGTCGAGGTTGCTGTGGAGCAACTCGAGCATAAGATGAATGGATGGCTTGCCCAGGTTCTTTGGGTTTGGAAAGAGCCAGAGTTCTGAACAAAGTTTGGAGGCCAAAGTTGGCTAACTACAACTGGTTTCTGGGACTGCAAGTAGGTTGGAGTGGTTGATGAACAACTTAGGACTCGACTCACTAAGATGGAAGGCCTGTTTGGATCCGTTAGGTTAGAAATGAGCTATACCAGAATGGTATTGTGGAGTTCAATTAGTTACTTATAAACAATCATTAGATGTTACAGTCCAATATTGACTAATGGTAAAGATATTGTGTAGTTTTACAAGAGGATGAGTTCTCCACCCAACCGCTTAATTTTTAAGCGGCAAGTTGTAGCATGTTATAACAACAATAATAATAAAATTAACGAAATCTTAATTCTAAACTATTTAAAATTAGTTATATAAACTCTTTATTTCTTCATTTCGTTCGATTTTAAATCATATTTTCAGTAAGATAAAAATTATTTTTTCTATATAATTTTGATTTATATTTATTTTTTTCATCTACATATATCAAATTACTTTTTTTAAACCGATACATCCATAAGTCTATATTGCAAATGACTTAAATCATTTAAATCATTCCTTCCTTAATTTATTTTTAATTGATGCTACCTTCATCTTTATATGTATGACTTTATATTTTATTCTATCTTATCTTATATGACTATACATTTATTTCAATATTTTCATTCAGCTACATTTATCTCATGAAATAAAGGTATTCTGATTTCTTCATAAAATGAGATGCTCTATGTCTCATCCCGTTTCATCCCGATTTCCAACCATATAAAAAAAAAGTTATTTATAAATTTTTTAATATATTTTTAAATATATTTAAACTTCAAAAGTTATATTTTTATAATAAATCAAACCTTTTTAAAATTTATATTATAATGTGTTATAATCGAAATGGAATGGAATAGGATGGATTGGTTTGGAATCTCTTTGAGACGAGATAGACTTGCTGTCTCGGCTCTTGTCTTGCCAAAATTTGAATCATTATTATGATGCATAGCTGGTTGTTTTATAATTTTTTTTTTAAACTCATCTAATATTTTACGATCATATAATATTTCTCATCACACTTCTAATCAGTTCTAAATATCGAAAATGATTACTTTTTAAAATTTCATATCCTTTAATTTTTACTCTATATTTATCTCTATTTTTATTTATACTAAAATTATATTTCAATTTTTTTTCCTACTTAATTTTAATTTTTAAGTTTCTAATATATTTTTTTTTGTAATTTTAAATTATGTTTAATTTTAAATTTATGAAATATTAGCCACCGAAGTAAACCCATCAAATGCTTGAGCCATTGCTGGCGATCTATCAAGGAAGAGGTGGACGAGTACCATCTTAGCCGTTCGTGCACCAAGATAGACATCTAAATCCCGAACCATCTCTCCCGTCCGGCGAGCTCAATCGCGCGTGTCTCGGCCCTCCGGCGACCTCCATTAGCCGGCCTTGAGCGCCAGCTGGTTGTCGAAGCGGGGCTTCTCGACGAGGTCATCGGCTCCATCTCCACCGACTTCCGACCGAAAAGGTAAAGCCAAGGAAGAGGACCGGTCTTTCAAGCTTCTAGGGTTAAGATTTCTTCTCCTCTTTTTTTTGTTCGTCGTTGCTGACCTTCGCGTATTGCGTGCAGTTGTGGTTCACCTGAGAGCGACAGGCGATGCTCCCATACTCAAGCAGGCCAAATTTAAGGTACCAATTTCTCCTCTTTTTAGTATAACCTCTTGATCTTTCTGGCTTTCATCTCTCTCTTCCTTCTTTTTTTTTTTTTTGGAAGGTAAAAGAGAAGTCAAATTAATGACGATTAATTGAAAATTCTTGCCAGATTTAGAGAGGAAAAGGGAGAAGAAAGGGTTGGGCTAGTTGCTATGAAGGAATATCCATTGATAAACTTCATATTTGTTTTCTTTGGTAATATTTATTATTACATCTTAATTTGTGAGAATTGGATGATGACTAGATACACCCCGGGGCATGAAACTCTTGAATCTCTCATGGCAGCCTTAGAGAAATTCATAAAGTTGATACCTCTATATGATATAGATGTGTGAGCGGATATGTATAGATTTGTGCATGTGATGAATAATTAGCTAGATCAACCGGTCAAAAAGTTTGGAAAACTGGTCAAACCTTTGCTAAATGTCATGTTAGATTTGACAGCTTTGATAAGGTAGTGTCAAAAGTACATATATTGATGATGACAACTTGATGTGATGATTTGTAGTGTCGTCAAGTGTTCCAAGTGTCTGGCACAATTCAAAATTGCTTGTATCTAAGTAACATTTCTTGAATACTTGCCAAATGAGGTATCTTTTCGTGATAACTTTGTAGATGGACAAGTGTGGAATAATGTTAATGGAGTTTGAAGGAATGTTGATAGATGTTGATTTCTTCTCTTTTAGATGAAAAATCTTGGGAGGTAGGAAGGCTTATGATGGTATGCATTTAATATATGAAATTTGTAGGCGCAATAGAGAAGTGATTTTCATAGACTTAAGAAGAGTATCTTTCATATATAGATTGGAAGTGATGGAAGAGATGAAGTAGATGGACTTGAAAATGGAGGATGGGACAATGTAGTTCATAGAAGGAGAGCTTTGTGGGGATTTTTGAACTGAAGGGAGAAGTTAAGGATGTCCACTAGAAAGGATGTGTGAAATTGTTGGATTTCTTTCCTCAAAGAGAACTTGTGGCAGCCATTCTTGAAAGTGGCAGAAATTAAAATGCTAGAGGTAATAGGTGGAGAATTCTTGTCACTTCAAGCGAAGGTGCACTTGTTCATTAAGTTAGATGCTAAGGTGTTGAATTCTCATAATAATAAGTGGAAAGCATCTCCAGAAAGAACCATGTAGATTTTACTGGGTTTTGTAGGTCATGTATCCCTCTTGTGCATATGACAATGGTTGTTTATAGGGTCTTTGTGTATGTGTGTGTATGAGAGAGAGAGAGAGAGAGAGAGAGAGAGGTTGGGATGGAGGTGTTCTTTGAAGAAGAAGAAGAAGGCAGAATTTTCTTTTCTTTTTTTTTAAAAAAAAAATGGATAATGTCAAATTTAGGTATCCAGTACTGGTACTAGGTGAATTCCAGAAAAGCAATATGTTACTTATGAGTTGCTAGCATTGAAGATACTAGAACTTGAGTAATAGAGAGCTGTAACCATTGTATTCAAACATGTTTTGTAATAGTTGCAGATACCTATTTTTGCCTAGGATTTTAGTTTTGGTTTGTTTTGCAAGATGAAGCACGTATTTCTTGTTGAAGACTCAGTAAAATGGCTTTGAGATATTATAGAGGAGGCTTTTTCTTAAGAAAAAAAGGAAGCTGTATGAGGCTTAATTACTGGAATTGAGAGTGGTGCAGGTGCAGGTGCAGGTGCAGGTGCAAGCGGGGAAGCAGATATTTTAAATACATTTGAAGGAAGTGCCTACGAAGTGGCTGCAGTTTGAGATTCTTAGAAGATTCTGAAGAGGGTGTGTCGCCTTAGGTGAAATATTCCAGCTCCTAAGTGGTGACATATATTTAATCATAGCCGTTTTCGTACTTAGTAGATTATAGTATGTATATTGGCACTTGGCACTTGATATAATTGTCATCACTTTATCAAGTTTTACATTCATATTTAGTTTTATATTATTTCTTTTTACTATCATAGGCACGTAAACTTATTAGGCATTTAGGCATTAGGTTGCTATCAAATATTTGTTCTTTAAGTTTTCATTGGTCATTGAAGATTTTAAAACTTTTTATGCTATCAGATTTTTGGCCTGAAAAAAAAGAAACCATAAATTTGATGCTTATGAACAACGAACACCATATGCTTCAAAGTCTGTAATAAGTTTCCTTTTTCTTATTTTTATCTTTTTTTTTTGAGTTTTCCATCATTTTTCTATATCAAACAGTGAAACTTTAGCCAAAAATACTGAAACAGCTGAAAAAGATGAAGTTATCATACAAAATGAACTTAATTAATGTAGTTTGACATTGGTTTTTAAAACCTTTTTTTGTGTCCAACAATTCCTTGATTTAGTGTTGATGGTAATTTATTAGAGCTGAATTGTCCTTCATGGTTGTTCATGTGCACTATATTAATAGGTGGTGTCTCTTGTTTGTAGTATCAATATTAGATTATCTAATCTATGATATGGTTCACATAAACTCAACATGCCGAGATGGATATGAGGTTAAAAACATGAAAAAAATCATTTCATAACCCTTACTAGAAGATAAAAGAGGAAAAAAAAAAAAAGGCATACCTCATAGTTTTGCTTTGATGTAATTTTTTGGTTAAAATAAGTCAACTAGAAATCAATGAATAAGAAGTAAATTGGAAAAGAGAGATTCAGGGGTTCTTCTTACTATGATACCGTTTTGGGGAAAAGAAGGGGGAGAGGAAGGGAGAAGGATGACCTCACTGGTTATTCTCTCATTGGAATCTATACCACATAATAGAGAAGGGTAGAGGTGGCTGAAGGAAAGAATGGTATTTAGCAATATTAGAAAAGACACGTTGAAAGTCTTCCTATGTAAGGGTATAAGAGTCATTAAAAGAATTGCTTTCAGGTGCTTTGGAAGTAGCAAAACCTGCTTTGGCAATAACAGTCCCCATTGTGGAAACTGAAACTTGGTAAATCGGAATGGACCCAAACTCTTAGTCGAGTTTTCAAGCCTTGGTTCCAATGGGCTTATATTATCATTTGGCTCGAAGCTTATATCTCTTAAAGTAGGTTAAAAATAAACCTACCGCTAGTGTCGAGAAGGTGCTGTGAGGTATGCTAGTTGATAACTAGTGCTAATTGAGAGAGCATAATTGAGTTGTAAATGTATAATATTGATGAAAATTTAAAGAACAATGTTCTGATGTTAGCAGAACTAAAATAGTATACATGAATGCATTTTTAGTAAACAGAGACAAAACTTATGCCCCTTTGAGTTTGGTAGACACAAGATACTCTATTGTGCTTAGGATCCATCATGAAAAAGGATAGGAAGATGGACACTCCTAGTATCACCAAACTTTCATGTGGTGTTTGTGTACTTCTGCAGCGTTATATGATTGCCATAAGCTTCATAGAGTAAAGGTGTTAATTTTGCAAGTTAGTAGTGCATTCTATAATGTTGTATTCATTAGAATGCTGAGCATACAGATCCACACACATAACTTGTGCATTGCATAGACTAGGATGAGATGGATGTTGATAAATCAAAATGAAATATGATGGGTTTCTTATTCATCTAATGACATGTCATTAAGTTACACTGAAAAAATTGCAACCTCGCCTTGCTAGCAGATGCTACAAATTTAAGACAACTCAAAATAATGTATATAAGCAAACTGACTAATTCTTTTGCTGGGAGATTTCTGGGAATGACAAGTTCTCAAGTTCTCTAAGGTCATTGAATTTCTTTGTTGTTAACTTCATAGAGATACATTGGTATGCAGAGTTTCAGAAAATACTATCTTCATATAGTTTTTAGATGCATAATCACTGATGGCTAGTCAGTTTGCTCAACAGTTTGTTTATGTCAATAGTGCATTTTCACCAAATCCAGATGAATCAGTGATTGATCTACATAATGTAAGCCTTCTTGCTAGCTAATCATTATTTTGTGTTTGGTTTGTTTATGGGCAACCATATTTGCAGTTTTGCATTATATATCCATGAAGTCATGCTTATGTTGATTATGCTGTCTTATGACATGCTGATCGACACTGACCTCAGTTGTATTGTAGTGTTTCTACTTTTCAACCAGCTAGGTGTATGAAGATTCAATTTCCCACAATTGTAGCAACTCTTTTTAAGTCTTGGACCTGGAATATGTATGATCTGTCTTCTCTATAGAGGACCCAAAATACCTTGCTTATCTATCATTAGAAAGTGCATTAACACAAATACAAGAGTAAGAAGAGGCAATTCGAAAGTGTGTAAACAAAAAAAATGAGTCAAAGTAGAAAAGCACACACTAGCACTTCCATGTAATAACCCTACCAAAGGCTAGCTTCAGATACACTTGTCATGATTTTTACTGCCCAATAACCAATTTGGTCTCAGGGTAAGGAATAACTAGTTGCACCAAAAGATTCAGTCGATACAGAATCTCACATAGATGATGTTCTATGGATGAATGGTTGCAAATAGATTTATGTATGATAGACATCATTGTTTACTTTAAGTGTTTGTAAACATGCTACCCTTTTATTAGACATACACCATGAGATTGCCCTCTCTCTTCAATTTTAAGAGGGGCAGAATCAAGGGAATCCATCTTGCAATTCGAATACAATTATCAAGCATCCCTCTATCAATTACTAATTTTGAGTGAATATAGTTGCTTGGACAACGACAAAGACAAGCTGAATATTGGCATTCTACATGGCAGTAAAATGATAAATAATAAATAAAAAGAACTATGGAGATAGATAAATACAGGCTTCAGCTTTGATGCTATAAAGAAACAATATATGATTAGTGTGATAGACAGGTATGGGGCTATACCATACCAATGGATCTACAGGGCATCCCATGCTGTACCATGCCTGTAAAGTACATTGATCATATGTCATATCAGGAAGGAATAATACTATTTTGCTGCTACAAATATGGATTCATTGCCACAAATATGGATTATTGAAAAAATAAGGCAAAGCTCCATTGGTCAGAGAACATTAGATGTTCTACATTAGATGATAAAGATGATCAAAATTTAGCATTTTATCTAATCCATGAATTGGATGATTGCAGTTATTGCCTTGTTCTTTTTTTGTTTTGTTTTGTTTTTGGCTTTTTTTTTTTTTTTTTTTTTTTTTTTTTGGGGTGTGTGAGGGAGGGGTGCAACATTCAAAAGATAGGGAAGGAAATTAGCCCTTAAGGTTCTCTATGGAATTCTCTTGCAATTCTGTATTGTGTGCTTGTATGATTTATTTATGTAAGAAATGCTAATGCACCTACTATTTGGGTTAGCAAAAGTTCAATGTCAATGAGAAGTTACTATTAATTATGCCTGCTTAATGGCATGAGGTTGACAAATCTGCTACTTCATATTCCTCCCTTAAAGTGTGACTTAACTTTTAATTCCATCAGCCTTTGTGTGAGAACCGTATATGCAATAACAAATACTCAAGATCCCATATTGATTTAATAGATCTATTAATCTACACAGCTGTTTGAATCTATTTCCAGTCAAATCTATAGGTTTGGATACCCAAGGATAAACAATGGTTAATACTTGCAAGGGCGTCAACCTCATTATATGAGGGTTCTGGTTAGAAGCAAGAGTGATAGCTAAACACAACTTTCCATAGCTTTCAAGGTTCAGTTTTATGCAGCCTTCCATAGGTCAAGACGAGCAAATAGGTCTTCGATATCGTTGCTAATGTAAATTTCATGTAACCACCTAGGACCTTACTTAAAAAGTCTAGCCAAAAAATATTTGGATTATTTGCTTTGTATCAATGATTCAAGTCTCGACGGAATGGAGGCTAAGTCGTCTCGTTTCAGAGAGATTTTGGGATCAATCTCAGCCATCCCATCTCGTCTTGACGATAGTAGTATCAATTTTAAATCGATCTAATTTATTATAAAGTTATAACTTTTGAAGCTTAAATGTTTAAAATTCGATAAAATACTAAAGTTTCACAAATAATTCTTTTAAAGAAAAAAAAGTATCCTAAGCAAGAATGGAACGTTTGATTGGGTTAGGAATTAAGATAGGGACAGGACGAGATGCTTTACAGTGTCTCGTTCCGTAAAAAAACTGGGACACTTTTGTTCCATGAGATTTAAAACCTTGCCTTATATATGTATCCAAGATTTCTCCAGTGCATAACCAATGTTGAACACATATTTATATGGGTGCGTATATACTTTTTCTATTTAAGCTTTCATTCTCATCAGGCCGAGGGTCCAATCAAAATGACAAACACCATGACTCATATTGTAGTTCCCTCTAGTCTGCATGGATCAAGTTGGTTTTGATGCTATTTGTAATGATTCAAAACCTTACTCAAAAAGGTTAGCTGCATAATATGATCTAGATTCTTTAGTTCAATATAAGTATCTAAGATCTTTTCAGCATATTACTAATATGAGACTGAAATACATATGGAGATTAAAATATATGTGCACAGTAATCCTCACAATTTACCTTGCAACCTCAATCAGAAAGGAAATATTAAGGGATCATTTAATAAATACTGCTTACAATTTAGGATACTTGCTTTAATATCAGGTACAAACTCAATTAATTTAACAAGAGAAGTTTTGTGAAGCTTGGCACCCTTGTAGAACCTGTGTAAAATTCCCTATTTCTTTGAACCCAAAGATGACAAACCAAGGGCCTCAGCATGGTTCAACCTAAGAAGCCAATCTGATTTTTCCTTTTAAAGAGTTTTCCAAAAGCTACCACTTCTTGCAGCAACAAAAGTCTTCTATTTGGATTTAAACGGTCCCTATCCTCCTCCCCATGATTACATGAGGCGTGTTTAATCAGAACGATGTACCGGAACGTTCATCAGGTGTTAATGGATAACTAGTCTAAGATGGCTTTGAAGAGGCAGCAAGTAAACTAAGGTATCCTTTAAAGAAACCACACCATTTGATGCCATTATATAACATATTTTTAGCACACTATATGATGCTAGCCACATTGTATATCTTATAATCCATTATTTAAGGTATATTAAGCATCAGCTTAAGGGGCTGTTTAAAAGCTTGAACATATAATCCTCAGATAACTCCCCACCCAATTGGGAATTGCTGAGCAAATAAGAACAACTTAAGAGAAAATTATGGGATCTTGGAAGCCCGATGCAACTGATAATTCCAAAAATTTTGGATAAGGCATTTGGCTGATAAGGCGATTTACACTGTCCTTAAAAAATGGGGATAATGCTCTATGCAGCAGCATCTGGTTCATCATATTTCTTCAACTGCTCTCTTCAGCTCTTAAGACCTTTTCGTAAGTGCACAGCTTCTTTGGACAACTTAATCTGACAGCCAGACTGCCTTAATGATAATGGAAATGCCATCTCTTTGTCAAAATTGTTCGAAATTCTTGTTTGTTTTGAGGATCATTATTGTCAGTCTTCTTCTTCTTCTAAAATAATGGTATATGTAAAACTAGGGACTCGTAATTTTTCATTTTGTAGTTCATTAATGTGTGCCTTTTCTTCCTCCTCTTCTAAAAAATTGTATCTGTGTAAAATTAGGAACCCATAAATTTTCTTTTCCTAGTTCATTAATGTGTGCATGTGTTTACTTCTATGGTGAATCAACACCAAAATATAAACCTTTTTTTTTTGTTTATTTCAGCTTGATTTGCATCATTTTGCATCCATGAAAACATAAGAAAGGTTAGCCAATAGTCTAGCAAAAAATTTGATCATTAGGCAATCTATTCCATGTATGTCATGTGATTTGTGGTGATTGGATTAAACATTTGAATTAGTGATTTCGGTTATAGATTTGTTTGATTGTCAGGTTATAAAGAAAGACTCTAGAGTTTAACTTTGTAAGGCTATGACTCTGTGCTAAGTCATCTCTTCCTTCTTAGTCTTGGTGGAATCGAAACTTTTAGGAACTCTTGAGCAATTTCACTGGCCATATTTAAATTAGAATCATATGAATTTTATTGAATTTTTTTTTTTTAATGTGATTTTCATTGTTTGCTCTAACATTAACATCTCTTTAGAACAACAGACTTTTGGGTTTGATGGGAAGCTGGTGATCAACTATGCGTCCTCCATGGCATGGGGCTAAGAGAAAATATATGGTGGTATTCAAGCCGGATTTCTGGCTACTTGCACAGGGAAGGATAAGCATTTTATTTTATTTTTTGTTTGATTCATGATTGTAAAGTATTTTTTGGGATCAGATGAATGATGACAGAGCTGCCACTTTCTGACAAAGATGAGTTGTACTGCTTGCAAATATCCTTCTTTTTTGAGGATTCAAGTTTTAGAGCACCATTCTTTCTATGCAATAACATTCTTTGTTTTCCTTGTTGGGTTGGTTATGATGATTTATCCGCTTTTCTTTGAGAATGTTGCTAATGTTGTCAGCACTGACTGATATTTATCTGGAGCCCTAAGAAATTTATAATGCTATGCTTGGCACTAGGGAGTCCTTTTGGAGAGAGATGGGTGCACTAGGGAGTCCTTTTGGAGGCCCACTTGATGCATTGGTCTCACGTCGAACTTTGTCTGGTTTATGGTGGGGCCAAGCATATGATGTTGTAATATTGTAATATAAATGGTGCTGACTTTAAAACGTATTCTTTCTTTGTGAAATTGGTTGTCAAATCATGTGCTTACCTGTACGTCAAGCAATGCTTTGGACTTGCAACAGCTATATTGCACTTCCTTACATTATTGGTAGATAGACTTTATTGGTTGTAGTCTGGTGCTTCGGTCCGTTTAGATGGATGCCATTGCGTGGAACTTGTTTTCTTTTGTCATTATCCTCCAAAGGTGAATCCGTGATGTGGTGAGAGGTTATTCACGCACAATTACTTGTTACCAACGAACATGATCCTGACTTCACATACTCCATCTAGGTTTTGTTTCCATTGTACTGCAATCGAACTGTCTTGTCAATAATAATGCAGCTAGGCTTGCATAGCTTGGGGCATGCAATACACTCTAGTCCTTCAGAGGAGACGTGAGCCACATGCACCACATACTTCAGGCTAATCTTTGTTGTGTTGGGTATATTTCAAGAAAACTTTGGAACATCCTTTCTTGGCCACCTTCAAAGTTTTCTTGGTTGCACGTGCCCGCACACACACAATTTAAAGAGAGAGAGAGAGAGAGAGAGAGAGAGAGAGAGAAAGCCTAAAACATCGTCTAAGAAAAGATAAAAAGTATTATTCAAGTTTTTTAATTTTGTATAAGTTAACAAAATCTTTTTCAGTATATAATTGATGTATGATTAAATACTCATTAGCATGATTATTAATATACTTTCTTCATTCAAATCCTAATATCTTCGTCAAGTTAAAGGTTTATGTCCATATTTAAATCTAATCACAAATATATAGAGCTCATTTGTAACGTCTTTTAATACACATGAGTCAAGGATTAAGTTCGTTTTGATATCATTTGTTATAATTTAGAATTTTATTTCGAAAGATTAGACAAAAAATATTATATACTTTTTTTATAATCTTTACGATGCATAATCAATGTAGTATTAAATATTCATAAAATTCTTCGATAATGTTTGTTCGTGGCAAGGATCTGTATGTGGATGCTGGAAAGGTTTGAACCTCTCTTTGTTTCAGCTTAAGCCAAAGGACACAGCTTGATTACTCGGCCCCTAAGCCCGTAGCATGGTATAATATATTTACCTGCAGGCTTTATATTCACAGAAGTAGATTGTACCATCAGAAAAGTAGCGCTATCACATGATCTCTACCATTAAATATGGTTCAGACTATCAATGGGTTGCCATATTACCTCACAAAATGAACAAAATTTCTCAAAGGGGAAGCTTTAACAACTATTCTTTAATCAATTTAACAG
This sequence comes from Metroxylon sagu, assembly GCA_017589505.3. Taxonomy (NCBI): domain Eukaryota; kingdom Viridiplantae; phylum Streptophyta; class Magnoliopsida; order Arecales; family Arecaceae; genus Metroxylon; species Metroxylon sagu. The sequence continues at coordinate 68,582 of JACVBY030000447.1, read as the reverse complement.
AACAGAAAAAGCTTTATTCCTTTAGGTTATGGCTGGCTCATCATCATCTATGGTTATGGCCTAGTTGTTCATAGATTAAGAATTTTCTTGCATTCAACTGGTGTAACCATAGGATGGTCCTATAATTCTTGGACACTTTTTGTTGCACTCCTCCATGCCTCTGCAACAAGTAGGAATGGATTATATGGTAGAAAACATAGAGGGCTGATCTGGATCTGGTTTAGGAATCAATGGGCACTGCTTTTAGTATAACTCGTCATGGTGGCTGATAGTCTACTAAGTAATCACAAGAGTTGCTAGCTAGGATCATGTTTGTAATGAATTCAAGTCTTCTAATATTTACAGAAAACTAACACTTAAGTTAGCTTGGCCAGACATTTGGCGTCATCTCTTGGTTGACAGAAGGGTAACAACTGATTTTAGGCAGTACTAAAACCTTTGATCCTTTGTAGATCACAGTTTGATTCATAATGTGACACAAACCATTAAGAATACGAAAGACAATTTATTGTAACAAAGTGCTCTGACCAAGAGTTTCGTTTGCCCATTGTTCCAATAGATACTCCATTGACCCCTGTTAGCTATAATATTTGGGTTAAAGAGGAACTTGTTTCTTACTTCCGATGGCTGGACAGGCAACAGAAAGAAATAATATTTCTTACTTCAGCATTAAAAGCGTTAGCATCAACTAACTGGAATTCAAGGGTCTCAGGCTTCCATTCTTTTGTGGCTCTTTAGGTCTTGGGTCGAGGGAAATCATAACGAAATAATATTTATTTTGTCATCCTGACTAAGGAATTAAGTGTTGCACATGTGGGATGTCGTATACAAAAAGCCATTTGATTGATTAATAGTCAGTCACTTTAGTGAGGGTGTTTTTGTGGACCAGGATGTGCTGGAAAGTTACTATAGGAACATAGTGTCTTCAGACGCACACTCTCAAATAGTGCTTCCTGAGTTTAATTCAGGTTTTTGAGAAAATGTAACATGAAAAAACTTTCAGAGGTGGCTCGTCATGAGTCCATCAAGTTTGACATTTTGTGAAAGCAAAAGGACAGAATACATCGCTATAATTAATTGGGTGATTGGATTTATGTGTAAGAAGATAGGTTTTCTATCCTCTTACATTCATGTTTTCCATGCAAGGGTTTACAAGTGGTCCAATTTGGTAGACAAGAAGATCGGTTTTCTATACATACAAGTTTTCCATGCTAGAGTTTACAATTGGTTCAATTTCGTAGACAAACCACCAAAGTTCCTCATTTAAATGAGGAAAATTATGTGACTAAGGGCTTGTAGACCGGCATGTCTTTAGGCTAACATTGCAATGTAAACTTTTCTATGGTTGCTTGGTTAATAATAAAGGAGCTATGTGAGAGATCAATGGGCAGAAAACTGTAATCAATATGCATAGAGTTCTATAGCAGAAAAATCAAGTGCACATTAGCTCCTCTGTCCTGCTTACATGGCAAAAATTATGAGTAATACAATGGGGTGCTAAAGAAATCTTATGCAGACAAAAAGATTTCCTCTGTCACATGGCATGAGAGAATCAGTGCAACTTCAATAATTGGTCTAAGATGCAAGCATTTCGTTAAATGCCAGAGTTGCCAAGCTAGCATTATGTGAGCCTAGCAAACATTTAGTGCACATTAATGGGTCCTAAAAAGTATCTTCCCCAAAAATATTGAAATATATGTTCAAGTTCTTATATTGGTGCATCTAAGCATCCTCATAAATTCATCCAGCCTGGCATACTGAAAGATTTTAAAATACAAGTCTATCGATCTAGTTTCAAATTTGGAAAATTGGTAAAGTGCAAAATGTCATGAATTTCCATGGTGTATGATTATATCAAACCAATAAGAAGAAAATTAAAATGAACAGGAGGAATGATGATGCATATATGTCAATGATCAAACTAGGATGCTAGGAATTTGACTTTGATGGATATATTGATGCCCCAAGTGGTCACATTAATCAAAAATGATAACTAGGAGTCAATCTAATTGCCTACCTATCACTTGGAATTTGAAGGACATGTAGATGTCCTGTCTCATGGGTCTAACTGCAGACTCAAGTCACCCAATAAGATAAAAGAGTTCTTGCACTCATAGGTTGAAAAGAGAGGATATTATGCCCCATTTGTAGGACTATTTGCCTGAACATCTAGAAGTTTTAGTGGCACAAGGCAACGCCAAAGTTTTTTCTAAAATATGATTTTCTTTAGAAGCATTTTATGTCTTGTATATCACATCCAACTCCATCTTTGAATGTGGAAATGGGTGGACCACCATTTTTAAATATTGTGAGTCTTATAGTTCCACCATATTAAAGGTTGGTCAAGTGTGAAGGCAACATTACACCTACCACCAAATCAATAATGCGATTTATAACATGAGAACACGACCGTAAACTGTGATGTATAAGATTCAAAATACCCATAAATAGAAAAATCATGCACTTCTGAGATCCTTTGCTTGTGCATCAAATTATCCAATTATGAAAAACCATGTAAATGCCATTAAAAGTATCATTCAAGATAATTCAACCAGGAAAAGGATAGTGAAGACGTAATGTTATTGTCTGTAATCCTTATAAACCTCGTATATCAAATTTCATAGCTAAAATTTTCATTTCACAATTTCCATCATTCAATTCGGCAGCGAGTGTGAAATGTCCGTTTTAGATCTTCTGAAAATTATAATCATCCCTCCCCACTGTGTTCCCATGAGCCCTTGCATGCGTTTATTTTTAACTTGACCCCTGTATTAGGACACACAAAATCTTGTAGTTACTGCTTTGTGTTGGGTCAACTCCCTGGAGTTTGCTTCGATATTAAACCACCTCTCTAGTGCTTGTTGGATTCTGTTTGAGTGGTTGCTTGCTGGTGACTATGATTTTAAATCACTATTCTTTGGTCTTGATGAGTAGTTAAATAGTCTTAATGCTTTCATCAGAAGAAAGGACATGCTCTCCAAATCATAATTCATTATTCTTTTTTGCCTGCATGCTACACCTCTGAACTGACCCCTTGCACTGTCATGGAGTGCTGAAGTTGCACTAACAAAGGAGAATTCATGGATTTATACTCATACAAGTACAAAGGTGATGGATAGATCATGAAATTAGGCCATGTTTCCAACTGGATTGATCATGGCAATCTTATTTGTGTACTACAACAGAGCACAAGACAGTGAGAGCTGTGCATGCCCTACCTAGTGATTTCACTTGGACAACAGCTCTTTTTATCCATCCAAAACTCATTTGATCCTCATCCTAAAGCTCTCCTCCCAACCATCCCTCTTCACAGTTAAGGAAGCTGTCCAGGGATTTGAGCTCCAGTTCAAAATCGAGTAGTGTTTTATTACTCATCGAATCTTCATACAAACTTCTGCAGCCCTCTCTTCTCGTCTGGCTGTTGCATGATGATTCACACTCGCATAGCTTCATAAAATCAAAGTTCAGAGCTTCCGCTGGGGAGTTATTGCTCTTGTCCAGCCCCACCAACGCATCCCACCAAGTGGCTTCTTGAGGTGCGAAAGAGTTGCGTTCAGCCGACTTGGAGTTTGTTACCTTCTCAGTAGCCAGATCTCCGGTCATGGCTGGCTCGATAGCTACATTTTTCTCCTGGCTTTGAGCAATGTGTTGCTGGGGTTTGATGATCATCTTAGCACACCGAGTAGCCTTTGTTCGAACCAAATGGGGTGCTTCATTGATTGATGCCTCGCACCTCTTACTTTGGTTCTGGCCTTGGACCTTCTTCCTCAAACAAGTGTTCCAATAGTTCTTGATTTCATTGTCTGTTCGCCCTGGTAATCGCCCTGCTATTAACGACCACCTGCAAGAGAGATTGTTAGAGGACATGAGTGAGAGAGAACACAATTCACAATCACATCACCATGAAACCATTATATAAGAAGGTGTTATGTAGCAAGGCATTACCTGTTTCCTAAGAGTTTGTGGAGCCTAATGATAAGGTCCTCCTCTTCATGTGTTATGTTCCCTCTCTTGATGTCAGGCCGAAGGTAGTTCAGCCATCGAAGCCGGCAGCTCTTTCCACATCGCTTGAGGCCTAGAAGACACCATGATGAGAAATGAGACTTCTATTGGATCGCAAAGCAGTGAAGCAGTATTTCCTAATGACGATAAGAGAATTGGCTTTGTGTTTGACTGAACCTGCTTTCTTAGGGAGGCTTCTCCATCTCCCTTCTCCATGGGCTTTGATGTAGGCTTCAAGGATTCTGTCCTCCTCTGCTGTCCAAGCTCCTTTGTTGAGATCTTCTCCAGAGCAGCAAGGTTTCCTGCCCATCTTGTCTCGATGAAGTCCTCTCTTTAACACTTGTTGGGAGTGCAATCCTCGACAGCCTCTTATAGCTCCTAGGGAGTGCGGATGGACCGGGAAGCCTGCGTGCCTATTGTTGTAAGGACACTGATCACATGCCAAGAATCTTAGTCCTATGAGCCTAGAAGGGTTAAATATCTTTTGGCTTAACCTGGTATCATCCCTTCTTTATTATGATTATTATAAAGGCCTTTAATGAAGCTTTAGCATCTCATAATTTAGAATAGCATCCCATTAGTCCTAATGCATAGACTCAGCCACGCCCTGGATGACCTATTAAAATTTTATATTTATTTCAGAGGAAAATTATTTAAATGATTGCAATGTGTCGATCACCATGCTTTATTTTAGTGGAAAGAGGCTTTCCAAGTGCTGATATTAACATCATCTGGTCACTTTCAGCTACCCTTCTGGTTGGTGCAGTGCTTAGCAACTTCCTTTCTCACTGACATTTCAAAGCCTCTTTCCTTCTAAATGCCTTGCTTGTTAGGCTTCCTATGATCAATAAAGGAGGATGCTGTTTGAGATGCTCAATTGTGATGAAAAATGATTTTTTAAATGCTTTTCGTAGCTAATTAGGACTGTTAAAGGGTCTGAAAATTCTCGGCCGTTTCACCCTTGGTTTTGGTATTTCAAGCAGAATGTTAGGGTGATGTGGACAAAGGGCAATGGAGATACTGCTGTAGGTCAGGGTTGTGTTCATGTTAATCTTGTTGCCTATGTTATGGTAGGAGTTCTTATGTTTTCTGGGGGGAAAAATGGTAGTAAGAGGTTAAACTATGCTTGAAGCTGCCCTTCAAGAGACCAATACTAGGTAGTCTATATGGTTGTTCAAATCCAAAAATTCACACTCCATCAAGTAAAATTTATATTGCTGAGGTTATCTTAATTGACAGGTCCAGCAGCTATGCAATCTAAATAAATTTTCAAATCGAAGTATACGGATTATATCGAATTTTTTTAGTCAATAGAATGGAAATTTGGATGCATTGTATGTTGATCTAAGAAGGTATAAACAATTGGAAATAAGTCTTATCATGTGTAATGAAAGGTTCATTCTTTGCACCAGGAATCTATCAATTGAATAAGAAAGGATCCAAAAGTTTAGCTGAATCTTCCTGTATGTGTGTATGATTCATTCCCTCTCACAAGAAGCTATCACTGAATCTATAAACATCATCTACCTACCTGACTGTCTCTCTTCTTCAACAAAAGGCAAATCCAGTTCCATATTTTTTGTTAAAAATTCTTTGATAATCCATTTTATTTTAGAACAAAGAAAGCATTTTAAGAGTATTTAGTTCAAAATAAATCATCTTCTTGCAGGATGGGATAATTAATTTTGGAGTAGAACTGTTAGGATTGTATTAACCTCTCCAATCCAGAGTTCAAAATAAATCAGCACTCAGGCGTTAGCGCTAGCCGTTGCATTACATTTGAACAGTTTGAAACCATTGCAGAGTCTGGCACCTACCAGCCGGTGTTCTTCAGGATCTCTGGGGCAAGTTTAGTTACAGGAAACTAAAAATGTTTTTCAGAATTAAACTAAGTTTTACCTACAAATCTAATATTTTTTAATAAAAATTTAAAAATTATATATTTTTTTAATTTTTCAAATGCATAATGATTTAAAAAAATATTTTTAAATTATTTTTAATTATTTTTAAAATAAAATAATATATATTTTTATATTTTGCATCATATAGCCACAATCATACCATCACTAATCACTATCATCACCATAATTTTACTATTCATCGCTGGTATTATGACCATCATCATATCTTCATCATTTTCATCAATATCATCACTATCATAATATCTCTATAATACCTCCATCATTCACTATCATTGCTATCAATATCTCTATTATTTATCATTATTGTCGTCGTATCTGAACCATTCACGACTAACATCATCTTTTCCATCATGCAACCTTTGTAATCTTTTTTTAATAAAAATATATTTTTTAAATATTAATAAATAAATATTATTTTTTATTGAAAACAGAAAACATTTTTTACGGGTTCTTGGGTGACAAGGTGGATTGATGTAAAACTTACTTAGCTTAGCTTTGACGGGACGGTGACCGCAATAAAAAATAAAAAAAAAATAAAAAAATAAAAAAAAGATTGCACCTTCCACACTTAAGACATGGATTGCTTGCACCTACGGAGAAATGAGCACGTGACATGCACTCCTCGTTCCCAGCGACGGGGTGAACGTGGCCAGCGTTTGGCTGTCACTTGTTTTGGATCAGTAGATTTATGGGAAGCCCAAGGCCATGGTGGTGGCGGAGAAAGAACTTCCAGGTTACCTCCAAGCCACGTTGATAACTAAAATTACTTTAATCCTTACCATTTACTGCCAGCCTGCATGCATTTTAATATTTTGTATTCCACTAATCCCTATATATCAAACTGTTAACGTCTAAATCAAGAATTAAACTCTGAACTTGCCTCAACTCGATGCGATGTTAAACTATATAAGCGGCACATGGATGGTTTCACTGGGTTAGAACATTTTTCCAGCCTAGAAATTTGAAGCTAGACTATTGACCAATGGAAATATATGTGCGTGCATACACAATACTGAAATATATCTCTTATATCATATAAAATTTCGTAACATTTGTTTTCTATCTTCATTATCTCTCTCTTTCTTGCGAGTCGTATGGTTTTCTTTTGCTTGCTAACAAAGTACAAGCTAATAAAACAATTTGGTTGATGCTTGAGAATCAACCTGTAAGCCAGGTCACACACAAGTTGGATATATATAATATAGTTTAGTTCCTGATACGTTTTGTACAAACTAATAGATTTGTGATCTCGTGACGCAATCACTTGGTTCACTTCTAGGTGCATGATTGTTCTACGAAAGCACTGCGAGTGATCGCGTGGTATGAAAGAGACCTCGATCTCGGAAGGTTGCAGTGTGTCAGGACAAAAGAGGAACCAAAAGAAAATTTGGCATTGATCGACTCAAACAATGAAGATAATAATAATTATAGTAGACGACGTACTATAAGCTTTGGAGGTTTAGAGGCGTCACTGTCTCAGTTTTCTCTAATGCCACTTCGGTCAACTTGCCTTCGTTCTATATTCCAAGAGTCGATGTTACGTTACCGCTCGTGGTTGGCTGTTCGTTTATCCTCTGGCTTTGTAGTTTTGCATGACAGGGAGAAGGCGGACTGGTGCTTTAGAAATTAGATGGAGTTCGTGGAAGCTGATGCACTCCAATTTCCAAGGAGTTGGGGGGGAATCTCCATCGCTCGCGCACTACGGTGCAAAGAGCTCAGAGTTTATCTTGTCTTGTAGCTTGGATCATGTTTCTGAATCGTATTTGGCGTAACTCTGTTTAAAAATGCCACAAAATATCAGCCACTTGTTTAGATTGGAGAGATGGAGCCAAACATCGGCATTGGTGCAGAGTTGAAGGCAGTTAGAATGTATTAGAGTATTGGAATATTAGATATTGAAAGGAGCAGGCAGCAATAAAAAATAACCTTCTCGGAGTTGCAGAAGATAGGGATATAATAAAAGAAAAAAATTTAAATCTCTTGGAAGCCGTGGCGAGCGATGAACATAAGCTAAATTAAAAAAAAAAAAAAAAAAATCATCGCCAACAATAACAACAATAACAATAAAACTTTAGTCTTAAACTATTTTGGATTGATTATATGAATCCTTTTTCTTCATTTAACTCTATTCTGAATCATATTTTTTATAAGATATAAAAATTTTAAGCCTTTTTTTATCGCTTTCTTTTATGTAATTTTCGATCTATCTCTACTTTTTTTTTTTTCTTTACATATATCAAGTCATTTTTCGTATAGGTACATCTCTAGGTTTATATTGCACATGTGCAAACCATCTAAGTTGTCCCTTAATTTATTCTCGATTGGAGCTACCTTTACCTTTTTATAAATGATTTCATTTCTTATTCTATTTTTTCTTGTATTATCACGCCTTCATCTTAACATTCTCATTCCCACCATATTCATTTTATATACGTGTATTTTTCTAACCGTTAAACATTCTATGCAATAAAGCATAGATGTCTTATAATAATCCTTCAAAATTTTTTCTTCAACTTGATAGGTATTTTACGATCATATAATATTTTAATTATATTCTTCATTTTATCCAAACTGCTTTAATCATATGAACAATAACATCCTTGATCTTTCATTTCTTATGAATAATCGATTTTGAATATTGAAAATGATCATTTTTAGTAACTTCATAATTTTTAATTTTAGTAATTTCATTTATGTATGAGTTTTTTATATATAATCGGTTCCAAGTCCGGATAAAGAAGAAGGGTTACGATAGGTTGATGGTTAGTTTAAAACTATAGTCACACTCTATGAACATAAATTCAATAGAGAAAACCAAAGAAAGAATAAAATAATATTTTTTTTTGAAAATAAAAGGCCAAAGTATAATAACTAGAAGAAGGAGATAGAAATACCAACTTTATCCATAAGGTTGCTAGCAACCACAAAGGATTTATTCTTAGCAAAACTCTATATTGGATCAAACAATAGTCCCACTATAAAGATATTTTCTTAAGAACTACTCATAATCTCATCAAAGCTTGTCGGTTGAAATTTTGAGACTCTGGATACTATGGTGCCATTGATCTCATTCATAGCATCATTAGAATCATTATCTAGTTGAGCAAATGTAGCCTTTTGCATCTAATCTAGCCTGCCAAGTTGTGAAAGGTTTTGAGATAATTTTACTATGCGAAATTATGATCATATGTGAAGCCTCAACATTTGACTCTTCAAGTACTATTTTTTTCAAGTTTTTGGCTTAGATAATGCTAATCAATAATTTTTTATCTTAAAAATTAAATAAATTTTTTTATTAATTTTAGAAAATAAAATGAGGAAGCGCTCATGCGCAATGCGACATTGTATTATTGAACGTTCGAGTATTTATAAATCACTAGCATTTATACAAATGGGTCGCAAACCTTTTTTTTAAAAAAAAAAAAAACAATGATGATTGAACCACTAATTCATATATAAATAACATATTCTTATATTTATTTATTTATATAAAAAAATTGTGCTTCAAGCTTAGATACAAAGTTTCTCTGGTCAACCTATTTATTACCATAATTGGAGGCATTACAACAAAGATGATTCCCACTCACAATAACCGTGCAAATCATTGAACAATCCTAGCAATCACGAGGAGGCTTTAAGCCATAAGTACCAAAATATGAATAAAAGTTTTGTCCTTAGCTAGAAAATCCCAAGAAGAGTGACAACAAGGATTGTCGGTAGAAGGCACTGCTAATAAAAATCACACTTGATTTATTTTGCCCATGTTTTGGTGCTCCTTGTGCGCTTTTGAAATTTACCAGTATCCATTTGACTGGTACCTCCATCTTCCTATCAAATCACATTAATCTAGAGGTATGTTTTGATGGAGAATTTTTTTTCATACAAGGAAGGCTCTAGAAAAAGTCAACAAATTTATTATCTCATAAACATCAACAACAGATGTAGACCTTCCTATTTTTAAGCTTAAAAAGAATAACTTGTAATTTCAATGTCATGATAGCATTTTTGATGGTTGGTAACATGTCACGTATATCATGTTATTGTCTAACATCTATATACACATGTATTAAAAATAACATTTTTAGAATAATTTTTTTGGATAAGATCTTAAATTATTATATTAATTGCCATTGCTTCTTTTATCTCTACTTTATATTATATTGCAAACATATAATTATAGGTTCAAAGAAAGGATTTTTTCCTTCGATAAACACTAGCATTATCTTACTATAATTTAGATACAATCAGCAAAGATGGAAAACAAGATGTTATAAATAGATTGAGAAAACATAAAAAGGAAATCATAGAGGAGATTTTTCAAATGATGAGCAATAGCTAAAGGATGGCAAGCTAAATTTATAGATCTTTAATAGATTTAAAGAAAAAAAAAGAATAATCAAGCCATTCGAAGGAAGGTTTGGAATAAGTTTATAGGGACAATGTGCGGTCAAATATGAATTGAAAGAAATTCAAAAACTTTTTTAAATAAGAGGTCTTGCTCCGCCTCTTTCAGTCATGGACTAACCTTGGCTCGCTATTATCATAGTTTCTATCTTCACTCCTGCAAGGAGAAGTTCCTTTTTTTTTTTTTTTTTTTTTTTTTTGCCTTCTTTTCTCTTTCATTCTTTTTTTTTTTTTTTTTCCGCCTCGATTCATTCTGTACCCATTGAATCTCTAATAAATAAATTGTGAAGTTCCTGAGTTCTCCCTTTTCCCAATAATAATAATAAAAAGAGTAAAAGTTTTCCCTAAGCCATCATCATCATGCTTCTAGGCAACTCCAGCAATGGCCACTTTCTCTATGGGTGAGAATTCTAGTGCGTATCGCGTGGGGAAGGAGCGAGAGGACAAACATTTGTCCAGCTCATACCTACCACCGTTTGGTGCCACCATTTGGTCCCGGCCCCGACGATGGACCAGGCGACAATATGCACGAGGATTGATGAGGCCATGGTTTCAGTTCTACGAACAGGGCTGCGTACTTTTTTGTGTAAAAAAAAACAGAGAGTACATGACAGTGAGGCCCACTTGGAACCCTTTAGGCACATAATTCCTGTCTTTATGTGGGAGTTAGGAGCTAGTTTGCATCATTTTAGCAGTGTCCGTGAAGAAGTTTGATTGGGATGTGGTACCAACTGGATGCAGCGGTCCTCTGCAATACAAACTCGGTCATGTGTGGCACGTTATGGCTTTGAAATGAGTAAGGAATGGCACCACTTATTTACTGCACAAAGGAAAACCAAACATGCTCATTTTCCTTCTAGAGAGAGTGATTCAAACCGTGGGCTTGGCAAGCTGCTGAGGACAAGACAATGAACACCTCTGAGTATGGGATTGGAGGGTTTTCCTTCTCCTTTTCTTTTTCTCCACTGGGTTTGGTGAACATCTGGTCAAATGTAAGAATGGTAAGGATCACGCCCTGTCAAAGAGTAAGTGATAAGCAACCGCTTGTTAAACCAATCTTTGTTAAGGTGATGAGATCCGATGATGCTCTGACATATAAATAAAAGAGAATGCATTGTTATATCAGTATGATAAGACATGAATTTGAATTCCTGATTAAGATGTTTGATTAACATAATTTCAACAGCATTATAGGTGGTGAGAGAGAGAGAGAGAGAAAAAAAAAAAATCGATTTTAATTTGAAGCCATTCAAGTCATTTTCTGAGCTGTAAAGTGCCTGCCATTGAAGTTTATTTGGTTGCTTGGTTCTTTTATTATTTAAAGTGTAGTAGATCATTGGGAATAAGATAGGTCTGATATATTAATTGAACTAATAATAGTCTGTAAATTTAGTGGTGAGCATGCTTGTATTTTTTCCAGAAAAGATAGCTATACTATGTTGCTGTGATACAATTTGGTAGGCTGGTTTTTCTCTTTTTTTTCTTCCATCCTGTTTCTCTTGTTGTACCATTTCAATTGTTCAATAAAATGGAGGCAAGCCAATCCAATGCCACTGTAGGAAAAGTAAGGCAGTGGTGGCCTTTAACATTTTTTTTTTGTCTGAATGCCTCTTTCAAGAGCTTCCTCAGGATTCAAGTTCTCCTTATAACACAATATCACAAACTTTTTCAAATATTTACAATGATTGAATCCCTTTGAGTCCAAGAAGTTATGAGCACACCCCTACTTCTCATCATGCACCTTTCTATCAAATGAATCTGGTCTGATTCAATTCTGTCCTTTGATGTTACTACATGAGTATAACATTGTCTCTTAGGATAAGCTACCCATCAAACAAAAAAGTCTCCATGGTAAAATATGAATTATTATTATTATTGCAACCTTTCCTTTGAGATGATGATTACACAAAAGCTCATAGGATCCAATGTTTGGTGTACGCAAGGCCTTTTCCAAAAGGAGGAAAAAGTTAATGCTTGGAACAAGGTTGCATCATTGTTGATTCTTTTTAGAAAAGATCAGTGCTAGCTGGATGCTCCTCATAATCTTCATGGTCCCTCCAAAATGACCAAAAAGTTTATCAGGAATTTAGATGAGAAGAAAGGCTGACAAGTGGAGACAATTATTAATCTTCTTTTAGACATTAAACCCATTACACAATTATCTCTCCCTTGTGTAGCTCATTCCTAACAGCTTATGAAGCAAAAATTTTGTTTCTTTGAGAAAATAGATATCTAGATAGTAGAAGCAAAACTGCATGTAACCTCTTCTCAGTTTAGAAATTTATGGAAGGATTTAGCAGGGAACATCTCTAAAAATTCCCACCTCCATCCAAGAGAATCTAATTCTAACAAAGAGAAATAAAAAAGAGTCCAAATTGTTGAAGGATTGAGTTTAGTATTTTGTTGGGTTTTTTAACTAACCATAGGTTCTATAGCAAGTGTAAGCCATCTTGATGACTTCCGAGAATTTTGCTAAATGTTTTCATTCAGAAGTTGGTAAAATTAAAGCACTCTCCCTCATATATTCTGGTATTGATAAAAGTACCCATAAAAGCTACTAATTCTTTTCGTCACGTGTCATAATCTCCGTTCTTTATCAAAGAGTGATCTAAAGTATATGAGGGAAGAGAAAAGGTGTGGGGCGTCCTTGGAGATGATTTTTTTCCCCACTGATGGTGTTGGGATACTGGATATTCATTGATGAAGAAAACGACAATAATAGTGAGCTTCTTGAGAGTGGGTAAATTTCCTTTTTCCTTCCTCTTTCTCATGAATTAGTTATTGGCCTGATAAATGATTGATTTAAGCTTGTGACATTGATGTTATCATACAAAAGTGCAGGTAATGGACCATGAGTTTTAGTGATGACTAAATAATAAAGATTGCAAATATCAATTATTTGAAGGACTCTGTGCTATGTCACTGTAGTTATATTGACAGAAGTCTTATTTGTTATTGTATATATTTTATTCATATTGTATTCTATTATTTTGAAAATTTATTACATAAATGTGTCTACATCATCTTCTTGTATATTTCATATCTATTTGCATATAGAGGTAAAGAAAATCTTCTATGACAGTAGCATAGCCTTGGCATTTAAAATAGTTATGACATCATTTTTTTTCCTAGAACATAAGAGAAATTTATCGTTAAGTAAAAAAAAAAAGTATTGAAGTTTATCTTGAGTTTATAAGCTCAAGCAGTGTAAGATACGGCTCCTAATCCATATAAGATGTAGCTTTCAATTTTTGTAAAACATGACATATCTTTTCTCCCAATTTTTGTAGGATGTAACATATCTTTTCTCTATTTAAGTATTTGTAACTTTTTGTAAACTAGCAACAGAGAGATATGAGTCCAAAGAGTGTTTTAATTTCTGTTGGATGTATAACAATACTTGTAATCTTTAATATATTTTTTATAATGAAACTTGCATCATTGCTATTGCTGTGGACATAGGTCAATTGATTAACCCACATTAGATCTTGTATCTGTAATTTTTCCTCTCTTATTAATTGGCTTCTTTCTTATTGCAATAAGTGGTATTAAAGCTTAGTTTTCAAGCATGTGTTAAAGTTCTAGTAGCCTTTTCACTACAGATGTGGTAAGGTCGCAACCCCAGAACTCCAGTACCTAGAGGTAGTTTAAAGGGCCACCCGAAAAGCTACAACGAGACGAGCATCGAGTCCTGGCAAGCAGTAATAACGCAGAGATTAGTAACTATATGAATCTTAAAGTGGTGGGCTTTTCTCGTGATAGAGTGGTAGATTAGAGTCCAACTCTTCGAATAAACGGGCATCAAGCAATAACAACCAAGTGATGGCTAGCAACATCCATCAAGTTACTCATGACCAGCCAACCTAGGACCCTCACTTTTCATTGCAGCACTAGTTACGGATGAAGTGAAGCTGTAATATTATGAATCTGAAAGTCTTGAAATTTTATTTTAAACATGTTTTTATTGTTAGTTTAGTCTTCTAATGTGAATAATTTGAGTAAAATCTTGAAAAGGTGTAAAAGCTGAAATTTTAAAGTTAATTTGAGTTTCTCCCATGATCCTTCCAAAAAGCTAATAAAGTCAGTTATTTGGACTTGTAATTAAAGTTTTTGTAATGATTTCAATGCCTACTTATTGTTTTTAATCCTTGGGAGAGGTTGGAATAAAAAATTTGAAGGTTAGAATGCCTTAAAATAACCTTTGGAAATGATTTTATGTGGTTAGCTGGCTCTAAAGCCAACTAACTTATAATTTTAAGGATGTTAGCTGGCTCTAGAGCCAGCTAATGCATGATTTTTGGACAGTCTAAAGCTAGCTAACTTATAATTTTAAGGACGTTAGCTGGCTCTAGAGCCAGCTAACGCATGATTTTTGGACGTTAGCCGGCTCTAGAGCCGGCTAACGTAGGATTTTGAACTATTTTCTTGAAAGTAGTCGACTCTAGAGTCGACTACTTAGCAAAAACTCTCTGTAAAACTGATCCGGGACAGTTTTTAGCCACAGTAATTGACTTTAGAGCCGACTACTGTGAAAAATTTTTCTGTAAAAAGAGTTGGAAACCAATTTTATCCAAAATAGTCGACTATTTAGTCGATTATTTTGGAAAATATCTCTGTAAAAGTGGTTTGGGACCAATTTTAGCCACAGTGTGGTCGACTACTATGAAAAATTTCTCTGTGAAATTAGTATAAGACCAATTTTTCTCTTGTTAGTCGGCATTTTAGGTGGATAAAAATCTTTTGTGAAAGTAGTTTGAGGATAATTTCACTCTCATTAGCTAGCATCCATGCTGTCTAATAGGTGGGTAACCCCTGTCGTTCATCTGATAACGAAAATTGATCAGGGGCATAAGTGAAAATTGGTAAAAAGCCATTTGAGAGTTTGATTAAGGGCAAAAGGGGAAAAAGAATTGAAGGACAAAAATACTAGGTAGAGAGGAAGCCATGTGGATTTTAAAATGCGTGACTTAAGAGTGAAGAGGGGCAAAATGGGAATTTCTAAGGGTATTAAAAATCCACTCCCATTCCTTAGCCCTTAAGCCATCGTAAGAAAAGAGAAAGAAAACAGGGGAAAATAGGAAAGAAAGAAGAGAGGTTCAGCCAGTCGTGGGAAAGAAGAAGAGAAGAGGAAAAAGAAAAGAAAAAGAGAAGAAGAAGAGAAAAAGAGGAAGAGAAGGAAAAGAAGAAAACTTGGTGGTTTAGCCATCTTTGCTAAGGTAAGTCCAAACCTTTCTAAGCTAGAAAATGATGTTAAATTCTTATAATTTAGAGAAAAATGAAGTGATAGCATGTGCATACTGTAAATCTTTGAGTATGTTAGGGATTGAAGAATATTATGCTAAGATGCTAAGGCATAGAGCATGCATGCATAGTTTCATGAAACCCTCAGTGCACATGACCCTAATAATGCATGTATGATGACTTAGGCCAAGAAATTGGTACCAGGAAGGCAGAACAGGAGAAATAGCAGCCATAACAGTGTGCTAACATCTAAGGTGAGTGGGTTTCTCATCTAACTTTGTGAAATATTTTATAGTAGTATAGTGATATTTTGCTACAAAATAGAGTGTAATATGCTAACTATAGTATCTTCAGTAGTCAAATATGGGAAATGAAAACCCGGTTATAATGTTATTATATTTTTACAGCATGCTCTAAAGCAAAGCATGAGTCTAAAGAATAAGTATGGATTTACAGCATGTTTTAAAGCAAAGCATAGTTTTAGAACAAAAAGCATAAGTTTCAGTAAAGCATGAGTTTTAGAAAAGAAAAGGAAACATGAGCTATAGCATGTTTCAGAACAAAAATGTAAAGTTTCATGAAAAGTATTACCTGGACAAAGCATATGTTTCAGTAAAGATGGAATTTACTTTTCAGATTTGTGTTTCAAAGGGATACATGAGCACGCATGAAAATCAATGTTTCAAGGAAAGTATAGCTGATTGTAGATTGAATTATAAACTTATATTGGAGTATTTTTACTGCATATAGTATAAAGAGCATTGGGCCATCTATGGGGCTGATCACCCTGTAGACTGTGCCATAGCATGAGCATTGCACATACTATTATAGCCGACACCTCCTTGTGACTCGATCGTGCTATGATCCCGAGGCCAGGGGGAGTACAAGCTAGATCAGCCTAGTGGGGCAGATTGCAAGCAGCCCAGTGGGGCAAGAATCACAGCTCGGTAATGAGCTAGGTTACTATATAGCCCGACGGGGCTCAGAGATATAGGCCCATGGAAGGGGCAAGCGGGAGGCTCAGGGAAAAGGGGCAAGCTCACACCTGAGGTGAACCACAAATGTGAGGGGTGCCATGTGGTGCGGGGATCCTCGGCGCTCAGTACACTCATCCACTGAGAGTACACCTGTAGGAGGGCGACTGTAGGGATGTACCTTAGTGATATTACATCCAGCCCATCATTATGAAATTTTGTAATTGTGATATTTCTTCATTTAAGTTATATTATTGGAAACATAAGCTAACTTATACGTTAACTTATTTCATTTATAAAGATTCATGTATTGATCGAAATATGTTATGTGGGTATTATTATGAGTTTTATAATGTGGTTCTCAGCTTTTTCCCATTATTAGATGGTTATCCAGTCACTGGGACTTAGGTCTCACCCCTCTACTGTTGAAATTTTTGGATTTCAGATCAGAGGTAGTAGATTGACTCTGGGAAGCATGAAAGTGATTTGGGTTGCTAGTTATTGGATTGTATATGTTGCCCAACTAAGCAACCCAAGAGGGGAGGTGAATTGGGTTCCTTTTAGAATTTTAAACAATGATGTGCAATGCTTACAAAGTTATAAGTGTGAGTGTAAGTGTAGTAATAAAATTGAAACACACAGCAAGAATAGTGGAAGGCACACACAAACACAAAGGTTTATAGTGGTTCGGTGCTAAACCTTGCACCTACATCCACTCCCAAGAACCCCTTGGAAATTTTCACCACTAATCATTCTCCAACGATTACAACCTAACTTACTTAGCTAGCTTCTTGTTTCCAGTCACAAGGGAGCCTTTACAACCACCAATTAAGGATTTGGCACACCCCTCACAAGTTTCAACCAAGTTGAAACTCAACAAGATACAATAAGAAATAATTTCAGCAAGAATAATTCCTTAATGTGCAAATAAATATAATAAATAGCACTTTATAGATTTGAAGCCTTTTTTCCTTGAATGTGCTTCTCTTCTTTGAATGCTTTGAGTTAAGAGCACTTGATGAAGCTTTAGGAGTGGTTGGTGGGAGCTTTGAATGGGGTTCAATGGATTTTCAAACTTCAGCTACAGTGATTTTTGAAAACTGGAGCAGGCTGAATTTTCTTTGGATTTGGCTTGATAAATCTCTCTTTTTCTCACTTGTAATCCTTCAAAAATCCACTTAACTTCTTGCTAATCTATCCCATTAACTTGGATTTATAGTTGGTTGAGGGATTGGACCGTTGGAATGACCGTTTCCGAATGTTGGAATGTCAGAACTAGCCGTTGGGCAAGTTTCCAGGGCGTTAGTCGACTCCAGAGCCGACTAACCTGGGAATTTCTTCTTTCCAAGCAAGGTTAGTCGACTCTAGAGCTGACTAACACCACAGTAGTCGGCTCTAGAGCCGACTAACGTGGGTAAACCCACTGTTTTTCCATCAGAAGTTGGCTCTAGAGCCAACTAACCTAGGGAGAGTCTCTGTATAGCCACAGTAGTCAGCTCTAGAGCTGACTAACACATAGTTTTCTTCTGTAAACACTTCTGTGACACATTTTTGGCTTGCTAACTCACATGTGGGTCGGCTTAGAGCTTCCTTCTTCCATTCCAAGTTTCAGTAGTTGCCGTGGGAGTTGATTAATGTCTTCAAAACTTGAAAAATTATTCCACGGACTTGGAAAACCATTGAATCTTGAACTTCCTACACTTGGTAATTTTGCCAAAGATCTGAGTTTTACTTAATCTGACCTTGAGTCCTTCTTCTCAGATACTGGGATTCTCTCTCTTGAACTACATACTGATTTTGACGTTTGGAATTCGTTTAGATATTCTTGGCGACTCTTGTATACTTGCAAGTCACATTGATCTACACCAAAATCATCAGTAACCTACTTAATTATTTTGTGATCATCAAAATCAATGCAGGGTCAACGGTATATGTATTTGAAACGAATATGGATGGATGTATATAACGGTAACCCTATAATGTATGTTGAACTTGGATTGGCTGTGAGAATGACTTTCATTGTAGAATGAAATTATGAATATGATCTTTATGGCAATATTGTGATGAGGCTATACTGCTTAGAATCATGTGATGAAAAGTGTGGAAATCTATTTTTATCTGAGCAGGGTGAAATAAATTGTGATGTTATGTTATAAACAGTATGAATGAAATGAGCAAGTCAAAGTTTTTAACAGGTTCAGTATTTTTGTACATGTAACTTATGATAATTAGATAAGGATCGCTGGGGCTTTATGGTGCTTAGCATAAAGACTAGCAGATCTTTACCTAATTTTCATAAGAAATCATGCCGTCGGAAAGGGAGCTCGATAGTATTTTTGGTATCAGAGCTTAGGTATTAGATCTTAGGGGCATAAGCATGAGTCTAGCATAGAGAATATAGTTTTAAATGATGAATCTGATCAAATGAATTGTGTTTTGTAGAATGGTTAACACAAGGTCAAGCAAGGAAGGAGAGCAGTCCTCAGGGAGAGGCAGGGGTCAAGGTAGACCCAGATGGGTGAGTAGGAGAGCCCAGCCCAGTAGAGTATCTTCTAGTTATTCACCATCTGATGGTGTAGGGATGGGTATACCTTAGGAGCATCTGCATGAGTCTCCTTCACTATCCACTACCCCAGTGCCAATGAACCCATCCTAGGTACAGACTCAGGGGCCGAGTATGCCAGACTTGGTGGGGATGATTACCCAGGCAGTCATGGCAGCGGTGGCTTCTAGTTTCAGTTTACAGTCTAGAAATCTTGAGGCAGAAAGAAATGTAGAGAGAACTAGGAAGTTGGGGGCTCTAGAGTTTCAAGGAACTACTTACCCTATTCAGGCTGATTCATGGCTTCAGAAAATAGAAAGGGTCTTTGAGGTGATGAAGTGCTCTGAGGAGCAAAAGTTGAGTATAGCAACCTTCCTGTTGGAAGGAAGAGTACAAAATTGGTGGAGATCAGTTAGTAATAGGCAGCCATAAGGAGTAGAGATGACCTGAGAGAGGTTTAAGAAGGAGTTCTATCAGCAATATTATTCAGAAGTGTATAGAGATTAGAAGAGGAGAGAATTCCTTAATTTAGCCTAAGGGAAGATGTCTGTAGCTGAGTATGAGGCTACCTTTATTGAGTTGTCTCGATTTGCTGAAGCCCTAGTAGTAGATGAGAGGGAGAAATGTAGACTATTTCAGGATGGATTAAATCTTCCAATTAAGGCTAAGACCAGCATGCAGTGTTACAGTAGTTATTCTGAGCTGGTGCAAGGAGCCCTCAGGGTAGAAGAGATAGAGAAGGAGTTCCTTAGTAGAAGGCAGGAGAGAACAAAAAGGAGTGCACCTAGTTTCCTTTTGGGTGCAGGACAAACTCAGTAGCTTAAGAGGCCCCAGAGGGTGGGACAATTTAGTTCCAGTTACAGAGCTCCTGTAGATGTTGACAGAGGAGCAGCATCTGTGTCAATATCTAGTCCTGCCCAGAGGAAGCTAGTATATGGAGGGATACCTCAGGCTGCTAGTAGTAGGGTGGCAGGAGAGATAAGAGATCAGAGCCGCTCCTTTGGTAGTGGAAAAAATTTACCCCAGTGCAATGTCTGTGGGAAGATGTACTTTGGGGAATGTAAGAGAGGTGTTAGGGGATGTTATATCTGTGGTCAGATGGACCACTTGAAGAGAGATTATCCCAAGAGAGTGCAAGGTAGCGATCATCCTCAAGGATCAGCTGCACCTAGAGGACAGCCTATTCGAAGAGGAGATAGTAGTATCCCAGCTTCAGCCAGTCAGATGAGGTCTAGTGCTAATCAGCAAGGGATGATTCCTAGTGTTCCAAGGGCTGAAGCTAGAGTTTTTGCAATGACCAGGCAAGAGGCTCAGGTCAACCCAGATGTGGTGACAGGTATATTACCCATTTGCAATTTTGATGCTTATATTTTAATTGATTCTGGATCTACGCATTCATTCATAGCAGTAGATTTCATCAAGCATCTAAATAAAGCTGTGAGTTTATTGGGTAATCAGTTGGTAATATCTATGCCAGTAGGAAAGCCTTTTATTGCAGACCAGGTGTATAAAGATTATGCCATTTTAGTAGAGGGCCAAGAATTGTTAGCAAATCTGATTCTATTAAATCTAAAAGAATTTGATGCCATCTTGGGGATGGATTGGCTATCAATGCATAGGGCCAAAGTAGACTGTTCAAAGAAAGAAGTAGTATTTCCTACCTCAGATGGTAGAGAGATTTGTTTTGTAGGAGAAAGGAGAGTGTTACCCTCAAGTATAATTTCAGCCTTGACAGCTAGCAGAATGTTGAGAAAGGGGTATGAAGCCTATCTAGCTTGTGTGGTGAATTTAAAGGATAATGGTCCAGAGCTATCTGATATTCCGGTGGTATGTGAATTTTCAGATGTATTTCCTGAGGAGTTGCTAGGGTTGCCACCAGAAAGAGAGATAGAGTTCAGTATAGACTTGATCCCAGATATTAGATCTATAGCCAGGGCACCCTATAGAATGGCTTCAGCAGAGTTAAAAGAATTAAAAGTCCAGCTTCGGGAATTGCTTGATAAAGGGTTCATTAGACCCAATGTTTCACCATGGGGTGCACCTGTGTTGTTTGTAAAGAAGAAAGATGGTACCTTGAGGTTATGCATAAACTATAGACAGCTCAACAAGGTGACCATTAGAAATAATTATCCCTTGCCAAGGATAGATGATTTGTTTGATCAACTTCAGGGGGCAGCAGTGTTTTCAAAGATTGACCTTAGATCTGGGTATCACCAGTTGAAAATAAAGAAAGAGAATGTACCAAAGATTGCCTTTAGGACCAGATATGGTCATTATGAGTTTTTGGTGATGCCTTTTGGCTTGACCAATGCTCCAGCTGTTTTTATGGGATTGATGAACTAAGTGTTCCAAAAATTTTTAGATAAATTTGTGATGGTGTTCATTGATAATATTCTGATCTATTCTAGAAGCAGAAATGAGCATGAACAGCATTTGAGGACAGTGTTGAAATCTTGAGGGAGAAGCAGTTGTATGCCAAGTTGAGTAAAAGTGAATTTTGGCTAGATGAAGTTAAATTCTTGGGACATGTGATATCAGCTAAGGTATTATGGTAGACCCCCAGAAAATAGAGGAAATAGTGAATTGGGAAGCACCTACAAATTTGACTGAGGTGAGAAGTTTCTTGGGCTTGGCAGGATACTATAGAAGATTTATAGAAAACTTCTCTATCATAGCTTCACCCATGACTAAACTACTAAGAAAGAATACCAAATTTAAATGGTCTAGTGAATGTCAGGAAAGTATGGATGAATTGAAGAGAAGATTGACCTCAGCTCCAGTGCTTACACTCCCAGATAGTAACAGTGATTATGTAATAAACAATGATGCATCTTTCAAGGGTTTGGGGTGTGTATTGATGCAAAATGGAAAGGTGATTGCCTACATCTCTAGACAGTTAAGGTCCCATGAAAAGAATTACCCTACCCATGATTTAGAACTAGCAGCAGTAGTATTTGCATTAAAAGTATGGAGACACTATTTATATGGGATGAAATGCCAAATATTTACAGATCACAAAAGCTTAAAGTATATCCTAACACAAAAAGAATTGAATCTCAGGCAAAGGAGATGGATAGAGTTGATAAAAGATTATGACCGTACTATAGAGTATCACCCAGGGAAAGCCAATGTAGTGGCTGATGCATTGAGTCGGAAGTCTGCAGCAACCTTAGCTTCCATTAGAGCAGTGCAGTTACCTCTAATGTTAGAATTGAGAGAGCTAGATGCAGAGCTGGCAGCAGATAGTTCAGGAGCCTTACTAACAAATTTCAGAGTCAAACCAATGTTGCTTGAGGAAATAAGATAGGCTCAGGTGAGGGATCCGTAGTTACAGAAAGCTAAGGAACTAGTTCAGAATGGATCCCAGTCAGAATTTTCAATCAAGGATGATGGTATGATATTATTCAAGGGCCGAATATGTGTGCCAGCAGTAGAATCGTTAAAAGAGCAAATTTTAGAGGAAGCCCATAGTTCAGCCTATGCTATGCACACAGGAAGCACTAAGATGTATAGAACTATTAAGCAAAATTATTGGTGGTATAGGATGAAAAAGGAGATAGCTGGGTATGTTGCTAAATGTTTAGTGTGCCAGCAGCTTAAAGCAGAACATCAGAGCCCAACTGACAAAATGCAGCCATTATTTGTGCCAGAATGAAAGTGGGAGCACATTACCATGGATTTTGTTGTGGGTCTCCTAAAGACAAAGAGAGGTAATGATTCTATTTGGGTGATAGTAGATAGATTGACAAAATCTGCCCACTTTTTACCTATCCAAATTTTATTTACCTTGGACAGATTAGCAAAATTATATGTGAATGAAATTGTAAGTAGACATGGGATACCAGTATCAGTTGTATTAGATAGAAATCCAAGATTCACTTCTCATTTTTGGGCATAGTTGCAAAAAACTTTAGGCACTAAGTTGAGATTTAGTACAGCATTTCGTCCTCAAACTGATGGGCAGTCTGAGAGGACCATCCAGACACTGGAAGATATGCTAAGAGCATGTGTCATTAAATTCTCAGGTAGCTGGGATGAGTACTTGCCATTGATTGAGTTTGCATATAATAACAGTTATCATTCTAGCATTGATATGGCACCTTATGAAGCTTTATATGGAAGAAAATGTAGAACTCCAGTGTGCTAGGATGAGGAAGGTGAAAGGAGGTTGCTAGGCCCAGAGTTGGTACAGCTCACAGCAGATCAGGTTAAAATTATTAGAGCAAAGTTAAAGGCAGCCCAAGATAAATAGAAAAGCTATGCAAATAAGAAGCATAGAGATGTTAAATTTGAAGTAGGAGATAAAGTATTTTTAAAGGTATCTCCTTGGAAGGGTATCATGAGATTTGGGAAGAAAGGAAAATTAAGTCCCCGATACATTGGACCTTATGAGATTATTGAGAAGGTTGGAATACTTGCATATAGATTGGCCTTGCCACCAGAACTTTCTCAAATTCATAATGTGTTCTATGTATCAATGCTTAGGAAGTATGTGCCGGATTCCTCTCATATGCTTCAGTCAGAGCCAATAGAGTTACAGAAAGATTTATCTTATGTAATAGAGCCAGTGCAAATTTTGAGGAGGGAGGTTAAACAGCTTCACAGTAAAAGAATTCCTTTAGTTAAAGTGCAGTGGCAGAATCATCAGAGAGAGAAAGCTACATGAGAGAGAGAGGATGAGATGAGATTGAAGTACCCTCATCTGTTCTAAGCTGAAGGTAGCTAAATTTCAGGGATGAAATTTCCTAAAGGAGGAAATATTTGTAATATCCTGAACCTAGAAGTCTTGAAATTTTATTTTAAACATGTTTTTATTGTTATTTTAGACTTCTAATGTGAATGATTTAAGTAAAATCTTGAAAAGGTGTGAAAGCTAAAATTTTGAAGTTAATTTGAGTTTCTCCCATGATCCTTCCAAAAAGCTAATAAAGTCAGTTATTTGGACTTGTCATTGAAGTTTTTGTAATGATTTCAATGCCTACTTATTGTTTTTGATCCTTGGGAGAGGTTGGAGTAAAAATTTTGGAGGTTAGAATGCCCTAAAATAACCTTTGGAAATGATTTTATGTGGTTAGTTGGCTCTAAAGCCAACTAACTTATAATTTTAAAGACGTTAGCTGGCTCTAGAGCCAGCTAACGCATGATTTAGGGACATTAGCTGGCTCTAGAGCCAGCTAACGCATGATTTTTGGACGTTAGCTAGCTCTAGAGCCGTCTAACGTAGGATTTTGAACTGTTTTCTTGAAAGTAGTCGACTCTAGAGTCGACTACTTAGCAAAAACTCTCCGTAAAACTGATCCGAGATAGTTTTTAGCCACAGTAATCGACTTTAGAGCCGATTACTGTAGAAAATTTTTCTGTAAAAAGAGCTGGAAACCGATTTTATCCAAAATAATCGACTATTTAGTCGACTACTTTGGGAAATATCTCTGTAAAAGTGGTTTGGGACCAATTTTAGCCACAGTGTGATCGACTACCATGAAAAATTTCTCTGTAGAATTGGTATGAGACCAATTTTCCTATTGTTAGTCGGCATTTTAGCCGATTACTGAATAAAAATTAAGGACTTCCCAATGAGTGACCCATCGCTCTCACCCAAGCATGCTTAACTGAGGTTTTAGATGGATAAAAATCTTCTGTGGAAGTGATTTGAGGATAATTTCACTCTCATAGCTAGCATCCATGCTGTCTAATAGGTGGGTAACCCCTGTCGTTCATCTGATAACGAAAATTGACCAGGGGCATAAGTGAAAATTGGTAAAAAGTCATTTGAGAGTTTGATTAAAGGCAAAAGGGAAGAAAGAATTGAAAGGCAAAAATACTAGGTAGAGAGGAAGCCATGTAGACTTTAAAAAGCGTAACTTAAGAGTGAAGAGGGGTAAAATGAGAATTTCCAAGGGTATTAAAAATTCACTCCCATTCCTTAGCCCTTAAGCCACAGTAAGAAAAGAGAAAGAAAAAAGGGGAAAATAGGAAAGAAAGAAGAGAGGTTCAGCCAGCCGTGGGAAAGAAAAAGAGAAGAGGAAAAAGAAAAGAAAAAGAGAAGAAGAAGAGAAAAAGCGAAAGAGAAGGAAAAGAAGAAAACTTGGTGGTTTAGCCATCTTTGCTAAAGTAAGTCCAAACCTTTCTAAGCTAGAAAATGATGTTAAATTCTTATGATTTAGAGAAAAATGAAGTGATAGCATGTGCATACTGTAAATCTTTGAGTATGTTAGGGATTGAAGAATATTATGCTAAGATGCTAAGGCATAGAGCATGCATGCATAGTTTCATGAAATCCTCAGTGCACGTGACTCTAAAAATGCATGTATGATGACTTAGGCCAAGAAATTGATACCAGGGAGCCAAAACAGGAGAAATAGCAGCCATAACAGTGTGCTAACAGGTAAGGTGAGTGGGTTTCTCATCTAACTTTGTGAAATATTTTATAGTAGTATAGTGATATTTTGCTACAAAATAGAGTGTAACATGCTAAGTATAGTATCTTCAGTAGTCAAATATGGAAAATGAGAACCCGGTTATAATGTTATTATATTTTTACAATATATTCTAAAGCAAAGCACGAGTCTAAAGAATAAGTATGGATTTACAGCATATTTTAAAGCAAAGCATGAGTTTTAGAATAAAAAGCATAAGTTTCAGTAAAGTATGAGTTTTAGAAAAGAAAAAGAAACATGGGCTATAGCATGTTTTAGAGAAAAAATATAAAGTTTCATGAAAAGTATTACCTGGACAAAGCATATGTTTCAGTAAAGATGAAATTTACTTTTCAGATTTGTGTTTCAAAGGGATACATAGGCATGCATGAAAATCAATGTTTCAAAGAAAGTATAGCTGATTATAGATTGAATTATAAACTTATATTGGAGTATTTTTACTGCATACAGCATAAAGAGCATTGGGCCATCTATGGATCTGATCACCCTGTAGACTGTGCCATAGCATGAGCATTGCACATACTATTAAAGCCGGCACCTCCTTGCGACTCGATCGTGCTATGATCCCGAGGCCAGGGGGAGTACAAGCAAGATCAGCCCAGTGGGACAGATTGCAAGCAGCCCAGTGGGGCAAGAATCACAGCTCGGTAATAAGCTAGGTTACTATATAGCCCAAGGGGGCTTAGAGATATAGGCCCATGGAAGAGGCAAGCAGGAGGCCCAGGAAAAAGGGACAAGCTCACACCTGGGGTGAACCGCACATGTAAGGGGTGCCATGTGGTGCGGGGATACTCGGCGCTCAGTACACTCACCCACTGAGAGTACACTTGCAGGAGGGCGACTGTAGGGATGTATCTTAGCGGTAGCACACTCAGCCCATCATCATGAAATTTTGTAATTGTGATATTTCTTCATTTAAGTTATATTATTGAAAGCATAAGTTAACTTATACGTTAACTTATTTCATTTATAAAGATTCATGTATTGATCGCAATATGTTATGTGGGTATTATTATGAGTTTTATAATATGTCTTTCAGCTTTTCCCTATTGTTAGATGGTTATCCAGTCACTGGGACTTAGGTCTCACCCCTCTACTGTTGAAATTTTTGAATTTCATATCAGAGGTAGCAGATTGACTCTGGGAAGCATGAAAGTGATTTGGGTTGCTAGTTATTGGATTGTATATGTATTTGAAACGGATATGGATGGATGTATATAACGGTAACCCTATAATGTATGTTGGACTTTGATTGGCTGTGAGAATAACTTTCATTGTGGAATGAAATTGTGAATATGATCTTTATGGCAATATTGTGATGAGGCTATACTGCTTAGAATCATGTGATGAAAAGTATGAAAATCTATTTTTATTTGAGTAGGGTGAAATAAATTGTGATGTTATGTTATAAACAGTATGAATGAAATGAGCAAGTTAAAGTTTTTAATAGGTTCAGTATTTTTGTGCATGTAACTTATGATAATTAGATAAGGATCGCTGGGGCTTTATGGTGCTTAGCATAAAGACTAGCAAATTTTTACCTAATTTTTATAAGAAATCATGCCGTCGGAAAGAGGGCCCGACAGAAGCCCTATGCCGAGATGCAAGGAGGGCAATCAGAGCAAGGGAGGAAGTACTAGCAGCTATGATGGTGAGAAGAGGAGCCTAATTAAGGCTTCTTCTTTTTAATCTAAAATAGAGGGTGTCGCTAGGCCTTTGTTTTGACGCCAGGCTATCACTGGATTAGTTCCAATAAGGCCATCAAATTCCTGAGATGAGGCTAACCAATGCCAACCTTAGCCAGGCCACCAATAATTTCTCTTGGTCATCATTATTTATTGTGCAAGACACTGATGAAGAAGCTCTCTAGCTCCTAGCACTTCCTGTCAACAATAATGACCATTGTCCTAGAAGTGCTCGAGGAGGTGGAGCTAGGGTTCCAGTGACGCGGACATCAATGGTTCCTTATGGCTATTGTGTATGCCTAGGCCAATGTTAACCCTAGCCAGGTGAAGCTGTCTTTATTAGCAATTGTGAGACCATGGAATTTGAGGAACAGGAGGGCAAGATCTAAGGCTCCAACTTGAGCATCTTCTTGCCCTAGCCTCCTACGATGGTGGAGAGGAGGACGATGTGATGAAGGCTAGGCAAAAGAGGACAGAGGATTCCTAGCTAAGTTTGTCGTGGAGGTTATAACATTTGGTCACTAGATTCGGTTGGCCATAACATAGGAAAGAATAGTGAAGCACAGTAAGTAGTGACCATTGAGAAACGATCAACCAATATCAGACTACTAGTGACAACAATTAGAGTGACGATGAGCAAGAGGTAAATTTCCTTATTGTTAAGTAGATTGCTATTGAATCACAATCGTTGGTGTGCTAAGTGAAGTGTAGTCTTAGCCCTTTGCATGACCGATTAGGCGCCTATCTTAAACAATCAATTTGTAAGCACTAATGGTGCATGTTCTACATCCTATGAGGCCATGTTTCAAGTGACAAAGTTTTGGTTTGTGGACCAAGTTACAACTATTTCGGTATAATTTAGGCATGTTAGAGTTTTGGTTTTGGAAAACGATTTGCAATGTTCATCACAAAATTCAAAATTGAGGAGTTCAATGAAGCTAACGACTTCGGCATTTAGTAGATTAAAATGCGTGCTTTTTTAGTGTAACAAAGGTTATGGAAAGTATTAGAAGTATAGAAAGATTGCCGACTAATATATCTAATAGAGAGAAGGTTGAGTTATTGGCAAAGGCACATACTACTATTCTATTGTATTTGGCAAATGAGGTATTTAGAGAAGTCATCGAGAAAAATACAATAGCTAGACTATGGCCGAAGTTGGAGACCAAGTATGTGACAAAAACTTTCACTAACCAGCCATATTTGAAGAGTAAGTTCTGCCACTTATGAATGAAAGAAAGTATGCTAGTAAAAGATTACATAAATAAGTTCAATAAGGCTATTTTTGATTTAAAAAATATTGGCATTAAAATAAAAGATGAAGATTAAACTCTTATTCTCCTATGCTTATTACCACCCCTATATAAGAACTTCATTGATACATTGTTGCATGGGAGAGAGAGTCTTTCGATTGACAATGTAAAAAACATCCGGCAATCTAAAGAGCTCAATAAGAGGGTGTTTGAGATCCATGGAGAGAACTAAAGAGAAAGCTTGGTTGCAAGAGGTAAGAGAAAGAAAAATAATTCAAGCAGTGGAAGTAAATCAAGATGTAAATCAAGACATTAGAAACTATATTGCTTCTTTTATCATGAAAAAGGACATATAAGGAGTAACTATCTAAAAAGAAAAAGAAAGGATGATAGGAAGAGTGTCTCTGAAACTAAAGCAAATGTAGCTGAAGAGAATAAAATAGAAAACTTCGATGATGAAAAAAGAAAAGTAGAGTACTCTCAATCAACATCAGTTTCTCTAGTAATGAATGGATTCTGGTTGTTCATTTCATATGACTCCTCTATAGAAGTTAGTTTTCTACTTATCAATCAAAAGTAAAAAAGGTTCTATTGGATGACAGTAAAGCTATAGATATTATTAGAATTGGAACAACTTGTATCAAGTTGTTTGATGGCATTGTAAGGATCCTAGAGGCTTGGTGTGTTCTGGAGTTAATAAAGAACCTAATTTCTTTGGGTACATATAATACTTAGGATTATAAATACTCAATTAAGAATGGTATGCTAAAACTTTCTAAAAGTGTTATTATGGAGATCAAGGAAAAGTTGATGAATGGCTTGTATCACTAGCACTATTATTAGTGTTGCTGTGAATTCTTTATCTTTGGAGTTACTAGACTCAGATGTTGTTTGGGTTTAGTATATGCAGTTTGTGCATATGAGCAAAAAGGAGATATTGGAGTTGTTCAAGAGAGTCTACTTGGTGGTATACAAACTGATAAGTTAGATTTCTGGAAGAACTATATGAATGGAAAATAAAGCAAGGTAAAGTTTAACTTCTGTGCTCACCATTCCAAGAAGATGTTAGATTGCATCCATTCAAATTTTTAGAAACCTAGCCCTCGAACATCAATAAGTGGATATTGATATTTTCCAACATTTATCAATAACCACTTTAGAAGTTTGGGTATACTTTTTTAAGCACAACGATAAAGTGTTTATCAAATTCAAGTAGTGAAAAGTCATGGTGGAGAAATAAACTAGATAGCAAAATCGAGATGCTATGTACGAATGATAGTTTGAAATTCTGAATTTGATAAATTTTGCAAGAGAAAGGGCATAATGAGGCAATACATTATACAGAAAACATTATAACAGAATGAGGTTGCAGAATGAATAAATAGAACACTCTTAAAGAGAATAAGTTGTATGTTATCTAATGCTAAATTTAAGAAATTATGTTGGGCTGAAGTAGTGAATATAACAAGTTACTTGATGAATCAGTCGTCGTTGACTATCATTAACTTAAAGATTCCCAAGAGGTATGATTTGGTCATCCTGTTGACTATTTTGGTTTAAGAATATCTAGTTGTTCTACATATATTCATGTTAATAATGACAAACTTGAATCAAGAGTAAAGAAATGCATATTTCTAGGTTAAGGTAATAGGGTGAAGGGTTACAAATTATGATGTATTGAGGATCCTCGGTCACTAAACTCATGATTAATAAAAATATTACCTTTAATGAGTTTACTATGATAAATCAGAAGAGAGATCTGTAGAAAGTCAGGCAAAGGATTGTGGTGTTAACAAGAAAGTAAAGCTTGATATGGAAGCTCATGATACTTTCATGATCAATTTGAGATGGAGATGCAAACGAAGAAAATTACACATGATGTGGAACTATCTTAATAAGACCCTTACAATATTGCAAGTCATGAGAGAAGGCATATTTATGCACTAGCTGCGGCTGAGACTATGAAGAAATACCTATAGCTAATAGGAAATATGCATTGGTTAAAATTCTATCAGTAAAGGTTAAACACTGGTTAATACCCGTGACTAATAGAAGATATGCATTGGCTAAAATCTTACCTATGAGGGTTAAATGCTAGTTAATAACCATACCTAATGAGAGATATGCATTAGCCAAGATTCTACTAGTGAAAGTTTAATATTGATGAATTTCTATAACCTATAGGAGGTATACAATTGTTGGAGCCGTATCAATAGGGTTTAAATATTAACAGGTGATATGAAGAACTTGAGCATGGATTGGGTGACATATGGCATTATGATGAAATATATGATGATAATAGAAAGCCCGTAAATTATGGACTTATTTATGTTATTTCTTAAATGATTATGTTGACCATATGATATGTTTAATTCTTGAAAAAAAATATATTTATGAATTATTTTCTAATTTTTTAGTAAAAATGATTATTACTTATTAGGCTATTGAGTATAGCAGTGGATCTGATGAAACACGGATAGAAAATGTTAGCTAAATGAAAGAAATATATGCTATACTCTAAGCTCAAATTGAATAGATCATAATTGTAATCAAGAATATATTTTAAGTTATTAAAAATTTATTTTAAATATGATAAATATTGAATTATATTTTATTTTTATTATTTTGTTATTGAATGGTAATAGTATGAATACCAACGTCACATCTTTGATATATTCGATGGTTGCCACGTTCCTATCTCGGGATCTCAGGTCGTAGGCGTGACTGTATATGACTGAGGATCTGCACCTCAGTGGCAAGACACGTCACTAAGTCGAAGTAGATATATATTTGTACGCATCCTGGAAGAACAAGGCCCTAACGTCCTCAGAAGCTTGCTTGACACAGCAACGGCAATCAATGATGGGAAAAGATGGGGTACACAGCCAAATCTTATTTGAATACCGGTGAAAGACTTGCACTACTGTAAACGACAACGAACGCTAGCGAAAGAGCCAAAGCATGGTAACATTATTCTACATTCAAAACACTATCAAACCATGCTGCTTGATGGCCCAATATTTCATGATTGGGATTCGAAGAAAGTAGCCATTGATCCAAGATCAGGACTGCCATAGGGTTGGTTGTGGTCGGTCCCGATCCAATTCTCGAAAGCCCTGTCATCAAAAGACAAACACAGCTTATGGTTACAATCTACTATATCCTGCTGGATGCCGCCCCCAAGGGGTTGGAAGAACTCAAAGTCAAGAAGACACGGTAGGAAGAGGCTGTCAGCACTGAAGCCCGTTGATGAGTTCGATGGATCGTTCTCTTGAGGAGCTAACAAAGAACTCCCTGGTGCCAAGTCCTCGATCACTGGCGCCTTGAGTCCATTTTCATGCACGTTTTGGTCGCCATGTTGGTTTAAACTCACATCAGCCTCGCTGCACCTTGCTGGCTCAGCTTCAACTGCTGTTGTTTTGCTCCTGGATTTCCTCTCCCCATCGTTTGTTAATGGAACTGACCGGGCTTGTACCTTCTTCTTCAGGACTGTGTTCCAGTAGTTCTTGATTTCATTGTCTGTTCGACCCGGGAGCCTTCCAGCTATCAGAGACCACCTGTAAAATCGAATGAAAAAGATGAAGAAAAAAAAAAAAAAAAAAAAAACTCACTAAGAGAAGGGGGGGAAATCTCATACCATGAGAGATAATAATAATACCTGTTTCCTAAGAGCTTGTGGAGTCTGATGATGAGGTCCTCCTCTTCATGGGAGATGTTCCCCCTCTTGATATCTGGCCGCAGGTAGTTCAGCCATCGAAGCCGGCAGCTCCTCCCGCATCGATTTAGGCCTAAAACATGGATCCAAACGAAGAAATCAGAATCCAAATCATTTCATGATTCAATTATAACGAAAGAAGCAGTTCAAAGTTCATGAATGGTTGGAGATTCTTCCAACTGATCCTATTACGGGCTTCATCACTGTAAACAGTCTTGGAGAACGCAGAAAAGAAACACCTAGTCCTTTTTAACTTGATGCTTCATGAGGCTTAGAAAGGCAAAGAGAACAACAACAACAACAACTACTACTACTAGTTCTTTAATTTGCTTGCTACCTGCTCGCTTGGGAACCTTGCCCCACCTCCCTTCTCCATGAGCTTTGATATAGTCAGTGAGGATCTTGTCCTCTACGGCACTCCAAGCCCCCTTGTTTGGTCCCTCCTTTGAGCAACAAGGGCTTCCTCCAACCATGTTCCAAGACGAAGAATTCTTCTCCTAACCAAGAATCCGAGGAGCTCAAGACGTCATTCTTTGGCACAGTCTCCCTCATTTTATATGGCTCTCTCGCGCGATCGCACGTATCCAATAATTGAAGGGGGTGAGGGGTCTCTCAGACAATGGCCTGACGGCGAGTGGTTCTTGGGCCCTCCATTGACGTCAACTCGACGGCTACGAACAGACAATGGCCTGACGGCGAGTGGCACTTGGGCCCTCCATTGACGTCAATTCTATGGCTATGACGGCATGCATGCACCATCCAGGACAGTTGGCAGACTATGAGATGCCTCCGAGTCCGCACATCAACTTCGCTGCACATGACCGTGACCTGCATTATAGGCCATTAGCACCAACGATTAATGAAGGCCAATTGCACCTCTTCTTCTCACCGGTCGGTCTTTCAATGCTTTATGTCGTTGCCGTCGGTGTCTTGGGCATCATGGAATGGC
Organism: Metroxylon sagu; assembly: GCA_017589505.3. Lineage (NCBI taxonomy): Eukaryota > Viridiplantae > Streptophyta > Magnoliopsida > Arecales > Arecaceae > Metroxylon > Metroxylon sagu. The sequence continues at coordinate 35,458 of JACVBY030000447.1, read as the reverse complement.
TTCAAGTGGAACCGAGGAAGATTCTCGTTTTTGCACCTCATGACGACTCATTTATCTTGTGATGGAGATGCTGTGGATGGAGTTATGTGCAAGGTGTGTCTGATCTGAAGATTTATTGCTGGAATTAAAACGCAAGTGTCTCATGGCATTCAGAAGAAAACCCATTGCTAGAGAAGGCCCAATACCCTCGGTGGACTTTTTGTTAGGTGAGCCCAATAAGAATTCCTAATAATTCCATTCTCATATTTAATTTTTGTTTCATATATTTTAGTTCTCTCTTTGTTATTTAATACTATATCATCCATAAATAATACATATATATATATATCTTAATTTATCTATAATTCGAATAAAAAGATATGAACTCAATGCTAATCTTTAATGCAAACCTATAGAAATTAAAGCATACCAGTGAAGCAACAACTTTTATCACTTATCAATACTCCAAGGTGCATATTTTCAGTTATTTCAACATAACCATTTATATATACCTTTTCTTCTAAAAATCTATCAGATTATTTTTTCTGGACCCAAGATATTCCATACATTATCATATGCTACATATCTAACCTTACTTTACTAGCATTTTTGTATCTTTTTAATTCTCTTATATCTTATAAAATTCTTGTCAAATTATTAATTTATTTTTATCATTGTTTAATGTGAATTCATTTTATTCTAATTGCCTCTCACGCTTTTCATTATTCTACCACCAACTTTATTTATATGTCCTTCATTTTTTTTGACTCTGCTAAAATGCTCTTTACCTAACCTTTTAATACAATTAACTATTTAGTCTGAAGGCTGTGACCTGCGAAAGCTGTAGCATCCAAATAAAACGATATTCTTACAAAAGACCCACTGATTTGACCTTTTGATCTTGCAACGGATTCATTCACTCTTTTCTTTAGCTCATGTTGAAGCATAAGCCAACTCAAATGGTGCATATCTAAAGAATCTCTGACATAGGGTTTGAAGCGCAGTTCCTGCACCTAGCAATAAGTGTTTAGTGAAAGCATGCTTTGATACTACTTGTTATGGCAGCAGAAACTTTCGTATCATTTATTGTAACATTAGAAGCACTGATATCACTTCATATTACAAATGTATGCAGGAAATAAAATATCAAAGAGAAAGGCTAGAGAATAAAATCAAAATATATATATATATGTAAAGATTTACGTGATTCAGCCACTAGCTTATCTCTATGAGCGAATGAAACTAAAAAATTTTACTATTAAAAAAAAAACTAAAGATTATAAATATTAATTTTTATCAAATTTTAAAATTATTAGAATCTCTTTTCTACTAAAGGCTTCCATACATCCAACAGAACCTTTTTTTTTTTTTTTTTTTTTAACTCTTACAACAACTTTCTAAGCTATTCGAATTACACTAAAAGCAAAAAATATATATGCTTATATAAAAGAGGAACATATAGTACTTTATATGAAATAGAACTAAAGAGCTATAAAGTTATTACTATATATATATATATTTTCTAAATTTTAAGTCCAGACAGAATAGGGTTGCAGTCCTATTTTTACATGAAAATTTTTCTTTGGTGAACGTATAAATTTTAAGACAAATGCAAATGGTAAGAAATGTGTCCAAAGGCCATCCCTTGATGTGATGGTTTGCATGACTAGGACCAGTATACGAATTGATTTGGGCTTATGGGGTCGTATCAATAGGCTTTACTGCTATTCCAGCAGAGAACTAGAGATAGGGATGTCCATGTTCTCAAGTGAGCCAGCTAAATCGTTAAATCATTTTTTAACATGCCATTGTTTTAGTCAACTTCTCTGCTTCAATTATTCATGGCTTTACGTTCGGAATCAAAGACAGGATAGCTGGATGGCGTGAAGTTTATACCATACGTTTCCAAGACAAAGGTTGTGTCGTTGCATGCTGTGACACTAAGCTGATGGCGAGTTGGCCACCATAAAACTAAAGGCATTTGCCAATATATAAATATATACTCTTTTTTTTTTTCTCAGAAAATAATTTACTCGTGTACAGCAATAACAACCATATAAAATGTACCTTGAGCAAGAACTCTGTAATTTTTCAACATGCCTCGCGTTTGAGTATTATTATAGTGCGTAAAACCTTAATTATGATCATAAAGTCGAAATTTCACAAAGATATTTTCATCACTACAAATTTTTAGGCCGAAGGCACGATCTCCAACTGAGCCTCAAAATAAATAGCTAGAAAAGACGTGAAATCTTCATCTCCTTGTGCCTTTCTGCTCTCTGTCTGAAAAGGCCAAGGGACCGTCTTGCTTTGTTTCACAAAAATAAAAGATACCATAGCTCAAGCAAGCATGAAAAGGATCTGGCCTCACATGAGCGGAGGCATGCGTGTCGGTGGGGTAAGAGCTTTTTTTTTTTATTTTGATTCTTCAAAAAAAAAAAAATTTAAGTACCATAGTATCTTATAAAATAATATAATAAAATCAAACTTATACTAGTTAAGAAAAAGAAGTAGTTTTATACTCAATTAATATTTATATATTATATAAATTTATTATTTGATTCAATATAGTATTTTATGATTGATTGTTTTTTACTTATAAATATAGTTTAAGTAAAAGAATGATGGAACCAATTCTTAACTCTCTTATAATATAATTCGGCATATCAAAGGAAAATTCTTGGCTCCATCACTGAAAGCATGGTTACAAAGAGGCAAAGCATTCGTAATTGTTTATGTTGGAAGAGAGGTAAACCGTGATTCAATTTCTTTGTTGAAAAAGAGAGGCATGCTCTGCTATCAACCTGGCATGATACATTATGGAATATATCATACTGTACTTATTATTTTGGTTTTATTTTATTATAAATTTTATACTATTTCAGAATAGCAAACTATGCTAATTTGATGTCATTTTCGTTCGATATGCTTTAAATTGAACATTTGGAATGATTCATTGTACCTCGAAGAAAGTTGTATCTTCGTCAACAATCATTTTGTCATATGAAATGATCGATAGCGATCTAGCAGTTGCTTTCTAAAAGCGGAAGCAGTCTCATAGAGTACTCAAATACAGTAACACTTCTTCTATCAATGCATACCTCCCATGCTTGAAAATATATAATAGAACAAGGATCTTGGAAAATACTAGCAGTTCTCACAAGATGATTGCCTTTTTTGGCTTTGAACCTTTATACATTTCTCTAAGGTAGCTAGCACCATCTTGCAGGGAAAGTAGAGGCTTTTCTTTTTCATACAAGGGCTTTCTCAGTTCTCATTTTTCACTTGCATAAAATAAGGTAGGCAATAAAGTAGGATCATAGGGGAAAAAAAAAAAAGAAAAAGAACTGTTTCAAATAATTAAAGCTAGGCAGAAATGTTCATTTGGTCGTCAAATTTTTATTTAAGATTTACTTTAATTTTTAAACTTTTCGGTTGTTGCAAAATAACAGCACCATTAAAACCCAAGCTGCGGTGATGAGTTCGAGTGGAGGTTAAGAGGATTGAAAGCACATTTTACCCCGAGAATACTGTTCTATAATTAATTTCTCTTTGCCAATGCTGTAACCAGTCACATGATATGCTTATAGGGTGGTTTACTTTTTGACAGGCGAAGGACAGAGTCAGTCCCATCTGCAGTAGATACGTCAATGCCGGACAAACTGTCAATCGATTGCAGTGCACTTGCCTTTGCTCTCTGACTAAATTACAACTATAGGATGCACCGCGTGGGACTGGCCTCAGCTGGGACCATTCTTTCCCAACTTCTCCTCATGGAGGGCCACGTTACAAAAAGCGAACCTAACACTACTCTTCCATGTGACTCCCAAAAGGGTGAGTTGGAGGGGTTAGCTGAGATGGCACGGGCATTTGAAGGGCTGATGGCAGGTGCTTGGAAAGGAACTTCAAGGGTGCCTGAGCCTCCCCACGTCTGCCATGGACTTTAGAAAATTTTGCCACGAGGTGAGAACCCCACCATAAGATCTCTAGCTTTCTCCTGATCAAATTTGTGACAATTATTGGCTTCGTTTATATGTGGCAGTAATAAATGCCGTCCTCTTGCCGGTTAGCTGGGCTGGCAACCGGTTCGACCACTTGCTATGAGCCAATTGGACCGCATGAGCTGGTTTCTTTCATAATTTAATGTTGGATGTCTTTGTTCCTAAAACGTTCTAGATGAAATGAGCTTGATGGATTGTTTGCCAATCTTTCTATTGACAAAAGAGCAAATAAAATAAAAGATTAAACAAAGGATTTGACTAATGTCCCATGTGGTTGATGATTTGTTTAATGTCTCATGTGGTTCATCATGTAAATAAAAAAATCTAGGTGTTGCTTTAAAATATATATATATATATATATATATATATATCTCAACCCTCGAGAAGGCTAAATATACGAGTAACAGGAGGAAGATGAGACTTCTTTATTCGGATGGGAAGATGAATGGTTCAATTTTCCCAGGAGACTGGACCACTGAAGGAAAACGTGAATTTTGTCAGCTACCTTTTCCGAAAAGCAAGCCAACCAACAAAGTATATAGGGGTAGTCAATTGAAGATCAAATTCATCCTCCATTTGGCTACAAATTTATGTTATGAACTATAGCATATTTAAGTTTATTTCTTTTAAGCTATGAGTGGATTTCTTTTTTGAGAAAAAGGGAGGGAGGATCCATCCATCATAAGTACTCTATTCATGAAAATTTACCTCTCAAGTTTCAAATTGGTGCTAAAATCTAACAATGTGTTTCTTATTTTTTGAATTTCTAGAAAATGACAACTTAGATTTCAAAGCTTAGTAGTTGGCTAACACAATAGATTTAAGTTTTCTAAAGGTTTTAAGTTAAAATTTCCTCACACATGTTTAATTGTTTATTAATTGAATCATTTGTAGAGGTATTGCTCTTCATTTTTTTAATATATAGGAGGGCTAGGTTAAGAGCCCCCACCTATATATTTTCATTGGAGCGTCGGCAAAATTCGAAACCTAATTCTATTATTAAAACCAAATCATTGCCACCTTTCTATTCAATGAAATTTTGATGCAATTCAATAAATTGAATCCCACAATGAATCCACTAATAACAAATTTCTATATTAATATAAAATTTTTGATAGAACTGAAAAGTATTAGGTGGAGATACCATAAACACTAACAAAAGAACGGTAGGACAGAAAGAAATAGTAGGAACTATTATTTGTTACCTTACTTTCATAAGCAAAAAATATCAAAATATATCATCAAGATAGATAACAATCTATTAGATGGTAGTATCTCACTTAATTTAAAACTCACGTTTTTTTTATGTGAGATTCTTTACATAAGGGTCTATATTTTCTATAGATTTTTAGAAAAAAATTGAGATTTTGAACCAATAGCTTCATTTGCTTGAAAAGTATATTGTCGCATCATGCCCCAACTCATCGTCTAGATCAGATGCATGACCCAGCTAAAGCTTGAGTTTTAATCAATTTCTAAGTGAATAATAACATCAATTTTGATTAAGTCCAATTGTGCTCTCCCTATTTTATGGAAAAGCTTTTCCTTTTTTTTTTTTCCTTCCCAATATATTTATCTTCAGTCCATTTCTCTGAAAAGACAATCGTAAAGTGTCATCATAGGATGAACCAAGGGTGGTGAACCAGCATATAATACCATCTCCCATACCCATCATCACATTAAACTAGCCGCCTCTCATATTTACAACCTTGCCACTATCTTCCGTTCAAAAACTAGTCCTTTTCCTTCCGTTGATTTCTACTTTATGGGCTTCCTTCGAATCATAGTTATTTTTGTGATTATTATAACCAACCCAAGTCTGCACTAAGCTTTGGTTAGCAACTTTTGGCCTCTCACAAAGGACAATGAATACTCTCTCTCTCTCTCTCTCTCTCTCTGTCTCTCTCTCTCTCTCTTATGTAACTACAGAAATTGTCAGTAAAATCTTGAATACATGTTGCTCTCCATGCATCATATGCACCTCACATACATGCATGGTACATGGACATACATGTGCGCAAGTATATATAAGAGTAAGTGCTTTCTGCTACCACTCACCAAGGCAGGCCCAGTAGAACATGTGACTGATTCAAGAGGGTCTTCTTGGTCTAGAATATCCTAGATTTGTGCCATGGATGCAGGATCTACATATAGGAAGTTAGGTAGATTCGTGTAGGTGTGTGTGAGGGTTGGTGTGAGAGAGAGGAGGAAAATGGGAAGGAAGCCTTGTTGCTCCAAAGAAGGACTGAATAGAGGAGCATGGTCAGCTCGCGAAGATAAGATCCTGGGTGATTACATCAAAATCCATGGCGAGGGCAAATGGAGAGATCTTCCAAAAAGAGCAGGTGAGGACACCTATTCTCGGTTTTTTATTTCATAAGCCTTATTTGCATCTACTTCACTTCACAGTGAGCAATCTTGGCAGCTAATCCTCTTGTTGTGATTTATTGTGGGGAAGGAGTAACTAAGTTTGCATCATTCGTGCATTGGCTAACGAGCGTATCATAATGTCCAATCTTATTCAAAACACTGATGGAATTGCAGGTCTGAAACGGTGTGGCAAGAGCTGTCGTCTCCGGTGGCTGAATTATTTAAGGCCTGATATCAAGAGGGGTAACATCTCTCACGATGAAGAAGATCTCATCATCAAACTCCACAAGCTCCTTGGGAACCGGTAGCGTCTCGCTTCACCTTTGATCACACTAAATTAGCTTGAATGAATTAATACCAGTTATGTACTCAATTATAGATGGTTAATTAAATCAAAGTCATCCGCTGTTGTTGAACTTAGTTGGTCCCTCATTGCCGGAAGATTACCGGGGCGAACAGACAATGAAATCAAGAATTATTGGAACACAAATCTTAGCAAGAAGGTGAATTCCCAGCAACCGAACTTGGAGAGAGCTATCAACAAATCTAAAGCAAAGAAGGCTACGAAAGGAGGCTCGGTGGAAGCAGCAGCAGCAAAGGTGGCCGGCGAGCAGTTCCAATCTGTGATCCGAACCAAAGCGGTGAGGTGCACCAAGGTCTACCTCCCTTTGAAAGAGGATGAGAGGGCGGCCGGCCGCAACCTTGAGACCGTGTGCAACGGGAGTCCATCGACGGTGGTCCCCCAGGATGGCGACCTCTCCAACTTCTTGATGGACTTCGACGTGGAGGGGCTGGTGACGAGCTTGGAAGATGGTGATTTTTTTAAGCTTTGTGGCAACGTTGGGGAGAGTTCAATTTGGTCCAAGGGAGCCGTGCAGGAGGATTGGAGTGGAAGTGGTATCGTGGAACTAAACGTAGCCTCTGAGCTAGGTACCTTGGCTTCTTTTCTGGAGTCCGAGGGGGAGTGGCAGGAAAAATAAAGGAGAAAGGTCGCCAGGGAAAGGACCCCATCGTTGCTGTGGGGCAGATCCGTGCGAACGCGTCTCTTTTCGTGTGACAGCACTCACTTTCATGTGATTGTAACTAGAGGTTCCGCAAAGGTAGCCATTTTCTGCCCTTAAATCATGCTGAGTGGTACATAAAAAGGGACACGGCTGCTTCGTTTTAGATTACGCCTGACCTTTTCTGCTGTGTACTATAGTTTTAACCCGGCAGTACTCTCGTGCTTATCATCATCAAATTACTCTTAATCAAATCACGGATGATATGGTAATTAAAAAATAAAAAATAAAAGAGTGTACTTTTGGGTAATAAATGAACTTTTTTTCAATTAAAACTCTGGTGTTTGTGCATTACAAGAGAATAAGAGATCTAGTATAATCTATTTCTTCTTAATATTGGCCAAGGTGATCGGTTGTATTCAAAACTAATGACAACAATCGTTGTCTGTGGTAGCCCATACTCGTTTGTCCAGCAATCAAATATTTTAGATTTAAATCTTGAGTGGTACGTGTCCATCATTCAAAACTTGAAAACAGCCGTGTAGGTGAAGCTCCTTTCGCTGCTCTCAAAATAACATGTATTCTCTTTAAATCATTCAACTCATGCAATAACTTTTCATGAAATGAAGATCATCCCTTCATACCATGTCGATCTTGGTTTTAATTTCTTCTTTGACCAATAATTTTTAATGTCAATGTTTGCATGATCTACAAAAATTGGTTATTGAAGAAAAAACTTAGGTTGAGCTCTTTCAAGTTATATTAGCTAATGAAGGAAAATATCATACAAATTATCAATATCGCACGTCATGTCATGAGAAAATAGTGTTGCGTGTTTTTAATATTCATGCAATCATATAGATTTTATTTTACAATCATATATATTTTTATTATTTATGCAATCGTATATATTTTGTTGGACAATTCTTTTAAGTAAAACATATAACCACCATTTTATAAAGATCAAATCCAAGAATGTATGTTTAAGTCCAACTAGCTGGATAGTGCTTGTTAGTCATTTTTTTTTTTCATCATAAATCATATGAACTTTAATATATGCCTTCTTATTGCATATTATGAACTAAAAATTTTGCTTTAAAATATCAACATTCACAATATAATACTAACTATCATTAAGATAGATGACTTTGTTGGGAATCTATCCTACAAAGTGGAACATTTTCATATAATGTCTATCAAGAATAGAAAATTGAATGGCAATATATTAGAAACAATAATTTAGATTTTTTTATTTGTATTAATTTTAAAGTATGTTCAATTCTCTCTCTCTCTCTCTCATATACACGTATAATGAAGCATAGTAGTAAAACTTCGCAACTGCACCAAACATTTTATGGTATAAGTCCATTCAAGCACATTTATTTACACTATCGTGAAGGAGGTGAATTAAAATTTATGTTTGGAATGTTTATCAAAAAAGGAAATATTCTAATATGCAATTTAGGTCACATGTTTTCTTTTTCCAAGCGAAGCACGATCGCAAAACTTCATGAATGCATTAATTTTTCTTGGTATAAGATCATTCAAGTATATTTATTCATACTATACTGAAATAGTTAAATTAAAGTTTACATTCGGCATGTTGCTCTTAATAATGTGAACGTAACATCATTGCTATAATCGCTAGGCAATTATGAAATATTATGCTGGTAGATTGCATCATTCTAACATGATGATTTCTTTTGATAAAGTCAACATAACATCGATACAGAAATTCTTAAAGTCATAAAGATTTATTATTCTAATATATTTGTAATGTCTCTCTTACGATGATCGTAGATGATAGCACGTAAATTACACCATACATTCATCTACTAATAGTTAATTAGTTGATTGACAAAATTTAGTCCTTTTAGTTTAGAACAATGGCTTTGAGGTTCTTAAATATAAAAAGAAAGTGAACTCCGAGATTGATGAGTTATGCTAAGGCTTGTTGGCCAAAATATAAGGCCTAAGAAGCAATTAAAGATTAAGAAAATCTACTAAAATATCAAAATCATATTTCAAAGCTCTCAAAGTTCCTTCTAGTTAGCAAATCTTCATTGAAAATTAATACAGACAATAACCAACACCTATAGACACATGCACATACCATCATGCATATTTATGCATTCGCATACATGATGATCGATGACAAATAGAAAGTAGATTGGGTCAAAGAAAAATAGTAGCCAAACTCTTGCCATAAGCCTTGATCACTATTGGAAATTTTCTCCTACCTTAATTTCTATGCATGGATAGGAAACTATCACTATAGCTTCAATTAGTATTCATTATGATAGATGAGCTATTAGAACCATGAATTAGCTAACAATAAAATTCCCTTTGCAAACTCTTATGAATGAAAATATTGACATATAATAGGTTTTTGCCTAGGTCCATGGTCATATTTACATCAATACACCAACAAATAACGTTTCTTATTTAAAATAAAGAAAAAAGAAATACCCAACTATACTATTTTCCTTGATGTTATAATCATTATGAGTTGAGTATATAAGATAGCAAAAAGTACAGATCACTTTCAACTCCCTCAGTTCACAAAGTAACATGAAGCTTTAAGGTTAATTTATCCGACAAACAAAGACGGCTACATCATGGAAAACCGGACAAAGTTGTGCTCCAAAGCCAAGGAACTTATGCTACAAGTTTTACTAAAACATATATATTAAATTTAGCTTCCCATGGCCATTCTGAATTATGTCTTGCTTGAACAATCAGGATAACTGCTGGCTTTTCGATATGATAAACAAGGACATGTTGATGGTCAAACATATCTGAGCACAAATATATACATACATATATATATATATATATATATATAAATATACATACATGATGCTCATAAATATTTATTCCTAAAATTATTAAAAAAATTGAAAAGAATATACCTCCATAAAGATAGAAGAGTGCTGACAGGTGTGTTTTAATCTGGCACCCAACCAACTTTCAAATGCTCCAAGGAAAAGCAGCTGCCTACTCTTCTATTCAAGTCCACGCTGCTACTATTTTGCTTCCACCATGTCGCATTCACCACTAGACAAAAGAACCATCAGTCACATGCTGAATTTCATGGTGCATTAGATGCTGTGTTCTATCATGATGGGACATAATTGGGATTGGTTGCTGCAAATCGTCCACTACTCCATCCAAGGCTTAAGACACCAGACTCATTGCCAAAAAGAAATTAAAGCAAAGAGGGGGTCAAAGAAATGCATTAAAACAGCACCTTCGCATCCACATCGTGTCAGAATTGCCAAGCGAAGCAGAAGGCCTTGCTCAGTGCCAAGACTTTTAGGTTGGCAACAAACTGTCTTCTTCCGCTACGTGTGGTGACCGAGCGACCAATAGCTCCCTCTCTTGTCGCTCAGCTCCTCATTTGTTGGGATGGATCATAGCACGACGTAAATGTTTAGAGAGAGAGATAGAAAGAGAGAGAGAGAGAAAGAAGGGCCCATGCCCCTGTGCCGCCGTCTATTCCGTCCACTCGTTTGGAGGGCGTGAGGGTTACCGCATGGCATCCGTGGACCATTTGATAACAAATATCAATATTAAATTATTTAATCTATATCATATGAAATATATAAATGTATCTGGACTTGTCTTTCTGATTTTTTTTTTTTTGGAATCCGATTCTTCCTACCAATAGAACGCGCCGGACAAAGGTGGTAGATCGAAAAAATCCAACGGATTTTATGAAATCATGTGCCATGCCTCGAATCCATCCGATAAATTTTATGAAGTCATGTGCTATGGCTGTCGATCCTATTTTTAATAGGAGTAGTTTACCATAAAATTCAATCAATCCTATTATTTTACTATCCATAATAGCGTAAAAAGAAGTATCACCTTCACGTTGTTCGAAAATCGTAGTGTTGAGTTTCTCAACCCTTTATCTTTGGATTAATCAGATCTATTTCTCAACTCAATGGAGCTGAGAAATGATATAACTCAATGTCAGAGTGTCATCTTGATGCCATGGAAGTCATCAATTTGACTTTGATTATCTTTAAACCCAATGTGAATTTTTTTTATATTAACTTACTCCTCCAATTGTGATCACTATTGCGGCTGCTAAAGCAGTCATTGGACTAGCTATTATTTTATCAATCTAACATAATTAAATATATTAATATATAATATAGTATACTAAGATAATACATATAGTAATATAAAGCATTGTATAATAAATTATAATATTATAATGTATTATAGTCTAAAATATTAGGAATGGTAATTTCAACTACTAAAATAGGGATTCATTTTGTTCTGTGCAGAGTAAGGATTCCTCATCTATTGTGAAAGTGGGGTTAGAGATTATTTTTATCCCTACTAGCATGGACGGAGTGGAAACAGAAATAAGTATAACCTCGCCCTGCCTCATTCCTATTTCTTTAGCTCCGTACTTAACTACTATAATACTCTTTTATGTTTTTATATTTACAAAATTACTTGTATATGTTAATAATTTTTTTCAATTAAGAGTATGCTTAGTGAAAATTTTTTTCAGCTATATTATTAGTTTCATAATTTTTATTAAAAATTGAAATTATATCATTAAGGATGGAGTAGATATGGGGATTTGGCAGGGATGAAGCGGGAATAAAAATTTATCATTCGCTATAGGATACGAATGAAGATGAAAATATTTTTATTTATTAGGATAGGATGGAAACAAATATTATTTTTTTTAGTAGAAACAGGAATAAAGATTAGAGTCGTAAGTCCTGCTCCATTGTCATCTTTAGGAGATATTATATCATGGAAACCAAGATTGAAGTCGTAAGCTTTAGCCCATTTTCTCGACCTTAGCAGATATTATATCGTGATAATATTTTAAAATAATGATCATATACAATCAAATAAGACGTGTTAGCTAAATTAAAAATTAGAATATTTTTCAGAGCCTATGCTAGGTCCAAGAACAAATCATACTAATATTAAATCAATAATGCAAGTCCATTATTTCCGGATTATAGGCTCCAAGCACAGATTATACCAAACTCACTGTTCCTAGGTTGACTAAGGCTATGTTTGGAAGCAAAATAAAAATATGAAGAAGTTGGATTAATGTAGTAATTTTAATGAGAAAAAACTGGGTCAAACTATTTCACCATTTCATAGAAGTTAATCTTGGTTACATGAGGTAAATACGTTAGGAGGAGTAACATGGATTATTCGTCTTCCAAGCGTAGCTTAAATTATTGAGCATGGCCAGTCGATGGAGATAAAGTGGATGTTTCGACATCATCGGAGGGACAAATATATGTTTTTCCCTTCTAAAAGAAAAAGATAACAAGTCCTAAAAATATTATCCCTTCTAAGGTTTTATGCATCATTTATACTGACAAGCACCAGGATACACAAAATACCATGCCAAATAATAACAACATAGCATGCAATATTAATTAGTACCATGAGGCCAGCACCAGGACTTGAGATTACCTTGATTTCCTTCATTTTTTTTTTCTTTTTTTTTTTTTTTTTGTCATTTTAGTGTTTTCTTATGCTTTTAGTTATTAATTATGCAAGCAGGGAGACTCCTGCATTAGCTTCCGGCTGATGCACTGAAAGTCGAAAGCAAAACTGGGCCGGGTCAAGTTACAGCCATCAAAACTGGGCCCAACTCAATCTTAACAGGGGTTGGAAAATTCAGTCCTTCTCTACCCGATGGGCTGAAAAAAATCCAAGCCAAAACCTGATTAAAATCGGATTAGACTGAGCAAGCCGAGCTAATTTTGCTTAGGTCTATACAAGAACTGAATGTTAGAAATATAAATAGTAGCTTTATGTTGCTCTCAAAAATTTTGATCAATGCACATCATCAAAGGATTTTGTCAAGGCTCGCCAAATCTAGTTATAAAATTTATAGAATTTGCTTCTAAATATTTATAGGATAATCTAGCTGTAAAGATGGAGAGAAAGAAAGGATAGCCTTTTTAGTCACCATTGCTAAAGCAAGCAGCAATATTTATACTTGTGTAACTAAATACAAATTTGCTAAGAGGATATATATATATATATATAATTTTTTTAAAGGCAATCTTTTATTGCTATATATTCAAACTGCTTTTAGAGGCAAATATTATTTTGATATTGTAAAACTTCTATAACCCCTTTTTGTCTTATTGCACACCGGAAGAGATGAGGAGATGACAATAGTGAACTCAAAGAAAAATTTTTTCATGTTTAGAATGCGTCGGAAAGCTAAATTGATATCCTGACATAATGAAAATGGTTGAAACTTGAATACAATTTGTGTTGACTATGATGAAATTATCTAGAGACAAATGTATACCGACTATTTCTCATATAGTGGCCTAACCTAGAAGGCAAAGTTAATCATTTATTTCAAAATTTATGCTCCCAAACTTCTGTCTATTAGATGTCGGTCCTGTAGATCATATAAATTTGGTTTCTAGTTAACTTGACATAAATCATAGTCTCTGATCTTTGATCTTGTTTCCCATATATTTTTAGATATATCCATTGTATTTTCTTAAAGTTTCATGATAATTGATCCTTTTCATGCATTCTTAAGGTTGCATTTGGATGAGGCATTTTAAAAATTTCTAAAATTTTGAAATGCAGTATTTCAGAATTCTAGAATTTCGTAAATTTTCTATTTGGATAGTTGCTCTTTAAAATAAAATTTTATTTGAGGATTGTAAAGTTTTCTATAAATATTATTGTATAATATTTATATAAATTTTACATAAATACTTTCATATTTTATGTAAAATTACATGAATTTTTATGCAATAAATATTTAATATTTATTTCAACAATACTCATCAATATTTATTATTTCAATATTAATATTTTATTATTTATATTAAAATAATTATTATTAATATTATTGTATATATTAATAATATTTATGAAGTATTAATATATATATATATAATACTATATTTATATTTATGATTTGTATTTAAAACATTTATTTAATAATAAAATAAAATATTTATAATAATGTTTCTAATTAAATTTATATTTTAATTATAAAATATTTTATTAATTAAAAATAAATTTATGCTATAAAAATATATAAATTAATCATAAAATATTTATAACAATTTATTATTATAAAATAAAAATAATATTCAATGCATAAATTATAAATTAAATATTATTTTAATTACTTAAATATTTTAATTCAATAATATTTATATTATTAGTATATATTATTAATAATATATTTAATAAATATATTATTATTATTAAATTTTATTTTTATGTAATATTTATTTATTAATAAATAACTAATATTTATATAAATATTTTGGTATATAAATAAAATTAAATATTTTGATCACTTTTAAGTAGATTTTTAGGAACGATTTGTAAATGACACCTTTAGGGATAGAATTTGTAAACGACTACTTGAGAGATTTGTAAATTTTATAAAATTTTAGAAATTTCTCCTTAAGGGTGGCCAAATAAGGCATTTTAGTTTTGCAATTCTAAAATTCTCATTTCAAATGAAATTTCTCCTAAAAATCATTCATCCAAACATACCCTAAAAATATTTAGTCAATAACTTTGATGTAAGAAGGACCAATGTTCTGTCAATAGGAGTGGTGGTTTTCACCAAAAGTGAACCATCAAGCTAGAATGTCAATTTTATACCAAATCCATTTAAAATCATATTGATTTTAATAAAAAATACTTGATCCAATTATTTTTTTTTAAAAATCCTTCATTAAATCTATTTATTTTAGATGAACTTGAGCAAATTGATGGGTCCACCTCTAAATTTGCTATCCCTACAAATTACTTTCTTGAATTTTACTTTAATGTTACAATTGGGTTTACTTCACTTGATTGATAAGCCTTTTCGATCGGAGAGGATCAAATTCAAATCTCCCCTATATTATTTAGAGGGGAGGGTTTGCTTCAGTGATGAATATGATATGAAAATAATTTAGAGAGTGCGCCACAATTCATGACAAACAAGTGCATGGATAGGGTCACCAAATTACTATGATTATCAAGATAAATTCATAGTTTCTCTTCAGCCCCAATTAATTACATGAGCAACTGATATAGATAATCTAACTAGAAATCAGTAATCAGTCCAAGAATATATGGATTGAATGAAATAATATATAATGCAATTTCTTTAATATGATGATATAAAATTACCAAAATGGCTATAAATAGTTGTTATAATCCATGGATATTATAGGATCAATGAGTAATTGAATATTTTTAGTATTTGGTATGGCTGAAAATGATAACCTCTTTATCATAATTGATAAAGTGTGAAGTTAATTTACATAGATGTCCCTCAGGATATGTATCAAAGACATGATAAAATTTAATGCTAGATAATTTAACTATGTACATTTCTATGTTGGATGTGAATGCTAATCTGATATATAAATATGGTATAGTTCATGTTGGACTTGGACTTGAATTCATGTCAGATTTGAGTTCTAAAGTAAAACATTTCCAACTTTAATAATAGATAATAATCATTATACTTTAATAATGTATTAAAATATAATTATTAAATAATAGTAAAATTTTATATTATAGTAATATTATGTCATAATCATTATTATACTACAATGTTATATATTGTAATATTATTATAATATGATGTTATTATATTGTAACATTGTTATTACAATTTATAAATTAAAAATAAATTATAATAATGATTTTTGATAATATAAATGATTAAATAGTTGAATGTACCATGCAATGCCTTTTATCATTGTTTATTATAAAAATATTTTCTTAGTTTAATGATCAAATAGATGTTAAAATCTCAAAATACTTTAAAGATAGTTATCGAACAATAAATAGCTTCTTATAGAAGCTCTGCTACAAAAAGTTTTATTACCAAAAGCTCCACTAAATGGAGCCTAAGACTTGCTATTCTTATTAGAAAAGGTTTAAGTAAAAACAAAAATACTGCAACTTGCTTGTGATCGGCTCTAGAATGACATATGAATCAAGCTAGCTTTGACGTTGTTTATAATGACCTAAAATCTCACTCAAAAAAATAAGATAAGAGGTATTAATTAAGGTACCCAATATATCTTTATCTATAATCAATATTAAACTAATTTCTCCGAGTTTGCACCTCCTAATGAATCGGACTCAATTCTCTTGAATTGTAATCATCGATTTGCTTTAGTCACTAGTTTCAACCCTCACTCTTTTGAAATATGTCTCAAATATGTTACCTTTCTCAACTCCGATAAGTCTTCCTGTTCTTATTTTGTTTTCAAAGACCAGACACTTAGCCCTAACTAGTATAGAGCTTCAATCACCTTTGAAACCCTACAAGTCCGATGGTTGATTTGGGCCTCTTATCTTCTCTCTAGAGATTTACAATATGACAATATTACTGGCACATTTATCAATTGCAAGTAGGGGGTACACTAATATTCTATTTGCTAGTTTGCCTATCAATTTGGATTTTGTCGAGATTTGTCAATCCAATCCCATTCTATCAAACTCTTAATAAAGATTTCATCGACGGTGTTCACATCACTGACTCCACTTTCGTTACCCATGCACTTACTCTTGATTCATCTAAAGTTGAAGAAACAAGCATCCCATTAAGGATAGTTTAGAGCATATCATTAACTTCTTTGTTACTGCTATTCTTCATAACCTTCTCAGTGATTCTTTCTCTCTCACAATGAGCCTCCCATGGAAGAAACAAAAATAAACAAAATGACACAAAGATTATTTTTGTTTTAGATGTTAAAGTTAAGGCTTGCTTGCTTTTTTCTTTGATAACATCTCCTTTTATAAATGTGTTGAATGATTGCTATTCTCATGTTTTATTTAACCACCTCTACAACATAGAATATCGCCCTTCTTATTTTTTTCTACTTGTTTCACTATAGTCAACTTATTTTAAATTCATTCGCAGTGCCCTACAAGATGCTATTTTTCTTCGTTTCGCTTTCATCAGACCTACTCAATCACATTCCGATAAGCTTAAAGTCCACTTTAATACCAATAGTAATATTAGCATAAAAATATATGGAGAGATCGTGTGCACGTGTGCGCACGCGCATGTGTGTGCTATGTATTCAAACCCTTCATATTCGTTCTCTTCTTCCAATTATTGGTAGATCCAACAGGACTTAAATGTATGTTTTGGCTTCATGTGATAACGGGATGCATGGGGAGACGAAGCGCGTGCCACCCGCCATCATGCACGTTGAAAGGAACCGCTTGCCACCCACCGTCAGCCTTGGCGGAGGGCCGGCCGGTGGAAGATGATTGCAAGAATGCGTCAATACCAATCTGTTAACAGTAGACGAATCAGAGAGCTATCATGTGGGGTTATAGAATATCTATCTTTTAACAACAAAAAAATTATTCATATTGTTAATATATCTATGACAAGAGCTATAGCTCAGTTAGGTAGAGCGCTTCGTTTACACGTGCACCAATTCTTTTTCAAGGGAGTCAATTATGCAATGAACATAATTGATCATGCAAGGATGCGCCGATTTTCACAGCCTGGACCCCCTTCTGGGGCATTCCCCCGGTCAAAGCGCCGGTGGTCCACCGGCGCGTTCGGCACGCTTTGCACGGCCAACCGTCGCGTATTCTTATCCATTTAACATTAATTTCTCTCGTCCGATCGCCACGCGTCTCGGAAACAAGGGCATGTGCTGCAGGGCGCTATGCGTACGGACATGTCAGCGACGCAAAAAATTAAATCAATAATAATAAATATAAAAGTTGACGTAATGGGAACAGCGAATGAGCGGTTGTTCGGCGGGCGTTCTACTTCAACATCAAATGTGCAAAATCCTTCATCAATGAAGGTATTCACAATGAACTAAGATTATATATCAATCATGACTCTTATTCCTATTTCCAACATTAAATTTAATAAAACATTATATTAAAAATAAAACTTGATAATAAATAAAAAATAAAAAATCATATTAGAAGTAAAACATAATAATAAAAATATATGCTAAAATTATTCGGATACAAATATGAAAACTTAGAAAAAATTTGATATGATCGTTAATAGAATTTTTTTAAAAAAAAATTAACACAAATCTTTGAATCTTATTCATTCACACGCTTACTAACGAGATGGGAAAAATTTAATATTCAATTATTAAAGTATCCGCTTGTGAATCTATTGGCTCTAGCATGAATTTTAGCATAATTTTATTGGCCATCGTATCGGTTATGCTATATCGAATGTATTATATTAGATTTTTTATTTTGTTATGTAGTTTTTAATTAAAAATGACATCAAGACACCATCCAAATTCAAAATCGATATTTTGATCATGATATCTCCGAACAAAGATGCATAAAAAACAATAATCCCAAATTCTTATAATCATAATACCAATTTTACTATTAGATATCAAGCTATGAAAATTGAAAATCTATATAATTAATAATTATCTTTATATTTCAAAATGTTGCAGAAGAAAACTTTCATGAATTTGGAAGCTTAGGTTATAGCCAAAAGAAATTTAAAATATTTGTATACATGTGAGGCAAGTCAATTGAATGCTTTTGTTTTTTAGTTATTTATAGAATTGTCAATTGATATCAATGATGTAGACATTTCATCTAAATGTCCTGTTCATTACTTTTAAAATTCTTAATATCAATATTTAGATTATAACAACGCCACTTTTAAACCATACATTTTACTTCTGACTTCTAGTAACGTATACAAGCCCCGATTAGTTTTCATATTTGAAACACAAGATTTTGCACAACATATCATAAATTGGTTTACTTCAGCCCATTTTTAAAAATATACTTTATTTGATTACAACAACCATCACATGATAGGCACCAATGACCATGAAGAATGCATACTCTTCCTCTATTTTTGAAAACAATAATTTTACAACATCTCCTATTTAGATAAGGGAAGATTGCTAAAGAAAAATACAATAGTAGAATTTTTGATAATAATAATTATTATAATATGATGTTATTATAATTTATAAATTAAGAATAAATAATAATAATAATTTTTGATAATATAAATGATTAAATAATTGAGAGTACCATGCAATGCCTTTTATTATTTTTTATTATAAAAGTATTGTCTTTGTTTGAGTACCAAATAGATTTTAAAATCTTATAATATTTTAAAAATATAGTTATCAAACAATAAATAGCTTTTTATATAGAAACTCTACTATCAAAAATAATACACCAAAAGCTCCACTAAATGGAGCCTAAGCTTTGTTATTCCTATTAGAAAAGGTTTAAATAAAAACAAAAACACTGCAACTTGCTTATGATTAACTCTAGAATGACAAATGAATCAAGCTAGTTTTGATGTTTTTTATAATGACCTAGAAATCTCACTAAAAAATATAAGCTAAGAGGAATTAATTAAGGTACTCAAGATATCCTGATCTATAATCAATATTAAACTAATTTCCCAGAGTTTGCACCTCTTGATGAACCAAACCCAGCGCTCTTGAATTATAATCATCTATTTGCTTCCGTCACTGGTTTCAATCCTCTCTCTTCTGAAACATGTCTCAAATATTTTACCTTTGTCAATGCCGACAAGTTTGTCTATTCTTATTTTGTTTTTAAAGACCATGCACTTAACCCTAACTAGTATAGAGCTTCGATCACCCTTGAAACCCTTCAAATCAAACGGTCAATTTGGGCCTCTTATCTTCTCTTAAGAGATTTACAATATGGCAACCTTACCGGCACATATATCAACTGCAAGTAAAGGGTAAAGTAATATTCCTTTTGCCTGTTTGCTTTAGATTTTGTCAAAGTTAATCAATCCAATCCCATTCCATCAAACTCTTAATAAATATTTCATCGATGGTGTTCACATCACTAACTCCACTTTAGTTGCTCATGCACTTATTCTTGATTCATCTCTCAAGTTGAAGAAACAAGCCTCCCATTAAGGATATTCTAGTATATCATTCACTTCTTTGTTACTCCTATTATTCATAACCTTCTCAGTGATTCTTTCTCCTCCACAATGAGCCTCTCATGGAAGAAACAAAAAATAAACAAAATGATGCAAAGATTGTTGTTGTTGTAGATGTTGAAATTAAGGCTTGCTTGCGTTCTTCTTTCACAATATAATTATATATATATATATATATATATATATATATATATATATAGATGTCCTAAATGGCAGTTGCTCTCATGTTTTATTTAACACTTCTACAATATAGAATACTGCCTTTCTTATTTTTCTCCACTTCTCTCACGATCTAAAACTTATCCTTGAAGCCAACTTACTTTAAATTCATTTGCAGTGCCCTACAAGGTGCTAATTCTCTTCATCTTAGTTTTCCATTTTAATACCAATAGTAATATTAGTATAAAAAAATATATGGGGAGATCGTGTGCACGTGTGCGCGCGTACGTGTGTTATGCATTCAAACCGTTCAGATTCATTCATTTTCTTCCTATCATTAGTAGATCCAGGAAATTACGTATGTTTTGGCTTCATGTCATCACGTGATGCACGTTGAAAGGCACCGCTCGCCACCCACCGTCAGCCTTGACGGAGGACCATCCGGTGGAAGACGATTGCAAGAATACGTCGATTTCCGAGCAACGTCGAATTCCAGCCTGGACGCCCTCCGGGACCGGTGGTCCACCGCCGCGTTTCGGCGCGTTTTGTCCGGCCCACCGTCGCCGCCTATCAATTTAACTTTAATTTCTCCTGTCCGATCTCCAGGCGTCTCGGCAACAAGGACATGTGCTGCGGTCCCTACGCGTACCGACGTTTCAACGAGAAAACAATGCCACAAAAAAAAAAATTAACCCAATAATAATAAATATAAAAGTTGATGTAATGTGAACAGTGAACGAGCCGTTGTTCGGCGGGCGTTGAACTTCAGCATCAAATGTGCGAAAGCAAAAGGAATATGGAATATGAATTGTAGCATCCTTCACCCATGAGGTATTCATAATGAAACTAAGTTGATATATCAATCATGACTCTTAATCCTATTTCCAACATTAAATTCAATAAAAAAAATTTATATCAGAAATAGAATTTGATGATAAAAGAATATAAAAAATTATATTAGAAATAAAATTTAATGATAAAAAAATATGCTAAAATTATTCGAATGCAAATACAAAGACTTAGGTAAAATTCGATATGATCCTTAATGCATCAAGACACCATTCAAATTCACAAAATTTATGTTTTAATCATGATATCTCCCAATAAAGATGCATAAAAATCTATAATCCCAAACTCTTATAATCATAATATGAATTTTACTATTACATATTAAGCTATGAAAATTGAAAATCTATACAATTAATAATTATCTATATATTTCAAAATGTTGCAGATCAAGACTTTCGTGAAATTAGATGCTTAGGTTATAGCCAAAAGAAACTTGCAATATTTGTACACATGTGAGGTAAGTAATATGAGACCCCAAATTTAGTCTCACATTGGATGGAAGAGAAATGGGTGATGTGCTTATAACTCAAGTCCACTTGCTACCCATTAACTTCCACTCGAGTTTTTGGGTCACGTGGTTTTGGTCTGCTAGAAGTTAATTAGGCTAGCGGGTGGGCTTGGGGCGTTACAAGTACATTGAGTGCTTTTACTTTTTAGCTATTTATGGAATTATAAATTGATATCAATGATGCGGACATTTCATCTAGATGTCCTACTCATTACTTTTAAAATTATTAATGTCAATATTTAGGTTATAACAATACAACTTTTAAACCATACATTATATACAAGTCTCAAGTAATTTTCATATTTGAAACGCAAGATTTTGCGCAACATATCCTAAATTAGTTTACTTCAACTTATTTTTAAAAATATATCTTATTTGATAGCAACAACTATCACATGATAGAGACCAATGATCATGAAGAATGCATGCTCTTTCTCTATTATTGAAAACAATAATTTTACAAAATCTCCTATTTAGATAAGGGAAGATTGCAAAAGAAAAATATGATAGTAGAGTGCTCTCAAGAATCTCCTCTCATTCTCAACTTTTTTTTTTTTTTTTTGAATATTATCCTCTAGCTCTCCCATATTTTTCCAGGCAAAGATCTATTAATAACCAAGACCTATAATGTTAAAATTAAGATAAATTAATCATCTAGACTAGGTTCACCTTATATATATATACATATATATAAAGGGGCAGACTTAGCTACATTCAAATATAGTTAAGTAAAGAATTCGATCATTTTCTCACTCTTGCATCCATATGAATTACAGAATCATTGCATCTTTTTTACTTTTTTTATCTTTAAAATTCATGAATTGTATAGATTTAAGGGTGAGGAAGGTGACCGGATTTAGGCTTGGCTATATTCGAACGTAGCCAAATCTATTTCATACAAACACATATATAGAAAGAGAAAGGTAGACTTGACTACATTCAAATGTAACCAAGTTCAGGATTTGATCATCTTTCCTACCCTTGGATTCATATAGATTCCGAATCCATCCCATCTTTTTTATTTTTTTTTTATCTTTAAGATTTCTGAACTATCCCGAATCTCGAACTTGGGTCATAATAAGGAAGGAGTATGCAAAATTTCATCTCTCAAAATATGAGCAAATTTTAAAACAATAGCAAGGATGGTAGCTTTCAATCGATAGTAGCTTTCAATTTTTTTCTACAAGAAGGGTTGGCACTGCGAAACATCCATCCCTTTATGACGCATATCATGCCAATGGAATAGAGCTTGGAGAGCAACTTTTACGTTTTTCTAAAGTTATGATTTGTGGTATAAAATACCCATTCTCGTGTACCATATGTAACAACAGCAACAACAATAACAAAGCTTTAATTCCAAACTAGTTGGGATCGGCTGCATAAATCCTTTTTCTCCATTCAACTCTATTTTGAATTATATTTTTGTAAGATGCAAAAATTCTAAGTCTTTTTTTATTACTTTTTTCCATATAATCAAGTCGCTCTTCTGCATAAATGCATATTTAGGTTTACATTGCTTATGTCCAAACTATATAAGTTGCCCTTTCCTTAATTTATTCTCGATTGAAGCTATATTTATCTTTTATGAATTATTTTTTTTATTTTTTTATTATCATATATTTATCTTAATATTTTTATTTTTATCATATTTATTTTAATACGTATATTTTTTTTATTATTTAATATTTTTATGTATCATATGCACATGCTAATAATGATTTTGGCTATTGCAACGAGCCTGGTTTCTTTGCTTAGCACCGTACATATTTATCTCTCATCCATAGATGAGCGACAATAAATTTTTCTAATTGTGTGGTGAGATTCGTCACAAGTGAAATGCTACCACTCATAAATGAATGAGTTGTGGGGATGTGCACCTATGATGACCATTGCAAGAGCCAACACGTGCCTCAAAGAGTAACTTATCAAATTTTATAATATTAAATTAATTGCTTAAATAATGGCTATTATAAATAACGGCCATTACGATGATTTCGGTCATCTCCTTTTTATATTATTAAGATAAATAACATAAATATATATATATATATAATAACCATTATTTTCTATTATAATTAACAATTATAACATAAATAATGAATATTATCTTCACTTATACTTTCTTTTAAGTAAAATAATATTTATTTTTCAATTTTTTCTCAAAATTCTCTCCAGAAGTAATGGTATGGTACCAAAAAAATATTATTTTATCTAATAAAAAAAGAAAATGATAACATTATTATTTTTTCGTTATTGTCCATTATTGTTCATTATAATATCATAATAATAGTCATTATTTTAGCAGTTATTTTGACATTGAAAATTTGAAAAGTTAATTTTGTGGATAAGTAATGGTCATAATCATTATAATAGCCGATGACTTGTTTGGTCGGGACCTATTATAACGAGACAACGACTTATTTGGAATCTAGGGCTGGGGGATATAGAGAGAGAGAGAGAGGTAGGGACAGAGAATTTTGTCTTCAGAACTTGAAACATATATATGGTTGAGTGGATTTAAAGCAACGATTTTGGATTTGAGCGTAGCTGAGAGCTCCTCATGCACACGGAAACAAAAAATGGGTCTCCTCTCGGGATCTCATTAGAATCTCATAGACCTGCCTTTTTTGTTTTTTTTGAGTGAAACAGCATGAACCTGTCATGCCAGCACGAAGGATGGTTCTCCCTATATCCATGGGAAACTTTTGTCTTCGAAAAATTATTTCAAGTTACTGCCAATAATAATTGGAGTTGTAGAGAAGAGAAAATTGTAGAGATAAAGTCTCATACAAAACTTGCAATGTATTCTTTATGAATATGTTAAGTACATATCTTTGTTTTTTTGTTTTTTGTTTTTATATATCATTATCTTGTCTCTCTCTCTACCGTTGATATTAGACAATACTGCTTTCTCCTAGCTGTTGGCAGTGGACGGAATTAGGTACGCTGACGTAGGTACAGATACTGTGGTTCTCTGGACAGAATTTTAGCTTGGCTTGTTGTCAACGAAGTCACCTTCCATGTTGTTTCTTCTGATAGTTTGTGGTAGAAGGAAGCACACCGTTCTCCTGTTCTCACCTTTTCTTTTCTCATATAGCTTCCTTGTCATCTAACTTTCAACACCCCCCCCCCCCTCTACCATAAAAAAATAAGAGAGGGACCTGCCACTATAAATGTTCCATCCACGAGGCACAACGCACAGATAGCTAGAGAGAAAGAGAGAATGGGGAGGCAGACATGTTGCATAAAGGAGGGGCTCAACAAAGGGGCATGGACTGCTCTTGAAGACAAGATCCTTTCTTCATACGTCAGGGCTCATGGAGAAGGCAAATGGAAGAGCCTCCCTATAAGAGCTGGTGATGCTCACAGACACCCGTATACTCTACCTAAAATCTTCACGCCTAAAGGGTCTCAAAAGGCTTGCCACTCCTTTCTCTTTCTCTCTCTCTCTTTCTCTACGATGGCAATTATCTCATGGCATTTGGATCCAATGGTTTGCAGGTTTGAAGCGATCCGGGAAGAGTTGCCGTCTCCGGTGGCTCAACTATCTGAGGCCGGATATTAAGCGGGGGAACATATCGGAGGACGAGGAGGACCTCATCATAAGACTCCACAAGCTCCTTGGAAACAGGTCATCTTCTCCTACTACTCCTAACTTTGAGACTCCTCGCTTAGAAGCCTTCAAGATGCTAGCTCATATGACGAGAAACAGCCATAAATAACACCGACGGAATGGCACTGCTTGATCGAGCCGTATCAGGCACATTAACAGTAGAGGGTGATCGATCCTTAGTTGTTCAGAACCAATTTCGTAGATTAAAAGAACAAAAATGTCTCAATATATTTTTTTCATGCTCCATGGATTTAATGGCTGGTTAGCTTTGATTTTTACCTTCAGCAGAAACTCATGTACTCTATGATTTTTATTTCAATTTTGGCAGTCATTATGGAATTTAAATATTTAGAGTTTTTGTTGTTGAATCAGATATTTACATACAAGGTTTCTCGGTGACATGGAAGGCATCAACCAAATGAGACCAAAAGAGTAGCTAAATTTCGAAACCCATCGATGAGACAAAGAAGAAGAAAATGGTTCCATTCATGTGAGGAAACGGGACTGGAAGAGAGGATGAGAGAAAGAAGAAGAAGGGAAAAAAAAGAAAGGGAGAAGAAAAGAGAAAAGAATGAAGAAGAGAAAGGAAAGAGATAAACAGAAACGAAGAAAATAGAAAAGGAAAAAATGGGATAGAATAAGAAGAAGAGAAATAAAGAAGAAAAAAGAAATAAAAAAAGAAAAAATAGAAGAGAAAATAAGTACTATTGGGATGTTTGATCGAGTTGACCATTGGGATGAGGTGGGATCGTTGGACATCCCATTGCAGGAGGAAACAAAGATAATGAGAATCACATCAATCCATTTAAAAATGAGATAGATCAACCAAAATATTTGTATATTTATGGCATGCACCTTTAGAACTACCTTTAATTCTATTATTTTTTCTGGAGAAGGAGTTGTATTATATATTCTGAAAAATATTAAACTGTAGATGTGATTTTTTTTTTTTAAAAAAAAAAAAAAATCTTGAACAATTAAACAGCTCGGTTTTTTTTGGGAAAAAAGAGAAACAACTTGGCTTCAACTACAACTTTGTGTTAGTCTCAGAAATTTACAAATTAACCAAGCTGGCTTAGAGAGTTTTGGCCAGTTTTGGGAGCTCTTGGCATTGATAAGATGATATTTTAGTTTTATTATATTTTAAATTAATAATAGACTTTTTCCCTCCACGAAGAATCCTCAATTTCTTTTGCTTAATTGGGGCCCGAAGATGGTCTCTAATTGCAGGAAGATTGCCAGGACGAACAGACAACGAAATCAAGAACTATTGGAACACAACCTTACGAAAGAAGGTGCATGGCCAACCAACTCAACCATCCAAACCAAAGGGCAAGCAAAGCATGCAAACAAAGTCCATGGCCGAGCCACCATCAAGGAAACCAGATGCCACAAACAGTGGAACTGTGGTGCAAACCAAGGCCCTGAGGTGCACCAAGTCCTTTTTTCTGGATCAACGCATACCATCCCCTCCCAACAGCCACAAACGTTTTGAAATGGCAACCGTGCCTCAAAATTCGTCTCTTGATGACCATCTGAATGATAGTTTCTTCCATGCAATGGAAGGAGGAGACGACATCGGTTTGAGCATGTATTTCGACGAGACATTCTACGATGAACCGAAGCCAATGGATGGGACAGAGCCAGATTGCTTCCAGCCCAACATCAGATCTCATCTCATGTCATTAGCTCCTCTTGATTTCGAAGAGGAATGGTTTCCATAGATGCAGACATCGTTCTAGAGAGAGAGAGAGAGAGGAGGGGAAGGAGGGAGCTTCCATGTTGGAAAGGTGAGTGCGAGGGGTTTACAAGCTAATGTCCAAGCAAAACGTGAAGAAATGTAAGTCAACTAGTAAAAAATAAAAAGATTTAAAGTGATCATAAACCCTTGGCCTTCGGCCTTGATGTAACAAGTTGAAATAATTGAGCAAGATCCTTGTTCCATTCTAAATTACATGGAAAACTAGGTATGCACCTGTGCATGGATGCTGGTTTGTTTGATAATTTTTTGATAATATGTTTTTATAAATCGACCATAAGATTGAAAAAAATAAAGTTACTAATCTTTTATTCTATTCTAGTATGTGGCAGGTACTCTAGCTTGTGTTCAAGATCCAGCAAGGCTATGTAAGTCCAAAAATGAACAACGCGCTTGTTTGAATATAATCAAATGGATATGCTGGCGTTAACACAGGCTAGAAATAGTTTTGATTCTAATATAGAAATTAGTATGCTAATTTGTTCAGCAGATAATAATATCATTTTTGTAGTACAACTTGAGATTGTAATTTTTTTCATAAGGTCTTTTGCGTTTTTGTTGATGATCATTTGAATTCATTGGAACTTTTTGGTTGTTGTGTCGTTGAAGTTGCATTTCATTTTGAATAGAGATTCCTTTAGTTTCATCGGGAGTTGAGCTATCTGTAATTGTTGACCATTGGGTGCGAATATTAATAATTGTTGTTGACTCATTCACCTCTGGTCCAGTATCATTAATTGCACTTGTTTTATTCTTGGTTGTTAGCAAATCTAACCTAGCAAAACGTTGTATGTATAAAAATTCATTCATCATTTGCATTATTTTATTTCGACAAAAGTTAGCTATAATTATGTCTATTTTATTAGATACATATTATAGTTACCTTGTTGTGCCCCTAAACCAATGCCTGATTGGGTTATCACGACATAATTGTATCTCTTTAAAATGAAATCTTAAAAGTATGTAAGGCCTATTTATTCTTAATATCTTCATAATTTTGACCATATCATCAAAAAAGATGAATCATATATCCTCAACAAATAAAATGACCCTTACCATGCCAAAATATCAACATTCATAATATCCAACAAATTCAACATACATCATCAGCAGTATCTCAAATTTATATAATATCGAAGTAAAACCACATTAACTTCTCTCTTTTTTTTAACATCAGCCCGCATATCCTACTCGGCATCATAGTCCTCATCCTTTGTAAGAATATAAGTAGTTATGAGCTAATATCCTAATAAAAATTCTTATATATACAGATGTGAATATGCAGTTAAAAATGAAAATATATAGATAAAATTTGCAAATAATGTATCTAGCAAAAAATAAGTCATGCTATAAACACATGCTATAAATCCATTAATATATAAAAAGTCTTTCGATATCTTTTATCTTGCCACAATGTTGGACTACGTCATTTAATGTCAAAAATCTCATAATCATGGCAACAATACCAGCAAATCAAGCCTTATTGATAATACCAATAAAATCTACAACTATATACTATTAAGTCAAGCTTTACTAGTACATTAGCATACTGAAGATATATACTGATAATTTAACTTTATCAGTAATCCATGTATATAAACCTGCTTATGGAGATAGATTTTTAGTGGAAAAAAGTTGAATTATAACTTGTTATTTGTTAGTACATTTTTAACTTGCTTGAGTTTATTGCATACCTTGAAAAAGTACTCAAGTTGTAATAAGAATTTTGCACCCTTTATGTACAATTTCAAATTAACCCTCCTATTTTGCTCGATAGTTACAATATTTAAAAAGAGATTAACTAAAAGCTTGTTGGCCTAGGATAAAACAAGGAGATAGTGATAAGAGAAACTAGGGGATAAAAATATGGATGTATCTACACAAGTAAGGCTAACAAAGATTGTGATTTTTTAATTAAAAGTTTTTCAATATCTATGGCGATAGTAATTAACAATGAATGCTTATGCCCACTAAAAATCTGAACTTTGCATTACCTAAAAAGAAATTCCTAGAAAGAAGGTACAAAATATTAAACAAAATATACTCTTGCACCCCATGTCATCCCAATCAAGACGATCCTGCTGAGGTGGAGGATGATACGGAGACCGATATAATGACTCAATAAATAGCTTCAAAATCAAAATATAATAAATATTTTTGTAGCTGAATCAAGAGGTGGCGATCTAAAAAAAAAAAAGAAATCTTAGATGTGCCACAAAAAGATCATGCCCAAAGTATCCTAAATGGGAGCTTTACTCTTACATCAAGCCCATCCAAAATTAGAGCTTTATTCCATCAAAGACCGAAGCCTTGCTCCATCAAAGATTTCAAGCTTTTCTTCATCAAAATCTTGAAGCTTTGTTATATCAAAACTCTAGATATGCTCTATCCAAAATTAGAACCCTGCTCCGTCAAAATCTTAGAGCATTGCTTCATCAAAACTTTGTAACAATGCTCCATCAAAATCTTGAAACTATGCTCTATTAAAGATTTAGAGCCTCGCTCTATCAAAGACCTGAGCCTCGCTTCATCAAAGACATAAAGCCTTACTCCATAAAAAATTGGAGCCTTTTTCTATTAAAGATTAAAGTCTTACTTCATCAAAAATCAAAACCCTGCTCCATTAAAGATTGAAGCCTTGCTCTATTAAAAACGAATAGTCTTGCTCCATCAAAAATCAAAGTCCTATTTCATTAAAGAAGGAAAGAGATCGATATCAATAGAAGTTGAGTTGAAATATGTAAAATTTTATTGTGTTATTAAAATGATATTTGTTATTTTACTCATTTCAAAATTAAATGATAGAATTGTTATCATAACTCATGTTAGAGGGTGAGACCCCATTGAATTCAGATGAGATAGTTGATTATGTATTTAATACAATTAGGGTACATTAAAGGTATTGGGTATGGTCTTAAACTAAGCACTTTAAGGTTCACTCAGCAATCACTGTTAGAGTCTTAGTAATCATAGATAGATGCTAAGAATGTAAAGATGTTATTTTAACAATAAGACTTAGAGTCTCAATAAATATAACTAGAGGCTCAAAATTTAAAGATACAATCTTAACAATTAAATATATGATTTAAAGTCACAATTCAACTTGATATTAGCTAATCAAGTTGAGATACTTAGGGTTTTGTACAATAGTCAATCTATCCAAAGGTTAGTCATAGAAAATATACTTATGTTTTTCCTTTATGATAAATTATATATTTTAAAAATATTTTTATTCTCAATTATTAAATGAATGATATAGTTTATATGCCTTACATGTTGTTAACTAATTAAACATTATGTCCATTTTTTTGTATGGTTTAATGTCATAGTTTCCCATACTGACAAAGAATGGAGCATTTTCTTATAAAATTTTGGAATAGTTGCACTTGCAATTATTATTAGTATATTGTTATGTAGTCTGTTATAGTTTTATTATGGAGATATTGTATTAAAGTATATAGATGTTGATGTTTTTGATTGAGTTTCAAACTAATTTTTTATTTAATAAATTTAATAATTTTAGATTTAAATGTGATGCTGGTAGATGATATTTATAAAATTTGTAGCACATTTGGTAATAATATGTTGGAGTAAAAATTAAAATAGAAAAAAATTTAAAAATAAATTACTTCTAGTGATGAATATATTTTGTCTATGAAAGTGTTTCAATATAATGTCACAATACCAGTTTTGTTGCAAAAAAGATTGCAACAATTTTTTAGAGGAAATTAAACAATGATAATTTTTTATCTCTAAAGAGTATACATCAACAATGAATAAATTTTCATAACTAATTAAGTATTTAAAATGGGAAACATTTTGTAGCTAATAGTGAATTATTAGCAATGAAGATATTTTCATCGACAATAGTTTGTCATTTATAATCCAAATATTTTATCGTTAATGCATGATTTTGAGCAACAAAATAGTGGCATCACCAATAGTCATTTAATTGAAATATAAAAAAAGAGTGTTACTAAAATATTCAATGATGAAATTACTTTTATCATAAAAAAATTATTTTCATTGCAAAAAATGACTCTTGCGACTTCTAGAGTTCACCTTTTACAATGAAAATACATGTTTCAACAATAAAATTTATATATTTTTAAGGATGAAATATTCCATCACAAGTTATTGATATATTAGTGACAACAGCAATTTTATTACTAAATATTACAATATTTAGTGATGAATTACTATTTTCATTGTAAATGACTTTTAGTGACGGGGCATTGGCTATGAACCTAATGATGGAATTTTTTTTATTGCTAAATACTTTTGGTGATGATTTTTTTTTTTTTTTTTAGCAATGAAATTTTTTCATAGCTAAATGCATAAATTTTTATAAGGGCCAACAAAGTTGCACTTTTTTCATTTTCACTAGTAATTATAAAAGGTTGAGTCTAATAAGAAAAGAGAGTTGTGAAAGAAGAAACAGTAAATCCCAAAATAATACAAATTCTTGGAACATAAAAATCACCTTTATTTAAGGCTTCAAATAAGTCGGGTTGACCCATGACCCGACTTGATCTTGATCCAATTAGTCCTAACCTAATCTATATTTAAAAACTTATTGTTGAGTCAAGTTTAAAAATTAGACCAAATTTAAATTCTAGATCAGATCTGAGTCTTATATCATGCAATTTGGCCCATGACATGACTTGACTCAACTCATATATCATTTAAGTCTGATTTATGTTAATAAAAAAATGAATCCGACTTGATCCGAACTTGATCTAATCTGACTTATAAACTTCAATTATTAAATCTTATTTTCCTTCAATTTAATTACCTTTGTTAATTCATTAACAGCTCATTTGGAACCACTTAAAAATAAGAAATTCAATTAAATGCCTCCATTTTTAAGTAATTCCTTTGTTTGGATTGTTTTTAAGCTGAATGAATTCCATATGATTAGAATTTACCCCAAAATAGGTGTGATTTGGGGATGCTACAATTCATCTAATGGGACATATTTTTAAAAGACTAAAATGTCTTTTTCTGATATTTATTGCTCTTTCCCTTATATATTTATATATTTTCAACCTTTGAACCCTAACCTTAGACTATACCTTTATATTTCCATTGCAATGATGTGAACATTATGGTAGGGAGGATTCAAAACAGATCTTGAAGATTAAAATGAGATAACTACATAGAAAGATAATATTAGAATTTTATATAGATTCAATTCATTTTGATCCATTCCAAATGATAGAATTCAGTTGAATTCTAGTATTTTAATATTTATTCCAAATGCATGAATTCTATTATAAATTCAACTCAATTCAATTCTATTGATAGAATTCAATTTGTTTCAATTGTAAAATTGATTCCAAACAAAGTGTAAATGAACTCTCATTTAAATTAATTCTTCTTTTCAACTTATTAATTAAATCTCTTCTCAATTATTTTTACTTAATTATATCTAAATACTCATATTTTATCATTTATTTTAGTAGATTTTATTTATAATGCCTTCAAGTATATTAACATATATTTTAAAAATCAAAATTTATAAACTTAAGGCTAATCAATAATTTAGATAGTGTTAAAAGTTTTCAAACGAAAATTTACATTTGAGTTGGCCCTTTTTAATCTTATTTAAAGTTGTTAATGACTCTATATTCAATGATCAATTACTAGATTTCAGCTATAAAATAATAACTAAATGCTTCACTCAGAAGCAAATACGATTTGACTCAATTATAAACTAGAACCAAATATGTGAGTCATACTTGACCTCAAATCAATTATAATAACCCATTGACTTTAAAATTCTTTCAAATAGACTCAATCCAACCAAAGACTATTAGCAAATAGGTTAAATTCAGGTCTAAAATTATAATCTAAATATATATTAAATTAGTAATCAAGTATGACCCAACTCAAACTAACCCATTTATAGCCTTACCTTTACCAAATGAATTTGATGCCAACCCCTTTTGCCTCCATGGCTCAAGATTCTTTTTTTAAAGACCTGACAAGAATTCAAGCATTGCCACCATCTTTTCCTTTTCGAATCTCACAAATGAATTTTAATACTCTTCTTTAAAACAAGACAATTAATTGTTATAAAAAAGTAGAGGGCAAGTGAAAATAGGGACGAGGTAGGAAGGGATGAGAATCCAAAATTGCTTAGCATAAATTGCTTTTAAAATACTAGTAGTAGGGCAACACATAAGGATGGTTTAAAATCTATGAAAAAGATTGGATACAATCACTATTTATGAGAAGAAGAAAAAATTTGTCACCTTGATACTTTAGTGGCCTTCTTTAATATTTAGCATAATATTGGGTATGGGAGATGGGATTAATTTATAAATTAATATATAGATGTTATAAAATGGGTAGTTCTCATTGAGTTACCATCTCTTATTTGATGTCCTATATTATTTTGATAACAAAGCCATCATTTTTTGACAATCTTAGCTTTTGACACTACTTAATGTCTAGGTGCTAGGTCACCTCTTAACTATCCACCAACTATCTTCAATCTTTTAAAATATTATATATGATATATTTTTTGAAATATTTTAATATACTAAGGATAGACCTAGTGCACTAAGATGATCAAAAGCATAGATGTCTAAAATATCGTTTGTTCAATACTAAAAATACTACATTATCCTTCAACATTCTTCTATTTTTAAAATTATAAAAAAATTGTATTATGAAGTTTAGGAGGTAAAGTATTGTTATACTAGCATCAAGGAAAAGAACAGATATTTGATTATGGTTTCACATGAATCTGATATCCATTAGGGTCAACATTTTCATATATTTTCACGAGCGGTTTAAAATATTAGATTGTTTCAAGTGCATAAAAAATGACTTAGGGATTGAATTCAACTCCTCAAAATCCACAACTTGTTGATTAGGGTTTGGCTTCTTGTTAGGTTTAAGCTCATTTTGAAACCAATAAATAACTCATGGTTCAAAATTTATTTTTACATTATGTGTAATGCACATGCAAGCCCACCATTGAAAACAACTATATTTTTCATTGCTAATTATCCTTTACTAATGATCATAAAAGTGCTCTTTTTTTTAAATAAACATATGACTTTGCTATTAGTTTTATAATGCCATGCATATCAAAACTATTTTAGGCTATCAATTGATCTAAGAAACATAAGCTTGGTTAAAGTTAAGCTTAGGCCAAACTTAGTTTAAGTTTACTTGAACAAACTTTGTGGTAGGCTCAAATGCTCAAAATTAAAACCTATTCCATATTTTCTTATTTTTATACTTTAGTTTCTTTACAAATTAGTTAAATACTACATGGATATTGATGTTAAAGATAGCATCAAATTAAAATTTTGCTATTTCTTACTTTCTTTTTTTATTGAAAGCAATAATTCTTTGCTATTGAAGGCTCTAAAGATTTTATAAATAATTTAAGAAATAAAAAGACCTCACCATACATCTTACTTAATTTCATTTTTCTTCTTAGATTTTTTGAAATAAAAATGGAAGAGAAAAGTAACATTATATAGACCTTATAAGATTAAATTAAGAAGTTGGCTCAACCAAGCTTAACTATATAAGGCTTGAAAATGTCGTATAACAATATATATATATATATATATATATATAATTTATATGTTTTCATGTATATATAATATTTGCCACCACATAAAAGATTGATGTCAAACTATATTTTTAGTTAAGTAATATATTCATAACATATTTAATATTTCAAAATTTTATTTACATGTCTAAATATTTATTTGGTTAAATTTGTTTATTTTGAATCAACTAAATATAAATTTAAGATCAAACTGATTTTAACTCAATTTAAGATTAGCCAGCTAATCAGCCATGCTCTTTTTATACTAGTTCAAATTGGACTTGGTCAAATAACATATAAATCGATTATGAACGAATCAACTATCTTTAAGTTCAGACGATAAAAAGTTCAAGCCATGGAATCAAGTTCGACAAAGCTCAAATTAATTAGATCCTCGTAGCCATCCAACTTCCACATGCATGAAACATGTTGATGCCTCATGGCCTTCTCCTAGATTGATGTCTCAAAGTACCAACTCTTGAGAATATTTTCCGGATCCAAACCCGCATCTTAGCGGTCCGGGTTGCAGGCGTTGAGAACCCGTTAAATCTAGGGTTACCACCAAGTGAAGTTCTAGAATCTGTAAAAATTAATCCCAACCCTCCAAGCCAGCTCTAAGCGACACTGACCGTCCGATCCTTTCCCACGTTGCCATCCTTTTAAGCACTCCTCGGCTCGCCCCTTCTTC